>JAIOJX010000031.1:130605893-131205893 GCA_022376925.1 Tragulus kanchil
ACCCAACCCCACTGCCTGAATCTCCCTCCCAGGGACTCAGGGTTCCACCCGATCCCAGTGAAGGTGTTGCCACCGCGTGGCTTTTCCCTCCCCAGGCCTCTGTGGGCTCGCGTTGGGGACGACCACCTGCTGCTCCTCCAGGGCGAGCAGCTCCGCCGGACCTCTCGTCCTGTTGTCCACCCAAAGTACCAGAAGGGCTCGGGCCCCATCCTGCCGAGGCGCACGGATGAGCACGACCTCATGCTGCTGAAGCTCAGCAGGCCCGTGGTGCCCGGGCCTCGAGTCCGGCCGCTCCGCCTGCCCTACCGCTGCACCCAGCCCGGAGACCAGTGCCAGATCGCCGGCTGGGCCACCACATCCTCCCGGAGAGGCAAGAGCTGGGGCCTGTATCTTGGAGGACGAGGAGCCAGGACTCCTGGGCCTGCGGGAAGAGAGGCTGGGAGTCTGGGGCCTGGGTGTGGGGACTCCTGGGGCCTGGAGGATTGGGGGCTGGATGCCGGGGTTAGCCGCTGTTTTCTCTCATCAGTGAAGTACAACAAGGGCCTGAGTTGCTCCAGGGTCACTGTCCTGAGCCCCAAGGAATGTGAAGTCTTCTATCCCGGCGTGGTCACCAGCAACATGATGTGTGCAGGACTGGACCAGGGCCAGGACCCCTGCCAGGTACAGACTGGCCAAGGAGGCTCTGTGACTGGTGGGAGAGGACAGTGACCTTACAGAAAACAGACATCCCCAAGCCCCGCGGGCTCCTGCCCAATCTCTTCCCGCATCCAGCACCCTTCCCATGCCGATCCCAACATCCCCTGCGTTCCATTCTACCTCCTTGTGCCCACCTTCTCTCCCCAGCCCTGCCCCCAGTCCACTCCCAAGCCCATTCCCCGCTCTAGCCCTCTTCCCACCCTGTCCTCAGCCACATGTCCATCCTCAAGCCACTCCTAAACCCCTGCATGCTCAGTCGTGTCTGATTCTTTGGGACCCTGTGGACTGTAGCCCGCCAGGCTCCTCTGTCCGTGGAATTCTCCAGGCAAGAATCCTGGAGTGGGTGGTCATCCAGGGGGTCATCCAGAGATCAAGCCTGTGTCTTTTAGGTCTCCAGCACTGGCAGGCTGGCAGGTGGGTTCTTTACACCTAGCGCCACCTGGGAAGACCCCTAATCCCCTACCCCAGCCCGGTCTCTAGGTCCTGCTCCACCCCCACCTACCATGACCTGCAGTCTCCGCTCCATGGCATCTCCAAGTCCAACTCCACCCCCACCGCACCTGTACTTCAGCCCAGCTCCAACCCCACCCGACCCTTCCCTTCCCCATCGCTACCCCAGGCCCCCATGTGGCAGCCTTTCCTTGGTGTATTTATTCCATCTCTCCTTCCACCCACCCCTAGAGTGACTCTGGTGGCCCTCTGGTCTGTGATGAGACCCTTCAGGGTGTCCTCTCATGGGGTGTTTACCCCTGCGGCTCTGCCCAGCATCCAGCCGTCTACACTCAGGTCTGCAAGTACCGCTCCTGGATCGAGAAAACCATCCGCTCCAACTGACCCAGAGGCCTTGCGACTCCTTCCCCATATGCCCCCTTCCTCCTACCTCTGCTCCTCCCTTGAGTTGGGCTGGGCTTTCCCCACTCAAATCTCTGCTGCCCATCCACACGTGCTAACATCTCTCCTCTTTCCTCACACCCCCTCCCCACTGCTGTTTTCTGGTTACATTGAGACCCAGATGCAGAAAGGGATGGCAAAGTTTTGTTCGTGAGAAATGTAGTCACTAGCCTCTGAGAGAAGTTATCAACCACCTGACCTGGCTTCCTCCACCCCTCCCTGCTGTGTGACCTTCTCTGAGCCTCAGGTTTTTTCACTTGAAAAACGGAAACAATGAAGTATCTATCTCATAAACATGTTGTGAGGAGACTGTCCCGTGTTTGTGTAGATTGTTATGGTGACCGTCATGTAAGGTCTGAACGGAGTGGGTGTTAAACTCTGACTAAATGGCAGCATGTCCTTCCTGGTGGGAATGTGTGTGATTTTGTGTTCTGGAGAGAAGGGTGATGCTTGTGGCAAAGACCCTACCGGCCAGCGCCGGAAACGTAAAAGACGTGGATTTGGTCCCTGGGTTGGGAAGATCCCCTGAAGGAGGGCATGGCAACCCGCTCTAGTGTTCTTGCCTGGCGAACACTATGGTTGGACTGAGCCTGGAAGGCTAGAGTCCATAGTGTCGCAAAGAGTCAGACATGACTGAAGCGACTTGGCATGCAGAGCCTCTAATCACAACCACCATTCTACCTCCTCCCCATCCATTGGGGCTGAATGGAGAATCACATTACTCAGCCACCTGTCAAGTTCTGTAAAGCTCCTCTTAACCGCCTCCCTTCCCTCCTGCTGTTCCTCGTGCTGAGGTCCACCCAGCACCTCTTCCTCCTATCCCAGGAGGAGCTGGGCTCTCTGAGTCAGTTGGTGCCTTTCTGGGGTCACTGGAACTCAAGGAACCTCACCCTGCATCTACCTCAGCCTTTTAGGGAAACCCAGACTGTGATGAGACCCTTCAGGGTGTCCTCTCATGGGGTGTTTACCCCTCGGCTCTGCCCAGCATCCAGCCGTCTACACTCAGGTCTGCAAGTACCGCTCCTGGATCGAGAAAACCATCCGCTCCAACTGACCCAGAGGCCTTGCGACTCCTTCCCCATATGCCCCCTTCCTCCTACCTCTGCTCCTCCCTTGAGTTGGGCTGGGCTTTCCCCACTCAAATCTCTGCTGCCCATCCACACGTGCTAACATCTCTCCTCTTTCCTCACACCCCCTCCCCACTGCTGTTTTCTGGTTACATTGAGACCCAGATGCAGAAAGGGATGGCAAAGTTTTGTTCGTGAGAAATGTAGTCACTAGCCTCTGAGAGAAGTTATCAACCACCTGACCTGGCTTCCTCCACCCCTCCCTGCTGTGTGACCTTCTCTGAGCCTCAGGTTTTTTCACTTGAAAAACGGAAACAATGAAGTATCTATCTCATAAACATGTTGTGAGGAGACTGTCCCGTGTTTGTGTAGATTGTTATGGTGACCGTCATGTAAGGTCTGAACGGAGTGGGTGTTAAACTCTGACTAAATGGCAGCATGTCCTTCCTGGTGGGAATGTGTGTGATTTTGTGTTCTGGAGAGAAGGGTGATGCTTGTGGCAAAGACCCTACCGGCCAGCGCCGGAAACGTAAAAGACGTGGATTTGGTCCCTGGGTTGGGAAGATCCCCTGAAGGAGGGCATGGCAACCCGCTCTAGTGTTCTTGCCTGGCGAACACTATGGTTGGACTGAGCCTGGAAGGCTAGAGTCCATAGTGTCGCAAAGAGTCAGACATGACTGAAGCGACTTGGCATGCAGAGCCTCTAATCACAACCACCATTCTACCTCCTCCCCATCCATTGGGGCTGAATGGAGAATCACATTACTCAGCCACCTGTCAAGTTCTGTAAAGCTCCTCTTAACCGCCTCCCTTCCCTCCTGCTGTTCCTCGTGCTGAGGTCCACCCAGCACCTCTTCCTCCTATCCCAGGAGGAGCTGGGCTCTCTCTGAGTCAGTTGGTGCCTTTCTGGGGTCACTGGAACTCAAGGAACCTCACCCTGCATCTACCTCAGCCTTTTAGACCAGAGGACCTCTCCCCACTTCCCTTGCTAAGTTTATGCAAAGAAGCTTTCTGAAGTCTAGGGGAAATTATTTTGGTTTCTCGGTTAGATTCATCCCCATCCAGTTCCATCTCTCCCACATCTCCATTCTCATTCTGATCCAATGCCCAGATACCCCAAGTCCAACTCTGTCCCTTTCTCTATCCCAAATTGGCTTTGAGATTTTTGCCGTACAAATTTGAGATAAGGGGTTCTTGTTGTCTTCCTGAAACTGTCTCTGTAGAAATAGTCCCATGCTAGGGGCTCAGTGGGACTTCCCAGGTGGCGCTAGTGGTAAAGAACACACCTGCCAGTGCAGGAGATGCAAAAGACACGGGTTTGATCCCTGGGTCAGGAAGATCCCCTAGAAGAGGAAATAGCAACCCGCTCCAGTCTTCTTGCCTGGAGAATTCCACAGACAGCGGAGGCTGGTGGGCTACTGCCCATGGGCCACAGAGAGTCAGACAGGACTGAGCACACAGGAGAGGGGCAGTTACCACAGAATCCAAGCAGAGCTAACAGCAGTCTGGGGGTGTCCCCTCACCTGGGCTTTGGAGTGGTTCCACAGGTAGAACACACGCACGACAGAAATTTTCCAACCTGCACAGTTCATTTTGTTTCCTCTTTCAAACATTAATTGATTGAGCATCTGTTGCATGGCAGGCTCGGGGCTGGGCACTGGGGACACAGTGGTGACCACAAAGTCCCTGCCCGCACAGAAGACCAGGGGACAGGGCTTGAGCAGAGTCGACACAGCTCTCTTCCGCTGACGATCCCCCACCACGATTAGCACATCCAGGAAGCGCCAGTGAGGCACATCCGCTGAGTTCATTATGCAAGAATCAGAGCAAAGTAGGTGGGAACTCAAAAACTCAATTCATTTCGAAAGGCAAGGCACCTATTCTCTTAGTCACATGGTAAGTGTGTATTGAACTCTGTCCTACACCAGGTCCTGGCAATGAATCAGACAGAGCTCTACCCTCAAGGAGCTGCTAGTCAGGTCTGGGAGACAGGCAAGCTTTACATTCTTGTTAGGCAGGTCTCTGTCAGAGTCACCTCCTCAAGGGGGCCCTCCAGGATTTCCCTGGCTGAAAGTGTCTGCCCCCGTCTACTCCTGCTCCCTGGCCACTAATCCATGGCTCTGTTTATTTCTTCTGCAGCATTTGTTATAGCAAAAAACAACGTCATTGATCTCTCTATAATGGTCTGTCCCCTCCTTCCCCTCATCCAGTCAATGTGGGCAGGGAACCTGATTTATTCATTGTGGTTTTCTAAGCCCCTGGTCTGAGGTCCGACACAGAAGGCATTCAACAGATTGTTGAATTAACAAATAACACAAAGTAGTCAATGCTGATAACAGAAGGAAGCACAGTGTGCCCCCAAGAGGACCTGAGGACTCCTCCTGAAGAAATTAGGGAAGTCTTATCAGACATATGCATGGGATTTTAAGGGATAAGTAGGAGTTCACCAGGTAGAGAAGGAAATATATTTCCATAACTCACTGTGTGACTTGAGCAAAATACTTGAGTGCTCTTTCTACCTCAGTTATCTCCACTGTGAAGTAGAGATTGGTTAGGCTTTTGTGAAAATTAAATGAAAAAAAATGCATGTGAAATGTTCGCCCAACTGCCAGGCAGAGTAAACAGTCCATAAAGCTAGCTATCAAAATATTCTATAGAGCACTTAGTATGGCACTTAGCACACAGTGGGTATTCAGCCCCTTGTCTCAAGGATTTCCCAGTCTGCAGGAGACACAAGGCGACCGCAGCCACTGATAAATTTGCTATGACGGAGGCAGTGCTGGATTCGTAGGAGAGGGACAGGCAAATTCATTGAAAGGCTACCATTCTTGTGCTTCACACGTGTTAATTCACACAATATTTCCACAGTCCCAGTCATTACTGCTACTTAATAGCTGGAACAACTGGGAGTGGTCCAGTGACTTGGCCAAGGTCATGCACTTAACAATTACCAACACAGGTTTGGACCCAAGGTTTGAGTCCATTCTCTTAGTCACATGGTAAGTGTGTATTGAACTCTGTCCTACACCAGGTCCTGGCAATGAATCAGACAGAGCTCTACCCTCAAGGAGCTGCTAGTCAGGTCTGGGAGACAGGCAAGCTTTACATTCTTGTTAGGCAGGTCTCTGTCAGAGTCACCTCCTCAAGGGGGCCCTCCAGGATTTCCCTGGCTGAAAGTGTCTGCCCCCGTCTACTCCTGCTCCCTGGCCACTAATCCATGGCTCTGTTTATTTCTTCTGCAGCATTTGTTATAGCAAAAAACAACGTCATTGATCTCTCTATAATGGTCTGTCCCCTCCTTCCCCTCATCCAGTCAATGTGGGCAGGGAACCTGATTTATTCATTGTGGTTTTCTAAGCCCCTGGTCTGAGGTCCGACACAGAAGGCATTCAACAGATTGTTGAATTAACAAATAACACAAAGTAGTCAATGCTGTAACAGAAGGAGGCACAGTGTGCCCCCAAGAGGACCTGAGGACTCCTCCTGAAGAAATTAGGGAAGTCTTATCAGATATATGCATGGGATTTTAAGGGATAAGTAGGAGTTCACCAGGTAGAGAAGGAAATATATTTCCATAACTCACTGTGTGACTTGAGCAAAATACTTGAGTGCTCTTTCTACCTCAGTTATCTCCACTGTGAAGTAGAGATTGGTTAGGCTTTTGTGAAAATTAAATGAAAAAAAATGCATGTGAAATGTTCGCCCAACTGCCAGGCAGAGTAAACAGTCCATAAAGCTAGCTATCAAAATATTCTATAGAGCACTTAGTATGGCACTTAGCACACAGTGGGTATTCAGCCCCTTGTCTCAAGGATTTCCCAGTCTGCAGGAGACACAAGGCGACCGCAGCCACTGATAAATTTGCTATGACGGAGGCAGTGCTGGATTCGGTAGGAGAGGGACAGGCAAATTCATTGAAAGGCTACCATTCTTGTGCTTCACACGTGTTAATTCACACAATATTTCCACAGTCCCAGTCATTACTGCTACTTAATAGCTGGAACAACTGGGAGTGGTCCAGTGACTTGGCCAAGGTCATGCACTTAACAATTACCAACACAGGTTTGGACCCAAATGAGCTTCTGAGTCCATGCTCCAAATCACTGCATCAGAGTGAGATGTCCACATTCAAGGGAGCCCTCACTCAGCTTGACAATCACTCTTAGAGCAACAGGAAGTACAAGAGGCCAGGGTGGAAGTGTCTGGGGTGGAAAAGATGAACTCTGCCTGGAGAACTCAGAGAGGACTTCCTGGAGGAGGGGGCACTTAGGTTGGGTCATGAAGGATGACTAGGAGTTCACTACTAAGAAGTATATGGAGGGCTTCCCTGCTGGCCCAGTGGGTAAGGACACCGCCTTGCAGTGCAAGGGGCGCCGGTTCGATCCCTGGCCTGGGAAGATCCCATGTGCCGCGGAGTGGCTGGACTGATGTGTCCAACTACTGAGCCGGAGCTCTGGAGTGCATGCACTCAGAGCCGGCACTTTGCAGAGACAGAGACCTCTGCGATGGGAGGCCCACACGGGCCAAAGAACAAAGATGGGTGAAAATAGATAAATGAAAGTCCAACAGAAGTGGCCCCCCCAAAAAAAATTTTTTTTTAAAAAGAGGCATACGGAAAAAGACATTCACTCACACCATCAACCTCTCCTGAGGCTTTCCAAGAGCCTATCCCTGAACACGGTGATGCGAGGGACACAGATGAGTCAGATCTGGGCTTGGTCCTTCAGGGACTGCCCATCTGGTGAGAAAGAGGGATGGGGAGAGAGACAGGGAGGACAGGGGGATGGGAAGGACAATGGAAGGAAGGAGATGAGTGGAAAAGAAACAATACCGTGTTCTCAGGACCTAGCCAAGACCTGGTGGCAATCAGAGACTGGGAGACATGCTTCGTTCCAGCTAGCCTGGTCACTCGCACCCTTGGAGGGGAGAGGACGTGACACAGGAAGTAGACTATGACAAGAGTAGGTTAACCCAGTTGGGACCGCATTTCTCAACCTATGGGGAGAGGCTCTTGTCGTGGGAAGGGGCCCGGATCCCCATGGCAGCAAGGGGGCTGTGGAATGCAGCTGCCTTGGTGGTCTCCACCCCCTGCAAACAGGGTTTCCCTCTTTGTCTCATCTGCATCCTTCAGTGGCCATCTCTTCTTTTTCTTTGGTCTTTCTCCCTCTTTCTCTGCCTCACTCTATCCTGCCTGCTGGCTTGTCCTCTTCTTCCTGATTCTTTCTCCCACTTTTAGCCAGACTCCTGGGAGTTCCAGCGAGGTAACCCTCCTGCCTGCCCAGTGCGTTGGTCCCAGCACACTGCAGCTTCATTTCAAGATAAACTTGCTTCCATCCCGGGACTCCACCTTAGGGATCTTCCTCCTTTTCCTCTTCCTCCTCCAAGCCACAGAATATCCTGGAACTAGATGCTGCCACTCCGTCAAGTCAGGGCGAAAGACGGCCTCCCCTCTCCTCCGGAGAACCCAAGAAGGACTGTTCCGCCGGGGACCCTCCCCCATCCGGCCACACCCCTGATGCTGCCAGCCTCTGGCTCATCCTGACAAGGGGACCCCACTGGACTCTCTCCCTTCCCAAGGCCCCCAGTCAAGGCCCCTGGGCTTCCTCCCCTGGAACATTTCCCAACCTAGATTAATCATGGGGCGGCCCCAAGGATGAAGATAGCATGGCTTACCATAAAGAAGCAGGACACTGAGCGCAGGCTGGGGGAGCCGAGAGCCCCGGAGGTCATGAGGCTGGGATTCATCTGCACTCTGCTTTCTCTCCTGGAAGGTGAGGTTGCCATCGATCCTGTCAGGCTTCCCTCCACCGCCCCCGGGGCGATCCTCCTGCTGTCCCCGGGGCGTCCACTCCTTCCCCCTGCTCTCCCCGAGCCCTCCCGCCTGGCTCTCCTAACCCTTCTGCCTCTGCCTCCCACCCCCACCCCAGGGCAGGGCTGGGCCGACACCCGAGCCATCGGGGCCGAGGAATGTCGCCCCAACTCGCAACCTTGGCAGGCTGGGCTGTTCTACCTCACCCACCTCTTCTGCGGAGCGACCCTTATCAGCGATCGCTGGCTGCTCACAGCGGCGCACTGCCGCAAACGGTGAGTGACCCGTGACCCGGAGGGGGCTGGGGGTCAGGAGGGAGAGAGAGGGCTCGGAGCCTCCTTCTCGACAAATTGGCTGTCCCAATTCCCCATGGCAGCAAGGGGCTGTGGAATGCAGCTGCCTTGGTGGTCTCCACCCCTGCAAACAGGGTTTCCTCTTTGTCTCATCTGCATCCTTCAGTGGCCATCTCTTCTTTTTCTTTGGTCTTTCTCCCTCTTTCTCTGCCTCACTCTATCCTGCCTGCTGGCTTGTCCTCTTCTTCCTGATTCTTTCTCCCACTTTTAGCCAGACTCCTGGGAGTTCCAGCGAGGTAACCCTCCTGCCTGCCCAGTGCGTTGGTCCCAGCACACTGCAGCTTCATTTCAAGATAAACTTGCTTCCATCCCGGGACTCCACCTTAGGGATCTTCCTCCTTTTCCTCTTCCTCCTCCAAGCCACAGAATATCCTGGAACTAGATGCTGCCACTCCGTCAAGTCAGGGCGAAAGACGGCCTCCCCTCTCCTCCGGAGAACCCAAGAAGGACTGTTCCGCCGGGGACCCTCCCCCATCCGGCCACACCCCTGATGCTGCCAGCCTCTGGCTCATCCTGACAAGGGGACCCCACTGGACTCTCTCCCTTCCCAAGGCCCCCAGTCAAGGCCCCTGGGCTTCCCCCTCCCCCTGGAACATTTCCCAACCTAGATTAATCATGGGGCGGCCCCAAGGATGAAGATAGCATGGCTTACCATAAAGAAGCAGGACACTGAGCGCAGGCTGGGGGAGCCGAGAGCCCCGGAGGTCATGAGGCTGGGATTCATCTGCACTCTGCTTTCTCTCCTGGAAGGTGAGGTTGCCATCGATCCTGTCAGGCTTCCCTCCACCGCCCCCGGGGCGATCCTCCTGCTGTCCCCGGGGCGTCCACTCCTTCCCCCTGCTCTCCCCGAGCCCTCCCGCCTGGCTCTCCTAACCCTTCTGCCTCTGCCTCCCACCCCCACCCCAGGGCAGGGCTGGGCCGACACCCGAGCCATCGGGGCCGAGGAATGTCGCCCCAACTCGCAACCTTGGCAGGCTGGGCTGTTCTACCTCACCCACCTCTTCTGCGGAGCGACCCTTATCAGCGATCGCTGGCTGCTCACAGCGGCGCACTGCCGCAAACGGTGAGTGACCCGTGACCCGGAGGGGGCTGGGGGTCAGGAGGGAGAGAGAGGGCTCGGGAGCCTCCTTCTCGACAAATTGGCTGTCCCAATTCTAGCGTCCTAAAGAATCCGGTTCTGAGACTGAAATTTTTGAAACTTAGACTCTGAGATGCCTAGATGCTGACACGGAAAAATCCAGAGTTGTAGATTCCTAAAATCTTGGATCCAGGAAATTTTACATGAACTTTGCTGACTTGAAGAAATAGATTCAGACACTGGTAGAATCCGAGAAGTCTAGAACAGAGCTGCCAATGGAAAGAGAACCCTGACCACGTAGGAAAGTTCAAGATCTTTAAGCAGACACATCAGAAAGGTAATAAAAAGAAATGAGTAAAATTAATTTTAATAACAGATTTACCTCACCATACCCAAAATAATATTTCAACATGTGGTCAGTTTTTAAATACTTATGAATGACATAGTTTGGTCTTTTTGTTTAATACTAAGCCTTTTAAACCAGACGTGTATTTTACAAGTATGGTGCGTCTCCATTTGGACTAGCCACATTTCAGTGCTCAGTAACTGTGTCAGGTAGCACAACCCTAGAACCTAAGATTCCAAGTGTTCTAGTTAGGTTCATTAAGTAGAGAGGCTCATGGTCTGAGAATCTCTGTGATTGGTGGAATTCTAGAATCTTGAACCAAGAGACATCTAGAAGCTAATATTCATACTCGTCTAGAATCTGGTGGATTTAATATTCTGGCATGCTACCCTTCAAGATTTTGAAAACCCCCAAATTTTTAACCAAGAGAGATCTAAAGTTCCAAACCATTTGAATCCTGAATCCTTAACATTGACAAAATCAAAGATTTCTAGAATGATGAAATTCTAGTCTTCTCGTCCCAGAATATTAGAACTGTAGATTCTTTATGTTCCAGATTTAGTTCAGATAATTTAAAAATCCTAGACTTTTTGATCCAGGGAAATAAAGGACATTAGAATCTCAAATTCATAAGATTCTACAACTTGAGCCTCATAGAATTCTAGAATTGTGGATTTCTAAGGTATTAGAATCTTAGAATTCCATAGTCTTAGATTCTGGGCATTCTAATAGAATTCTAGAATCCACCTGATGCACAAATCCTTTTTATATCATCTGGGGAAAGGGGTCATCCCTCCTGTTTGATGTTTTCCCTTTAGGAATGAAGCATAGGGGCTCTACAAGATGCCATGTGAGAATTTCCCATCATGCACCACTCCACGCTGGCGCCTCCTTTCACTCAGGCCTGAACATCAGGCTAGGGAAACAATGGCCATATTTCAGTACCAAAGACAAAGAGAAGAAGCAGAAATATGGAGACATAAGAGATTCAGGAGCAGGGACAAGCTGGGGCTGGGGTGGGGTTGGGACTGATTTCCAGGACAGAGAAACCAAGGCAACAAGGTGACAGAGAGGGGAAAAGATAGAACTAACACTTTAGACGCCTGAAAACCTGAGTTCTCAGTCATGAGCCTGGTTCCTGATGTCAGAGGTCACAGGCTGGGGGTGGACCTGTGGATACCCTGAGGTCCCTGGCTGGCCAGGGCATGAATCCGGAGCAGAACAAGTGGACTTCGGCTGCAGGGAGACGGTTTGAGACTAGACTTCAGGAAGAAATGCATTGAGATGTGAGGGATGTAGCAGAGAGGAAAAGCCTGAGGCCACAAATGACCCTAACTTGGGGATTTTCCATATCCCAGCCCTTGAACACACACACCAAAACACACAGCACCACGCCACACGGAGGCCACCATTCCTGTGGGGAGAGGTGGGGCTGCCGTGGGATGGTAGGTGGAGCCCTCGCCTGCCTCCCTGCTTCCAGGGGACCCAGGTCATCATGGAGGTTCCAGGTTGGGGGCCAAGAGGAAGTGGTTTACATGACAATGGGGCTAGGTGTGAGCTTTGGGGGAGCCTTGGGAAGGGAGAGGCAGACAAAGGGATGACGTAGGAAACAGGGGCTCAGAGAGGCTGTGTGCCTTGTCTAAAATCACACAGCACTTTGGGCTGCATAGAGATGTAAAGGCCCAGAGAGGAGTGTGGCTTGTGGAGAGTCACACAGCATCCTGGTGGTCCGAAAACAGAGGACTGGGGCCAAGGAGACACGTCGCCTTCTCCCACCTTGACCTCTGACCCCTGTCCAACAGGTATCTGTGGGTCCGCCTTGGGGGGCACCACCTCTGGAAGTGGGAGGGGCCAGAGCAGCTGTTCCGGGCCACAGACTTCTTCCCTCACCCTGGCTTCAACCAGGACCTCACTGCTCAAGACCACAACAATGACATCATGCTGGTTCGTCTGCCCAGGAAGGCGTATCTAGGACCTGCTGTGCAGCCCCTCAACCTCAGTCAGACCTGCGTCTCCCCAGGAACCGAGTGCCTCATCTCCGGCTGGGGGGCCGTGTCTAGTCCTAAGGGTAGAGCCTCTCCCACCAAACACACCCTGATGCTTCGTGACAGGGGTCTGCACCCTTTCTCCCTCCCTTCTCTGCTTTTCATCTCTATGTTCTATCATCTGTCTATTTATCTGTCTATCCATATATTTCATCAGCTCTGAATGCTACAAATGATAAGATGCAGCATTGTTTTACAACCGTCTAAAAAAAAAACCATCCTTTAAAAGGAAGTACCGAGTTGAGATTTTAGAGGTCACAGGCTGGGGGTGGACCTGTGGATACCCTGAGGTCCCTGGCTGGCCAGGGCATGAATCCGGAGCAGAACAAGTGGACTTCGGCTGCAGGGAGACGGTTTGAGACTAGACTTCAGGAAGAAATGCATTGAGATGTGAGGGATGTAGCAGAGAGGAAAAGCCTGAGGCCACAAATGACCCTAACTTGGGGATTTTCCATATCCCAGCCCTTGAACACACACACCAAAACACACAGCACCACGCCACACGGAGGCCACCATTCCTGTGGGGAGAGGTGGGGCTGCCGTGGGATGGTAGGTGGAGCCCTCGCCTGCCTCCCTGCTTCCAGGGGACCCAGGTCATCATGGAGGTTCCAGGTTGGGGGCCAAGAGGAAGTGGTTTACATGACAATGGGGCTAGGTGTGAGCTTTGGGGGAGCCTTGGGAAGGGAGAGGCAGACAAAGGGATGACGTAGGAAACAGGGGCTCAGAGAGGCTGTGTGCCTTGTCTAAAATCACACAGCACTTTGGGCTGCATAGAGATGTAAAGGCCCAGAGAGGGAGTGTGGCTTGTGGAGAGTCACACAGCATCCTGGTGGTCCGAAAACAGAGGACTGGGGCCAAGGAGACACGTCGCCTTCTCCCACCTTGACCTCTGACCCCTGTCCAACAGGTATCTGTGGGTCCGCCTTGGGGAGCACCACCTCTGGAAGTGGGAGGGGCCAGAGCAGCTGTTCCGGGCCACAGACTTCTTCCCTCACCCTGGCTTCAACCAGGACCTCACTGCTCAAGACCACAACAATGACATCATGCTGGTTCGTCTGCCCAGGAAGGCGTATCTAGGACCTGCTGTGCAGCCCCTCAACCTCAGTCAGACCTGCGTCTCCCCAGGAACCGAGTGCCTCATCTCCGGCTGGGGGGCCGTGTCTAGTCCTAAGGGTAGAGCCTCTCCCACCAAACACACCCTGATGCTTCGTGACAGGGGTCTGCACCCTTTCTCCCTCCCTTCTCTGCTTTTCATCTCTATGTTCTATCATCTGTCTATTTATCTGTCTATCCATATATTTCATCAGCTCTGAATGCTACAAATGATAAGATGCAGCATTGTTTTACAACCGTCTAAGAAGGAGAAAAAGAAAAAAAGATTCCATCCATCCTTTAAAAAAGGAATACAATGAAGTATCTATAGTTGAAAGGACAAGTTTGCGATTTTTTCACTTATTTTATTTTTAAAAATTTTATGGACGGCTTTCTCTAGGTGTGGCAAGCAGGAGCTACGCTCTAGTTGTGGTGCTCGGGCTTCTCCTTGTGGTGGCTTCTCTTGTTGCTGAGCACAGGCTCTGGGGTGCATGGGATCTGTAACTGCAGCTCACAGACTCTAGAGCACGGGCTCAGTAGTGGTCGTGCACGGGCTTAGTTACCCCACGGCACATGGAATCTTCCCAGGTCTGTGTCCTCTGCATAGGCAGATAGATCCTTAACCACAGGACCGCCAGGGCAGTCCCTGCGCATCCTTGTATGATGTCATTTACTGGAAGGCACGTCCTGATTTCAGAGATATTTACATGTGCATGTGTATGCATCTTACAATTGAAATTAGGTCTCTGTCACTCAGAGTCACAAATCAGCACATCTATTAGTTCAATGCGGCTTCCCACAGCAGTACTGGTTTTCAAAGTGCGGTGAACAAAAACAAAACAACAGAAACCCTCGGTTGGTGGCGCCAACATTTCAAATCTGAGAGATGTGACATAAAGACTAAGTTTTTTGATTTGCTTGAAAAACTCAAAACAGACCATGCTGGGTCCATATTTCTAAAATAACAAGCACCATTGGGCAGAGTCAGCAGAGGTTGTGTGCTTCAGACCACACGCAGTCCTCGGGTCCACTACAACTCCCCCCCCATTCGACAGACTTCTGGCTTCAACCAGGACCTCACTGCTCAAGACCACAACAATGACATCATGCTGGTTCGTCTGCCCAGGAAGGCGTATCTAGGACCTGCTGTGCAGCCCCTCAACCTCAGTCAGACCTGCGTCTCCCCAGGAACCGAGTGCCTCATCTCCGGCTGGGGGGCCGTGTCTAGTCCTAAGGGTAGAGCCTCTCCACCAAACACACCCTGATGCTTCGTGACAGGGGTCTGCACCCTTTCTCCCTCCCTTCTCTGCTTTTCATCTCTATGTTCTATCATCTGTCTATTTATCTGTCTATCCATATATTTCATCAGCTCTGAATGCTACAAATGATAAGATGCAGCATTGTTTTACAACCGTCTAAGAAGGAGAAAAAGAAAAAAAGATTCCATCCATCCTTTAAAAAAGGAATACAATGAAGTATCTATAGTTGAAAGGACAAGTTTGCGATTTTTTCACTTATTTTATTTTTAAAAATTTTATGGACGGCTTTCTCTAGGTGTGGCAAGCAGGAGCTACGCTCTAGTTGTGGTGCTCGGGCTTCTCCTTGTGGTGGCTTCTCTTGTTGCTGAGCACAGGCTCTGGGGTGCATGGGATCTGTAACTGCAGCTCACAGACTCTAGAGCACGGGCTCAGTAGTGGTCGTGCACGGGCTTAGTTACCCCACGGCACATGGAATCTTCCCAGGTCTGTGTCCTCTGCATAGGCAGATAGATCCTTAACCACAGGACCGCCAGGGCAGTCCCTGCGCATCCTTGTATGATGTCATTTACTGGAAGGCACGTCCTGATTTCAGAGATATTTACATGTGCATGTGTATGCATCTTACAATTGAAATTAGGTCTCTGTCACTCAGAGTCACAAATCAGCACATCTATTAGTTCAATGCGGCTTCCCACAGCAGTACTGGTTTTCAAAGTGCGGTGAACAAAAACAAAACAACAGAAACCCTCGGTTGGTGGCGCCAACATTTCAAATCTGAGAGATGTGACATAAAGACTAAGTTTTTTGATTTGCTTGAAAAACTCAAAACAGACCATGCTGGGTCCATATTTCTAAAATAACAAGCACCATTGGGCAGAGTCAGCAGAGGTTGTGTGCTTCAGACCACACGCAGTCCTCGGGTCCACTACAACTCACCCCAAGGCCGGTTGTTTCCCCACACAGCCCTCTGCCTCATCCCCACCTCTGTCTGGTCTCTCTGCGTCCTTGTCTCAGTCTCTGTCCTCGACCATCTCCCTATAAACGTCTCTTCCGCTTTTATCCACTCTTTTCTCTGTGGATCTCTCTGGATCTGTTTCTTTTATTTATTTTAAAAATGTATTGATTTAATTATTTTTGGCTGCTGTGGGTCTTTGTTGCTGCACGCGGGCGTTCTCCAGCTGTAGGGGGGTGGGGCTCCTCTCTACGTGCAATGCTTCCACTTCTAACTAGAGTGGCTTGTCTAGGTGGAGGGCAGGCTCTAGGGCACGTGGGCTTCAGTAGCTGCCACTTGCAGGCTTCGCAGCTGTGGCACATGGGCTTGGTTGCCCTGCGGCGTGGAAAGCGTGTATCCCCCACAATGCAAGGCAGATTCTTTCTTTCTTTCTTTCTTTCTCTCTCTCTTTCTTTCTTTTTGGCTGTTCTGGGTTTTCACTGCTGCTGCAGGCTCTTCTCTAGTTGCAGGGAGTGGGGGCTCCTCTCTAGTGGAGGTGGGCAGGCTTCTTGTTGCAGTGACTTCTCTTGTTGTGGAACTCAGGCTCTAAGGCACACAGGCTTCAGTAGTTGCGGCTCATGGGCTCCGCAGTTGTGACTCCGAGGCCCTAGAGCACAGGCTCCATAGTTGTGGCTCACGGGCTTCATTGCTCCGCAGCAAGTGTGATCTTCCCGGATCAGGGATCGAACTCTTCACCACTGAGCTACCAGGGCAGCCCCCTGTCTCTTCTTGTCTCTCTGCAACTCTGTCTTTTTCTCTTTCTCTCCCTCATAAGCATGTGCTTCTTCTTAATGTCAGGTACTGGTTTTCAAATCTGAAAACAAAACAACAGAAACCCTCGGTTGGTGGCGCCAACATTTCAAATCTGAGAGATGTGACATAAAGACTAAGTTTTTTGATTTGCTTGAAAAACTCAAAACAGACCATGCTGGGTCCATATTTCTAAAATAACAAGCACCATTGGGCAGAGTCAGCAGAGGTTGTGTGCTTCAGACCACACGCAGTCCTCGGGTCCACTACAACTCACCCCAAGGCCGGTTGTTTCCCCACACAGCCCTCTGCCTCATCCCCACCTCTGTCTGGTCTCTCTGCGTCCTTGTCTCAGTCTCTGTCCTCGACCATCTCCCTATAAACGTCTCTTCCGCTTTTATCCACTCTTTTCTCTGTGGATCTCTCTGGATCTGTTTCTTTTATTTATTTTAAAAATGTATTGATTTAATTATTTTTGGCTGCTGTGGGTCTTTGTTGCTGCACGCGGGCGTTCTCCAGCTGTAGGGGGGTGGGGCTCCTCTCACGTGCAATGCTTCCACTTCTAACTAGAGTGGCTTGTCTAGGTGGAGGGCAGGCTCTAGGGCACGTGGGCTTCAGTAGCTGCCACTTGCAGGCTTCGCAGCTGTGGCACATGGGCTTGGTTGCCCTGCGGCGTGGAAAGCGTGTATCCCCCACAATGCAAGGCAGATTCTTTCTTTCTTTCTTTCTTTCTCTCTCTCTTTCTTTCTTTTTGGCTGTTCTGGGTTTTCACTGCTGCTGCAGGCTCTTCTCTAGTTGCAGGGAGTGGGGGCTCCTCTCTAGTGGAGGTGGGCAGGCTTCTTGTTGCAGTGACTTCTCTTGTTGTGGAACTCAGGCTCTAAGGCACACAGGCTTCAGTAGTTGCGGCTCATGGGCTCCGCAGTTGTGACTCCGAGGCCCTAGAGCACAGGCTCCATAGTTGTGGCTCACGGGCTTCATTGCTCCGCAGCAAGTGTGATCTTCCCGGATCAGGGATCGAACTCTTCACCACTGAGCTACCAGGGCAGCCCCCTGTCTCTTCTTGTCTCTCTGCAACTCTGTCTTTTTCTCTTTCTCTCCCTCATAAGCATGTGCTTCTTCTTAATGTCATGGCTTTGTCACTTGCTCTGGCTTCTGCCATTGAGAGTCTCATGCTGTGGTTCTGTGAGTCTGTCTTTGGAAAGTGGAGGGAGTGGGGAGGAAAGGGAGGGTGCGGTGTTGAGCGCCATGGAGACCCCTGCTGACTCTGTACGGACCTGCTTTCCCAACAGTGCGGTACCCGCTCACGCTGCAGTGTGCCAACATCAGCATCCTGGAGCCTGCGCTCTGCCATTGGGCGTATCCAGGCCACATCTCCGACAGCATGCTCTGCGCCGGCCTGTGGGAGGGGGGCCGGGGCTCCTGCCAGGTGAGACCTACTCTGGGAAGGAGTGGGATGGGTCTCCTGCAGGGTTTCTGGGGTCCTGGGGGAGACTTTCTGGATCAGAGCAAGGAACCACCAGGACCTTCATTGGGCCACCAGGGAAGGCCTCTCTCTTTCTTTCTTTCTTCTAAATGTATTTACTTGTCTCCATTGGGTCTTAGTTGCAGCATGCGGGATCTTTTACTTGGGGCACGTACGCTTTAAGGTGCAGCATGTGGGATCTAGTTCCCTGAGCAGGGATGGAACCCAGGCAGGGTCCTGGGAGGAGATACCTGGGTCCTGGGAGAGGGCAGGACCAGGGCCAGGATTCCTGGGTCTAAAGAAGGAGAGGACTGGGGGTTGGACTCTGTGTCCTGGGAGAACAGGGGTCAGGGGTCCACCATGCCAGGTTCTAGGGGCCGATGGGGACTATGAGCTTTTACTCTTGTGAATCTGGGCTTCGCAGGTGGTTCAGTGGTAAAGAATCTGCCTGCCAGTGCAGGAGAGGCAGGAGACATGGGTTTCAGTTCAGAGTTGGGCTGGAGGAGGACATAGCAACCCACTCCAGTACGCTTGCCTGGAAAAGCCTGGCAGGCTACAGTCCACAGGGTCGCGAAAGAGTCGGACACAACTGAGCGACCGAGCAGGCACAGAGGCACTGTGGGGGGTGGGGACAGAAGACCTAGATGCCTGGCTGCTAAAGAAGGGAGCTGGGAACTTCCTCGGAGAGAGAAAATGCCTTGTGTCAGGTCCTGAGGGGACGGGACTAACAGGTTCTCTGCTTGTTTTCTGCGCACAGGGTGACTCTGGCGGCCCCCTGGTCTGCAATGGGACCCTGGCCGGTGTGGTGTCCGGGGGCTCGGAACCCTGCTCCAGACCCCGGCACCCCGCCGTCTACACTAGTGTGTGCCACTACCTGGACTGGATTCAACAAACCATGGAGGAGAACTGAGCCCTCGCGCCTTGGACGACCAAGAGAGGCGGGTGGGCGCAGGGCAGGAGGATTTGCGAGAGTCCGGTCTCAGTGCTCTTCGCCCTTGGCCTCGCTGGCCTGGAGACGCCTCCTGGATAGCCTCCTGGCTACCCGGACCCTGAGGTCTCCGAGACCTAGACGGCACCGCCCCTTTGAAAGGAGCGGGGAGACACCTCCGCTGCTCTAGGTCCACTCTCCAGGGCATCACCAGGAATTGGCACCGCCCCCATGGAACCACATCCCCTGTGGTCTGCCTCAGCAAAGACACCCACTAAATAGCTTCTCCTGGGGCCTCCCTGGTGGTTCAGTGGTAAAGAATCTGCCTGCCAGTGCAGGAGAGGCAGGAGACATGGGTTTCAGTTCAGAGTTGGGCTGGAGGAGGACATAGCAACCCACTCCAGTACGCTTGCCTGGAAAAGCCTGGCAGGCTACAGTCCACAGGGTCGCGAAAGAGTCGGACACAACTGAGCGACCGAGCAGGCACAGAGGCACTGTGGGGGGTGGGGACAGAAGACCTAGATGCCTGGCTGCTAAAGAAGGGAGCTGGGAACTTCCTCGGAGAGAGAAAATGCCTTGTGTCAGGTCCTGAGGGGACGGGACTAACAGGTTCTCTGCTTGTTTTCTGCGCACAGGGTGACTCTGGCGGCCCCCTGGTCTGCAATGGGACCCTGGCCGGTGTGGTGTCCGGGGGCTCGGAACCCTGCTCCAGACCCCGGCACCCCGCCGTCTACACTAGTGTGTGCCACTACCTGGACTGGATTCAACAAACCATGGAGGAGAACTGAGCCCTCGCGCCTTGGACGACCAAGAGAGGCGGGTGGGCGCAGGGCAGGAGGATTTGCGAGAGTCCGGTCTCAGTGCTCTTCGCCCTTGGCCTCGCTGGCCTGGAGACGCCTCCTGGATAGCCTCCTGGCTACCCGGACCCTGAGGTCTCCGAGACCTAGACGGCACCGCCCCTTTGAAAGGAGCGGGGAGACACCTCCGCTGCTCTAGGTCCACTCTCCAGGGCATCACCAGGAATTGGCACCGCCCCCATGGAACCACATCCCCTGTGGTCTGCCTCAGCAAAGACACCCACTAAATAGCTTCTCCTGGGGCCTCCCTGGTGGCTCAGTGGTAAAGAATCCGCCTGCCAATGCAGGAGACACGGGTTTGATCCCTGGTCTGGGAAGATCCCACTCGCCTGGATGAACTAATCCTGCCCCACAACTATGGTGCCTGCGCTCTGGAGTCCAGGCACCTCAGCTACTGAGGGCCATCGCGTCGCAGCTACTGATATTGGGGCACAGAGAGCCGGTGAAAAGCAGGAGAAAAGTCGGGCAGCAACGAAGACCCAGCACAGCCAACAAATAAATAAATGAATTAAATGAGTAGTTTCTCCTAGCTTTGCCCAGGGAGATTGCCCCTGTCGCCCTGCCTCTGTCATCCTCCTGACCTCATGGGAGGGTGACTTCTTCCACGTGGAACTTGGACAGTGGGTCCATCGCTGCCCACTCCCACCGACCCCTCCGTGGTTCCGACCAAAGTTTTAATCCTGGCAGGGACTGACCGAGAGGGTCTCAGTCCCATCCAATCGGAGGGATAATCTTACACGAAAGATGCGCAGCCCCACCTTCCTCCGCGGGTTTGGTGGAATAAGGGATGGGCAAGCTGTGGGCGGTGGAGGGCAAAGAGGGAACCGCAGCTCGGCAGCAGTTCCCCATGAGCCTGGAGTAGGTGCTGCCTAAGTCAGTCTCCATCAGCCCTATTGCAACAATGCTCCTGGGCTCTGCTTGGGCCGGTCCCATCACCCCCAGGGAAAGGGGAAACCAGGTCACAGCGCCTCCCAAACCTGCCTTCCCGGAATCTGGACCTCGCAGGGGGCAGCCCGCGGGCGGGGCCCATCCGCCCTCAGAAGTCAGGACCCAGAAGACCGGCATGTCTCCCATTCCGGGTTACGGGCAGCCCCCTCCTCCCACAAAACCCAGGCTCTGAATCTCTCCTTCCCAAAACACTTAAGGATTCAGCCTCTTGCCCCTACTTCCTCAGACCCCAAATCCAGGCCTCCATCCCCCTCTTCCGTCCAACAGAGGAGCCCAGTCCCCTCCTCCTCAGCTCAGGGGTCTGGGCGCTCAGTCCTTTCTGTGTCACACCGAGGAGACACAGGACTAAGCTTCTTCCCTCCTGGACCTCAAGAGGTGGAGATCCAACCCTTTCTCCCTCGGGATTTCCCCGTTGAGCACCCCCAGCCTCTCTCTTCCCTGCAGGGTTCTGGTTCCTCGGGGCTCCTGGCTTCCGAGTGGGAGTAGGCGGAGCGGGAGGCGGGCAGTCCCAGTTAAAAGGCTCCAGAATCCTGTAGCAGGCAGGCCGAGCTGAAGCACTGGATGCTCTTCTTCTGGGCCCCGAATCAGTAGGTGACCCCGCCCCCTGAACTCTGTCAGGTGAGATGCCAAAGTTCGCAGGCACGGGTATCAGACGCCCCCTCCCTCCCCAGGACCTCAGCCGCTCCCCTTGGAGACCCAGGAATCGGCACCCCAGCCCCCTGCTCTGCAAGACTTAGGAGGCTCAGCTCCCTGATAGCCCTTCCTCAGACCCAGGAGTCAGGGACCCTAACTCCCTCCTTCCTTGGAATATAAGAACCCAGCCCTGGGCTCTGCAAGACTTAGGAGCCAGTCTCCATCACGAGATACTCCCCACCTTCCTCCGCGGGTTTGGTGGAATAAGGGATGGGCAAGCTGTGGGCGGTGGAGGGCAAAGAGGGAACCGCAGCTCGGCAGCAGTTCCCCATGAGCCTGGAGTAGGTGCTGCCTAAGTCAGTCTCCATCAGCCCTATTGCAACAATGCTCCTGGGCTCTGCTTGGGCCGGTCCCATCACCCCCAGGGAAAGGGGAAACCAGGTCACAGCGCCTCCCAAACCTGCCTTCCCGGAATCTGGACCTCGCAGGGGGCAGCCCGCGGGCGGGGCCCATCCGCCCTCAGAAGTCAGGACCCAGAAGACCGGCATGTCTCCCATTCCGGGTTACGGGCAGCCCCCTCCTCCCACAAAACCCAGGCTCTGAATCTCTCCTTCCCAAAACACTTAAGGATTCAGCCTCTTGCCCCTACTTCCTCAGACCCCAAATCCAGGCCTCCATCCCCCTCTTCCGTCCAACAGAGGAGCCCAGTCCCCTCCTCCTCAGCTCAGGGGTCTGGGCGCTCAGTCCTTTCTGTGTCACACCGAGGAGACACAGGACTAAGCTTCTTCCCTCCTGGACCTCAAGAGGTGGAGATCCAACCCTTTCTCCCTCGGGATTTCCCCGTTGAGCACCCCCAGCCTCTCTCTTCCCTGCAGGGTTCTGGTTCCTCGGGGCTCCTGGCTTCCGAGTGGGAGTAGGCGGAGCGGGAGGCGGGCAGTCCCAGTTAAAAGGCTCCAGAATCCTGTAGCAGGCAGGCCGAGCTGAAGCACTGGATGCTCTTCTTCTGGGCCCCGAATCAGTAGGTGACCCCGCCCCCTGAACTCTGTCAGGTGAGATGCCAAAGTTCGCAGGCACGGGTATCAGACGCCCCCTCCCTCCCCCAGGACCTCAGCCCCGCTCCCCCTTGGAGACCCAGGAATCGGCACCCCAGCCCCCTGCTCTGCAAGACTTAGGAGGCTCAGCTCCCTGATAGCCCTTCCTCAGACCCAGGAGTCAGGGACCCTAACTCCCTCCTTCCTTGGAATATAAGAACCCAGCCCCTGGGCTCCCAGCAACTCAGCTTCAGAAATCTGGAACCCCATCTCACTCTACATCAGACCCAAGAATCCGGGTCCCCAGCCCCTTCCTCCTCCAAGACGGCTCCGGGGGCTCCGCCTCCTCCCAGTCCTGGGATTCTGAGGATTTGGGTTTCCTTCTTTCTCCTCCCGCTCAGCCCGGTCCTCTCGGTCTCCCAGACCTCACCATGGGACCTCTCCCCTCTGCTACAATGTGGATCTGGGTGTTCCCGCTTTTGCTGTTGGAATCCTGGACAGGTGAGGGGGCCCGGAAGGATCCGTCGGGGCACGTGAGCCTGGGGGAAGACCGTGGTGGTTATTATGTGGGTGCATGTGGGGGCGTGTGGGGAGAGGGCAGGCGGGAGGTTCCCTGTGGGAGCTCCCGTGGGGTTTCCGGAGGGTAGGTGGAGGCCAGGTACACGTGGCGGCAGGTGGGAATGCCTTGGGTTCTGCGCAGGGCATCGCAGGAGTGCACCACGCCCGCCCGCGGGGCTGCCTGCGGAGGGGCACCGAGACACACGGGAGAATACAGAGCTTGCGCACACAGGCTCAGGTGTGTGACTCCGTGTACGGTGACTCATGGGCTTTCCACGAGCGTCCACGTGTCTCTGCGTGGCAGCCTACCCAACCCGGGTGGCAGACGCCCCAGGGGGCGTGTGTCTCCTTCTGAAGAGTCAGTTTCCTGGCCCCTGCGCTGCCCCAGAGGGTGGTCACCTAACCTTCTTCCTCTGGCCGCAGGACCCTTGAGGGCCCAGGAGAACAAGGTGCTGGAGCGGGAGGCGGGCAGTCCCAGTTAAAAGGCTCCAGAATCCTGTAGCAGGCAGGCCGAGCTGAAGCACTGGATGCTCTTCTTCTGGGCCCCGAATCAGTAGGTGACCCCGCCCCCTGAACTCTGTCAGGTGAGATGCCAAAGTTCGCAGGCACGGGTATCAGACGCCCCTCCCTCCCCAGGACCTCAGCCCGCTCCCCTTGGAGACCCAGGAATCGGCACCCCAGCCCCCTGCTCTGCAAGACTTAGGAGGCTCAGCTCCCTGATAGCCCTTCCTCAGACCCAGGAGTCAGGGACCCTAACTCCCTCCTTCCTTGGAATATAAGAACCCAGCCCCTGGGCTCCCAGCAACTCAGCTTCAGAAATCTGGAACCCCATCTCACTCTACATCAGACCCAAGAATCCGGGTCCCCAGCCCCTTCCTCCTCCAAGACGGCTCCGGGGGCTCCGCCTCCTCCCAGTCCTGGGATTCTGAGGATTTGGGTTTCCTTCTTTCTCCTCCCGCTCAGCCCGGTCCTCTCGGTCTCCCAGACCTCACCATGGGACCTCTCCCCTCTGCTACAATGTGGATCTGGGTGTTCCCGCTTTTGCTGTTGGAATCCTGGACAGGTGAGGGGGCCCGGAAGGCTCCGTCGGGGCACGTGAGCCTGGGGGAAGACCGTGGTGGTTATTATGTGGGTGCATGTGGGGGCGTGTGGGGAGAGGGCAGGCGGGAGGTTCCCTGTGGGAGCTCCCGTGGGGTTTCCGGAGGGTAGGTGGAGGCCAGGTACACGTGGCGGCAGGTGGGAATGCCTTGGGTTCTGCGCAGGGCATCGCAGGAGTGCACCACGCCCGCCCGCGGGGCTGCCTGCGGAGGGGCACCGAGACACACGGGAGAATACAGAGCTTGCGCACACAGGCTCAGGTGTGTGACTCCGTGTACGGTGACTCATGGGCTTTCCACGAGCGTCCACGTGTCTCTGCGTGGCAGCCTACCCAACCCGGGTGGCAGACGCCCCAGGGGGCGTGTGTCTCCTTCTGAAGAGTCAGTTTCCTGGCCCCTGCGCTGCCCCAGAGGGTGGTCACCTAACCTTCTTCCTCTGGCCGCAGGACCCTTGAGGGCCCAGGAGAACAAGGTGCTGGAGGGCCAAGAGTGCACGCCTCACTCACAGCCGTGGCAGGCGGCCTTGTTTCAGGGTGTCCGGCTTGTCTGCGGGGGCGTTCTCATCGAAAACAACTGGGTTCTCACAGCAGCCCACTGTAAAAAAACGTGAGTGGATTCCTGCTGCCGAGGTGGGCTGGAGCCTGGGGAAGGAGGGGGCTGGGGCTTCCCCTCAGGAGGGAAGAACGGGGGACCGGGCTTCTGAGAATAGACAATCGAGCAAAGAGGGGACCCGGTGTCCTGAGTCTGAGCGAGGAGGGCACTGGGAGCCTGGATCCCTGCCTGGGTCTCAAACGCGCTCCTTTGTCACAGGAAATACACGGTCCGAGTGGGAGACCACAGTCTCCAGAAGAGGGACGAGTCAGAGCAAGAAATGGCCGTGGCGCAGTCCATCCAGCACCCTTGCTACAACAACAGCACCAACGACCACAACCACGACCTGATGCTCATTCGACTGCGTGGCCGGGTGGCCTTGGGACCCAGAGTGAAGGCCATCAAGCTGGCGCCGCGCTGCCCTCAAGTCAGCCAGAAGTGCACCATCTCAGGCTGGGGCACTGTCACCAGCCCCCGAGGTAGCAGGAGGGAGAGGAGGAGCTGGCTGGCCCAGGGGACCCCCAGCCGTGGGCCGAGTTTGCCTCTAGAGTAGATAAAGAAGGGAAGTGGTTGTGATGGGACATTTGCAAGTGGTCCGTGCTGGAAACCTTAAAGACTGGAATGTTGACAGGCATGCTGGGAAAGAGGAAACGGATTGCTTAATAGGGCTCTGAGAGCCCTATTAAGAGGAAGATGAATGAATGAAAGAGTGGATGAATGAAGAGTGAATGAATGAAGGCATTCCTCCTTTAAGGTGGAGACTTACGGGACCTTCTGTGGTACAGAAAGTAGAAGTGTTAGTCATGTTCGACTCTTTGCGACCCCAGGGACTGTGGCCCGCCAGGCTCCTCCATTCACGAGATTCTCCAGGCCAGATTACTGGAGTGGGTAGCCGTTCTCTTCTCCAGAGGATCTTCCTGATCCGAGGACTAAACCCGGGTCTCCTGCAATGCAGACAGATTCTTTACCATCTGAAGCACCAGGGAAGCCTTGTATTGTTGTACAAGGTTTTAGGTATTCTTCACAACAGACTTGGGATACATAGACTCAAGTAGCTCAGGAAAACAAGCTGTCTCTTCTCTCTCTTGAACCCAAGATTCTGGTCCCAGATCCCTTCACACCCAGGAGTCCAGGCCGTTTTTCCCCTGGGATGCTCAGTGTGGAGGTCCTCCTCCTGCAGCTCCAGAGGTCAGGGAGCCCTTTACCCTGCTTCACAGCAAAGGGATCGTACATGCATGCATGCTAAGTGGCCTCAGTCGTGTCCGACTCTGTGCGACCCTTGGACTGTAGCCCACCAGGCTCCTCTGTCCGTGGGATTCTCCCAGGAAGAATCTTGGAGTGGGTTGCCATTTCCTTCTCTGGGGAATCTTTCCGACCCAGGGATCCAACCCATGTCTCTTATGTCTCCTGCATTGGCAGGCGGGATCTTTGCCACTAGCACCACCTGGGAAGCCCAGAGATTGTGGGCTCAGCTCAAAGAGGTGATGTGATTTGCCAGGAAAGCAAAATCAGGATTCAGGTCCCTGCTTGTCTGACTCCTAAGAAGACAATGGGATGCTGTGGAAACCTACCTGCTCATAAATCAGGCAAGTCAGTTCAAACCATGGTTCTGCCCCTTTTCTCTGGGCAAGTCCCTTCACGTCTCTTGGCCTCACTTTGCTCATCCACACAATGGGGACAATTGTCCAAATAGATGTTTAAGCTCCATGAGGACTCAGATTATATCTGTTTTCTTCATTGTGTGCTCCTAGTGTTCTGGGTAGTGACTGCTGTGTAGCACGTATTCAGTAAACATGTGATGAAAGAACACATGATGAAGGAATGAAGGAATCCTTCCAAGAGCTGTTGTCAGGATCTAATGAGACTGTCGGCATATAGCTTCTGGTACATAGAGGTACCAGGTAGAATTTTTCCCTCCAAAGACCATTTTTCAAAGGTTAATAAGAAAGACTAGTTCCACTGTCAGTGATCAATTCAGCACTTACTTTGTGAGCAGCTGATATGCCCCAGGTCCTGTACTCTACAACCCACGCCAGTATTCTTGCCTGGAGAATCCCATGGACAGAGCAGCCTGGAGGGCTGCAATCCAAGGGGTCACAGAGTTGGACGCAGCTGAAGCAACTTAGCACGAACTACACTGTACTATACAAAGCCCTGTGGAGTTGCAGGCTAGGTGGGGGAATAGACAATTTAAAAAATACATATAAAATGAAATATTAGGTGGAACCAAGTGCTATAATGGACAATCATGGGGTGGGGTCAGAGGAAAGGCAGTGACGGAGATGTGGTGTTTTAATTAGAAAAGCTCAGTGTGGAGGTCCTCCTCCTGCAGCTCCAGAGGTCAGGGAGCCCTTTACCCTGCTTCACAGCAAAGGGATCGTACATGCATGCATGCTAAGTGGCCTCAGTCGTGTCCGACTCTGTGCGACCCTTGGACTGTAGCCCACCAGGCTCCTCTGTCCGTGGGATTCTCCCAGGAAGAATCTTGGAGTGGGTTGCCATTTCCTTCTCTGGGGAATCTTTCCGACCCAGGGATCCAACCCATGTCTCTTATGTCTCCTGCATTGGCAGGCGGGATCTTTGCCACTAGCACCACCTGGGAAGCCCAGAGATTGTGGGCTCAGCTCAAAGAGGTGATGTGATTTGCCAGGAAAGCAAAATCAGGATTCAGGTCCCTGCTTGTCTGACTCCTAAGAAGACAATGGGATGCTGTGGAAACCTACCTGCTCATAAATCAGGCAAGTCAGTTCAAACCATGGTTCTGCCCCTTTTCTCTGGGCAAGTCCCTTCACGTCTCTTGGCCTCACTTTGCTCATCCACACAATGGGGACAATTGTCCAAATAGATGTTTAAGCTCCATGAGGACTCAGATTATATCTGTTTTCTTCATTGTGTGCTCCTAGTGTTCTGGGTAGTGACTGCTGTGTAGCACGTATTCAGTAAACATGTGATGAAAGAACACATGATGAAGGAATGAAGGAATCCTTCCAAGAGCTGTTGTCAGGATCTAATGAGACTGTCGGCATATAGCTTCTGGTACATAGAGGTACCAGGTAGAATTTTTCCCTCCAAAGACCATTTTTCAAAGGTTAATAAGAAAGACTAGTTCCACTGTCAGTGATCAATTCAGCACTTACTTTGTGAGCAGCTGATATGCCCCAGGTCCTGTACTCTACAACCCACGCCAGTATTCTTGCCTGGAGAATCCTATGGACAGAGCAGCCTGGAGGGCTGCAATCCAAGGGGTCACAGAGTTGGACGCAGCTGAAGCAACTTAGCACGAACTACACTGTACTATACAAAGCCCTGTGGAGTTGCAGGCTAGGTGGGGGAATAGACAATTTAAAAAATACATATAAAATGAAATATTAGGTGGAACCAAGTGCTATAATGGACAATCATGGGGTGGGGTCAGAGGAAAGGCAGTGACGGAGATGTGGTGTTTTAATTAGAATAATCAGGGAAAGCTTTTAGGAAGAGGTGATATTTGGAAGAAGTAGGATTTAACTGGGGCTTCCCAGGTAGCTCAGTCGGTAAAGAATCTGTCTGCAGTGCAAGAGACCTGGGTTCGACCCCTGGGTGGGGAAGATCCCCTGGAGAAGGAAATGGCAAACCACTCCAGGACTCTTACCTGGAGAATCTCATGGACAGAAGAGCCTTGCAGGCTACAGTCCGTGGGGTCACAAAAAGAGAGATGGAAGACCTGCTGATCTGGGAGTGGGAAGATTGAAACAATTCAGAAGGGTCACAAAGAGACACTTTCAGGTGCCCCCGTTACCTGATCCTTCATTTGAAAATGACTCAGGACAAGGAACGAAAGGTAGGGTCCAAAGAGCCCCCTCTAGGAGGAGAAAAAGAAACAGCAGGGATTGTGGCTTTGTTTCATGTGAGATGCGCCCTGTGAGATGTGTCAGAAAAGCCCTGTGCAGCTGTGAATGCGCAGACGGGCAGCTGGCTCTGGACAGGGATGCCGGGAAAGGACGGCTGACTCCGGCCACTTACAACCTCTGCCTCCTCAGAGAATTTTCCTGACACTCTCAACTGCGCGGAAGTAAAAATCATTCCTCAGGAGCAGTGTCAGAAAGCCTACCCTGGGCAAGTCACGGACAACATGGTCTGTGCGAACGACAGGGGCGGAGCTGACACATGCCAGGTGAGTGCCTCCGGGGCTCCCTTCCTGGGTTTATTGATGGCCACGCGGGGGCTTCAGCGATTTGCTCAGGCTTTCTTTAGTGGCAGCCGGGGTGGGAGGGGTGCTGTTTGTCACGGTGCCTGGGCTTCTCACTGTGATGGCTTCTCTTGCGGCCAAGCTGCAGGCTCTAGGCTCATAGGCTCAGTAGTTGCGGTGCACAGACTTAGTTACTCTGCAACATGTGGGATCTTCCCGAACCAGGGATGGAACCCATGTCTCCTGCACTAGCAGGCAGATGCTTGCCCACTGTGTCACCAGGGAAGGGGTTCCCGGGTGGAGCTAGTGGTAAAGAATCCCCCATGCTAATGCAGAAGATGTAAGAGCCATAGGTTCGATCCCTGGGTCTGGAAGATCCCCTGGAGGAGGGCATGGCAACCCACTCCAGTGTTCTTGCCTGGAGAATCCAATGGACAGAGGAGCCTGGGGGACTGCTGTCCATGAGGTCGCAAAGAGTCGGGCATGACTGAAGTGACTTAGCACATAAGCACGCGTCCCCTGGGAAGTCCTGAGACTCCCTTCTTCCCTCACTCATCCTGTAGAGTTGGGAGGCTTGGCAGTAGGGTGATCCCAAAGAGTCAACACCCCTGTCTCTACAGAGTGGGAAGCAAGTTCAGAGAAGGCACACTCTCCCCACAGGTTACACAGCCCAGCAATCAGAATAATTGAACCTTTCTTGTTGATTTCTTAGGGCCTCTTGCCTGCAGGGGAGCGTGCAGGGAAGGGGTGGGGATTAAAGGGAGGGAGAAGGTAAGTCCCTGAAGGATAAGCTCCCATTCCCTCTTCCTCAGGGCTAGGACCTGGAATGTGTGCTGACTTTCCCAGTGATCAAGGAGTCAGCTACTTTTCTTCGGGTTCTGACTGGGTCCCGCCGCACGGCTGCCCTCTCCTGTGATTGCTTCCTTGGGGAGCAGTGCTGTCTTCCCTGCTGGCCAGAGAATGGCACCACTGACTTCAATGCGCCCTCAATGGGCTCTGCATCCCCAAGAGGACACATCTTGGGATTTGCCATAGATACAGACTCTCTGTCCTATTGGCTGCAACCTCAGTTCTCATGGCTGTACTTGGATTGGTCCCCTTCATGCAAGCCCCACCCCCTTTGCTAATGATTGCTCCCTGGAAACAATGCTTCAAGGCCCCCTTACCTATTGACCAGGAATAGGATCATTTCCATGGGGAGATCCTGCCATGCAAGCTAACCTCTCCAGATGATGCTTTAGAGACAACGGGATCTTCCCACACACTCCTTCCAGTTTCCCTTGGGTGGGTGTATATCCACCAGAACACAGTTCCTTTCTCCTGTGTTTTACAACTAGAGCCCATGATCTTTTCAAGATTGGCCAGGAATTGTTGTTGTTCAGTCGCTCAGTTGTGTCCGACTCTTTGCGATCCCATGGACTGCAGCCGGCCAGGCATCCCTGTCCTACACTATCTCTTGGAGTTTGCTCAAACTCATGTTCATTGAGTGAGTGATGCCATCCAACCATCTCATCCTCTTTTTTGCCCTCTTCTTCTCCTGCCCTCAATCTCTCCAAGCCTTGGGGTCTTTTCCAATGAGTCAGTTCTTTGCATTAGATGGCCAAAGTGTTGGAGGACCTCAGTCCCCTCCAGGCAATTCATACTCTCTGCCCTCTGAATTGAACCTTCCAGACAGCATTCTTTGCCCTCATTGGTCCGGATTTCCTCCCCCTTACACATCCGGTCTGCATCCCCCCTCATCCCCCCTCCACCCCCGCACACGGAGGCTCCACCCCTCTCTCTCACCATTGGCCCCGGGATACAGTGCTCTCATCCTCAGGGAACCAATCATGCTACAGAACTGGTACTAAATGCTGGTACAGCTGGGCATCTTAGGTGAAAGTCTTCTATTCTCCCCTTCTAGGGAGATTCTGGGGGCCCGCTGGTATGTGGTGGCGTTCTCCAGGGCATCACGTCCTGGGGATCTGACCCCTGTGGGCGGCCTGAGAGACCTGGCGTCTACACCAACGTCTGCCGCTACCTGGATTGGATTAAGAAGACCATAGGCAACAGGGGCTGATCTCAAGACAAGCTCTAAATCTCCCCCAATAAACTCACATCAGCCTGGCTCCCCGCCTGTCTGTGCTTTGGTTCGCCAGGGAGGGGTGGAGGGGTGAGGGATCTGCATCCTGTTGGGAGACCTGATGGGCGATGGAGCATCAGGATCCCCATGGTCTCTCTGGCCATCCTCACTGTCCAAAACAACCCCCCTTTTTTTCTGGAAGGACGTGGGGGAATGGGAGGTTAATTTCAGGGTCTTTTGGGGAGACCGCCAGGCTCTTCTGTCCATGGGATTCTCCAGGCAATAATACTGGAGCGGGTTGCCATGTCCTTCTCCAATTTATGAGAACCGCCAGAGATGCTAACTCTCAGATGATGCTTTAGAGACAACGGGATCTTCCCACACACTCCTTCCAGTTTCCCTTGGGTGGGTGTATATCCACCAGAACACAGTTCCTTTCTCCTGTGTTTTACAACTAGAGCCCATGATCTTTTCAAGATTGGCCAGGAATTGTTGTTGTTCAGTCGCTCAGTTGTGTCCGACTCTTTGCGATCCCATGGACTGCAGCCGGCCAGGCATCCCTGTCCTACACTATCTCTTGGAGTTTGCTCAAACTCATGTTCATTGAGTGAGTGATGCCATCCAACCATCTCATCCTCTTTTTTGCCCTCTTCTTCTCCTGCCCTCAATCTCTCCAAGCCTTGGGGTCTTTTCCAATGAGTCAGTTCTTTGCATTAGATGGCCAAAGTGTTGGAGGACCTCAGTCCCCTCCAGGCAATTCATACTCTCTGCCCTCTGAATTGAACCTTCCAGACAGCATTCTTTGCCCTCATTGGTCCGGATTTCCTCCCCCTTACACATCCGGTCTGCATCCCCCCTCATCCCCCCTCCCCCCCCGCACACGGAGGCTCCACCCCTCTCTCTCACCATTGGCCCCGGGATACAGTGCTCTCATCCTCAGGGAACCAATCATGCTACAGAACTGGTACTAAATGCTGGTACAGCTGGGCATCTTAGGTGAAAGTCTTCTATTCTCCCCTTCTAGGGAGATTCTGGGGGCCCGCTGGTATGTGGTGGCGTTCTCCAGGGCATCACGTCCTGGGGATCTGACCCCTGTGGGCGGCCTGAGAGACCTGGCGTCTACACCAACGTCTGCCGCTACCTGGATTGGATTAAGAAGACCATAGGCAACAGGGGCTGATCTCAAGACAAGCTCTAAATCTCCCCCAATAAACTCACATCAGCCTGGCTCCCCGCCTGTCTGTGCTTTGGTTCGCCAGGGAGGGGTGGAGGGGTGAGGGATCTGCATCCTGTTGGGAGACCTGATGGGCGATGGAGCATCAGGATCCCCATGGTCTCTCTGGCCATCCTCACTGTCCAAAACAACCCCCCTTTTTTTCTGGAAGGACGTGGGGGAATGGGAGGTTAATTTCAGGGTCTTTGTGACCCTGTAGGCAGTAGACCGCCAGGCTCTTCTGTCCATGGGATTCTCCAGGCAATAATACTGGAGCGGGTTGCCATGTCCTTCTCCAAGGGATCTCCCTGACCTAGGAATTGAACCCACATCTCTTGCATTTCCTACATGGGCAGGCGGATTCTTTAGTACTATCGCCACCTGGGAAATTCACCTGAATTAGTGAACTAAACCCAATCATCTCTCTCTGTCTATCGGTGACAATTTCCCTGCCTCTCTACCTGCTTCTTTCTGTCTCTGTTTCTCGCTCTCATGCATGTGAACTGTTTCTCATCTCTGCTCATGCCCTTCCTTCTCCTGTGGACCTCATTCCAACCTCTGCAGACAAACCTCATTGCATGTAGGGAACCTAGCAGCTACTGACAGTTCCCATTCAGCAAACTCAGCAGAATTACAGATCTCTTTTCTCCCAGCATCTTGATATAAATGCCAAGGAAGAACTCTGATCAGTTCCGTTTGAACTGAGCCCACCCGTTGGATCAATCCTTATTTTTAGGAGGGAAACCTTGATCTTGTTGGCTTTACTGGGCCACATATCTACCCCACTGGGTGGGAGGATGCTGAATCAGAAGGTTCCAGTATCACAATGTCCTGGATGCCTCAGGGCAAGGCTGCTGGACACTGAAATACCAGTGCTCAGCTGTGATCTGAGCTGGACAGTGAGTCATCAGGCAGAAGATCAGGACTTGAGTCTGAGGGCAAAGGAAGTACGGAGCCAAGTGTCTGGGCATGCACTGGAAAGCTGGGATTTGGGGCTCTGGCCAACGTGGGGACCTGCATCATGAACAATAAGCCCATGAGGTTCCCAGTTCATTTTGAGCCAAGAGAGATTCTGGGCACACGTGACAGTGTCCCAGGGAGATTTTTTTTCTCAGCCTGTGTGTGTGCTAAGTCACTCAGTTGTGTCTGACTCTTTGTGACCCCATGGACTGCAGCACGCCAGACTCCCCTGTCCTTTACTATCTCCCAGAGTTTGCTCAAACTCGTGTCCATTGAGTTGGTGGTGCTATCCAACCATCTCATCCTCTGTCATCCGCTTCTCCTGCCCTCAGTCTTTCCCAACAGCAGTCTTTTCCACTGAGTCAGCTCTTCTCATCCGGTGGCCAAAGTACACGAGCTTCAGCTTCAGTGTCAGGCCTTCCAATGAATATTCAGGGTTGATTTCCTTTAGGATTGACTCCATTTGATCTCCACTTTAGAGAAGGGCAAAGTGAAGCTCAGAAACATTAAGTCACTTCCTTGTGATTATGAAGAGAACCACTAGGGTTGGTCAAGCCTAGTTTGGTCTTATTCGTGAGGCCAGGTTCTTTCTATCACACCCTGTGGCTGAATGGCTCAGGGATCAAGAAAGAACCAGGTTTAAACTTGACTGATCTGTGGAGGACAGTGGTTTGCAAACCAGTACTTATTTAAGTGCCTCCCATGCTCCCTGGTTTGGGCTGGGTGCTTAAACAAACACCAGTGGGGGCTTCCCTGGTGGCCCAGTGGGTAAAGAGTCCACCTTGCTGTGCAAGGGGCGCTGGTTCGATCCCTGGCCTGGGAAGGTCCCATGTGCTGAAGAGCGGCTGGACCGATGTTTCCAAATACGAGTCAGTGCTCTGGAGCGCATGAGCCCAGAGCCAGTGCTCTGCAACCAAAGAGGCCTCTGCAATGGGAGGCCCACACAGGCCAAAGAGTAAAGATGGATGAAAATAAATAAATTTTTAAAAAACCCACCAGTGGGGCTTCCCTGATGGTCCATGGTGTAAAGAGTCCACCTTGCTGTGCATGGGGTGCCGGTTCGATGTCTGGCCCGGGAAGATCCTGTGTGCTGTGGAGTGGCTGGATCTGTGTGTCCAATTAGGAGTTGGCACTCTGGATTGCATGCGCCCAGAGCCAGTGCTGTGCAACAAGAGAGGCCACTGCAATGGGAGGCCCACACAGGCCAAAGAATAAAGATGGATGAGAATAAATAAATAAAAGAAAGAAAAGAGGCCAAAATAAACAAAATAAAACAAAACAAAACACCAGTGGACTCCGGACACATTTCCTCTGCTCATGAAAACAATAAAGCTGGATTAAATCATCAAGAACACAGAAAGACAGGGACTTTCCTGGTGCAGGGCATGTGGGTTTGATTCCTGGTTGAGGAACTAAGAGCCCACCTGCTGAAACGAACACCCCATGCAGCAAATGGTCACTGTTGTCTACTGGCTCAGTCAATGGACTCTTTTGCGACCCCATGGATTGTAATCTGCCAGGCTCCTCCACCCATAGAATTTCCCAGGCAAGAATACTGGAGTGGGTTGTCATTTCCTTCTTCAGGGGATCTTCCTGAGCCATTTCTGTTTCAGGATTGACTCCATTTGATCTCCACTTTAGAGAAGGGCAAAGTGAAGCTCAGAAACATTAAGTCACTTCCTTGTGATTATGAAGAGAACCACTAGGGTTGGTCAAGCCTAGTTTGGTCTTATTCGTGAGGCCAGGTTCTTTCTATCACACCCTGTGGCTGAATGGCTCAGGGATCAAGAAAGAACCAGGTTTAAACTTGACTGATCTGTGGAGGACAGTGGTTTGCAAACCAGTACTTATTTAAGTGCCTCCCATGCTCCCTGGTTTGGGCTGGGTGCTTAAACAAACACCAGTGGGGGCTTCCCTGGTGGCCCAGTGGGTAAAGAGTCCACCTTGCTGTGCAAGGGGCGCTGGTTCGATCCCTGGCCTGGGAAGGTCCCATGTGCTGAAGAGCGGCTGGACCGATGTTTCCAAATACGAGTCAGTGCTCTGGAGCGCATGAGCCCAGAGCCAGTGCTCTGCAACCAAAGAGGCCTCTGCAATGGGAGGCCCACACAGGCCAAAGAGTAAAGATGGATGAAAATAAATAAATTTTAAAAACCCACCAGTGGGGTTTCCCCTGATGGTCCATGGTGTAAAGAGTCCACCTTGCTGTGCATGGGGTGCCGGTTCGATGTCTGGCCCGGGAAGATCCTGTGTGCTGTGGAGTGGCTGGATCTGTGTGTCCAATTAGGAGTTGGCACTCTGGATTGCATGCGCCCAGAGCCAGTGCTGTGCAACAAGAGAGGCCACTGCAATGGGAGGCCCACACAGGCCAAAGAATAAAGATGGATGAGAATAAATAAATAAAAGAAAGAAAAGAGGCCAAAATAAACAAAATAAAACAAAACAAAACACCAGTGGACTCCGGACACATTTCCTCTGCTCATGAAAACAATAAAGCTGGATTAAATCATCAAGAACACAGAAAGACAGGGACTTTCCTGGTGCAGGGCATGTGGGTTTGATTCCTGGTTGAGGAACTAAGAGCCCACCTGCTGAAACGAACACCCCATGCAGCAAATGGTCACTGTTGTCTACTGGCTCAGTCAATGGACTCTTTTGCGACCCCATGGATTGTAATCTGCCAGGCTCCTCCACCCATAGAATTTCCCAGGCAAGAATACTGGAGTGGGTTGTCATTTCCTTCTTCAGGGGATCTTCCTGACCCAGGAATTGAATCCATGTCTCCTGCACTAGCAGGTGGATTCTTTATCACTGAGCCATGTAGGAAGCCCCAAATAAATAAATGCTACTAAAAATTAATAATAATTTTTAAAAGATCACAGAAACACAGCGGAAGAAGTGCTCTGGCGATGCGAGAGTGAATAGCAGGACTCTGGGGTCGCGTGGCTCCTTTCCTCTTTTTAACAGAATGCTGAGGGTGCAGGGGGCTGAAGACAGACGCCAAGGATGATGATTCAGACAACAGATAACAGAGCGAGAGTCTTGCCAGAATTCCTCTCTTTGTGAAGCCAGGAGCAGGGAAGGTACAGATCGCTGACTCCTGGAGCTGGGAGGTCGGATGCCCTGACATCTGTCCCTACTTGCTTTGGTAGCTCAAGTCAGGCGAGTCCCGATGGCCAGAGTCCCAAAGTGGAATCAGTGGGGTTGGCATCCGATTTGGGGTCTGATGGGAATAAGTGTCTCGGAACGTTTGGGAACTTTGCTTAAATTTATTTAGTCAGTATGGGATCAACACGAGTATAGTGTTGATTGGTAGATTTTATTTACTTTTTTAATTTTTGGCGGCACCCGGTGGCGTGTGGGACCTTACTTCCCTGACCAGGGAGCTAACCAGCGCCCCCTGCATCGGAGGGTATAGTCTTAACCACTAGATCGCTGGAGAAGTCCCCAGATTTTCCCTTCCGCCTCCTCAGTATTCTGTGAAAAAGAGCGAGGTCTTTTTTGACTCTCTCATGAACGCTTGAGTGTATCCGATCATGTCTTCTCCGTGAATGGCAGCTCCATCCGCCGAGCGAGAGACCTTGAAGCCTTTACATCTGTCTCCCTCACCGCGACAGTCATTTAACCCACTGCCAAGGCTGGTTGCTTCTTGGAAACGCACCTTGAACTCCTCCTTTATTACCATCTCCAACTCCTAAACGGTTTTATCCAAGCCATCATCACCTCTCATCGGAACAAAAACGATAGATTCCTCATGTTTTCCCTTAGAAGCCATCCTTCATATAGTAGCCAGAGGGATACGCTGAGCCCACTCTCCCGAGCCCGTGAGTCGCAGCTACGGAAGCCCACACGCCTAGAGCCCGAGCTCCACAAGAGAAGCCACCGCACCGAGAAGCCCGAGCACCGCAACGAAGAGTAGCCCCCATTCACCGCAGCTAGAGAAAGTCCTCATACAGCGATGAAGGCCCAACACAGCCAAAAATACATCCATTGGTTTAAAAAAGGGCTCCCCTGATAGAGCATTCTATTCAGCTCTTGCCCAACTTACCTTGCTCTGCCTAGAACTCACTACCTCCAAGTAGCTACACGGATGCGTCCACCATCTCCTTTAAGATTTTGTTCAAGTGTCTTCTTTGTGTGGAATTTTCCTAATAATATAAACCCAGGGGACCCTGAGAGTGGAGGAGATGGACAGCTCTCTATCCCTCTTCCCTGCTTTCAGTTTTCTCTATACTACTTACCAACCTCTAACAAATAAAGCATAATATTTTATATGTTTACTTTTACAGTCAGTCTCCACCCACTAGAACCAGAGCCTATGTGAAGGAATGCTGCCCACAATGTCCCCAGGAGCCAGAATAAGTTCTGGCACAGAAAAGATGCTCAGTAAACATTTCTTGAATGAATGTAATTAGTAAAAATGAATGTACAAGGAAGCACAACCCAGCATTATTGCAATTGAAACTATTCAGACATACTCTCGTTTGAAACAGATTGCACAAATCATGATACAACTAGACTATGGAATATTATGCAACCCTTAAGAAGGACCTGGCTAAATATACTAAGAGGAAAAATTGTTCAAGGTAATTTATAAAGAAAGGCATTATATTAGATAATATTTAGTATAGACATTTTTGTTATAAATACAGAATATGTCTAGAAATCTGGGTGTAATATGAAAACACAGACAATACTGATAACAATAAGCATTTATCAAGTTAGGGAAAATGACATTTTTAAAATTCATACCCAATATGAAAGTTGAATTAAAAAGAATCTGCCTGTAATGCAGGAGACCCAGGTTCGATCCCTGGGGTTGGGAAGATCCCCAGAGAAGGGAATGGCAATCCACTCCAATTTTCTTGCCTGGAGAATTCCATGGTCAGAGGAGCCTGGTGGGGCTGCAGCCCACCGGGTTGCAAAGGCCCCAACAGGACTGAGCAACTAACACTATGTGTGAGGGTTGGGAATGGGTTCCAGCCTGAACAGCTTCTCCTAGACAGATCCGCACTGGGGCCTAGGGGCTAGGTTCTCCCTGAGAGGGGAGGAGGGCAAGAAATCTGCGGCTCCCGGGGCTCCCTGGCAGCAGCCGCCTTCGAGGCTGGGGCCAGGACGTGGGGGGCTGAGAGGGTGGAGAGAGTGGTGCGCCCAAGGCTCAGCTGCCGCGGGAGTTCGAGATAACCACACACACAGGAGAGGGTGTCCCAGAGCCGGCTCCACCTGCTCCCTGGGCGCTGAGGGCGGGAGCAGGGGAGGCCGCATATAAGATAGCCGCCCTGCGCCCAGCTGCAGACGCCTGGCTCCCAACCAAGCCTGGAGCCGCATCAGATCTGACCTTCCGAAGGTGACACTGGACCTCGTTTACGGTCAGAAGTGGGAGGTGGGGGCTGGATGAGGATGGCTGGAAACTGACTCCTGTTCCTGAGGGGAGGGGTCAGAGGGAAGCCTGGGCTCCTCGTTGTGACAGATGAGGAGCTGCAGGTCTGGAATTTGAGGTCTCTTGGGGGAAAAGGAACTAGGAATACAGACTGATGGATGGGGAGGGGTGGGATTCCTGGGTACCCAGGGGAAGGGCATCCGGGGGCCAGGACTCCTGGGTCTGAGGGAGGAGGATGGGGGCCAGGACGCCTGCCTCCTGAACTCCTTGTCCTTTTCAGCCCCAGCAGAAGAGGCCCTTCCGCTGCCTGGCAGCCCTTGAGAGGCGGAGAGCTCACCATGACGGGGCTCTCTCTGATCCTACTGCTGCCCTTTGCCCTGGGATCTGCTGCACAGGAAGGTGGGGACCGGCCTGGAAGGGCGGCCCTCAGCCCAGACCGCCCCTCATCCCCACTGACCTTCCTCAGGGGTCCCTCTCTCCATGGCCTCCCTGAGTCTGGACCTCTCCCAGCTCCAGCAGCTTCCTCCCTCGGAAAACAACTCCTGTCTCCTTCCTTCCTGCTTCCTTCTGACTCCCAGGGGCTCTGTGCCCCCCAGACCCTGTCCCCTGCACTCAGCTTCTGTGGTGGCCCCAGACGAGACGCTCCTCGTGGGCTTCTGAGCGGGCTGCCCCTGTTTCTCTCCGGCATCTCCTGCTCTCTCTGCACTGTTCTCTTCTTCTGTATTTCTTCATGTCTGTCCGTCTTTCTGGCTCCATGGGTCTCCAATATCTCTCAGCTGCTGACTCCATCTTCCTCTGGGGTCTGCTACCCATGTGTTCCTCCAGGTCTCTATCCAGCCCAGGGTGACAAGGACAACGATAGGATTCTGAACGGAGTCCCGTGTCCAGAAGGCTCCCAGCCCTGGCAGGTGGCCCTGCTCAAGGGCAGTCAGCTCCACTGTGGAGGCGTGTTGCTCAGCGAGCAGTGGGTGCTCACCGCCGCCCACTGCATGATGAAGTATGTGGGCACTGCCGGTTCTTCCTCTGGGTCCCTGTCCTCCTCTTTCTGGGTCCCTGACTCCTTCTGAGTCCCTGCCCCCTCTGCTGGGCCTCGGTTCCCCTCCTTTGGGGTCTCTCTGTCCTGATCTCTCTGTCTCTGTCCCCCAGCCTTGGGTCTCTACCCGTCTCTCCGGGGCTCTGCCCCCACAATCCCTGTCCGTTCCACTCTCTGGGCTCTGTCCCTTACCCCAGGGGTCTCTGTTCTCTCTGGGTTTCTGCCCCACCCCCCCCCACCTCTCTGATCTCTCTGAGTCCTTGTCCCTCTACTTTGAGTCCTATTCCCTTCTCTGGGGCTCTGCCCCCCATCTCTGGCCTCTGTCCCTCACCTCTGGGTCTCTGTTATCTCTGAGTTCCTGCCCCTCCCCGAACCCACAGCGTCTCGCTCTGAATGTTGCTCCTTTCCCCAGCGAGTACGTCGTGCACATGGGCAGTGAACGGCTGGTGGGGGGCCAGAAGATCAGGGCCACCAAGTCCTTCCGCCACCCCAGCTACTCCACGCAGACCCACGCCAACGACCTCATGCTGGTGAAGCTGAACGGCTGGGCCAGGCTGTCCCCCAGAGTGAAAAAAGTCAGGCTGCCCTCCCGCTGCGAGCCCCCAGGCACCACGTGCACCGTTTCCGGCTGGGGCACCACCACCAGCCCTGATGGTGAGGCATCTCAGAGACCCCAGGGTCCCGGATCCTGATCCCTCCTCCTTCAGACCCAGGAGACCAGGACTCAGTCCCCTTTTCATGATGCTAACGTTGGGCCCCTGCCTCCCCACAGCCCGAGTCCCCTTCTCCTTCAGGGTCCGGGACACCCCCTCCTCTCCCTGTCAGGGACCACAGACCTCTGACTGGCACGCCTCTCCCCCTCCCCCTCCCCGCAGTGACCTTTCCAGAGAAGCTCATGTGCACAGACGTCAAGCTCATCTCTGCCCAGGACTGCAAGAAGGTTTACAAGGACTTGCTGGGGGACTCCATGCTCTGTGCTGGCATCCCCAACTCCAGCACCAATGCCTGCAATGTGAGACTGCCTTCCCTCCCACCCTGGGTCCTGGGCTGCTTCCTCTCATCACAGAGCCCCTGTTTTCCCACCTCCACCCAGAATCTTTGTACCTGATCTCAGTGTCAAGCCTTCCCTTATCCCCCGCCCCCACCCCAGGCCCAGCTCTCCTAGCTCTCACTACCCCATTCTCTGCTCAGGTCGGTAAGTGGAAGCCCAATGAGGGGCTGGCATGGCCCTGAGAATAAGGCCAAAGATGAACAGGATGGGGCTGGTGAACACAGGGCCAAGGGGAAGGCATGTGAGAGCCTTGGCGTCACACACAAGCTTTGTTATTTTTTTTTAATCTACATCTTTATTGAGTATCCCCACCCATGAATATGGTGGTAGTGGTGGTTTAGTCGCTCCATTGTGTCTGACTCTTGGGACTCCAAGGACTGTAGCCCGCCGGTCTCCTCTGTCTTTGAGATATCCCAGGCGAGAATACTGGAGTGGGTCGCCATATTCTTCTCCAAGGGTTGTCCTGACCCAGGGATCAAACCCAGGTCTCCTGCATTGCAGGAGGAATTTTTACCAACTGAGCCACCAGGGAAGCTCCAAAACACAAACTTTGAAGGGGAGGAGGTGGCCCCAAAAATTCAGTAATCAAGATAAGTCATGTTTTTGGGGGGGCAGGTGGGAAGGGAGAGGGGCTAGTGGGCCACCTCCATTGGTCTTTCATTTATCTATTTTTCATCCGTCTTTGTTCTTTGGCCCATGTGGGCCTCCCATCGCAGCGGCCTCTGTTGCCACAGAGCAGCGGCTCTAGGCACATGCACTCCAGAGCTCTGGCTCGGTAATTGGACACATCAGTCCAGCCACTCCATGGCACATGGGATCTTCCCAGGCCAGGAATCAAACCGACGCCCCTTGCACTGCAAGGCAGTGTCCTTACCCACTGGACCACCAGGGAAGCCACAAGATAAGTCATGTTTTAATGCAATATTTTCTTAGAAAAAATCTATGTAGAAGCTCAGCAAGACGTCAAGCTCATCTCTGCCCAGGACTGCAAGAAGGTTTACAAGGACTTGCTGGGGGACTCCATGCTCTGTGCTGGCATCCCCAACTCCAGCACCAATGCCTGCAATGTGAGACTGCCTTCCCTCCCACCCTGGGTCCTGGGCTGCTTCCTCTCATCACAGAGCCCCTGTTTTCCCACCTCCACCCAGAATCTTTGTACCTGATCTCAGTGTCAAGCCTTCCCTTATCCCCCGCCCCCCCCCCAGGCCCAGCTCTCCTAGCTCTCACTACCCCATTCTCTGCTCAGGTCGGTAAGTGGAAGCCCAATGAGGGGCTGGCATGGCCCTGAGAATAAGGCCAAAGATGAACAGGATGGGGCTGGTGAACACAGGGCCAAGGGGAAGGCATGTGAGAGCCTTGGCGTCACACACAAGCTTTGTTATTTTTTTTTAATCTACATCTTTATTGAGTATCCCCACCCATGAATATGGTGGTAGTGGTGGTTTAGTCGCTCCATTGTGTCTGACTCTTGGGACTCCAAGGACTGTAGCCCGCCGGTCTCCTCTGTCTTTGAGATATCCCAGGCGAGAATACTGGAGTGGGTCGCCATATTCTTCTCCAAGGGTTGTCCTGACCCAGGGATCAAACCCAGGTCTCCTGCATTGCAGGAGGAATTTTTACCAACTGAGCCACCAGGGAAGCTCCAAAACACAAACTTTGAAGGGGAGGAGGTGGCCCCAAAAATTCAGTAATCAAGATAAGTCATGTTTTGGGGGGGGCAGGTGGGAAGGGAGAGGGGCTAGTGGGCCACCTCCATTGGTCTTTCATTTATCTATTTTTCATCCGTCTTTGTTCTTTGGCCCATGTGGGCCTCCCATCGCAGCGGCCTCTGTTGCCACAGAGCAGCGGCTCTAGGCACATGCACTCCAGAGCTCTGGCTCGGTAATTGGACACATCAGTCCAGCCACTCCATGGCACATGGGATCTTCCCAGGCCAGGAATCAAACCGACGCCCCTTGCACTGCAAGGCAGTGTCCTTACCCACTGGACCACCAGGGAAGCCACAAGATAAGTCATGTTTTAATGCAATATTTTCTTAGAAAAAAATCTATGCAGAAGTCCACCATGAACGAAAAGTCAGAAATTTCAATAAACAGGCTCAGGCTTGCTGAATTTCTCATTTACCTCAGGTTTCAGTGAGTTTCAGCACAGCCTGTCACTGATCCTTTATCTAAAACTGGGATACAGTGTTCATCATGAACTTTTTCATTTTAAGTCCAATTATTATTATCATTATTTTTTGCCACTTCTATTGGTCTTTCATTTATTTATCTTTGTTCTTTGGCCTGTGTTGGCCTCCCATCGCAGTGGCCTCTCTCGCTGCAGAGCACTGGCTCTGGGCACATGCACTCCAGAGCTCCGGCTGGGTAGTTGGACACACTGATTCAGCTGCTCCATGGCACATGGGATCTTCCCAGGCCAGGAATCAAACCGGTGCCCCTTGCACTGCAAGGCGGTGTCCTTACCCACTCGACCACCAGGGAAGCCCTTAAGTCCAAACTTTAAGGTATTGCATTAAAATATTATTTATTACCATTACTGAGAAAGCGAAGGTCTCACTCCCCTTCTTGGGTCCTGGTCTTGGGCAAAGAACTCTCTCTCCCCTCCTCTTTTTGACCGGCTAGCTGGCTCTGAAGGTTATCTTTCCGCATCTCTTTACACCTGTATTGCCCCCTCCACCCCTGTTAGCAGCCTCTTCTCCATTCTTTGCTATACCTCTCTTCCTTTTTTTCCCCTCTTCGTTGCCCCATAGCTTATGGGATCTTAGTTCAAAAGATCCCGTGTTCCCTGCGTTGGAAGGTGGATTCTTAAGCACTGGACCACCAGGGAAGTCCCTGCTCTTCCTGTTCCCTGGGATTCTTTCCCTTTCCCTGTCTCTCTCCCTGCACCTCCCCCCCACTCCTTTGGCTCTCCTTTGTACCCTCAGCTGTCAGAGATGGTGGGACCGGATGTGTTAGGGATGGGAGGATGGGACAGGAATGTGCCCTAGGGAGTGGGGCATCCTCCTTCTCCCCTCGATTGCTTCAGGAATGTGCGAGTCATTCAGGGTCCCACACTCAGGGTTGTCCCACGCTTGGTTTAACACCTCCCTGTTGCTGCCTAGAAATTCTTAATCCTTTTTGAAGTAGGGAACCCATATTTTCTTTATTTCCTTTTTGTCACGCCACACGACTTGTGAAATCTTAGTTCCCCCACCAGAGATCAAACCCACGCGACTCAGTAAAAGTGCCAAGTCTCCATCACTGAATCGCCAAGGAAAATCCTCTGCATTTTCATTTTGCACTGGGCCTTGTCAGTTACATCCTCAGCCTGGCCCCTGGTTTCCATGAAATCCTGATCTCCTTTCATCCATGTATCCATTCCCTGGAGATAGTGCTCCTTCTTCCAAGCGCTTGGTGCCCAGTCTTCAAAGACAGGGAAGAAATGGGGCGCTGACCACCAGAAGCCCCGCCCCTTCCCGGTGATTGGTCCTCAGCCTTCAGCCAATTTCTTTAGACATTGTCTTCTGATAGTAACTTCTGCTCATCCATTGGTCCCCAGAAAAAACAAGTCTCTCCCCATTGGCCAGAGTGGAAATTCAGAGTCTGGCATGACTAAGACTGACAACTGAAGGGGTAGGCGGGGGCGGAGCTTCCCTCTAAGGCTAAAGTTGATTTGCTTTATTCCCTCCAGGGCGACTCAGGGGGGCCACTGATGTGTAAAGGTACCTTGCAAGGCCTGGTGTCCTGGGGAAGTTTCCCTTGCGGCCAGCCCAACGACCCAGGTGTCTATACCCAAGTCTGTAAGTTCGTCGACTGGGTAAAAGACACCATGAGAAGACATCGCTAATGGCTCTGTACTCCCTTGCTCTCTCCGTCCGGACACCCTGAACAGGAAATTCACAGAAACAAGGACATCAATGACCTACAGTCCTACTTGACTTTACCTTTCCTCAAAGACATATCAAAACCTCAATAATGTGCGCATAAGCCCATCAAATCAGTAAGGACCTAAGACCAAAACAAATACAATAAACGTCAGTGCTGGTGTTTAAACAGTAGGCTGGTTTGAGGCAAGGCATGAAGCTGTTAGGGATGGATAATAATTATGCAGAATTCTTCGTATTACGTGAGGATGTTTATGCTATGTGATGTTAAACGAAGAAGGGAAGATACAGGAATATGTGTGTATGTGATTCTCCCTATGTAAAATGAAAATATTCACAAAATAAAACCTGAAAGAACGTGTACCATATTTTCTTTATTTCCTTTTGTCACGCCACACGACTTGTGAAATCTTAGTTCCCCCACCAGAGATCAAACCCACGCGACTCAGTAAAAGTGCCAAGTCTCCATCACTGAATCGCCAAGGAAAATCCTCTGCATTTTCATTTTGCACTGGGCCTTGTCAGTTACATCCTCAGCCTGGCCCCTGGTTTCCATGAAATCCTGATCTCCTTTCATCCATGTATCCATTCCCTGGAGATAGTGCTCCTTCTTCCAAGCGCTTGGTGCCCAGTCTTCAAAGACAGGGAAGAAATGGGGCGCTGACCACCAGAAGCCCCGCCCCTTCCCGGTGATTGGTCCTCAGCCTTCAGCCAATTTCTTTAGACATTGTCTTCTGATAGTAACTTCTGCTCATCCATTGGTCCCCAGAAAAAACAAGTCTCTCCCCATTGGCCAGAGTGGAAATTCAGAGTCTGGCATGACTAAGACTGACAACTGAAGGGGTAGGCGGGGGCGGAGCTTCCCTCTAAGGCTAAAGTTGATTTGCTTTATTCCCTCCAGGGCGACTCAGGGGGGCCACTGATGTGTAAAGGTACCTTGCAAGGCCTGGTGTCCTGGGGAAGTTTCCCTTGCGGCCAGCCCAACGACCCAGGTGTCTATACCCAAGTCTGTAAGTTCGTCGACTGGGTAAAAGACACCATGAGAAGACATCGCTAATGGCTCTGTACTCCCTTGCTCTCTCCGTCCGGACACCCTGAACAGGAAATTCACAGAAACAAGGACATCAATGACCTACAGTCCTACTTGACTTTACCTTTCCTCAAAGACATATCAAAACCTCAATAATGTGCGCATAAGCCCATCAAATCAGTAAGGACCTAAGACCAAAACAAATACAATAAACGTCAGTGCTGGTGTTTAAACAGTAGGCTGGTTTGAGGCAAGGCATGAAGCTGTTAGGGATGGATAATAATTATGCAGAATTCTTCGTATTACGTGAGGATGTTTATGCTATGTGATGTTAAACGAAGAAGGGAAGATACAGGAATATGTGTGTATGTGATTCTCCCTATGTAAAATGAAAATATTCACAAAATAAAACCTGAAAGAACGTGTACCAAACTGCATACAGTGGTACTCATGAGGTGCCTGCTTCCTTCCATTCACTTCTCAGTGGGTGTGCACTTTTATAACCTGAAATACAAAGGTGGAGAAGCTCGGAGATCCAAGGTGGAGGAGAACACACCTCCCTAGGGGAGGGAGACAGGAAAGGAAACATCAGATTTTTGGTCCCTTGCCCTGCCTCCCCACCCAGTGGCATGGTTTTCTCCATTTTTCAGGTCTCAGTTTTCCTCATCTGTTAAATGGGAAAGAGAGAGAAGGAAAGAAGGCAGAGAGAGTGAAAAGGAGGTGGTAGAGCGTATGCCACCTCATCAGGGTGTCGAGGGGTGTGAAAGTGTTTCTGGGCATTCCACAGGTGACGCATGAGGAGAGGGAGGTGGTGTAGGGTAGCGGGGGTCTGGGAGGAAGACAGGACACCTGGGTCGCACAAGGGGCTGCTGAAGGTGAGCACTCTGCCTCCTGGATGCCAGGGGAAGCTGGGGGCTGGGAACTGGGAGGGTGGGTTCCTATCCTCAAGAAGTCGGGGGAAGGGGCCTCAGAAAGGGAGGAGACTCCTGAGTCCCAGTGACTCAGCCTGGGCACACCCCTGCTCCCGCCATCAAAGGCTCCCCAGGCAGTCACACCTCAGAAGCTGCTGACAGAGGGAGCCTCTCCTGCCTGTCTTTCTGGTTGCTCCCCCAGAACTCCCTCCCGGTCAACATTCTCCTCCACCAACTTCCCTTCTCTCCTCCCCTCCCACTCTCCCCGCCTTCTGCATACTGCAGAAATTCTGCAGCCTCTGCAGAGTGTCTTAACGTGTGCAAAGCCCCGCTCCTCCCTCAGACCAGAGTTCAGACACCCAATCTCTTACTGCCTCTGAATCTGTGTCAAGGTCAAAAAATGTCAAGAGTGTTTGGGGGACTTTCCCTGGCGGTCCAGTGGTTAAGAATCTGTGCTTCCACTGCAGGTGGCTTGGGTTTCATACCTGATAGGGGAATGAAGAGATCACATCCCAAATAGTGTGGCCAAAAAAGAAAAAAAAAAAATTAGTCTTTGGCCACCAGCTTTGCGAAGCTCCATCAACTTCTGCTCTTTCCAGCAAGCCACTCCAAATCCACATTCAATTGAAATGAAAGTTTTTAAATAACAAAGCATGGGTTTCACTAGGTCAGCCTGGGGACCTTGGGCTCTGCCTCTCGGTGACTCTGTACACAAATCTGAAGGGAGATTCATTTGTCATAACTCGAGAGTGTAGTGTTGTCGAATTAAAAAAAAAAAAAAAAAAAAAAGCAGCTGTTTTCTTGGGCTTCCCTGGTGGTCTAGTGGGTAGAGAGTTCACCTTGCAGTGCAAGGGGCACCAGTTTGATCCCTGGCCTGGGAAGATCCCACATGCCTCAGAGCCGCTGGACCAGTGTGTCCAATTACAAGCCAGCGCTCTAGAGCGCATGCGCCCAGAGCTGGTACTCTGTTAAGGAGAGAGGCCACTGCCATGGGAGGCCCACACAGGCCAAAGAATAAAAGATGGATGAAAATAAATATAAAAATAAAAGAGGCATGATAGATGGGAAATTTAAAAACAACAACAACTGTTTTCTCTGGCCAGACGGTACAGTGTAGTAAAAATACCAACTCTAGAAACGGCTCTTCAGTGCTGATCCACGTTCTGGCGGTTGTGAGCTATTTGCCTTTGAACCCTCCAGTTTGTTGTTGTTCAGTTGCTCAGTCATGTCCAACTCTTCGTGACCCCAGAGACTGCAGCGTGCCAGGCTTCCCCATCCTTCACTATCTCCCAGAGCCTGATCAGACTCGTGTCCACTAAGTTGATGATGCCATCCAACCATCTCACCCTCTGTCGTCCCCTTCTCTTCTTACCTTCCATCTTTCACAGCATCAGGGTCTTTTCCAATGAGCTGGCTCTTCACTTTGGGTGGCCAAAGGATTAGAGCTTCAACGTCAGCATCAGTCCTTCCAGTGAGTATTAGGGGTTGATTTCCTTTAGGATTGACTGGTTTGATCTCCTTGCAGTCCAAGGGACTCTCAAGAGTCTTCTCCAGCATCACAGTTAGAAAATATCAGTTCTTCGGCTCTCAGCCTTCTTTATGGTCCAGCTCTTCACTTTCCCACCCTTATTTCTTTATCCTTTTTTGGTCGAGGGGAGTTGACTAATTCGAGTTTATCGCTTGTTGGAATGAGAGAATCTGCATACAATGGAAATCCTGGTGTCTTAGTAGGGGAGTTAAGAAGAATTTATTATACGATTTGGTGTGTTTAGGGAAGGTTTATAGAACTAGTTGTTTTGTATTGTTTTGCTTTTTTCTCCCTGGTGTTATGCTGCGTTCTATATATATATATATATATATATATATATATATATACATATCTTTTGACTCATTTATTTTTAACTGAAGGATGATTGCTTTACATATTGTGTTGGTTTCTGTCATATATCAACATGACTCAGTCATGGGTATACACATGTCCACTCCTTCTTGAATTCCTTCATCTTTTTTTTTTTTAAAGAAGTTCATTTTATGTATTTATTTATGTATTTTTGGCTATTCTGAGTTTTCACTGCTGCTGCACACTCTCCTCTAGTTGCAGGGAGTGGGGGCTACTCTCTAGTGGAGGTGAGCAGGTTCTTGTTGCAGTGACTTCTCTTGTTGTGGAACTCGGGCTCTAGGGTACACGAGCTCCATAGTTGTGGCTCACCAGCTTAGTTGCTCTGCAGCATGTGAGATCTTCCCCGATCAGGGATCGGACCCGTGTCTCCTGCATTGGCAGGTGAACTCTTTGCCACTGAACTACCATGGAAGCCCCTCTCTCTTTTTAAAAGTGTTTTGGCCACACCACCCAGCATACGGGATCTCAGTTCCTCAACCAGGGATCGGACCTGTACCCCTTGCATTGGAAGTGCACAGTCTTAACCTCTGGACCACCAAGGAAGTTCCCCTTCATCGTGGAAATGAAAGAAATAGCACCTATTTCCCACGGTTGATACAAATATTAAATAAATTTAATATTCAGAAAGTGCATGCACACAAAATAAGGAAGCCTGTAATGGGGGCTGGTTTTTATGATACGTAACTTCTGGCTCTTTTTCCTGCTTATATGTTCATAAACTTTTCTAACAAAACATTTCTTTTTTTAAAGTTTTTTCTTTTTATGTGGACTATTTTTAAAGTCTCTTATTGAATGCATTACAATTATCTGTTTTATTTTTTTTTTGTCCCCAAGGCATGTGGGATCTTAACTCCTTGACCAGGGATTGAACCCACAATCTCCTGAATTGGAAGGTGAAGTCTTAACTCCTGGACCACCAGGGAAGTCTCAAACATTTTCTTTATCGAAGACTTTTGCAGAGCATGTCACTTTGGAAAAAAGCATCCTATAAATAAGCATGCATGGCGTGGGGGGGTGGGGGTGCACATGCCTACAGTTAGGGACTCCATTCTCTCTGTTAGAGGCTCTTTCCCTCCCCACTGCCTACTACCTTCCTCCTTTCCCACAGGACTCTCAACAACTCCTCCCAGTCCACCTGTTCTGTATTATCATAAAGTGAATCCAAAGGGGGCCCCAAGAGACTTGCCACGTCCACCACCATGTTGAAAGTTGAATTCTAATTCAGGCTCCTTTGTTTCCTTGGTGTTGAAGATTGAGCAATTAAATTCCCTTCTCTGAACCTCGATTTTCTTCTCTGTAAAACAGCAGTGGGTGTAATGAAGTCATTTAGTCACTCGGTCAACATTTCCTAAGGCTTCCTCTGGGCCAAGTCCTGTCCTGGTAACCTGGGACATCATGGTGAGTCAGCCCCAGTGCCTGCCCTCGGGGAGTTCACAGTCCAAGTGTGGGAGATGGATGTGGACCCAAATGAGGACACGAGGGAGGCACCCGCTGTGGGAACTCAGAGGAGAGTGACTAACCCACCAGCAAGGGGCTGGAAGTGGGGTGGTGTTCCGGGAAGCCTTCCTGAAGGAGGCAACATTTAATCAATGATGTGGAGGACCGATTGTTGGCTCAGAACACTGAGCCAGTGCTCTGCAATGAGAGAGGCCACTGCAATGGGAGGCCCACACTGGCCAGGAGATGTTGGGAAGAGCATCTGGGGAAAAGGGAATAGCACAGGCAGAGGCTCTGAAGTTAGAAGACAAGGGATAGTTCGGGAAAACTGCAAGTCCTCTCCATGACTGGAGGCTAAGAAGTCAAGTGGGCAGAGCTGCGCAGAGCAATATGGCCGCCCCTCACCTGGGTGGCTCCTGACTCGTGAAATGTGGCAAGATTGACTCGAGGCATGTTGCAAGTATAAAAGGTGCTTCCCTGGTGGTCAGACAGTAAAAACTCTGTCTGCAATGCAGGAGACCTGGGTTCAAATCCTGAGTCGGGAAGCTTCCCCTGGAGGAGGGCATGGCAACCCACTCCAGTATTCTTGCCGGGAGAATCCCACGGACAGAGGAGCCTGGGGGGCTACAGTCTGTAGGGTCACAGAGTTGGACACAACTGAAGCAATTTGGCATGTCCCTAAGTGTAAAAGGCACATGGGATTCCAAACACTTATTATGCAAACAATAAGAAAGTGAACCACCTCTTTAAAATTATATTTTGATTTCACATTGGAATGATATTATTTTGGGTTCATTGAACTACATGAGATATAAAAAGGAATCTTTTATTTAAAAAAATGTGGCTGCTTGAAAATTTAAAAGTGTGTGTGTACCTGGCATTCTATTTCTATTGGCCAGAGTGGTCCTGGATACTGGAGGGCTTGGACTTTGTCCCAGAAATGTTGGGGGGCCCAGGCAAGGGCTGTGAGCAGGACAGAGCAGGGTCAGCTCTGGACACAGGGAAATGCCTCTGAGGTCAAGTGAAGGATATAGAGAAAGGAAAGAATTTGTAGTAATGATCTTGATGGGAAAGGAGCAAGTTTGAACTGGGACTAGGGACATGGGGGAGACAGACAGGACCACACAGAGAGAGGAGGTTGTGGGGCAGGACTCGGAATCAGGGGCTATGAGGGGTCCAGCTGATAGCTGGGAGGATGGGGTGGGTTCTGAGAAGGAGATCCTAGCTCAGTGGGGAGATGAGAGAGGAGCCTGGGGAAAGTTGGGGAACCTGGGAAGAGAAGCAGCCTCAGAGAGTCCATCAAATGCCAAAGTGAGGACTTCCCTGGTGGTCCAGTGGGTAAAGAGTGCACCTTACAGGACAAGGGGCACCGGCTCCATCCCTGGCCCAGGAAGATCCCACGTGCCGCAGAGTGGCTGGACCAGTCTCCAATTATGAGCCAGTGCTCTGGAGCGCATGCGCCCCGAGCCAGTGTTCTGCAATGAGAGAGGCCACTGCAATGGGAGGCCCACACTGGCCAAAGAATAAAGATGGATGAAAATTTTTTTAAAATGCCAAAGTGGTTTTCATCCCAGAAGTGAGGGGGCCCAAGCAATGATGGGGACAATTAGATGTCATGCAAGATGAAATATTCCCCATAGGGTCAGGCTCACCCTGGTGCTGAGGTGGCCATTATTCATATCAGCTGGGCTTGTTACCCAACGACTTTCCCAAAAGCTGCCATTGCCCACCACACCCACTTCCCTCACGCACATCCTCCCGCCTCCTCCCACCCACATGACTCTTTAACTAGTCCCTCCTCCCGACCCAAAGCTCGAGTTCAAAGACCCCTGTCCAAATCTACCTGGGCCCCTCCATGGCTTCCTGGGTCCCCATTTCTCATCCCATGCCCACAGGGCTCTCCACCTTTCCTCTCTTCCTGCTCATTACCCCGTGTCTCTGTACATGTGAAATCTCATCAAGCCTTGAACTCCTGTGTTCCACTGGCTCTTCCAGTGACCCCCCTCGATGTTACCCCTTCTGCAGGCAGTAACTCCCCTCTGTGCATGCACACACTTCCCCTGGATACGAAGGGAGAGCCTAGAAGAGGTAAGAAGAGAGATGTAGAGTGTCAGCGGAGACACGGAAAATCAAGGGAGAAAGACAGTGATACAGAGAGAGATGGAGGACGAGGCAAAGGATGGAGAGACAGAGAGAGAGCGAGCCCTGGAGGCGCCTCACCAACTCCAGGGAGAGAGATGGACAGAGGAGACTCGGAGGAGGGGGACCAGGAGGGTCAAGAGCCCTGACATCCGGCCAGAGGTGGGTGGACAATCAAAGCTCAGTCCGAGAGGGACAAAGGGAAGTCATGGATGAAGCCGCCCGTCCACCTGCCCGGAAGAGAGCTTGAGAAATGGAGCTGCTGGGAGCATGGCACTGGGTGCTGGGGGCAGACAAAGCCTGATTGTTCGAAGGCCCTTTCCCCATAGTGCCTGGGTCTGCACCCCAGCCCGGAGCAGGGGTGGGGACCTGCCTGATGACATACGCTCTCTTGCTGGTCGGCCTGCTCTATCTTGCGGGGACGCGGAGGCTCTCGAGCACCCACAGAGGCGACGTGAGGGCAGGTGCGTGAGTCACCCCAACCCCACTGAACCCACACGGCCCAGTTCCCCATGCCTCGGGGCGCCGGACCAGGAGGCCCAGGAGGCCCAGAGCACTCACAGGAGAGGTGGGAGTCCCGGGGCCGGGGGGTGCTGCGTGCTTGCCTGGGACGCAGGCGTCGGGTCTGCAGATCCTTTCTCGCTCAAAGACCTGACGCCTAGGCACTGAGGAGGAGAAGCTCCTGCCTTTCCTGCCTTTAGATCCAGGTGTGCAGATGCGCAGCTCCCTTCTCCCTGAAGGCCCAGAACTCTCAGCCTGCAGCCTACCCGCCAGACCCAGGAGTCCAGACCCCTACCTGCTCCTCCCCCAGACCCACGGGTCCAGACCTCCAGCCACTCCTACCCTAGACCCAGGGGTCCAGGTCCTCAGGGTCTTCCTCCCTCAGATATGGGAGTCGGGCCCACCTCCACTCCCTTCCCTGGAAGCCAGAGTCAGGGGTCACAGCAGCCACTGCGGGGTGGGAGGAATGTGTGTGGGAGGCCCGGGTGAGGAGGAAAAGGGCGGGGCAAGGACCTGGGGAGGCAGGGGTTAAAAGGAAGCATGTGGAGCATCTGAGGACAGGAGGGAGCCCGGGTGTCAGGCCTGGGCCCCACATTCTCTGCTTGCTGCCTTCGTCTCTGACTCCCAGGCACCCTCTCGCCTCTCAGGGCTCCTCTCTCTCCCTGACTCCCTTCATTTCTGACCCCCTCTGTCTCCCTGTCTGTCTGCTTGTGACCCCTACAGCTCCAGCAGGTAGGATCACACCGCACACCTGAACCCTTGGGTGTGCAGAAGAGTGACAGGTAAGCCCAGAGCCAAGGGTCTGGGGAGCAATCAAAGCTCAGTCAAAAGGGTCGGATGAAGCCGCCCGTCCACCTGCCCGGAAGAGCTTGAGAAATGGAGCTGCTGGGAGCATGGCACTGGGTGCTGGGCAGACAAAGCCTGATTGTTCGAAGGCCCTTTCCCCATAGTGCCTGGGTCTGCACCCCAGCCCGGAGCAGGGGTGGGGACCTGCCTGATGACATACGCTCTCTTGCTGGTCGGCCTGCTCTATCTTGCGGGGACGCGGAGGCTCTCGAGCACCCACAGAGGCGACGTGAGGGCAGGTGCGTGAGTCACCCCAACCCCACTGAACCCACACGGCCCAGTTCCCCATGCCTCGGGGCGCCGGACCAGGAGGCCCAGGAGGCCCAGAGCACTCACAGGAGAGGTGGGAGTCCCGGGGCCGGGGGGTGCTGCGTGCTTGCCTGGGACGCAGGCGTCGGGTCTGCAGATCCTTTCTCGCTCAAAGACCTGACGCCTAGGCACTGAGGAGGAGAAGCTCCTGCCTTTCCTGCCTTTAGATCCAGGTGTGCAGATGCGCAGCTCCCTTCTCCCTGAAGGCCCAGAACTCTCAGCCTGCAGCCTACCCGCCAGACCCAGGAGTCCAGACCCCTACCTGCTCCTCCCCCAGACCCACGGGTCCAGACCTCCAGCCACTCCTACCCTAGACCCAGGGGTCCAGGTCCTCAGGGTCTTCCTCCCTCAGATATGGGAGTCGGGCCCACCTCCACTCCCTTCCCTGGAAGCCAGAGTCAGGGGTCACAGCAGCCACTGCGGGGTGGGAGGAATGTGTGTGGGAGGCCCGGGTGAGGAGGAAAAGGGCGGGGCAAGGACCTGGGGAGGCAGGGGTTAAAAGGAAGCATGTGGAGCATCTGAGGACAGGAGGGAGCCCGGGTGTCAGGCCTGGGCCCCACATTCTCTGCTTGCTGCCTTCGTCTCTGACTCCCAGGCACCCTCTCGCCTCTCAGGGCTCCTCTCTCTCCCTGACTCCCTTCATTTCTGACCCCCTCTGTCTCCCTGTCTGTCTGCTTGTGACCCCTACAGCTCCAGCAGGTAGGATCACACCGCACACCTGAACCCTTGGGTGTGCAGAAGAGTGACAGGTAAGCCCAGAGCCAAGGTGAGGGGAGCAGCCCCAGCACCAGCGGCCCTTCTTCCTCCTGTTACAAAGCAGGCAGCCTAGAGCTGAGAACGGAAAAACAAGGGGAGGGCACACTGAGCTGCATTTCCGGGGCCTTACTGGCACCTGCCCTCGTAGGACCCTCAGAGGAGAAGCATAAGTCAGGGAGATAAGATATCAGGAGGCTAAACAGGATGCATGGATGCCAAAGGTCAGGAGAGTCTGACCAGCCAGGGAGGAAGAGGAGATACCCAGGCTGGGGCTGATGGAGCGCGTGGGTTCCCTCCACAGGAATGGCCGTGAAGATGCTGATGCTGATGCTGGTCCCCGCAGCGCTGGTGCTGGTCGCCGCAGGTGGGCCAAAGGGCCGTGGGGGTGGGGAGGCAGCGGCAGAGGGCGGTGGTGTTGATGGGGAGAGATGGGAGCCAGGGGGACACCTGTGGGTATGCGGGGGAGGGGCGTAGAGTGAGTAGGACAGCGGGGAGGAACGCAGGTAGGGAAGAGGCTGAGGGTGACCTGGGCGATGGGCTTAGAGACTTAGAGAAGGGGAAATTGGTTGGACGTGGGCTTAAAGATGGGCTTCCCAGGTGGTGCTTGGGGTTAAGAACCTTCCTGATGATGCTGGGGGCATAAGAGACCCGGGTTCATTCCCGGAGTTGTTAAGATCCCCTGGAGAAGGGCATGGCAGCCCACTCTGGTATTCTTGCCTGGAGAATCCCATGGACAGAAGAGCCTGGCGGGCTACTGCCCATAGTGTCGCAGAGTCAGACACGACTGAAGAGATCTGGCATGGACACACGGGTTTAAAGATAAGAAAGTTTAGGGATGAGTTTGGCTTTGGGTGGGGATGGAGCCAACCCATTGAAAAAGATCCTGGTGGTGGGGAACTCTGAGGGCAAGAGGAGAAGAGGGCGACAGAGGAGGAGACAGTGGGATGGCAGCACTGACTCCACGGGCGTAAGTGTAAGCAAACTCTGGGGGGCAGCGGAAGACAGGGAAGGCTGGCGTGCTGTGGTCCATGGGGGTCGCAGAGTCCGACAGGACCCAGTGACTGAACCAGACGTTGAGGTGAAGAAGGGAGGGCTGAGGGCGAGGCGAGGGCGGGGCTGGCTTAGGGGTAGGGGCGGAGATGATGAAGACAGCAGTGCGGCTCACTGGGGGGGACCTCTGTCTCCAGACCTCCTCTCTGACCCACAGCCTCCCTCCCCTCCTCAGCCCAAGCGGAGCAGCAGAACAAGGTGCAGCACGGCGGGCCCTGCGAGCAGACGTCTCACCCGTACCAAGCTGCACTCTTCAGCTCCGGCCACTTGCTCTGCGGGGGCGTTCTCATCCACCCACTGTGGGTCCTCACGGCTGCCCACTGCAAAAAACCGTGAGTGTCCGCGCTGCCGCCGAGGACTGGCTGCCGTTAGACGCTGCGGGGGGCTTGCAGTCTTGCGTGACTCCCGCATCAAGGCGCCGTCTCATATCCAGGCTCAACCAGCCAGTATATAATTGAGCATGACATCCGTGCCAGGCAGTGGTTGGGGCCCTGAAGATACAGCCGTGAGGAACACAAGCCAAGTGGCTGCTTTAGTGCACTGACCTTCTCACGGGGGAACGAGAATACACAGGGCCCTGTAGGGAGCGGTGGGTTTCATTCCAATTGCAGGGGGATGCCACGCAGAGTTTCCACCCGTAAGCAGCATGATCTGCTTTTCACTGAAGAGTGCTCTGGGAAGGGCCGCCCCGGTGACGCTAGTGGTAAAAGAACCTGCCTGCCAACGCAGGAGACGTAAGAAATGGGGTTTGGATCGTGGAACCCTCTGGAGGAGGGCATGGCAACCCATTCCGGGATTCTTGCCTGGAGAATCTCATGGACTGAGGAGCCTGGCGAGCTACAGTCCACGGGGCCACAAAGAGCTGGACACGACAAGCCACTAGCACACACGCACTGGGATGTGACCAGGCGAGAGGAGATGAGGGGACCCACGTGGAGGGTGTTCCCGTCATCTGGCGACCTGAGATGGGCCGGGATGGTGGCTGTGGGGATGGGGGAGCGTTGAAAAGTTCGGGAGGGGTTCGGAAGCTGAGCTAGCAGAACATGGTGGCACGGACTGGGAGGGAGGAGGACGTGCCGGACTGACTTCTGGGATGGGACTTGAACAACCGGGTGTTTCGCTCTCTTTCTGAGTCAGCGTGAAGGGAAGAGAAGCAGTTTGGATGTGGGCGGGGGAGCAGGGGACACTTTGTTTTGGCCGAGGCGAATCTCAGGTACCCGGTGGATGTTCAGGAAGGATGCCAGGGGAGAGGTCAGAGGTGGAGAGGAACCTGACGACTCCTCCAAGATACCATCCTTTCTTGGGATTTTGGAGCTCTCGTTCCATTAGATTCCCATCCAACACAGTAGCCGTTAGCCAGGGAGGGCCAGGGAGGGCCAATTAAATCTACATAAATGAAGATGAAATGAAATTCCAAATCCAGCGGCCTCCGTTCAAGGGCTCAGCAGCTGCCTGTGGCTGGCGGCCGCCGTTTCAAACAGTGTAGACGGAGAGCATTTCCACCCCTGCAGAAAGCTCTGCTGCTAGCGCCGCTATGGCAGAGGCTCACGTAAACACTTAGCAGAGCACATATAGTGTGTCAGGGGCTGAGGGGAGGTTCTCTGAAGGAAAGGAACCCAGCAGAGGGAGACAAGACTTTCCTGTTGGGGTGGACATTTGCGTTTTTTTTCCGAAGAGTAGCGGTGAGCAACATAATAACCATTATTGTTAATAATAATCATGTAGAGTATTTATCTATTTTTGGCTGTGCTGCAAGAGGGCTTTTTCTCTGGTCTCCGTGTGAGGGCTTCTCACTGCGGAGGCCGCTCTCGTTGCGGAGCAGCCAGAGGGCTGTCGAGCGTGAGGGCTTCGGCAGTGCGTCGCAGCTGAGGGCTCAGTCGTGGGGGCACTTGGGCTTCCTTGTTACACGACGCGTGGAATCTTCCCAGACCAGGGATCGAACCCGTGTCCTCTACATGGGCGGGCGGATTCTTAACCCCTGCACCACCAGGGACGTCTGGCTGTCTGCACTGTGGCTGAGTCCCTGGGGAAGTGTGCACTGACATTTGAAGCAGGTGAGGGAGGGAGGCAGGCAGGTGTCTGGAATGAAGAGGTGCCGGCAGCAGGAACATCCAGGGCCAAGGTCCTGGGGCGAGAGGACGACTAGTGCGTTCCAGGAGAGGCGGGGAAGCCGGTGCGGCTGCAGCAGGTGGAGAGTGGGCCGTAAGCGACAGAGACAGGGACCGAAGCCCGTGGACCACAGCGAGAATCTGGCGTTTATCCTAAGCAAGATGGGAGTCATAGGAGGGTTCTGAGCCCAGACGGGACATCCCATGGACGGAGTTGCCTGCTGGGCTACAGTCCGTGGCGTCTCAAAAAGTCAGACACGACTGGGCAGCTTCCACTTTCACTGTTTTTCACTTTGGATATGAAGCAAGACATAGCGTCCGGAGTGGTCTCCAGGGCTGCCCTAAAAGGATGGAGTTGCCTTTTGCTGAGCTGGGGGATCGTGGGGTAGCAGGCCGGATGGTTCATGGGGCACCAGGCTCCCCCATCTCCCACTGTAGCCCCCTCTGGGCCTCCAGGGACTCCAGATGGGACCCAGCGCTTTCCTTCCCCAGGCGTCTCCAGGTCTACCTGGGGAAGCACAACCTTCAGCAAAGGGAGTTTTTCCAGGAGGAGCGCTCTGTCGTCCGGGCGGTGGCCCACCCTGGCTACAACGCCGGCACCCACGACCAGGACATCATGCTGCTGCGCCTGTCACAGCCAGCGAGGTTCTCCGAACACATCCAGCCTCTGTCCCTGGAAAGAGACTGCTCAGCCAACCACACCAGCTGCCGCATCCTAGGCTGGGGCAAGATGGCAGACGGTCAGTCAGGGAGAATGATGCAGGTGGCCCATCCTCACTGGGTGGAGGGTCCTGGGGAGGTGGCTTAATGAAGAGAACCAATGGGGTAGTGTATCAGTGAGTGAAAGTTCGAGAGGGAGGGTCAATATGTGAGTTGGGCCAATGAGTGAACAGCCAAGAGAGAAAGCAGACCAGCAGGTGGAGGATATGGAGACATGGGCCATAAGAGGAAGGGCCAACAAGGAGGGAGGGTTAGAGGGAAGATACTAATCAGGAAGGGGACCTATTGTCAAAAAGGGTCAATCAGGAAGCACTGAAGAAAGGATAAAGGGAGGGGGGATTGTTGGACAAAGAGAGATCAATAAAGCAGGAGAGCCAGTTGAAGGACGTGAATCAAGAGAGCAAACTGCGTAGAGAAAGCTGATGATGGGAGGAACCAACTGAGAAGAGTCTATGGATACTGGATGAAAGACCAGAGGAAGAGACAGGGCCGATCGTTTCGCAGGGCCTGTGAGTGAAGAGCTGAAAAGGAAGGGGGAGCCAACAGGGGCACACAAGGACACTCAAGAAAGAGCCACTGAGGGAGGACACCTTCAGATGAAGGGCCCTTGGGAAGGGAGAACCAAGGGAGAAAGAAGGGACCAGTCAGGAGAGGCACGACAGTCAAGGGGTGCCAAACAGGATGAGCCTGATGAGAAAGAAGGGTTCAGTGAAGGAGGAAGGGACATAGCAGAGGAGGGACTAAGAGAGGAAGAGAATGCCCGAAGAAGGTGGGGCCAGCGGAAGAGGGACACATGGAGACAGGACCTGAGAGAAAGGAAAAGCTACTAGGAAAGGAATGCTGGTAGAGAAGGGGGGAAGTGAGGAAGACCGGCTGATGGGAGGGATAAATGATGAAAAGAGGGACCAATCAGAAGGTAGGCAATGGAAGTGGGATTTTTTTTTCCCCCATCATGCCTCTCTTATTTTTATATTTACTTTCATTCATCTTTATTCTTTGGCCTGTGTGGGCCTCCCACCACAGTGGCCTCCCTCACTGCAGAGCACCAGCTCTGGACACATGTGCTTCAGAGTGCTGGCTCATAACTGGACACACCGGTCTAGCTGCTCCATGACACGTGGTATCTTCCCAGGTCAGGGATCGAACTGGTGCCCCTTGGGCTGCAAGGCAGACTCTCTACCCACTAGACCACCAGGGAAGCCTGGAAGCGGGTTTTGAGAATAAACACCAAGTAGGAATAAGGGAAGCAGTGGGAAATGGGGACCCATAGCGGGGGAGGATTCGTAGATGTTGGAGGATCAATGAGAAAGATGTGAAATGATCTTTGCCCATCTCTCTGCAGGGGAATACCCTAACACCATCCAGTGTGCGTACATCCACCTGGTGTCCCATGAGGAGTGCAATCGTGCCTACCCTGGGCAGATCACCCGAAACATGGTGTGTGCTGGTGATGAGAAGTACGGGAAGGACTCCTGCCAGGTGAGACCGCTGGGACCCGCCCTCCCCCGGTGACACAGCCAAGGACAGAGACGGGCAGGAAGAGACAGACCCACAGACCAAAGTTGAGCTTTACAGAGACAGGTTGGGTGGGCATCAGAGGGATGAAGAGAGAGAGAGATGCAGCTCCATGCACAGAGGCTCAGTCAGGGACCGGCAGAGGGGACAGCCAGTCAGCAGAGACAAGGATGGAGATGAAGAGATCCAGAACCCAAGAGGCCCAGTGAGGAGGCAGCGGGTGGCCAGGAGACCGTCCCTCCTCCAGCAGAGTCCCCTCAAGTCCTGCTTGGAAACAGCCAAGCTGTGCAGAAGAGGGATCCTAGCAGGGGAGCAAAGGGGCCCCATGCCCACTCCCGAATACCTTTAACTTGGGTATCTGCCAAGTCATCCATTGGATATTTCCTTTGATGTCAAAATCGCAAAGGATCTGCAGAGAGCCAAGAGAGGGAGAGAGACGAAAATAGGGCAAAGTGATCCCCAGTGAGCTGGATGCAAAGGAAGGGCAGGAAGATAAGCCCTGTTTCTGAGACTGTCCGTTCTCTTTACAGATGTCCATGTTTCTGAGTCTCCTTCAATCTCTGTTTCCCTGGTTGTACCTTGATGTCTGTCTCTCTCCTTCTCTGTATGTGAGTCTTTCTCTCCATCTCCAAGCGTCCTTCCCCTTCTCAACATGTCTCTCTGTGTCTCCTTCTACCTGTTTCTCTTTCTTTAAGAATAGGGTTTTTAAATTACGTACGTATTTTTCAGTCTTCTTTGGGGCCTCTGTCTAGCTGCAGAGAGTGGGGCTACTCTCTAGTCTCAGTGTGAGGGTTTCTCGTTGCGGCAGTTCCTCTTGTTGTGGAGGACTGATTCTAGCACACACAGGCTTCAGTAGTTGTGGTGCAGGGGCCTCGCTGCTCCGTGGCACGTGGGATCTTCCCAGAGCAAGGACAGAGCCTGTGTCTCCTGCATTGGCGAGTGGGTTCCCATTCCGCTGTACCACCAAGGAGTCCCTGTCTGATTTTCTTTCTCTGCGGGTCTCTGTCTGACTCTCATTACTCACAGGGCGACTCTGGGGGTCCGCTCGTGTGTGGTGACCATCTCCGAGGTCTTGTCTCCTGGGGTAACGTCCCCTGTGGTTCCAAGGAGAAGCCGGGCGTGTACACGGATGTCTGCCGATATCGTCACTGGATCCAAAACGTCATTCAGGCTGACTGATCCTGAGACGTGATCTCCACCTCTTGACCTCCCCCTGCCCCTGCCCGGAGCTGCCCTCATGCTTCCTAAAAGCCGTGCCACCACAGCACAAACCCTTCCTGATTCTACCCAAACCCCAAGCTCACATCACTGGGAATGAGTGGGTTCACGGGCTAAGGCCTGACCCCGGCCACTTACAGAATACAAGCCAATCTCTCCCAAGGAGCCCTCCCTCCCCGATTACCCCCCGGGGCTCCATTTCTTCCTGCAGGAAAGTGATCTGAAGTTTGACCAGAGTTGAGTTGGGGGTCCCAGCTCCCGCACATGTACCCACAGGAAGTGCCTCCTTTGTTGTGTAGATTTTTCTCATCTGTAAAAAAAAACGAGGCTAATAATCGTTGTGGTGGGGGAGACTCAAGGTTGTAAACGTGTGAAACACAAACAGCAGTGCCTGGCCCACCTGTGTGAGCAATAAAGAGTGAAATTTTATTGCTAGTGGTGCTTCTTTGTTTTATCCCACTTCTTCTCTCTCTGAAAGCCCCAGACACCCTTAGTTCCCTTTAACTGCCCAGCTTGATTTTCCTCCTCCAGGAAGACATTTTTGTCTCCTTCTACCTGTTTCTCTTTCTTTAAGAATAGGGTTTTTAAATTACGTATTTTTCAGTCTTCTTTGGGGCCTCTGTCTAGCTGCAGAGAGTGGGGCTACTCTCTAGTCTCAGTGTGAGGGTTTCTCGTTGCGGCAGTTCCTCTTGTTGTGGAGGACTGATTCTAGCACACACAGGCTTCAGTAGTTGTGGTGCAGGGGCCTCGCTGCTCCGTGGCACGTGGGATCTTCCCAGAGCAAGGACAGAGCCTGTGTCTCCTGCATTGGCGAGTGGGTTCCCATTCCGCTGTACCACCAAGGAGTCCCTGTCTGATTTTCTTTCTCTGCGGGTCTCTGTCTGACTCTCATTACTCACAGGGCGACTCTGGGGGTCCGCTCGTGTGTGGTGACCATCTCCGAGGTCTTGTCTCCTGGGGTAACGTCCCCTGTGGTTCCAAGGAGAAGCCGGGCGTGTACACGGATGTCTGCCGATATCGTCACTGGATCCAAAACGTCATTCAGGCTGACTGATCCTGAGACGTGATCTCCACCTCTTGACCTCCCCCTGCCCCTGCCCGGAGCTGCCCTCATGCTTCCTAAAAGCCGTGCCACCACAGCACAAACCCTTCCTGATTCTACCCAAACCCCAAGCTCACATCACTGGGAATGAGTGGGTTCACGGGCTAAGGCCTGACCCCGGCCACTTACAGAATACAAGCCAATCTCTCCCAAGGAGCCCTCCCTCCCCGATTACCCCCCGGGGCTCCATTTCTTCCTGCAGGAAAGTGATCTGAAGTTTGACCAGAGTTGAGTTGGGGGTCCCAGCTCCCGCACATGTACCCACAGGAAGTGCCTCCTTTGTTGTGTAGATTTTTCTCATCTGTAAAAAAAAACGAGGCTAATAATCGTTGTGGTGGGGGAGACTCAAGGTTGTAAACGTGTGAAACACAAACAGCAGTGCCTGGCCCACCTGTGTGAGCAATAAAGAGTGAAATTTTATTGCTAGTGGTGCTTCTTTGTTTTATCCCACTTCTCTCTCTCTGAAAGCCCCAGACACCCTTAGTTCCCTTTAACTGCCCAGCTTGATTTTCCTCCTCCGCAGGAAGACATTTTTGACTCCATCTTGTGCCAGCCTGGCCTGAGGGTGGCTTTCTCCACTAAACTCCCTTCACAGCAGCAAAAGCAGGGAGGTGGGAAGGTTGGGAAGCCCCTGTGAGTGCGTAAGAAGGCTGGGAAATAAGATGAGAGAAGAACGCAGGGACCAGAAGCCAAAGGACCTCCGAGCCTAGGTTGAGAGTCTGGGGCTTCTCCTGAGGGCACTTGGGAGCCGTGGAAGGAGCGTGAACAGGAGCAGTTCTAGGACTGACTGTGTGCAGGATGGACCAGGAGGGAGAGCCCAGTGAGGCTGGGTGGAGAGGTGATGAGAGCGGAGCCGGGGCAGGGGCGGGAAGGGCTGGAGCAGGAAGGCTGAATGTGAGTACGCCACATGGAGAAGTTTGAGTCAGTGGCATTCCCAGGATGCGAATGATCTGTAGATAAACCTGAGCGTGTGGGCACATCTGCTGTGCCCCAGACATGGGAAATTATCCAGGATGGTGGGGCAGGGGTTGAGGCTGGGGACGTGGGTGGTGTGGCTGGAAATGTAGGTCAGCGCAGGATGGTGCTGGGTCCCGGGTGCCAGGCAGAGGAACTGCAGCTGGAGCTGAGGGCCTCGAGCAAAGGGCAGATGTGGACACATGTGTGGCAGCTGAAAGATCTCAATGTGGTCCATTTGAGGGGAGGGGGAGGAGCAGTGTGGGAGGAGTGGAGACCCTCCCCCGAATGAGGAGAGCAGACAGGCAGACCTGGGTGAGGCCCCAGGCTTGCACACATTCTCTGAGGCTCTTCCACCCCAGGCCCTGTGCATGATCCCACACGGAGGCACACCCCCTGTCCTCAGGAAGAGCTTCCTCTCTCAGCCGCGTTCCACCATCTCTCAGAAAGACAGAAGGACCTCTAGGCCAGTCACTCTCCCAGGAAGGGAAATGCGACAGTACGTGCTCCCCAGAGAAAGGGAGACCAGGGTCCAACACGGCAGCTGAGGTTGGGATCAGAGAAATGTTTAGGATCCGAGGGCGAATTGGAGACAATAGTCCATTTGCTTGGCAAATATGCGTTGCAACCTTATTTTTGCCCAGCATATAGTAGAATCAAGTTGAAAATCATCGCACAGAGCAGTGTCTCCAGAGTGTCTCTTGAGTCTGAAGATCTTTAGAGTTGAGAAAAACCACACTCAGATGTCTCAAGAACCAAAGGAAGGTGAAATTGTATCAAGGTGAAACTTGAAATTAACATCACGTTGTAAATCATCTATACTTCAATAATAAATTAAGATGCAAAAAAAAAAAAAAAAAGAAGAACTTCCCCCGCAAGCCCAAAACAAACAAATGAACAAAACCTTCCTGGAATCAAAAGACATATTTTGTAATAAAAAGGTGTGTAAGCTAAACGTAAAAGACTAAGAAAGAACCTGCAGGGTTTGTCACTTTCATGCCTGAAATATTCACTGCAATAAATGAAATAAGCCTCAGAACTTTATGTTTTGAAGTTGGTTTTTTATCCCCCTACACACAGAAACCAGCCTCAGGGCTCTAAAACCTGCTGTTCCACGGTTGCTGGATTATAGAGGTGAAGAAGACAGCTCAGGTTTTGCCCTCAAGGAAGGTAAGCTCTGCAAAAGCGCTGTCTCCAGACACCGCTGTCTAGTTTGTTCACAGGCAGACTTGAGCCTGGCACATAGGAGGTGCTCAGTAAGTAGGCGTCGAAGGAGTGTTTGGTTCTTCTGTCCTAGCAGAGAGAGAGAGACTTGGAGCCACAGTTGAGACGGATGCAGAGAACTGCGGGCAGACAGAAAGAAGAGCCCAAATGGATAAGAGACGAGAAGAGGCAGCCCAGGACCGCCCGAACGCAGGCGGAAGGAGGAGGCCTCCTTTGGGCTCCCCACCCAGTGCCCCATTTCCCAAGCGGCCAGAAGCCACCCACCCTTCACCCAGCCTATTGGCTGCTTTCCCACCCCCCGCCCCCGGCTGGCCGGGCAGGCTGTAAGGACCTCTAGGCCAGTCACTCTCCCAGGAAGGGAAATGCGACAGTACGTGCTCCCCAGAGAAAGGGAGACCAGGGTCCAACACGGCAGCTGAGGTTGGGATCAGAGAAATGTTTAGGATCCGAGGGCGAATTGGAGACAATAGTCCATTTGCTTGGCAAATATGCGTTGCAACCTTATTTTTGCCCAGCATATAGTAGAATCAAGTTGAAAATCATCGCACAGAGCAGTGTCTCCAGAGTGTCTCTTGAGTCTGAAGATCTTTAGAGTTGAGAAAAACCACACTCAGATGTCTCAAGAACCAAAGGAAGGTGAAATTGTATCAAGGTGAAACTTGAAATTAACATCACGTTGTAAATCATCTATACTTCAATAATAAATTAAGATGCAAAAAAAAAAAAAAAAGAAGAACTTCCCCCGCAAGCCCAAAACAAACAAATGAACAAAACCTTCCTGGAATCAAAAGACATATTTTGTAATAAAAAGGTGTGTAAGCTAAACGTAAAAGACTAAGAAAGAACCTGCAGGGTTTGTCACTTTCATGCCTGAAATATTCACTGCAATAAATGAAATAAGCCTCAGAACTTTATGTTTTGAAGTTGGTTTTTTATCCCCCTACACACAGAAACCAGCCTCAGGGCTCTAAAACCTGCTGTTCCACGGTTGCTGGATTATAGAGGTGAAGAAGACAGCTCAGGTTTTGCCCTCAAGGAAGGTAAGCTCTGCAAAAGCGCTGTCTCCAGACACCGCTGTCTAGTTTGTTCACAGGCAGACTTGAGCCTGGCACATAGGAGGTGCTCAGTAAGTAGGCGTCGAAGGAGTGTTTGGTTCTTCTGTCCTAGCAGAGAGAGAGAGACTTGGAGCCACAGTTGAGACGGATGCAGAGAACTGCGGGCAGACAGAAAGAAGAGCCCAAATGGATAAGAGACGAGAAGAGGCAGCCCAGGACCGCCCGGAACGCAGGCGGAAGGAGGAGGCCTCCTTTGGGCTCCCCACCCAGTGCCCCATTTCCCAAGCGGCCAGAAGCCACCCACCCCTTCACCCAGCCTATTGGCTGCTTTCCCCACCAGCAGGTGGCCCTGCCCAATGCTCGCCCACACCTGGCTGTGCCGGGCAGGCTGTGTAAGGCACCTGAGGGGCCTCTAGACTGGACTTCTGCCCCTTTTTGTCCCCATGGCACCAGCCCCTGGATGAGGGTCAGGAGAAAGGGTTGAGGGGAGGGTCCCTTGCCAATGTGGCCTGAGTCTTCCTGGTCCAAAATGGACAGAGAGGGAGGCAGAGGGACAGAGAGATGCAGAAATACAGACACTCAGTGATAGAGAGAGGTGGGGAGGGAGGGGAGAAGAAGAAGGGGAAGAGAAAGAGGAAGAGGGAGGGGAAGAGAAAAGGCAGGGACAGAGATAAAGAGTAAGAGACAGAGAAGGGTAGAGTCACAGAAAAAACAAGATAACAGAAAAGCTAGAGAGACCCAGGGGTGCAGAGGAAGATTAATTGAGAATTACAGAAACACATAAAAGGGCATGAGTAAACTTTTGAGGTGAGGGATGCACTAGTCCTCTTGGTTGTGGCATGGCTGGATGAGTGTGGGTCAAAACTCATTCCTTTGCTGACATTACCCGTGAGATGCTGGACTGAGGCTGGGGAGGCCCGTGGGCCGGATCTCTGCAGACCCCTCCCCATCTAGGGAGGAGGGAGTGGCTTTCGGCACTGGGTGGGGGGTGCTCCGGGGGCGGAAGTGGGGGAAGGCAGGAGGAGTGGTTGCTAAGGCCGGGTAGGGCGCCTCACTACCCGGGAATGCGCCCCAGGGATCAGTGGGTGGTTATAACCCAGGCCGGTGCCAGGAGCCAGGAGCCGAGGAGGAGGCGCTGGCGGCTGCAGGACCGCGGCGGCGGCGCGGTGGGGCCTGAGCGTCTGCGGCTGAGCCGGGAGCCAGGAGCCGGTTCCCCAGCCCCCACCTGGGGGCCGCGACGGGTGGCAGGTGAGGGCTGTGGAGGGGCGGAGGAAGGGAGGGATGTCTCCACGTGGGCTCTGTTCTGGGATGCAGCCCGGTCCTTTCTCCATCCTGTCTCCATCTTCCCAAGTCTCTCATCCCCTAATCTCAGCTCAGCGGTCTGGGTGGACCTTGTCCTCGAGGGTCCCTCTCTGCTCTGGGAAACGGGGGAGGGAAAGTGGCGGGGGCGGGACAAGTCGTCCCACAATCACCTGCCCTCCCCCGTTTTCTCCCCCACCTCCAGCTGCAACTGACCATGGCTACAGCAGGACTCCCCTGCCTCTGGATGGTCGGTGCCCTAATCACAGCCCTGATTCTAGGGGCGACAGGTAACCAGAACCCAGTGTGTGCACAGAGGCGAGCTGCGCGGGGGGTCTCGGGGACTCTGTGACCCTGGGGGACCACCTGTGACTAGCTATGGCTCTGAGGCTGGGTGGATGTGAACCTGCATTTGGGATTCGGTGCGAGGTGGGACAGCTACGTGTGTGGGGGAGGGTGGGAGGGGGGTGTGGTGCCTTTTCCCATATCCAGTGACTGGCTGTGACAGGTGGGGCTACCCTTGGAGGCTGTACATGGGGCTCTGGGGCCGTGTGTGCCTCTGGGCTGGTGTGTGCCTCGGCGACGGGAGTGGTCGTGGGTGCCGCTCGGCTCTATGGACAACTGCTGATTTCTGTTCCAGTGTCACAGGGCTGTGTCTGACCAAAGTGCTTGGCACCATGAAACTGCGTGGCGGGGTGCCCCGGGGTGGCTGTTGGGGACTATGTGATTGTGGCTGGGTGCGAGATGACGTGCACCTGCCTTTGTGTAGCTGCTTGAGGCTCTAGGTACGGGTGACCTTATGTGACTGCGTGTTTGTGGGATCTAGTTCCCTGACTGGGGATCAAACCCGGACCCCCTGCATTGGGAGCCCCGAGTCTTAGCTACTGGCGCATCAGGGAAGTCCTCAGGACTGTGTGTGTGGAGGGGGCTGTACCTGGGACCGTGAGACGGTGGGTGAGGAGCTCCCATCCCTCCTGGGACAGACGGAGTGTGCGGAAGAGGCTGTCGCCACGGGCCGGGGACAGTGTGGCGGTGGATGAGGCCAGGTGATTCGACCTATGTCGTGTTCGGTCCCCAGAGTCTACCTAGCCACGGCACCACACTGCCGTGCTGTGTGCAGAAGCAAGTGGCAGTCTGTACACACCTTGCATGTGGGGCATCCGCAGAGTCACAGGTCACCAAGATACTGTGTGGGGTTGATGGAGATCAGTCAGCCTCCCGCGAGTATGGGCACCTGTACAGCGTGTGCACCACTGGGCACAGCTGTGTACAGGACGATGCACTTCTCTCTCAGTAACTGTGTGTGTGCACGTCTGTGATGGCCGTCGTGTGCAAGTGTCTTGGAGTGTGTGTGTAAATGATGGTGGGTTTCTCTGGGTCCTCAGCAAGAACAGAAACAAGAGAATGAGGGCTAGCCGCTAATGGCAGTAGGCTATCCCGCCCCCTTTCTGCAGGTTTGTGTGAGGGAGAAGGGGGCCCGTTGTGTTTAAGAATTCACAAACAGGGCTTCCCCTGATGGTCCAGTGGATAAGGACACCGCCTTGCTGTGCAAGGGACGCCGGCTCGATCCCTGGCCTGGGAAGATCCCACGTGCCGCGGAGCGGCTGGACTGATGTGTCCAATCACCGAGCCGGAGCTCTGGAGCGCATGCGCCCAGAGCTGGCGCTCTGCAGCCACAGACGCCACCGCGATGGGAGGCCCGCAGGAGCCAAAGAACAAAGATGGATGAAAATAGAGAAATGAAAGACCAATAGAAGTGGCCCGCCCACTCCCCTCCCTCCCCAACCCAACCCCCACCCAAAATAAATAAAATAAATAAATCTTTTAAAAAGAAAAGAATTCACAAACAAACAGGAAAAAAAAAAAAAAGAATTCACAAAACAGCTCTGCTGTCCACCCCTACCCCGAGGAATCTCCTCCCCCACAGGCTGGGCACTTTTTCTGGTTCTACTCCTCCGACTCCGCCCCTGTTCCTAGTCTTAGCTACTGGCGCATCAGGGAAGTCCTCAGGACTGTGTGTGTGGAGGGGCTGTACCTGGGACCGTGAGACGGTGGGTGAGGAGCTCCCATCCCTCCTGGGACAGGCAGTGTGCGGAAGAGGCTGTCGCCACGGGCCGGGGACAGTGTGGCGGTGGATGAGGCCAGGTGATTCGACCTATGTCGTGTTCGGTCCCCAGAGTCTACCTAGCCACGGCACCACACTGCCGTGCTGTGTGCAGAAGCAAGTGGCAGTCTGTACACACCTTGCATGTGGGGCATCCGCAGAGTCACAGGTCACCAAGATACTGTGTGGGGTTGATGGAGATCAGTCAGCCTCCCGCGAGTATGGGCACCTGTACAGCGTGTGCACCACTGGGCACAGCTGTGTACAGGACGATGCACTTCTCTCTCAGTAACTGTGTGTGTGCACGTCTGTGATGGCCGTCGTGTGCAAGTGTCTTGGAGTGTGTGTGTAAATGATGGTGGGTTTCTCTGGGTCCTCAGCAAGAACAGAAACAAGAGAATGAGGGCTAGCCGCTAATGGCAGTAGGCTATCCCGCCCCCTTTCTGCAGGTTTGTGTGAGGGAGAAGGGGGCCCGTTGTGTTTAAGAATTCACAAACAGGGCTTCCCCTGATGGTCCAGTGGATAAGGACACCGCCTTGCTGTGCAAGGGACGCCGGCTCGATCCCTGGCCTGGGAAGATCCCACGTGCCGCGGAGCGGCTGGACTGATGTGTCCAATCACCGAGCCGGAGCTCTGGAGCGCATGCGCCCAGAGCTGGCGCTCTGCAGCCACAGACGCCACCGCGATGGGAGGCCCGCAGGAGCCAAAGAACAAAGATGGATGAAAATAGAGAAATGAAAGACCAATAGAAGTGGCCCGCCCACTCCCCTCCCTCCCCAACCCAACCCCCACCCAAAATAAATAAAATAAATAAATCTTTTAAAAAGAAAAGAATTCACAAACAAACAGGAAAAAAAAAAAAAAGAATTCACAAAACAGCTCTGCTGTCCACCCCTACCCCGAGGAATCTCCTCCCCCACAGGCTGGGCACTTTTTCTGGTTCTACTCCTCCGACTCCGCCCCTGTTCCTCAACCGTGCCCCACAGTCAGGATCTACAGTCGGGGATCCTTGGGCTGTGCTCCTCTGCCAAGAAAGGCCCCAGCCTCCAAGGGTTGACCTCTTTGGGCCAGGCTGCACCTCCAGCCTGGGCCACAGTTCCTAGAACCTAGCCCTTTTCTCTTCTTCCAAAATCAGGACTCTTTGTAGACTCGACTCCTCCACGTGACCCTAGCCTTGGCCGCGCCCAGGTCCATTTCAAGCCCCTCCGGCACTCAGTCTCTATGCAGGACACTAGCCCCAGACCCCATTCACCAAGGCTTTGACTCGCACCTCTTGAAACGGAGAGCCCTCGCCCCGCCCCCTCGCCCTCTCGCTGGCCCCGCCCCGTGGACCCAAGCCCCGCCCCTGAACTCCATCCCGCCTCTTTTCCGCCTCCCAGACCCTGTCCTTGCAAACGATGTTGCTTCTTGCGACGACCCGTCTGCCAGCGGACCCTCTGCGGGCACCCGGGACCTGAGACCTGGTTCGAGGGAGGACACGCAAAGGGATGATAGCGGCAGCCGCATCTTGAACGGGACCGACTGCAAGAACAGCCAGCCGTGGCAGGGTGCGCTGCTGGTGAAACTCAACCAGCTGTACTGTGGGGCAGTGCTGGTGCACCCGCAGTGGCTGCTGACGGCCGCCCACTGCCGCAAGCAGTGAGTGGGGCCTCCCGAGGACGGCAGAGGGGGGAAGGCTGGATGGAGGATGGGCATGGGAGGCCTGGGGAGGATGGGATGAGGAAGAGGGAAAGGGAGGTGGTAGAATTGGGGGTGGGATTTAGAATGGATTTGGGGAGGAGAGTGGGATGAGGATGAGGTTAGATTGCGGGGGTGGAGTTGTGTTAGGGAGCGGCAGTTAGGAATGAGCTGGGATTAGGGGCTAGAAATGCAAATGGTGGATGGTTGCCAATGGAGATGTAATTCGGCTTGACTTTAGAATTGGAGGTGGGATGGGACAGGATGGAGATTGGGGTGGATTAGAGATAGGAATGGGATTGAAGGTGGCTGAATATGAAGTTGGTAATCATACGTTGATAATTTGGAGGTGGGCTGATGGCTCAGCAGGTAAAGAATCCACCGGGAATGCAGGAGAGACAGGAGATGCGGGTTTGATCTCTGGGTCAGGGAAATCCCTCGGAGGATGAAGTGGCAACTTGCTGCAGTATTCTTGCCTGGGAAATTCCACAGACAGAGGAGCCTGGCGGACTACAGTCCTTGGGGTGGCAGAGAGTCAGACATGACTGAGCGACTGAACAACAGCAATGGTTAGATTGGGCTTCCCTGGTGGCACTAGTGGTAAAGTACCCACCTGCCAATGCGGGAGACGTGAGAGATGCAGGTTTGATCCCTGGGTCGGGAAGATCACCCGGAGGGCACGGCAATGCACTCCAGTATTCTTGCCTGGAGCATCCCTTGGGCAGAGGAGCCTGGCGGACTGTAGTCCATAGGGTGGCAAAGAGTCAGACACAGATGAAGCGACTTAGCACACCTGGTTAGATATGGGATTGAGGATGCATTTGTTCATAGATTTTGTGTGGGGAAAGGATTATGGCTGGTGCTAGGGACAGGCTGGAGATGGGTTTGCAGTTGTGATTGAGGCGAGGGTAGGCGAGGGCTTGGAGACAAAGATGGTGTTGGGGTGGGTTTGAGGGTGGGGTGGAATGGGTTCGGGAGGAGCTTTGGCCCTGGGGTTGGCGCTGGCCATGGAGACAGGGATCAGCTTGGTGGTGATCAGCGTCCTCCTCCTCAGAGCTTTCCGAGTCCGTCTTGGCCACCATAACCTGTCCCCCATGTATGAATCTGGGCAACAGCTGTTCCAAGGGGTCAAGTCCATCCCCCACCCTGGCTACTCCCACCCTGGCCACTCCAATGACCTCATGCTCATCAAACTGAACAAGAGAATCCGTGAGACTCCCTCTGTCCGGCCCATCAACATCACCTCCCGCTGTCCATCTGCCGGGAGCCGCTGCTTGGTGTCTGGCTGGGGGACAACCAGCAGTCCCAGGGTGAGTGGCCAGGTCTCTTCCAGTGACCACCTGTGTCTGCCTTCTCCCCTTCTCTGTCTGGAGCCCTCTGCCCCTCCCTGTCTTCCTCCATGGTTCACCGCTTGCCCTGCTCTGCCTCTCTCTGTTCCACAGTTTCCTTTCCCAAAGTCCTCCAGTGCCTGAACATCACTGTGCTGAGTGACGAGCAGTGCAGGAAGGCCTATCCGAATCAGGTAGACGACACGATGTTCTGTGCTGGCGACCAGGCGGGCAGAGACTCCTGCCAGGTAAGGCTGCGGACTTCGCAAAACCCAGAGTCAGACATGACTGAGCGACTGAACAACAGCAATGGTTAGATTGGGCTTCCCTGGTGGCACTAGTGGTAAAGTACCCACCTGCCAATGCGGGAGCGTGAGAGATGCAGGTTTGATCCCTGGGTCGGGAAGATCACCCGGAGGGCACGGCAATGCACTCCAGTATTCTTGCCTGGAGCATCCCTTGGGCAGAGGAGCCTGGCGGACTGTAGTCCATAGGGTGGCAAAGAGTCAGACACAGATGAAGCGACTTAGCACACCTGGTTAGATATGGGATTGAGGATGCATTTGTTCATAGATTTTGTGTGGGGAAAGGATTATGGCTGGTGCTAGGGACAGGCTGGAGATGGGTTTGCAGTTGTGATTGAGGCGAGGGTAGGCGAGGGCTTGGAGACAAAGATGGTGTTGGGGTGGGTTTGAGGGTGGGGTGGAATGGGTTCGGGAGGAGCTTTGGCCCTGGGGTTGGCGCTGGCCATGGAGACAGGGATCAGCTTGGTGGTGATCAGCGTCCTCCTCCTCAGAGCTTTCCGAGTCCGTCTTGGCCACCATAACCTGTCCCCCATGTATGAATCTGGGCAACAGCTGTTCCAAGGGGTCAAGTCCATCCCCCACCCTGGCTACTCCCACCCTGGCCACTCCAATGACCTCATGCTCATCAAACTGAACAAGAGAATCCGTGAGACTCCCTCTGTCCGGCCCATCAACATCACCTCCCGCTGTCCATCTGCCGGGAGCCGCTGCTTGGTGTCTGGCTGGGGGACAACCAGCAGTCCCCAGGGTGAGTGGCCAGGTCTCTTCCAGTGACCACCTGTGTCTGCCTTCTCCCCTTCTCTGTCTGGAGCCCTCTGCCCCTCCCTGTCTTCCTCCATGGTTCACCGCTTGCCCTGCTCTGCCTCTCTCTGTTCCACAGTTTCCTTTCCCAAAGTCCTCCAGTGCCTGAACATCACTGTGCTGAGTGACGAGCAGTGCAGGAAGGCCTATCCGAATCAGGTAGACGACACGATGTTCTGTGCTGGCGACCAGGCGGGCAGAGACTCCTGCCAGGTAAGGCTGCGGACTTCCGCATTCATTCAGCAGATGCACACTGAAACCAATGATGGACCCGGAACCTTGCAATGTGCTGGGGCCCCCGTGATGATCAAATCAGCTAGGACCTCATATTCTGGAGCAGCGCTGTCCAGTAAAAACATCATGTGAACCTTTCATGTAATTTTAAACATTCCGGTAGTGGCATATAGCTTCCTGGGCTCCCTTGGTGGCTCAGACCGGAAAGAATCTGCCTCCAATGCAGAAGGCCCAGGTTTTATCTCTGGGTCAGGAAGATCCCCCAGAGAAGGGAAGGCTACCCACTCCCGTATTCTTGCCTGAGAAATCTCATGGACAGAGGAGCCTAGCAGGCTACAGTCCGTGGGGTCACAGAGAGTTGGCTACAACTGAGCGACTAACACGTTCACACTTTCACGCAGTTATATGTAAAAAAAAAAAAAAAAAAAGTAAAAAGGAACAGGTGAAATTGACTATTTTAATAATATAGTTTGGGATTTCTGTGATGGTCCTATGGTTGAGCATCTGCCTTGCAATGCAGGGGGCACAGGTTCAATCCTTGGTTTGTGAAATAAGATCCCACATGCTTTGGGGCAACGAAGCCCACGTGCTGCACTGAAGATCCAGCAATTAATAATGATGCGATAATGAAGGCTCAGTGGTGAAGTACTCACCTGCCAGTACAGCAGATGCAGTTTTGATCCCTAGGTTGGGAAGATCCCCTGGAGAAGGAAATGGCAACCCACTCCAGTATTCTTGCTTGGTAAATCCCATGGACAGAGGAGTCTGGTGAGCTACTGTCCATGGGGTCGCAGAGTTGGACACGACTGAGCAACTGAACATACACACATGCAATAATAATATATATCCTGTTTCATCCCATGTATCCTAATAGCATCATTTCAAAATGTAACTTACATAGAATTATGAGAGATTTTTTTTTTTTTAATTTTTTTGGAGGGACGGGTTGGAGAGGGAGGGGGCGGGCGAGCCACTTCTATTGGTCTTTCATTTATTCATTTTCATCCTTCTTTGTTCTTTGGCCCACATGGGCCACCCATCACAGTGGCCTCTGTTGTCGCAGAGCACCGGCTCTGGGCGCATGCGCTCCAGAGCTCCGGCTCGGTAATTGGACACACCGGTCCAGCCGCTCCGCAGCACATGGGATCCTCCCAGACCAGGGATCAAACCAGTGCCCCTTGCACTGCAAGGCTGTGTCCTTACCCACTGGACCACCAGGGAAGCCCGAAAGAGATGTTTCATATCAGTTTATTCTCATAGTACGTCTTTGAAAGCTAACATGTAGTTTTTTGATTGGCTTTTCTTTTTCCTGTTTTTTTTTTTTTTTCTTGTTTGTCTGTACCAGTATGTCCTTCCACACCTGCAGCATCTCTCAGTATGGGCTAGCCATGTTTCGGGTGCTCAAGAGCGCCGTGTCGCTACTGCCACTGCGTTAGACAACAGTGGTCTCAAAAGAGATCAAGCCTGTGTTATATGGACAGGCAGGATGTGCCCTGAGAAAAGATATCACATCTGTGGGGCCGCCCTTCATACAACATACATCACGTGTGTTCAGTCATTCAGTCGTGTCTGACTCTTTGCAACCCCATGGACTGTAGCCGGCCAGGCTCCTCCGTCCATGGGATTTCTCATGCAAGAATACTGGAGTGGGTTGCCACTTCCTTCTTCAGAGGATCTTCCCCATCCAGGGATTGAACCTGGGTCTCCTTCATTGCAGGCAGATCTGAGCCACCAGGGAAGCCCAATATACATCAGTTTTATCTTATTTATTTTGACACATTTCAAGTAGATGCAGTCTTACAAGTCTTATTCCCACAAAATCTGTAGCATGAAAATTTTCTGACAAATGTTCATAACATGTCTCAAAGAAGGAAAACAGAGACCCATGGGTTTTTTTTGTTTTTTTTTTTAAGCAATATTTAATAGAGAAGATTGACCACAAATTTGGAGTAGTAAAAAGGTTTAAAAAGTTATGGTCAAGAAACTAGATAAACAGGATAATTTCAGGAAGTGGTAAGGGCTGTGCAGAAAATAAAGCATAGTTTTATGATAGCAAGTGAACTGGGAGGAATATTTGGAAGGGTGGTTGGGAGAACCTTGAAGAGGTGACATCTAAGCAGAGACTAAATGAACCCAAGGAGTCAGTTTGCAGAAGTCAAGAGCAAGAAATGCACGTGTAAAGGCCCTGGGGCAGAGAGGAGTTCTGCTGAGTCAAAGAATAAAAAAGAGCCTGTGGGTTCAGGGGACAGAGATTGAAAGTGGAGAGCTGAGTGGAGCCCAGTGTTCAGCCAATGTCTCTTGATTCCCAGTACACAGCTTCTTTATGTTCTCATGGGAGCTTGATGATGACAGGAATCAGACTGTTAGAACTCAGGCCCCTTCCTTGTGTTCAGGTCCCCAGGGGGTCTAGAGGAACATAAATTAACAGGCTGTCTGCTGGCAAGACGGATGTTTCCGTAATGTTGGTGTTTAGTAAGCTGTGGACTCAGACAGCATTCCAGTCCCATTCTGATGCCTGGAAAAAGCTCCCCTCCCCCACATCTTATGAATGGGACCATCACAGCTACTTCCCAGGTCCACCGATTTCACCTCTGTCCCCAGAGAGCCCTGGAAGCACACACGTCTGAATAGAGGATAGCTGATTACCGATGCTGTGAGAGTTCTAGGTGGACAGCAAAGGGACTCAGCCACACACGCACATGCATCCATTCTCCCCCAACCCCCTCGCATCCAACTGCCACATGACATTGAGTTCCACGTGCTCTACAGTAGGTCCTTGTTGGTGATCCATTTAAAATATAGCAGTGGGTACATGGCCATCCCAAACTCCTTTACTGTCCCTTCCCCCTGGCAGGCATAAGTTAGTTCTCTAAGTCTGTGAATCTCTTTCTGTTTCATAAGTTCATTTGTATCATTCTTTTTATTTTTTTAACGCTTTTATTTTATTGTATATGACATGTTATTATTATATTTTTTTTGGCCACTTCTATTGGTCTTTCATTTATTTATTTTCATCCATCTTTGTTCTTTGGCCTGTGTGGGCTTCCCATTGCAGTGGCCTCTGTTGCTGCAAAGCACTGGCTCTGGTCCAGCCACTCTGCGGCACATGGGATCTTCCCAGGCCAGGGATTGAACCAACGCCCCTTGCAATGCAAGGCTGTGTCCTTACCCAGTGGACCACCAGGGAAGCCCCTATTGTTCTTTTTAGATTCCACATATAAGAGATGTCGTATGATATTTCTCTTTCTCTGTCCTACTTATTTACTCAATATGCCAATGTTAACATGTTAAAGCACATAGCCTTTTTGTAGCCAAGAGTAGTATCTTGCGTTTTGTCCCCTAGACCTCAGGTGGTTTTTTCATACCAGATGTGGTCTGGGTGTGGCCACTAAAAGCAAGAAATAATAACACTCGTTCTAAATAGTATGATAATAATAGCAGTTAATTAATTGCCAGGCACTCTTTTTAAGTGGTTCGGATGCACCAGCTCAATTAACTCATTTAACAGTGATTATTAACTATTTTACAGAGCAGGAGCCAAGGCTCAGAGCAGTTAACTAACTGCCGCGCAAAAGGAACTCTTCAGGGAATATTAAACAAGAGTGAACAAAAAATAATGAGAGGAATTAAACCACAAGAAAGTTGAAATTTAGCGACTGCGGCAGCGAAGCCTGTTTTTTTTGGGGTGGGGGGACCTGGAAAACAGTGTCTATAGTATAATGCAGAAGAAGCCAGGTTATAGGTATTTTGCATAAACATAGACAAGTGATAGTAGATGTCAAGAATTATTATAGAAGGGTAATTACAAGGAACTATGGGAATTAAGTGCAGACGACCTAAATTAGTCCAAGCTAATTGGGTTGTCTGCACTTAGTCCAGAGAGTGATCCTCAAGCCCAAGGTAATTCTGACCGCCTAGAGAATGCGTGGGGCGATGGCCTGAAGATGTTTTCCGTCTCAGCTGGGCCTGTGGGAGAGGGATGGGGCTCCTGGTGTGAAGTGGGGGAGGGATGCAGCTAAACTTACAATGCACAAGAGAGCCGCCCGCAGCAAAGAACCGTCTGGTCCCAGTGGGCATCTCAGGTGGCTCCGTGGTAAAGAAGCCACCTGCCGATGCAAGAGCCACTGGGGACGTGGGTTCTACCCTGGGGTCAGGAAGGTCCCCTAGAGGAGGAAATGGCAGCCCACTGAACAGGGCGGACTTGGGGTGAAATATTAACACACTCTCTCTGTGTGTGTCTCTGTTTACCTGTGTCTCCCTCTCTGTCTCCCCTTGGCTCCGCTTTTTCTACCTCTGTGTCTCTGTTCTTGCTGCCCTGGGGTCTTCCTCCCTCCACCTCCCTGCCTCTCTGTGCCCCACTCTCTCTCCTCTACAGGGTGATTCAGGGGGCCCCGTGGTCTGCAATGGTCTTCTCCAGGGCCTTGTGTCCTGGGGAGACTCTCCCTGCGGCCAGCCCAACCGACCCGGTGTCTACACCAACCTTTGCCGGTTCACCAGGTGGATCCAGGACACTATCAAGTCTAATTCATGATTCATCTCTGGACCCAGCATTCTGGCCTCCCCTCGCCCCTAGCAAGGCTCCACCCCTGCAGGGACTTTGACACTCCTTCCAGATCCCAGTTCCTTCCCTAAAATATTGAGGTTGGTCATCTCTGCGGCCCTGGCCTCCACCTGTCTCCTGGAGCCAAGGTCTCCCTCCCCCAACAGTAGATGGACCAGTCCTTCTGGTCGGATCCTGAAGACAGTTTCCACAATGCCCAGGGTGAAGGCTGCACCTCGGTCTCCCCCGTGCTTCCTTCCTTGGGTCCAGAGTCCACCTTCTCAGCAGCTGTGACCCAGATGTGGTCCCAGAAATAAAGCGTCTGAGAAGTTGGCTCCAGTGTGTAGAGTTCTTCCTTGAATGGCCAGGCAGCCAGAAGCAAGTCATTGGCTGCTCTCGGGTTCTGTTGGGTCATCACTGCAATTGCTGGAAACAGAGATTCCTTGGATCAGCTTTTAATTTTATTCACAAACACTGATTGACTGATGATTTTCTGCCAGGAAAGGATCCACATGCTGGGGATCCTGCAGTGGGCAAAACAGAAAAGACAAACACATTTTACACTACAGAAAGTATGTAAGCGATATGAATAAACTGAAAACAGGGCACGGGGAAAGAGACGGAATGCTCGAGGAGGGGCGTGTTTCTAATGAATGGTCTGGAGGGTGTGGGGGAGCAGTAGCCACCCCAGCCTCACCCCAAGATTTCCACCTTCTAATCCTTGGAATCTGTGACTATGAGACTTAATATGGCAAAGGGATTTTGCAGCTGTGATTAAATTAAGGGTTTTGAGAGGGAGACCCTTTATAATACAAAGGGTCCTCATAAGAAGGAAGCAGGATCAGGGGTCAAAATGAGAGAGACCCCGGACAATGCCAGGCTGATGACTTTGAAGATGAAGGAAAGGCGTAGGTTTTAAAGCCGGCTCATTACAGCGCTCAGATCATTCCAGACATTGGTGGAGAACAAAATGGAGCTGCTTATTGGCCAAAGTTGAAAAGGGAGGTGCGTGTCAACAGGCATATCTGGGATTGCTCACTTCCCCCACAAGACAAGTTGCTTTCAAGATCTCCTATTTTCTACAAAAAGGCATCCTCTGTTTTCTGTCACTCCTGACAACTGACGCCAGTGATTGGCTTGTGTCAGTTCACGGACAAGAGCGAGAAAAAAATCTGATTGGTTACTCGTGGGCCTGTCAGCTATGGCAAAGGAGGCGGGGCCACCCAGTCCGGGTGGAGCCGCCGGTCACCTCCTCAGCTGACGCAGCGGGCAGGACAGTGGTCCTGCGAAGGCTGCTGGTATGGCAGTGGAGGGAACAGAGTGGAGACACGAGTTTCAGTCTTCAGAATCCAGATTTCAATATTCTATTTGCACAGTTCAGCCAGACTTTTGTCTATAGATGTAAACGTCACTACTGCCCAGTCTGTTATCGTGTGAAGGTACTTCAATTTACTTACCCATTGTCACACACTGAATGAATATTTGAATCATTTCTAGTTACGTCAACAGTTTGAAGCAGTTTACCTTTTTCCTGATGTAACATCTGTTGGATTTGCCTTGTGGTCCAGTGGCTAAGACTCCATGCTTTCAATGCAGGGGGCTTGGGTTCCATCCCTGGTCAGGGAACTAGATCCCACAACTAAGACCCGGTACAGCCAAATAAACAAGTATTACCAAAAACTATTTTTTCTTTTTTTGCTAAAACTGTGGTGATTTAAGCACTTGTTTGATCCAGTGCCTCTCCTGAGGCGTGTTTCTAATGAATGGTCTGGAGGGTAGCTCACCCCAGCCTCACCCCAAGATTTCCACCTTCTAATCCTTGGAATCTGTGACTATGAGACTTAATATGGCAAAGGGATTTTGCAGCTGTGATTAAATTAAGGGTTTTGAGAGGGAGACCCTTTATAATACAAAGGGTTCTCATAAGAAGGAAGCAGGATCAGGGGTCAAAATGAGAGAGACCCCGGACAATGCCAGGCTGATGACTTTGAAGATGAAGGAAAGGCGTAGGTTTTAAAGCCGGCTCATTACAGCGCTCAGATCATTCCAGACATTGGTGGAGAACAAAATGGAGCTGCTTATTGGCCAAAGTTGAAAAGGGAGGTGCGTGTCAACAGGCATATCTGGGATTGCTCACTTCCCCCACAAGACAAGTTGCTTTCAAGATCTCCTATTTTCTACAAAAAAGGCATCCTCTGTTTTCTGTCACTCCCCTGACAACTGACGCCAGTGATTGGCTTGTGTCAGTTCACGGACAAGAGCGAGAAAAAAATCTGATTGGTTACTCGTGGGCCTGTCAGCTATGGCAAAGGAGGCGGGGCCACCCAGTCCGGGTGGAGCCGCCGGTCACCTCCTCAGCTGACGCAGCGGGCAGGACAGTGGTCCTGCGAAGGCTGCTGGTATGGCAGTGGAGGGAACAGAGTGGAGACACGAGTTTCAGTCTTCAGAATCCAGATTTCAATATTCTATTTGCACAGTTCAGCCAGACTTTTGTCTATAGATGTAAACGTCACTACTGCCCAGTCTGTTATCGTGTGAAGGTACTTCAATTTACTTACCCATTGTCACACACTGAATGAATATTTGAATCATTTCTAGTTACGTCAACAGTTTGAAGCAGTTTACCTTTTTCCTGATGTAACATCTGTTGGATTTGCCTTGTGGTCCAGTGGCTAAGACTCCATGCTTTCAATGCAGGGGGCTTGGGTTCCATCCCTGGTCAGGGAACTAGATCCCACAACTAAGACCCGGTACAGCCAAATAAACAAGTATTACCAAAAACTATTTTTTCTTTTTTTGCTAAAACTGTGGTGAAAGAGTTTAGGAGAAGCAGTGTGCGTTGGTCCTCCACCTGCCTGATCCCCATGCTGCTCTCTCCTGAGGGCAGAGCCTTGAGCATCCTGTCTGGGATTTTGGCTCAAGGGCAAGCAGGAGATCAGAGGACAAGTGTGGGGGCCCGGAGACAGAAGCTGTGGAGGGTGAGCTTGTCTGACTCAGCCCGGGGCAAGCAGGCCAGACCTGAGACGTGGTCATCCTTCTCTGCACTGCATCACCGCCTGAGACCACCTATTGTGTGGCATAGCGCATGACCTAAATCAAGACCCTCACCCTACGTCTGGGTGGCCATGTGAATCCTGTTTTAAGCAATAGGACGTAAACTGAAAGCGAGCAGCTGGCTTTGGAAGTTTTTGTTTTGCTGATACAAAGGAGAGCATCATGTTTGGACCTTTCTTCCTCTTCCCACTTAGCAGGTGCCTGGAGGTAGACCAGCCACTCTGAAGACAAAATCCACACGATAAAGACGAGGTTGCAAGAAGCAAGAGGAATCCTACACTCTTGGTGACTTGCTGAAGTACCTGCTCCAGACTTGGACTTCCAACAGCTGGGCTTGAAACAGAGAGAATAAAACCTCGGTCTCAGGGCTTCCTGGTGGTCTAGGGACTAAGAATCTGCCTTGCATTGCAAGGGTCACCTGTTTGACCCTTGGTCTTGGAGGATCCCACGTGCTTCGGAGCAACCCCACAATTACTGAGCCGGAAGCTACTGAGCCTGCCTGCCTAGAGCCGGAGCTCCCCAACAAGAGAAGCCACTGCAATGAGAAGCCCTCACACCACAGCTACACCACACTGCCGCAGGTTGAGAAAGCCTGTGACAGCAACAAAGATCCAGCACAGCCAACAGTCAAAAAAAAAAAGACCCTCAAGGGTCTGAACTACATTGTTGTTCAGTCGCTCAGTCGTGTCCGATTCTACTGGGGTTGGTTTTCAGCATGCTGATCTGGAGGAGAGGGTGGGAAAATAGTTTTCCCAGGAACTAAAAGCTGAGCTCAGACATCATGCAGATTTTCCTTGGCAGGTTTGACTTTCTCTGCCTGGATGAGGATGTGTCTTTTCCAAGAGGGAGGCCAGGACAGGGCTTGTGTTGGTGAATGATTTCCACAAAGGGTGGAGAGGAACAGTGCATCTCCTGAATGGTGATGTCAGCCAGGAGAACAGGGTCGGGGTGGCGCAAGAAATAAGCCTCTTGCCCTACTAGATATACTACAAAATGAAATGAATGTATTTTTTTTTAGATAAGGCATTAGTGAAAGAACAGGTCAATGGGTCAGTGATACAGAGAAGGAGTTCAGAAAGAGACTCACTGAAATATTATGTGTGTGTGTGTGTGTGTGAGAGAGAGAGAGAGAGTGTGTGCTAGTCACTTAGTGGTGTCCAACTCTTTGTAACCATGGAGCCCGCCAGGCTCCTCTGTCCATGGGATTCTCCAGACAAGAATACTGGAGTGGGTGGCCATGCCCTTCAGGGGATCTTCCTGACCCAGGGATAGAACCCAGGTCTCCTGCATTGCGGGCAGATTCTTTACTGTCTGAACCACCAGGGAAGCCTGTAATATTATATGCTATATATAATATATGGTAAAGTAGCAACTCAAATTAACAGGGAAACATGGTATACTTAATACATGGTCTTAAGAAAATGGCTCACTGTGAGGAGAAAAAACAACCCAGACTCTCATCTGACATTACAAAGATATTATTAGAAACCAATATGGAAAATATGCAGCTTATAAAGTCAATAGAAAAAAAATCAAGAATATTTTTGAATCTCTGGGACAAGAGATGACTTCTTAAGATTTCAAAGGCAAGGCTATCAGGACAAAACATTAGTTAGGTTGGTTACAGCAAAATTAAGAATTTGGGTTTGAAGAAGGGTAAAATGGACCATGAACAGGCATTTGTCAGAATGGGAATAATTGTTTGTAATATCAAACACTGAAAAGGGGGGAAATGGAAAAGGGACCAATGCCTATAATAGGCTGAGAGCCAAAGAATTGATGCTTCCAAACTGTGGTGCTGGAGAGGACTCTTGAGAGTCCCTTGGACAGCAAGGAGATCAAACCAGTCCATCCTAAAGGAAATCAACCCTGCATATTCACTGGAAGGCCTGACGCTGCAGCTGAAGCTTCAATACTTTGGCCACCTGATGCGAAGAGCAGGCTCACTGGAAAAGACTTTAAGCCTGAGAAAGATGGAGGGCTAGAGCAGAAGAGGGCAACAGAGGATGAGCTGATTGGATGGCCTCACCGATTCAATGGACATGAGTATGAGCAAACTCCAGGAGATGGTGAAGGACAGGGAAGTCTGGCGTGCTGCAGTCCACAGGGTCATGAAGAGTCAGACACAGCTTAGTGACTGAACAACCACCACCACTGCCTATGAATTGACATGAAATAATACGGATACCCTTAGGGGAAAATGGGTAAAGGGTATGAATCGGTAATTTGCATTAAAAATGCTCTGTAGGGCTTCCCTGGTAGCTCAGTGGTGAAGAGTTCACCCACCAATGCAGGAGACACAGGTTTGATCCCTGATCCGGGAAGATCCCACATGCTGCGGAGGGAGCAATGAAGCCGGTGAGCCACAACTATGGAGCCTGTGCTTTAGAGCGTCGGAGCTGCAACTATGAAGCCCATGTGCCGCAACTACTGAGGCCTGTGTGCCCTAGAGCCCGAGTTCCACAACAAGAGAAGTCACCACAACAAGAAGCCTACTCACCTCAACTAGAGAGAAGCCCCCACACCCTGCAACTAGAGAAGAGCCTGAAGCAGCAGCGAAAACCCAGAATAGCCAAGAATAAATAAATAAATAAAAAGAAGACACGACTTAACGCCTATTAGGATGGAGGAAATTAGGACGGGTAGAGTCGTGTGGTTAGGGATGTTCAGACATTAGAGTGTCCAGATGTGACTTGGGTGAGTGTGGTGCTTCCAGCTCTGAGAAGGATCTGGCAACGATTTCCTCCAATCAAGTCTACACACCTGGCGACTGAGCCATTCCACTCCTGGCTACACGGCCCAAAGAAATTCTCCCTACCCACAGGGGGACACATACAGGGCTTTGCCTCGCCATGTTCTTTCTGGTGTCAGAGTTTGCAGCCATGGGAGTGTCCAACCTGAGGGAGACTATGGAGTGAGTGTGGAGACACCCCGTCCCCATGGAGCTCCTGTGATGAGGCAGATGTATGAGCACCCAGAGGGTGGATGGGTCTTAAAAACACAGAGTTGGGGTTTCAGCCAGCCCTGGTGGTCCAGTGGGTGGAGAGTCCACCTTGCAGTGCAAGGGGCACCGGTTCGATCCCTGGCCCTGGAAGATCCCACATGCCCTGGTGCAGCTGGGCTGCTCTGTCCAATTGTGAGCCAGTGCTCTGGAACGTGTGCTCCCAGAGCCGGTGCTCTGCGACGAGAGAGACCACTGCAATGGGAGGCCCACACAGGTCAAAGAATAAAGATGGATGAAAATAAATAAAGAACCAATAAAAGAGGCCAAACGATTAAAAAAGAAAAAAGAAAAAAAAAACCAACACAGTGCTTGTTAGAAAAGTGACCTGGAAGAGAGTGAGATATGGAATCCAGCGCCAATTGCCTAAATTAAAATGACACACATGTAAGAACCACATGACATATTTTTTTAAGAGTGAGAGAGAAGGGTATTAAAGAGGAAGGAGAGAGAGAAGAAGGAAAGATAAAAGAGGGATTCTGTACAAATCAGTGATGATTATGTTAATAATGATGCATCTATGATATTCAACCTGTGATATAAGATCTAAAGGCAGTTAAAGAGAGAATAAACTTATCAGGAACTGCCCTGATAGTCCAGTGGCTGACTCTGTGTTCCCCGTGCAAGGGGCCTGGGTTTGATCCCTGGTTAGGGAACTAGATCCCATATGCGACAGCTAAGACTCAGTGCAGCCAAATAAATAAAAATATTTTTTAAAAACTGCATTCATGCACAGAGTTTTCTTTTCTTTTCTTTTTGAAAGTAGAGGGCTATTTTATTTGGTGGGAATATTCAGGAATCCAAACCCCGTAGACAGCATTTCAGCAGCTCTGCAAGAACTGCTCCAAGGCAGCAGGGAAGGAAGTCAGGTTATATACAAGTTTGCAACCAAGGGAGCAGGTAACTTAAACATCAAAGATTAAGGTATCAAGTTAAAGAATTTAACATTTTATGTACGGGAAGCTGCAATCCTCTGGGCTCACTGAATGCATTCCCTTCAAGAGTGCCTCAGCTCTCTGGGACCAGTCCCGTTTCCTTGCTCACCTTAAGGAATGGCAGATGCATACAGAGAGTTTAAAAAGGAAGAATAAACTTATCAGATTGTCAAGACGCATCTCGCATTAACCGTCAGCAGCTGAACCCCTTCTGCAAGGCTAGGGAAGCTGTCTGTGTATGTTGTGTGGTTCTACCCCTACGGCCACCTTCTGATACGATCGTATATCCTAACTTGTTAAATCAGACCCTTAATCTAACCCCACATGACAGATTCTTGCTTAATCCCTCCCAGCACATACACACCCCCACCAAATGCAGAGGATTGACTCAGGGTGTCAGCGAAGCCAAGACTAAGCGCAAAAAGTGTCATCGGGTGTGTCTACAGAAAACTGGTGTGTCCTCCACCCGATGCCCTTGCTCTTGGGGTGCCTGATTCTGGCTAGAAACCGAGGTCAGGGAGTGGCCCCAATTTTGGTGGTGGGTGGATCTTCCTCATGCATTTCACACACCAGATAAGCACCTAATTGTTGGTCCCAGAGAGCCTGGCAGTGGGTTACTTTTTATTAGTAATAATAATGATGCTGATGATGAGAGCGACCATTGAGTGTGTGCCAGACACCTAGCCGCATCCGTGCCAGGCCTTGCCTCTCCGGTTCTGACGGCAGCCTCTCAGGAGGGAGGCACTCAACAAGTCAGGAGGCTGAGGGGCAGCCAGGTTGGGTAAAGCTGGCTGGGTTTCTGCAGCTAGTACGTGGCAGAGCCAGGATGTGAATCAAGGGAGTGGGCGTCCTGAGTTTGCGCCTGAAACCACAACACACTGGGGCCAACCAAAGCAAACAGGGACACAGGGCCAAGGCAAGGGAGGTGAGCGGTGATGGAGGTGCGGGGGATGAGGAGAGAAGGGGACAGAGGGAGAGGCCGAGAACACATTACAGAGCGGCTGGGACTTCCCTGGTGGTCCAAGGCTTATGACTTGGCTTCCAACGCAGGGGTGCGAGCTCCATTCCTGGTCAGGGAGCTAAGGTCCCGCATGCCTCCTGGGCAACAAACAAACAGACAGAAAAACCCGTAAAACAGAAGCAATAGTGTAACAAATTCAATAAAGACTTAAATCAAAGAATTTAACATTTTATGTACGGGAAGCTGCAATCCTCTGGGCTCACTGAATGCATTCCCTTCAAGAGTGCCTCAGCTCTCTGGGACCAGTCCCGTTTCCTTGCTCACCTTAAGGAATGGCAGATGCATACAGAGAGTTTAAAAAGGAAGAATAAACTTATCAGATTGTCAAGACGCATCTCGCATTAACCGTCAGCAGCTGAACCCCTTCTGCAAGGCTAGGGAAGCTGTCTGTGTATGTTGTGTGGTTCTACCCCTACGGCCACCTTCTGATACGATCGTATATCCTAACTTGTTAAATCAGACCCTTAATCAAACCCCCACATGACAGATTCTTGCTTAATCCCTCCCAGCACATACACACCCCCACCAAATGCAGAGGATTGACTCAGGGTGTCAGCGAAGCCAAGACTAAGCGCAAAAAGTGTCATCGGGTGTGTCTACAGAAAACTGGTGTGTCCTCCACCCGATGCCCTTGCTCTTGGGGTGCCTGATTCTGGCTAGAAACCGAGGTCAGGGAGTGGCCCCAATTTTGGTGGTGGGTGGATCTTCCTCATGCATTTCACACACCAGATAAGCACCTAATTGTTGGTCCCAGAGAGCCTGGCAGTGGGTTACTTTTTATTAGTAATAATAATGATGCTGATGATGAGAGCGACCATTGAGTGTGTGCCAGACACCTAGCCGCATCCGTGCCAGGCCTTGCCTCTCCGGTTCTGACGGCAGCCTCTCAGGAGGGAGGCACTCAACAAGTCAGGAGGCTGAGGGGCAGCCAGGTTGGGTAAAGCTGGCTGGGTTTCTGCAGCTAGTACGTGGCAGAGCCAGGATGTGAATCAAGGGAGTGGGCGTCCTGAGTTTGCGCCTGAAACCACAACACACTGGGGCCAACCAAAGCAAACAGGGACACAGGGCCAAGGCAAGGGAGGTGAGCGGTGATGGAGGTGCGGGGGATGAGGAGAGAAGGGGACAGAGGGAGAGGCCGAGAACACATTACAGAGCGGCTGGGACTTCCCTGGTGGTCCAAGGCTTATGACTTGGCTTCCAACGCAGGGGTGCGAGCTCCATTCCTGGTCAGGGAGCTAAGGTCCCGCATGCCTCCTGGGCAACAAACAAACAGACAGAAAAACCCGTAAAACAGAAGCAATAGTGTAACAAATTCAATAAAGACTTAAATCAAATCGTTCTACACCAAAGAAGAAAGAAAAGAAAAATAGATAGAGAGATCTTAAAAAAGAAAAAAGAAAAGCTAGAAGAGATTTAAAATCAGATAGACACAAATTTAAAGATCAGAGAAGAAGAAACCAGGCCTTTAGGGGTCCTCAAAGAGAGACTGAAATAGAACTATAGAGAAGGGCTGAGGGAGGTGGAGGGAGGGACTTAGAAAGATTGATACATAGATGGACAGACAGACAATCGTTAGATAGAACAAAGAGACAGAAACAGATACAGAGAGACAGAGAGAAAGGTGGGAAGGATTCCTGCAGTGAGTTTTAGGGGGTGGATCCTGGACTCCAGATTTCCTTGACTGACCCTGATCTAGTTCTCCCTGCACTCCAGGCTTTAAGCACCTTCGCCCCAGACGCTGCAGTCTTGCCACCAGACCTCCAGAGCTCTCACGTCCTTTCCCTCAGACCCTGGGCGGAGTCCCTGAGGGACAGGGTCTGTCCGGTAATAAGGAGGTGACTGATGGATGCTCAAATCTGCCTCTGCTGCCTCTTCCGTCCCCTGGGACTGTCTCATAGGGCTACCATGAGCACTGAAGGAGGGAACGCACGTGAAGCCAAGCGCAAAGAGCCAGGCACAGAGGAGCATGTAAAAATGCTTGTTTCTGTGATGATTTGGAACATTTTACCGTTGTCCTGACGTTCCCTAAGCTGCCCGTAAAGTTGAGAAGACCTGATCCTTAAGCCCTGGCCTATCAACATCCCCTGGGCGTCTGTTAAAAGAGTAAATTTCTGGCCCCTCCTCAGCGCAACTGAATGAGGAGTTGCAAGATCCTCTAGTAATTCAGGTGCGTGTGCAGAGTTGAGCTGCACCGCCAATCACCCAGGAAGAAGGCATTTTAAACTCCGGGGATTAGAATCCACCGTTTGCTCTAGGGCGCCACCGTGAGGCCCATTGAAGAAATGACTAGGGGAAGCCGTGAACGTGCCCAGACTTTATGTGGAGTCCCACGACCCTGGGTACCTTCTATCTCCATGGATATGAAGAGCATGCAGAATTAAGCAGGGTGGAAAGAATTCAGAATCCGTTTGCTTTTTGGGTCGAGGTAGGGATTGACGGGGACTAGCCGGAGGTGACAATAAATGTTTTACATACTGATGGTTTAGTTGTTGTTCATTCGCTGTCGTGTCTGACCCTTTGCAACCTCATGGATTGCAGAACACCAGGTTTTCCTGTCCTTCACCATCTCCTGGAGTTTGCTCACACTCATGCCCATTGAGTCAGTGATGCTATCCAACCATCTCATCCTCTGTCACCCCCTTCTCTTTCCACCCTTAATCTTTCCCAGCTTCAGGGTCTTTACCAGTGAGTTGGCTCTTCAGAGAAAGGGTGGGAAGGATTCCTGCAGTGAGTTTTAGGGGGTGGATCCTGGACTCCAGATTTCCTTGACTGACCCTGATCTAGTTCTCCCTGCACTCCAGGCTTTAAGCACCTTCGCCCCAGACGCTGCAGTCTTGCCACCAGACCTCCAGAGCTCTCACGTCCTTTCCCTCAGACCCTGGGCGGAGTCCCTGAGGGACAGGGTCTGTCCGGTAATAAGGAGGTGACTGATGGATGCTCAAATCTGCCTCTGCTGCCTCTTCCGTCCCCTGGGACTGTCTCATAGGGCTACCATGAGCACTGAAGGAGGGAACGCACGTGAAGCCAAGCGCAAAGAGCCAGGCACAGAGGAGCATGTAAAAATGCTTGTTTCTGTGATGATTTGGAACATTTTACCGTTGTCCTGACGTTCCCTAAGCTGCCCGTAAAGTTGAGAAGACCTGATCCTTAAGCCCTGGCCTATCAACATCCCCTGGGCGTCTGTTAAAAGAGTAAATTTCTGGCCCCTCCTCAGCGCAACTGAATGAGGAGTTGCAAGATCCTCTAGTAATTCAGGTGCGTGTGCAGAGTTGAGCTGCACCGCCAATCACCCAGGAAGAAGGCATTTTAAACTCCGGGGATTAGAATCCACCGTTTGCTCTAGGGCGCCACCGTGAGGCCCATTGAAGAAATGACTAGGGGAAGCCGTGAACGTGCCCAGACTTTATGTGGAGTCCCACGACCCTGGGTACCTTCTATCTCCATGGATATGAAGAGCATGCAGAATTAAGCAGGGTGGAAAGAATTCAGAATCCGTTTGCTTTTTGGGTCGAGGTAGGGATTGACGGGGACTAGCCGGAGGTGACAATAAATGTTTTACATACTGATGGTTTAGTTGTTGTTCATTCGCTGTCGTGTCTGACCCTTTGCAACCTCATGGATTGCAGAACACCAGGTTTTCCTGTCCTTCACCATCTCCTGGAGTTTGCTCACACTCATGCCCATTGAGTCAGTGATGCTATCCAACCATCTCATCCTCTGTCACCCCCTTCTCTTTCCACCCTTAATCTTTCCCAGCTTCAGGGTCTTTACCAGTGAGTTGGCTCTTCACATCAGGTGGCCACAGTACTGGGGCTTCAGTTTCAGCATCCATCCTTCCAATGAATATTCAAGGTTGATTTTCTTTAGGATTGACTGGTTTGATCTCCTTGCAGTCCAAGGAACTCTCAAGAGTCTTCTCCAATACCACAGATCAAAAGATCAATTCTTTGGTACTCAGCCTTCTTTATGGTCCAACTCTCACATCCATACACGACTACTGGAAAAAACGTGGCTCTGGCTGTACAAACCTTTGTCAGCAAAGTGCATGTCTCTGCTTTTTAATGTGCTGGCTAGGTTTGTCATAGCAATTCTTCCAAGAAATAAGTGTCTTTTAATTTCATGGCTACAGTCACATCCACAGTGATTTCGAAGCCCAAGAAAGTAAAATGTCATTGTTTCCATTTTTTCTCTGTCTTTTTTCCATAAAGCAACAGGACCAGATGCCTAGTTCTTTGAATGATGAGTTTTAAGCCATCTTGTTCCCTCTCCTCCTTCTCCCTCCTCGAGAAGCTCTTAAGTTCCTCTAGGCTTCCACCATTAGAGTGGGCATCATCTGCATATCTGAGGTTGTTGCTATTTCTCCCAGCAATCTTGATTCTAGCTTGAGCTTCATTCAGCATGGCATTTCACATGATGGACTCTACACAGCCGCTAAACCAGCAGGGGAACAATAGACAGCCTTGACATAGTCCTTTCCCAATTTTGAACAATGTGTTTATTGTTGATGAAAACAGGTTGTTCATTCTGGAACTTCACACACCCCAGATTCTCTTGATTGGCTCCCTGTGGATCTATTTTACGTGTTTCTCCATTCTCTGGAAGTTAGAGCAAAAAGCATGATCTCCTTCAGATTCAAGTTGGGAGCAAAATATTTCAAAGCTGCTTCCATGTCTTCGCTGCTACAACAAATCAAGAGACACTTGCTGTTGAGTTTCTCTCTTTTGTGATATCAGGGATTCCAGTGTCCCCAGCCTGACTCACATATTATAAAGTTCCCACCTGCTTTCCACCTACTGGTTTTAGAAACCAACCATGACCATGGTCTGGATGCACTGCTTCGTTAGGGGTTGCAAAATGGTGATTTTATAACTTTATCACTCTCCTATATTTATGATCTAAAACTCCTCCATTGAAAAAAAAAATTCTCTCATCAACTATTCAGTTACTTTGAGGAATGTAGAAGTATGTGAATGAGGAAAATAAAAACACATAGCAATTCAATCACCCAGAGAAAACCAATGTTGACATTTTTGTATATGCGCTGTAGAGACATTAAGCGGCACTACTGGTAAAGAACCCACATTCAGGAAACCTAAGAGATGTGAGTTCGATCCCTGGGTGGGAAAGATCCCCTGGAGAAGGACATGGCAACCCACTCCAGTATCCTTGCCTGGAGAAGCCCAAGGACAGAGGAGCCTGGTGGGCTACAGCCCATGGGGTCAAAAAGAGTCTGACATGACTGAAGTGACTTAACATGCATGCGTAGAAAGTCATGACCAGAACAGCTAGACATACAGCCTTCTAAAGTCAAAGGGCTGGGTCCTCTTTCTGGCTTTACTTTATGCTGGATACCTGTGAAAGGGCAAGAAAACTAGTCCAACCTCCTGGAGTTGTTTCAAAGATAATGGGCCACAGTACTCACAGAGCTTTGCATTTGGACTTAGGCCTCAAGAAAAACTGTCAAGAAATCACTTTACCAAAACACCCCTCCCGGGCAGGAGACAAAGAAGAGTGAAACTGTTCATCTTCACAGTTAGGAGTCCATGCCGAGCTTTTACAGCTTTTAAAACAATGTACCTTAAGAAACACACCACGAAAGCTTCAGGGCCATATCATTTACCTGCACTGCTAATAAGAGAATCATCCTTAATTTTCACACTTAGTCATTGTTGTATAACTTACGTAACGAACTAAATGATGTATCACAAACTCTGTAACCAGCTCCAGCTTCAAGAGGTCTTTCTTAATATTTTGCGGTAAAAACACAGAATGGAGGATGTGCCATCTCATCTACTTTCAAGCATGGATAGTTCCGCAGTGCTAAGTACATTCACACTTTGGTACAACCCATCTCCAGAAATGTTTCATCTTGCAAAACAGAAACTCAGAGGACTTCCCTGGAGGTTTAGTGGCTAAGACTCCATGGTCCCAGTGCAGGGGATGCAAGTTCAATCCCTGGTCAGGGAACTAGATCCCACGTGCTGCAACCAAGACCCCACACAGCCATGTCAAAAGTTCTGCACTGGAAGCCTATCGTTGTCACTGTCCTAGATCTCCCAGGGTGCCCTTTCCACTCAGCCTTATTTGCTCCATTTTCAGGGTTCTCTTTTTGGCCACAGGACAGTGACTGCAGCCATGAAATGAAAAGACACTTGCTCCTTGAAAGGAAAGCTGTGATGAAGCTAGATACGTATTCTAAAACAGAGACATCACTTTGCCAACAAAAGTCTTTACAGTCAAAGCTATGGGGTTTTTTTTCCCTAGTCATGTATGGATGGGAGAGTTGGACCATAAAGAAGGCTGAGCAGCCAAGAATGGATACTTTTGAACTGTGGTGTTGGAGAAGATTCTTGAGGGTCCCTTGGGCTGCAAGGAGATCAAACCAGCCAATCCTAAAGGAAATCCACCCTAAATATTTATTGGAACGACTGATGCTAACGCTGAGGCTCCAGTACTTTGGCCACTAGATGCAAAGAACCGACTCATTGGAAAAGGCCCTGGTGCTGGGAAAGATGGAGGCCAGGAGGAGAAGGGGGTGACAGATGGTTAGAGGGCATCACCGACTCAATGAACATGAGAGAGAAAATTCCAGGAACCGGTGAAGGACAGGGAAGCCTGGCGTGCTGCCGTCCACGGTGTCGCAAAGAGTCGGACACGACTGAGCGACTGAACAACAGCCACCACCACAAAGTGAGTAGCGAGATCCCCTGGGCGTGGGTGGAGGAATGCCTCCCACTGAGCTCTCCCAGACTGGAAGCCTTCCCAGCAGAGAGCTTTATATTCACAGATATAATTATGAATCATCTGTGATGTTCACACCAGGCATTGTTTTATAACTTATGTAATTATCTACGCAGTGTTGCACAAACCTTTAAACTAACTCAGCATGACAGGTTCTCTGATGCTTATAACACGAAGAAGAATTCACCAAAGGGTTTTATTTCTCACGTTCCATGCCTGCCAGTTGCCTGTGGCTCTTCGTCCAACCTGAAGGATACAGTAGAAACTAAAATTATATATTTTAAACTAAGGGGAGAAAATGCAGATCTCTCATAAACTCTGTATTGCTGTTTCCAAAATCTTGACGGTTTACCATGGACTTTAATACTAGTAACAAGAGATAAGGAGCTATTACTTATTTATACTCCTCATCTCCTGGAGATGCAGTAAAGACCCAGTTCATTACTGTAGGCCCAAGAACTAGACCCCCTCAAATGAAATTTGTTCTCTCAGCATCCGAGTGGTTAATTTCATCAGATGTCTTACTGCAGCCATGAAATGAAAAGACACTTGCTCCTTGAAAGGAAAGCTGTGATGAAGCTAGATACGTATTCTAAAACAGAGACATCGCTTTGCCAACAAAAGTCTTTACAGTCAAAGCTATGGGGTTATATTTCCGTAGTCATGTATGGATGGGAGAGTTGGACCATAAAGAAGGCTGAGCAGCCAAGAATGGATACTTTTGAACTGTGGTGTTGGAGAAGATTCTTGAGGGTCCCTTGGGCTGCAAGGAGATCAAACCAGCCAATCCTAAAGGAAATCCACCCTAAATATTTATTGGAACGACTGATGCTAACGCTGAGGCTCCAGTACTTTGGCCACTAGATGCAAAGAACCGACTCATTGGAAAAGGCCCTGGTGCTGGGAAAGATGGAGGCCAGGAGGAGAAGGGGGTGACAGATGGTTAGAGGGCATCACCGACTCAATGAACATGAGAGAGAAAATTCCAGGAACCGGTGAAGGACAGGGAAGCCTGGCGTGCTGCCGTCCACGGTGTCGCAAAGAGTCGGACACGACTGAGCGACTGAACAACAGCCACCACCACAAAGTGAGTAGCGAGATCCCCTGGGCGTGGGTGGAGGAATGCCTCCCACTGAGCTCTCCCAGACTGGAAGCCTTCCCAGCAGAGAGCTTTATATTCACAGATATAATTATGAATCATCTGTGATGTTCACACCAGGCATTGTTTTATAACTTATGTAATTATCTACGCAGTGTTGCACAAACCTTTAAACTAACTCAGCATGACAGGTTCTCTGATGCTTATAACACGAAGAAGAATTCACCAAAGGGTTTTATTTCTCACGTTCCATGCCTGCCAGTTGCCTGTGGCTCTTCGTCCAACCTGAAGGATACAGTAGAAACTAAAATTATATATTTTAAACTAAGGGGAGAAAATGCAGATCTCTCATAAACTCTGTATTGCTGTTTCCAAAATCTTGACGGTTTACCATGGACTTTAATACTAGTAACAAGAGATAAGGAGCTATTACTTATTTATACTCCTCATCTCCCTGGAGATGCAGTAAAGACCCAGTTCATTACTGTAGGCCCAAGAACTAGACCCCCTCAAATGAAATTTGTTCTCTCAGCATCCGAGTGGTTAATTTCATCAGATGTCTTAAACACCAGGAGCGACCTTCCTTTTCAAGAAGCTCCGCCTGGTGGCTACAAGCAAGAGAGAAATGAGAGGACATGCCTGCATTTGCTTATTCATGTGCCGTGAATCCCTTGAAGACCATCCAAGACATATATTCTAGTTGTTATGCTTGGAAGAAGGGATGAGGAAGGAGCCAACAGGGACAAGGTCCCGATGGAGGTTTATCACTCTGTACATTTTCTTTAAACCTACTTTGTCTTTGTACCATGTGGAAATAATACCTATTCAAAACATGAAGTAGGAAGGACCTCCCTGGTGGTCCAGTGGATAGGAATCTGCCTGCCAGTGCAGGGGACACAGGTTCAATCCCTGGTCCGGGAAGATCCCACATGCCGATGGGCAGCTGAGCCCATGAGCCACAACTAATTAGCCTGCGCCCTAGGACATACCAGCCTAAACTACTCAGCCCCTGTGCTGCGAACACTGAAGTCCCAATATCTAGAGCCTGTGCTCCACAATAAGAGAGGACACCGCAACAAGAAATCCTTGCACATGGAAACTAGAGCATAACCTCCACTCTCTGCCACTAGAGAAAGCCCGTACAAAGCAATGAAGCTTTGCCAAAAAAAAAAAAAAAAAAACAAAGTTGCGAGGTTTTTTAAGCACATTAAAAAAAAAAAAGAGGCACTTCCCTGGTGGTCCAGTGGTTGAGAATCCACCTTCCAATGGAGAGGACACATGTTTGATTCCTGTGCAGGGAAGCAAGATCCCATATGCCTTGGAGCAACTAAGTCTGAGCCCTGCAGCTACTGAGCCTGCCCATCCCAACTAGAGGGACTGAGCGCCACAATGGAGATCCCACATGACACAGTTAAGACCCAAGACAGTCAAAGAAATAAATACATATCTTTTAAAAAAATCCACCTTGCAATGCAGGAACTCTTGTTTGATCCCTGGTTGGGGAATTAAGATCCCACATGTTGAGGGACAACTGAGCTCCCACACTATAAAGCCCTTGAACCACAACTGCAGAGCCCCTGCTCTGCAACAAAGCATCCACGCGCAGTCACTAAGAGCCAACACAGCCAAATCAATCAATCCATAAATCTATTTATGAAGAATGAAGCAGGAATAATGTTACACACACACACAGGGCTTCTCATGCAACATCGCCTGGCTTCCAACCCAGCCATTTCTTACTCTGTAGCCTCGGAAGATGACTCCAGCCTCTCTTTGCCTGGGTTTCTCCCTGTTTATAGTGGAGACAGACCACCAGAGTGACTTCCTAAGGATCATGAGAATATGAGCAAGCTGAGCCACGTGAAGCTGTGGAAACACTTTCACAAAGCATGCGCTCAGCATATAGTAGCCATTAGTGCTGACATGTCCCCCGAAGTAAGGAAAAGCAAGACAGCACTTTCTTGTTCACCTCCTCCACCCCCTTAACAAATAGAGCCAGTGAGGACTTTGAGAAAAACTGATTTCCTTTTGTAATAGGAAAAGTCACATTTCTGAATCTACCTCTGTTTTTGTGAAAAGCCAGGCTGGATGGGCTTCCCTGGTGGTGCAGTGGGTAAAGAGTCTGCCTTGCAGTGCGAGGGGCATTGGTTCGATCCCTGGCCCAGGGAGATCCCACATGCCGTGGAGAGGCTGGACCGGTGTGTTCAATTACGAGCTGGTGCTCTGGAGTGCATGCACCCAAAGCCAGTGCTCTGCAATGAGAGAGGCCACTGTGATGGAGGCCCACACAGGCCAAAGAATAAAAGATGGATGAAAAATAACTATAAATTAAAAAGAGGCATGATGGGCAGAGGAAATATATACAAAAAAAAAAAAAAAAAAAGCCAGGCTGGTAATCTTATCTCCTGAGATTAAGAACACCAACACAAGCAAAACAAAGTCTAGAACTAGTCCGTGCATGGGAGGGATTCACTACCGTTGTTATTTTTAACATGGTCATTTTGGGGTATCTGGGTACACAGAGAAGATGGTTCTGGAAAACACCCAGGGTCACCATGATTCAGGAATAAACAGAGACAAGAATTCCCTGGAGGCCCAGTGGTTAGGACTCGCACGTTCACTGCCAAGGGCCTGGGTTTGATCCCTGGTCACGGAACTAAGATCCTGCAAGCTGTACAGTGTGGCCAAAAATAAATAAACAGAGATGATGACTTCTTGGACTTACTATATCATGTTGCATTATAGCATATTGTATTAGTTTCTGAGACCAGAAACACTCAGCCCCTTACCCAAGGTTTTGCTGGAGCAAATCTGACTCCAGAGGACACATTCTGAGCCTTTCCTTTCAGTATCTGACAAACGCAAGGTCAGGATCAAGACCTGAGTCATGGAGTGCAAGGCTCAGAGCGCCCCAGGTGCTGAGCAAAGCTCAGGTGGTGGCCCCTGCTCCTGTCGCCAGCCTGGGCTGCACCTGCCTCCTCTGTTCCCAGATCTGGGTCTCGAGCTGGGTGCCGAGACCCAGGGCGACTGACCCACTGGACAGCACTTTCTTGTTCACCTCCTCCACCCCCTTAACAAATAGAGCCAGTGAGGACTTTGAGAAAAACTGATTTCCTTTTGTAATAGGAAAAGTCACATTTCTGAATCTACCTCTGTTTTTGTGAAAAGCCAGGCTGGATGGGCTTCCCTGGTGGTGCAGTGGGTAAAGAGTCTGCCTTGCAGTGCGAGGGGCATTGGTTCGATCCCTGGCCCAGGGAGATCCCACATGCCGTGGAGAGGCTGGACCGGTGTGTTCAATTACGAGCTGGTGCTCTGGAGTGCATGCACCCAAAGCCAGTGCTCTGCAATGAGAGAGGCCACTGTGATGGAGGCCCACACAGGCCAAAGAATAAAAGATGGATGAAAAATAACTATAAATTAAAAAGAGGCATGATGGGCAGAGGAAATATATACAAAAAAAAAAAAAAAAAAAGCCAGGCTGGTAATCTTATCTCCTGAGATTAAGAACACCAACACAAGCAAAACAAAGTCTAGAACTAGTCCGTGCATGGGAGGGATTCACTACCGTTGTTATTTTTAACATGGTCATTTTGGGGTATCTGGGTACACAGAGAAGATGGTTCTGGAAAACACCCAGGGTCACCATGATTCAGGAATAAACAGAGACAAGAATTCCCTGGAGGCCCAGTGGTTAGGACTCGCACGTTCACTGCCAAGGGCCTGGGTTTGATCCCTGGTCACGGAACTAAGATCCTGCAAGCTGTACAGTGTGGCCAAAAATAAATAAACAGAGATGATGACTTCTTGGACTTACTATATCATGTTGCATTATAGCATATTGTATTAGTTTCTGAGACCAGAAACACTCAGCCCCTTACCCAAGGTTTTGCTGGAGCAAATCTGACTCCAGAGGACACATTCTGAGCCTTTCCTTTCAGTATCTGACAAACGCAAGGTCAGGATCAAGACCTGAGTCATGGAGTGCAAGGCTCAGAGCGCCCCAGGTGCTGAGCAAAGCTCAGGTGGTGGCCCCTGCTCCTGTCGCCAGCCTGGGCTGCACCTGCCTCCTCTGTTCCCAGATCTGGGTCTCGAGCTGGGTGCCGAGACCCAGGGCGACTGACCCAAGGGACCCTGGGGCCCCCTTCTTTGTCCCTCACCCTTCACAACCTCAAGCTCTCTCCATGTGTGTTTCTCTGGATCCACACGGGGGCAATGTTGCCCAGTCATTAGACACACAGAGGCTTCCTGGTGTCAAAATTCCAGCTCTGACAATGACCAGCTTGCCTGCCCATGCGTGCTCGGTCGCTTCAGTCATGATTCTGCAGCCCCATGGAATGTAGCCCACTGGGATCCTTTGTCCATGGGATTCTCCAGGCAAGAACAGTGAAATGGGTTGCCATTTCCTGCTCCAGGGCTTCTTCCCAAATTGGTCAACTGCAAATGGCTCTTTGCTTCTCTGGGCCTCATTCTTTTCATCTGTAAAATGGGGGTAATAACACTTCCTATTCTGTGGCAAACTGAGGAGACTGAGGTAACACTTGTGGAGAACCTAGACGAAGGCGGATCGAGTGTAGGTGGGCCTTTGGGTCATGATAAGGTTTCTAATTTCTATTCTGAGTGTAATCAGAAGTCTTTTGGATCAGGTCTGTGTGTTAAATAGGCCCATTGAATCAGTGATGCCATCCAACCATCTCATCCTCTATCTTTCCCTTCTCCTCCTGCCCTCCACCTTTCCCAGCATCAGGGTCTTTTCCAGTGAGTTGGCTTTTCGCATCAGGTGGCCAAAGTATTGGAGCTTCAGCTTCAGCATCAGTCCTTCCCATGGATCTTCAGCATTGATTTCCTTTAGGAGGGACTGGTTTGATCTTGCTGTCCTAAGGGACTCTCAAGAGCTTTCTCCAGCACCACAGTTCCAAACCATCAATTCTTGGGCGCTCAGCCTCCTTTAGGGTCCAACTCTCACATCCGTCCCACATCTCCAGTCACACTAGTTTATGAAGTGCTTCTGGGAGATTCTGCGGAGACCACTTATAACCCCTTAAGCTTTTTGGTTTTGCTCGTCTATGATTTCTGTTCCCTCCATATCAGCACTGTCCCGTCAACATAGAGCAGGAGTTGCCTAAGGACTTTAGCATTGTCCAGTAGCCCCTGCTGCTAAGCAACAAGAGAAACCACTGCAGTGAGGTGCCACACAACTAGAGAGAAACCCCAGATCCTTGGTCTTCCATGAAACTGGTTCCTGGTTCCCAAAAGGGCTGGGACAGATGCCCCTAAGAACACCCCTAAAACTGGTCAGGACTGCTTTGGACCTTGGAGCCGATGACGTCTGCAAGCAGGTGGCCTCCCCCCATTGTGTCCAGGAGATTTAAAACTCTTTAGCTCCATCTGTGAGAGAGACAGAGCTTCTTCCAGGTATGCTGTGAGAGGGGGTCCTTGGGTCTGGGGCCACCCTCCTCTCATCCCCTCCGCCAGCAAGGCTCTGTGTCTTCTCTGGCCAAGGCTGCACCTCACCTGCACTTGGGGAAGGGGTGAGGGGCCGTGAACCCCAGTGCCTCATGAACCTTCATGACCTGTGTCCCTGCAGAGACAGCTCACTCATTCCCCGGCCTCAGCTTCTAGTTCCTGATATGTATGAAGGAGGCTGCCAACTCGAGAGGGGGTGGGCCTTTGGGTCATGATAAGGTTTCTAATTTCTATTCTGAGTGTAATCAGAAGTCTTTTGGATCAGGTCTGTGTGTTAAATAGGCCCATTGAATCAGTGATGCCATCCAACCATCTCATCCTCTATCTTTCCCTTCTCCTCCTGCCCTCCACCTTTCCCAGCATCAGGGTCTTTTCCAGTGAGTTGGCTTTTCGCATCAGGTGGCCAAAGTATTGGAGCTTCAGCTTCAGCATCAGTCCTTCCCATGGATCTTCAGCATTGATTTCCTTTAGGAGGGACTGGTTTGATCTTGCTGTCCTAAGGGACTCTCAAGAGCTTTCTCCAGCACCACAGTTCCAAACCATCAATTCTTGGGCGCTCAGCCTCCTTTAGGGTCCAACTCTCACATCCGTCCCACATCTCCAGTCACACTAGTTTATGAAGTGCTTCTGGGAGATTCTGCGGAGACCACTTATAACCCCTTAAGCTTTTTGGTTTTGCTCGTCTATGATTTCTGTTCCCTCCATATCAGCACTGTCCCGTCAACATAGAGCAGGAGTTGCCTAAGGACTTTAGCATTGTCCAGTAGCCCCTGCTGCTAAGCAACAAGAGAAACCACTGCAGTGAGGTGCCACACAACTAGAGAGAAACCCCAGATCCTTGGTCTTCCATGAAACTGGTTCCTGGTTCCCAAAAGGGCTGGGACAGATGCCCCTAAGAACACCCCTAAAACTGGTCAGGACTGCTTTGGACCTTGGAGCCGATGACGTCTGCAAGCAGGTGGCCTCCCCCCATTGTGTCCAGGAGATTTAAAACTCTTTAGCTCCATCTGTGAGAGAGACAGAGCTTCTTCCAGGTATGCTGTGAGAGGGGGTCCTTGGGTCTGGGGCCACCCTCCTCTCATCCCCTCCGCCAGCAAGGCTCTGTGTCTTCTCTGGCCAAGGCTGCACCTCACCTGCACTTGGGGAAGGGGTGAGGGGCCGTGAACCCCAGTGCCTCATGAACCTTCATGACCTGTGTCCCTGCAGAGACAGCTCACTCATTCCCCGGCCTCAGCTTCTAGTTCCTGATATGTATGAAGGAGGCTGCACAGCAGAGAGCTCGAGAGGCGGGCTCTGGAGCCAGATGCCTGGGTTCACTGCCACCGGGCTGTGTGACTTTGGGTAGGTTAACCGACCTTTCTGTGCCTCCCTTTCCAGGTTCATAATATTAGACACCATAGTGGGTACCTTGTTGGATTACTGTGAAGATTAAAACTAGTTGGCATGTATAAAGCTATTATGAAGGTGTCTTAATAAAAAGAGGATGATCTAGGGCTTCCCCTGGTGGTCCAGTGGGTAAGGACACCGCCTTGCAGTGCAAGGGGCGCCGGTTCGAGCCCTGGCCTGGGAAGATCCCACGTGCCGCAGAGCGGCTGGACCGATGTGTCCAATCACTGAGCCGGAGCTCTGGAGCGCATGCGCCCAGAGCCGGCGCTCTGTGACAACAGACGCCACTGCGATGGGAGGCCCGCAGGAGCCAAAGAACAAAGACAGATGAAAATAGAGAAATGAAAGACCAATAGAAGTGGCCCGCCCGCTCCCCTCCCTCCCCAACCCGACCCCCGCCCAAAATAAATAAATAAATAAATCTTAAAAAAAAAAAAAAGAGGATGATCTATAATCTAGATCTTTTCTCCTTTTTATTTTTAATCATTATCATCCTGAGATATGTTTCTATATTTCAGTGTCTAGCTTTCCCTATATTCCCAACTCTCTCCTGCTCTGTTATCTGTCCATCATTGCCTTTTTGTCTGTCTCTGTCTTTCCCAGCCTCTGTGACCTTACTGCTGCCGCTGCTGCTTCTAAGTCACTTCAACCACGTCAGACTCTTTGCAACCCCAAGCAGGTGGCCTCCCCATTGTGTCCAGGAGATTTAAAACTCTTTAGCTCCATCTGTGAGAGAGAGAGAGCTTCTTCCAGGTATGCTGTGAGAGGGGGTCCTTGGGTCTGGGGCCACCCTCCTCTCATCCCCTCCGCCAGCAAGGCTCTGTGTCTTCTCTGGCCAAGGCTGCACCTCACCTGCACTTGGGGAAGGGGTGAGGGGCCGTGAACCCCAGTGCCTCATGAACCTTCATGACCTGTGTCCCTGCAGAGACAGCTCACTCATTCCCCGGCCTCAGCTTCTAGTTCCTGATATGTATGAAGGAGGCTGCACAGCAGAGAGCTCGAGAGGCGGGCTCTGGAGCCAGATGCCTGGGTTCACTGCCACCGGGCTGTGTGACTTTGGGTAGGTTAACCGACCTTTCTGTGCCTCCCTTTCCAGGTTCATAATATTAGACACCATAGTGGGTACCTTGTTGGATTACTGTGAAGATTAAAACTAGTTGGCATGTATAAAGCTATTATGAAGGTGTCTTAATAAAAAGAGGATGATCTAGGGCTTCCCCTGGTGGTCCAGTGGGTAAGGACACCGCCTTGCAGTGCAAGGGGCGCCGGTTCGAGCCCTGGCCTGGGAAGATCCCACGTGCCGCAGAGCGGCTGGACCGATGTGTCCAATCACTGAGCCGGAGCTCTGGAGCGCATGCGCCCAGAGCCGGCGCTCTGTGACAACAGACGCCACTGCGATGGGAGGCCCGCAGGAGCCAAAGAACAAAGACAGATGAAAATAGAGAAATGAAAGACCAATAGAAGTGGCCCGCCCGCTCCCCTCCCTCCCCAACCCGACCCCCGCCCAAAATAAATAAATAAATAAATCTTAAAAAAAAAAAAAAGAGGATGATCTATAATCTAGATCTTTTCTCCTTTTTATTTTTAATCATTATCATCCTGAGATATGTTTCTATATTTCAGTGTCTAGCTTTCCCTATATTCCCAACTCTCTCCTGCTCTGTTATCTGTCCATCATTGCCTTTTTGTCTGTCTCTGTCTTTCCCAGCCTCTGTGACCTTACTGCTGCCGCTGCTGCTTCTAAGTCACTTCAACCACGTCAGACTCTTTGCAACCCCATGGACTGGTGCCTTCCAGACTCCTCTGTCCATGGGGTTCTACAGGCCAGAATAGTGGAGTGGGTTTCCATGCCCTCCTCTAGGGATCTTCCCAACCCAGGGATTGAACCTGCCTCTTTTACATCTCCTGCATCAGCAGGCGGGTTATTTACCTCTAGAGTCACCTGAGAAGCCTTCTGTGACCTTGGGTAAACCGCTTAAATCTCTCTGTGCTTCAGTTTCCTCATTTGTATAAAGTCAATGAGAGCATATGATGTTGCGATGATTAGAGTTAGTACATATAAGCTACTTAAAATAGGGCCACAGTAAGCTCGCACCATAATCATAATTCACCATTAAGTAATTAAGTTCCCTACTCCTGTCCCAGTGCAAAGAGCTAGTATTAACTGTAAGCTATTACTACTGTTTGTTATTGTTGTTTGCTCTTTCCATCCGTCTTCCTGTCCTGCTCTTGACTCTTTCTGTCAGTCTGTCCCTGTGCGTCTTTCTCTGGATCTGTCTCTCTGCCCACGTGTTCAGCACATGCCTAGTGAAAGCCTACCTCCTCCATGGGAAGCGTTGAGCTTTCCCTGGTGAACAGAGCAGATAAGGCTCTGTCTCCAGGGAGCTCCCACACTGATGAGAGTGGCAGATGTTAGAAAAATAAACACACAAACTGCAACACGTGTGTAAATTGTGCCGAGGGCTCTGAAGAAGTGCGGAAGATGCTCTGAGAAGAAAGCAAACAAACAAAACTCAGAGGAGTGGGGGCCATGGATTAGACGGGGAGCCGGGCCAGGCAAGGCCACTGGGGAAAGAGGTGTTCAAGACAAGATAGAAGGAGAAGTGGGAGGGGTCAAGAGAGGGCATGAAGGGAAGAGGGTTGGAGCCGTGTGGAACAGCCACAGGGTGGCCTAGAGGCCAAGGGAGGCTGGGAAGGCTCCTGGAGCTGTTCACTGGAGCCACAGGCCTCTGGGACAAGGACGGGGATGGACCAGAGCGGAAGCAGCGAGCCCAGGGCGAGGAAGGGCGGGGCCAGGAAAGGGCGGGGTCAGGAGGGACAGGCTGGGAGATTGGGAGCCATGGCAGGGAGGCCTGGCTAGGACTAAGTTACCTTTTGGAGCTGTTGCCCAAAGGCAGCCAAAGAAAAAGCCAAAGTGGACCTCGGAGCCTGGTGACCCTTCCTGCGGTGGCCAGGGTTGGGTCAAGATGAGAAATTACAACCATCTACTGTCTCTCTTTTTAAAATGACTTGGGACTCCTCTGGCGATCCAGTGGTTAAGAATCCGCCTTGCCATGCAGGGGACAACGGTTTGATTCCTGGTCAGGGAACTAAGATCCCACATGCCGCGGAGCAACTAAACCTATGTACCGCAACCACAGGGCCCGCGCCCCCCAGCCAGAAAGTCTGTGTGCCCGCCCAGCGAAAGATCCTGCGTGATGCAGTGAAGAGTCCGTGGGCCACAACTAAGACCTGACATAGCCAAATAAACAAATAAATATCTTTAAAAATAAAAAATAAACTAAAATGACTTCCAGGGTGCTTAAATAATCTCTGTCCTTTTGTGTTTGCCTGTGTCTACGCCCGCCTCTCTGTCCTCTGTCCCCTGTCTCTGCCTCCCTTCGAGTCCCAGTCCCTCTGTGTCCCCCTTGGGGTCTCTCTCCCGTGGTCTCTGTCTCTGTCTGATCGCTTCTTCCTGTCAAGCTCTGTGCCTCTGTCCTTTGTCTCTGTGTGTCTCTCTCTGTGTTGCTGTCTCTCTGGGTCTCTCTTTGACTCGTATCTCTCTGTCTTTATCATTTCTCCCTTTGTATGTCTCTGCCCGTCTTCCTATCTCTGCTCTGCCTCCTCGCTCTGTACCTGTTTCTGTATCTTTCTGTGGTTCGATTTCTCTGTCTCTGGCCCCTGTCTCTTTTCCCATCTCCGTCTCTTGATCTCTGCCTCTCTCCAACCCCACCCCAGCCTGGGTTCTCACCCGCGGAGCCCCGGTTCCAAGCCAAGTCATTCCCACCTGCCAGGCTGGAAGCATCTCCATGACGTGACCCCCCTCCACCCCCCCCCACACACACAGAGTATGTCTTGGATTCATCCCCAAATAACTGGGTCATCTCTGCCCAGCCTCAAGCAGGATGGGGCACAGGGGGGACCACAGAACAGGGCAGAAGAATGCCGCATCCACTCCCTGCTCCCTCCTTCCAACCGTCCCAGCCCTGTGCCTCACTCTGGCTCTGACCCCCCTCCTCCCACTGTCCAGACCTAAGTCATGTCTGGGCAGCTGTGAGGTCTGGGCCCACCTGACACCACACACACGCCGCCCCCACTCCTGACCTCCTCCTCCATCTTCAGGGTCACAGCTGCAGGTCGCAGGAGCAGAGCAGGGTTAGGGATCTCGGTGTCTCCTGGTGACCCAGTGCAGGCAGAAAGATGAAGACAGACCCAGAGACAGACACAAGCAAAGGGGCCGCGACAGGGACATCAGAGGCAAGCAGGGCCAGAGAGAGACGGAGAGAGGCACAGCCACCCTGCAGCGTCACCTCAGCTGTCCCCACAACCCCTCATCAGGGCCGTCCACACCTGCTCCTCTGGTGACCTCATCCAGCCCCACGGCTCTAAACACCACGTCTCCTCGGGAGACGCCTCGCTGTTTCTCACCGGCCCGACCTCTGTCTGGCGCTTGGTGCTCACCCATCTGACCACTTGGCTCCTGCCGGGCGCCCTCAGCTCAGCCCTTCTCCCCCCGCGCCCTCGCGCCTCCCCACAAATGGCGCCACAAACGTGGCCACCGACAGACCGCACGCCAGAGACACCATGCGAGCCTCCTTTCTCCTCCCTCCCCACTGTCCGCCCATGGGGACTGGACGCCCCTCCTCTGGCCCACAGGAACCCCAGGCACATTCCTTTCTCTTCCCCTGGGACCACAGCACCTCCACCTCTGCTCCTCTCTTCCCACCTCATTCCCTACAGTCATTCTCCACGTGGAATGCTCTTTTTTCTTTTTTTTTAAAGAAATAAGATCGTATCACCACTGTCTTGTGCTTAAAATGCCATTGCACTGGGGGGTTTCCCGGGTGGCCCAGTGGTTGAGACTTTACCTTTTAATACAGAGGGTACAGGTTCTATACCTGGTCGGGGAGCTAAGATCCAGCATGCCTTGTGACCATAACACCAAGACAGAAAACAGAAGCAACACGGTAACAATTACAATGATTTTTAAAATGGTTCACATTTTTAAAAAATCTAAAAATATCCATTGCACTGAAAATAAATGCCATCTCTTCCTTCTGGCAGGCAAATCCATACAGAATTTACAACCCACCCCCCATTCCTCTCCCTGCTCCACCTCTCAAATACCAACTTCTCTCTCTCACTCTTTTTTTTCCACACACACTCTCTCTCTCTCTCTGTTTTACTCCAGCTTGCAGGACCTTATTTACCCTCGACCAGCAACCAGCGACTGAACCCAAGTCACCGCAGTGTAAACACCAGGTCCTGACCACTGGATGGTGGCGAGGAAATTCTCCGATTTCTCTCTTTTTCCTGCCAAATTCACTGCCTCTCAGCCTAAAAGTCCCCTCCTATGAGACTCCCTGACACCCCCTCAATGGCAGTCACTTCACCTGGCTCCAGTTCCTCTCGAGGACGCCCCTAGTCCTCTGCACACACACGACGACCCGACAGTGGCTTGTCCCTGCACTTTGTTCTGTTGGCCCATCTCCCCCGCTGGGACGTGAGCTCCTGGAACAGCAGCATGCGCTTGTCCCTTCCCGCATCTCAAGTGCAGAAAGCAGAGTTCAGAGTCTCTGAGGGGCGAGGTGGCTCATTCTGCCCCTGCTGACTGGGCGTCTACAGCCCGCCTGGCTCTGTATCCAGGCGTTTTCCCTGCATAGTCGCTTTGGATGCATTTTGGGACTGAGGGACCATGGTCACCCGCTTTTACGGATGGGAAAACAGAGGCTCACATGGGTGCAGTCACCTTCCAAAGGTTCCAAAGATGCTGGGGATTTGAATCCGGGAAGTTTTGCTGGGGAGACACAGCAGGGAGAGAGAGGGAGGGAGGGAGGATGAGAGAGATTTAATCAGAGGGAGAATAAGAGAGAGAGGGGAAAAAAGACAGTGTGTGTACGTGGTGTGTGTGTGAGAGAGGGGGGCGGACAGAGAAAGGGAGAGAGAGAGGGAAGAAAGCTGAGAGAAAGCCAAGAAAGAAGTGGGCAGTGAGGCCAGGGTCTCCTGGCTCCTCTGGCTCATGGACCTCAGCCCGGCACAAGGCAGTTGAGGGTTCTGAGCAGGAAACCAGCAGCACCTGACCCCCACCGTGTGTCCCTAGGGGGCAGGCCAGCCCAGCTGGGGACGCTTATAAGCCCCACGTGGGGGGCCCTGTTGGAGACAGCGGGCAGGAGCCCAGCCCTGTGCAGGATCTGGGAGCCCAGCCGCAGCCAGGTGAGCATCCCTGGGGTCCCCACCCTCTGCCCCTAAGAGCACGCAGTCTTTGTGGTCACTCTCCTCGCAGCTCTGTGTCCCCAGGGTCTTCAGCTTCAGGACCTTGGGTCTCCAGGTTTTTTCCTCTAAGTAGGTCTCTGGTTAGGTGTGTCTCTCCAGCTCTCTGTCTCCCCTTGTCTATTTCCCTGAATCTCTCTCTCCCAGACTGAATCTGTGTGTCTCTGATGATCTCCCTTTTCTGCATCCTGGAGGGCCCTGCCTCCATCCTCCTCCGTCTCCCATTTTATAGATGGAGAGACACTTTCTGCATCTCTTCCTCTCCACCCAGCTGTCGCTCTCTCTCTCCATTTCTCTCTCCCTCTCTCTTAGCCTTTCAGTCTCAGATCTCAGACACATGGGTGTGTGTGTGTTGGAGAGGGGGCGGTATAGGACCCTGCCTGTCCTGTAATAACTTGGGAGAGGGCAGGAGTGGAGGGAGCAGGAGACTTGGGCTGGGATGCTCCCTGGACTTACCGGAGGCTGACCCTCGCGCAGGTGCTGAAGGATGACCACAGCAGGAAGCCCTGGGAGCTGGATCCTGGGGCATCTCCTCCTGGGTGTCACAGGTAATCTAAGTGTAGTGCGCGTGTGAGATTGTGCCTGAGGTTTGTTACTCGGCAGGGGCGACTCAACGTCCTCCAAGACGTGACTGAAGCTGCAGGGGTGACGTGCTGGGGAACCCCTGCTTTCCAGATGCGCACCTGTGATTCCTGCTATCACAGGGAATTCGCGTGTGTGCCGGCTGTGTTCTGGGTGTGGGGGCTTCGCATGCCTGTGCGTGCCATCGTACCTGCGAGAGTCGGAGCCTGATTGGGTGAACGACTTTGTCAGTACCCCGCGCGGTGACAATGCTTCCAGGGCTTGAGGGGTGAGGCTGTGAGGGCCTGCGGAGCCTGGGGTGCCCCTAAAAGGGAGATTGTGCTTCTGGGGGAGTCAGCATTGCTGGCAATTCGTGCCTGCTTCTGGGGCCGCCAATTCTCAGTTCCCCAGGGCCCCACATTACCGGACGGTGCGATGGGGTTGTTGTGAGCGCCGGCTTTCTGCTGCGGTGGGGGAGGCTGAGCCAAGGACGGCGGGCCTCCAGGGCTACAGAGAGGGGCGCTGCCTCCCTGGGCGTCCGACTGGGTCGCCTCTGCCTCTGCCACTTTGTGGGGGAGAGGGCCTGCTTGTGCTGGGGAGCTGAGACTCCAGAAGTGCACGAACCTTGGTGTGTTTGGGTGTGTGTGTGAGAGATGGCGTGCGGGTCCCGAACTCACCCTGAGGAACCTGATCCGTGGAGTGAAAGCCCCGCTCTGTGACCCCGCCACCGTCTCCTCACTCCTAGATTCCGCCCTTAAGACCCTGACTGCCCTCGGGATCCCTGACTCCATCCCTTAGGTCCTGACCACGCCCCCCGCACTGTGACCCCGCCCCCAAGAGGCCGAGTCCTGCCTCCTGAGTCGGTCCCCGACCCATGACCACGCCCCCATGCACCGAGAGCCCCGCCCCCAACCCCGCTCCCACGAGTCTTGGTTCCACCCTGAGCCCCGTCCCCGGATCGCCGAAACCCTGACCACGCCCATCAGCCGTGGCCACGCCCCCGAGAGTCATGGCCACGCCCCCATGATAACAGTCCGGCTGTCTGGGTCTCTTCCTCGGGCCTGGCCACGCTTCTGCGCTGAGCCCCGCACCCAGAACCCCCGATTCGGCTCCGAGCGCGTCCCCTAGCCCTGACTCCACCCTCAGGATCCCTCGCCTGGGGTGGCAGCAGCCGCATCATAAACGGTGAGGACTGCCCCCTGCACTCGCAGCCCTGGCAGGCGGCACTGTTCTTGGAAAATGAATTTTTCTGCGGGGGCGTCCTGGTGCATCCGCAGTGGGTGCTGTCAGCCGCACACTGTTTCCAGAAGTGAGTGCAGGGCGCGGGGCTGGGGGGCGAGGGGCGGAGGGGGACGGGGCGGAGGGAGGGGCGGGGCTCAGGCTCTAGGGCGGAATTGGGCGTAAGGTGAGCTGGGGGGCGCTTCATGGGTTCCGTCACTTGGTGCTAAAAGTGAAAGAAGGGTCTCAGAGGGATACGGGAGCTCTCGCTTGGGAAGGACTCAGAGAGTCCCGGGCTGAGATCTCTGCCCAACTGCTGAGAATCTAGTGAATAAAGGCAAGTTCTTATTGACTGTGCATTAGGATCTGAAGTCCTGGCTGGGTAGCTAGGTGTTTAGCAAGGAAGATAGGGGTGGGCAGGGGTGTGGGGTTGAAGACAAGAATTTTTGGATGGCATGCCTCCCTGGGCGTCCGACTGGGTCGCCTCTGCCTCTGCCACTTTGTGGGGGAGAGGGCCTGCTTGTGCTGGGGAGCTGAGACTCCAGAAGTGCACGAACCTTGGTGTGTTTGGGTGTGTGTGTGAGAGATGGCGTGCGGGTCCCGAACTCACCCTGAGGAACCTGATCCGTGGAGTGAAAGCCCCGCTCTGTGACCCCGCCACCGTCTCCTCACTCCTAGATTCCGCCCTTAAGACCCTGACTGCCCTCGGGATCCCTGACTCCATCCCTTAGGTCCTGACCACGCCCCCCGCACTGTGACCCCGCCCCCAAGAGGCCGAGTCCTGCCTCCTGAGTCGGTCCCCGACCCATGACCACGCCCCCATGCACCGAGAGCCCCGCCCCCAACCCCGCTCCCACGAGTCTTGGTTCCACCCTGAGCCCCGTCCCCGGATCGCCGAAACCCTGACCACGCCCATCAGCCGTGGCCACGCCCCCGAGAGTCATGGCCACGCCCCCATGATAACAGTCCGGCTGTCTGGGTCTCTTCCTCGGGCCTGGCCACGCTTCTGCGCTGAGCCCCGCACCCAGAACCCCCGATTCGGCTCCGAGCGCGTCCCCTAGCCCTGACTCCACCCTCAGGATCCCTCGCCTGGGGTGGCAGCAGCCGCATCATAAACGGTGAGGACTGCCCCCCGCACTCGCAGCCCTGGCAGGCGGCACTGTTCTTGGAAAATGAATTTTTCTGCGGGGGCGTCCTGGTGCATCCGCAGTGGGTGCTGTCAGCCGCACACTGTTTCCAGAAGTGAGTGCAGGGCGCGGGGCTGGGGGGCGAGGGGCGGAGGGGGACGGGGGCGGAGGGAGGGGCGGGGCTCAGGCTCTAGGGCGGAATTGGGCGTAAGGTGAGCTGGGGGGCGCTTCATGGGTTCCGTCACTTGGTGCTAAAAGTGAAAGAAGGGTCTCAGAGGGATACGGGAGCTCTCGCTTGGGAAGGACTCAGAGAGTCCCGGGCTGAGATCTCTGCCCAACTGCTGAGAATCTAGTGAATAAAGGCAAGTTCTTATTGACTGTGCATTAGGATCTGAAGTCCTGGCTGGGTAGCTAGGTGTTTAGCAAGGAAGATAGGGGTGGGCAGGGGGGTGTGGTTGAAGACAAGAATGGAGATAACGGTGTAGTTGACCCGAACTAATCTGTCCCCACGCCACCCCCGCTGCGTGGCCCCTAAGGACCTATACCATCGGGCTGGGCCTGCACAGCCTCGAGGCGGACCAAGAACCAGGCGGCCAGCTGATAGAAGCCCACCAGTCCATCCGGCACCCAGAGTACAATGAGCCATCTTTCGCCAACGACCTCATGCTCATCAAGTTGGAAGACCCGGTGCCCCCGTCTGATACCATCCAGGACATCAGCGTCGCCTCCCAGTGCCCGGCCGCAGGGCAGTCGTGCCTGGTTTCCGGCTGGGGTCGGCTGGTGAATGGTGAGCTCGGGAGGGTTGAGGGTGTCTGCTCTCTCTGAGGGGTTCTCCACCTCAGGAGGCTGATCCGATGCTCTGGGTCCCAGGCAGACTGCCCAAAGTGCTGCAATGCGTGAATATCTCAGTGGTGTCGGAGAAGATCTGCCGGGAGCTCTATGCCCGCGTGTACCACCCCAGCATGCTCTGCGCTGGTGGAGGCCAGGACTCAAAGGACTCCTGCCATGTGAGAGAGGCGGGAAGGGAGGAGAGGAGGCGATCCAGGGGGAGATCCAGGGAGGGGACAGGGAGCCCTGGTGAGAATTGGAGTCAGGGGAGAGACTGAACGAGAGAAACAGACCGGGAATAAACAGAAGCAAAAAGCGAGAAACAGAGGAAGACAGATGCAGTAAGGCAGAGACACATGCACACACATCCTCAGAAACAGATACAGTGAAACACACACGAAATGTACAGTGAAATAGGAAAATATATATACATAATACACCTATATTATATATATACACATATATATGGGGCCTTAGTTCCTGACTAAGGATTGAAACCACCCTTGGAAATTGAGCTGGGGGCGCTTCATGGGTTCCGTCACTTGGTGCTAAAAGTGAAAGAAGGGTCTCAGAGGGATACGGGAGCTCTGCTTGGGAAGGACTCAGAGAGTCCCGGGCTGAGATCTCTGCCCAACTGCTGAGAATCTAGTGAATAAAGGCAAGTTCTTATTGACTGTGCATTAGGATCTGAAGTCCTGGCTGGGTAGCTAGGTGTTTAGCAAGGAAGATAGGGGTGGGCAGGGGGGTGTGGTTGAAGACAAGAATGGAGATAACGGTGTAGTTGACCCGAACTAATCTGTCCCCACGCCACCCCCGCTGCGTGGCCCCTAAGGACCTATACCATCGGGCTGGGCCTGCACAGCCTCGAGGCGGACCAAGAACCAGGCGGCCAGCTGATAGAAGCCCACCAGTCCATCCGGCACCCAGAGTACAATGAGCCATCTTTCGCCAACGACCTCATGCTCATCAAGTTGGAAGACCCGGTGCCCCCGTCTGATACCATCCAGGACATCAGCGTCGCCTCCCAGTGCCCGGCCGCAGGGCAGTCGTGCCTGGTTTCCGGCTGGGGTCGGCTGGTGAATGGTGAGCTCGGGAGGGTTGAGGGTGTCTGCTCTCTCTGAGGGGTTCTCCACCTCAGGAGGCTGATCCGATGCTCTGGGTCCCAGGCAGACTGCCCAAAGTGCTGCAATGCGTGAATATCTCAGTGGTGTCGGAGAAGATCTGCCGGGAGCTCTATGCCCGCGTGTACCACCCCAGCATGCTCTGCGCTGGTGGAGGCCAGGACTCAAAGGACTCCTGCCATGTGAGAGAGGCGGGAAGGGAGGAGAGGAGGCGATCCAGGGGGAGATCCAGGGAGGGGACAGGGAGCCCTGGTGAGAATTGGAGTCAGGGGAGAGAGACTGAACGAGAGAAACAGACCGGGAATAAACAGAAGCAAAGAAAGCGAGAAACAGAGGAAGACAGATGCAGTAAGGCAGAGACACATGCACACACATCCTCAGAAACAGATACAGTGAAACACACACGAAATGTACAGTGAAATAGGAAATATATATATACATAATACACCTATATTATATATATACACATATATATGGGGGGGGCCTTAGTTCCCTGACTAAGGATTGAAACCACGTCCCCTGAATTGGAAGAGGAATTCTGAACCATTAGACCACCAGCGAACTCCTCACCTCTCTGTGTTTTGGATTCTTTATTTCCTGTCTCTCCACAACAGGGTGACTCTGGGGGCCCCCTGGTCTGCAACGGGTCGCTGCAGGGCCTGGTGTCCTTTGGACGAGCCCAGTGTGGCCAACCCCACGTGCCAAGTGTCTACACCAGCCTCTGCAAGTTTGCGGACTGGATACAGAAAACCATCCAGGCCAGTTAACTCCTGGGACTGAGACCCATGAAACTGAACCCCCAAATATAAGCTGCTGAAGGAGTTCAGGAATCTGAATTCCCAATGCCTTCCACCCTCAGACTCAGAAGAGTAGACCAACTGCTCCACCCCCACCCCCACCCCGCCCCACCAGACTCCTCCTCCTTCCGCCCCAGGAGTTCAGTCCCACCCAGAATCTCTTCCTGTACACAATGCTCCCTAGTGGCACAAAGTTTACACCACCTTACCATTTAGAGAAAGGTGGTTTTTCATTGTTCTTGTGCCTTCCTCTACAACCAGAAATAAAGTCTAAGAGAACCATGGGCTCTGTTCAAACTGTCCTCCTTGCTTCCCTTCCCACCCAAGGGACCCCAGGAAATAGTTTGCCTTCCTTGTACCTCAGTTCCTCCATCTGGGAAATAGGAGCCTCGACCAGAGAGTCACAGGATTCTCATGGAAGAAGACATACCTGGGAGGTTGAGAGACACTGATTCTGTAGGTGTTGTCCAATTTCCGAAAAGTCAAATCAGCAAATGGCAAATTAATGGATTTCCTTATTTAGTTTATTCAACTTTAGTTGAATAGTTAGTTTGAATAGTTATTTTGGTTTGGCCTTAAATGCCTTTAAAGAATTTTTTCATTTGTACCTGCCTTAGGACCCTCCTGCAATAGCTGGAGACCGGTGGTAGGAATCTGAGGGGCAGGGGAAGGGGAGTCTGAGGATAGAAAGAGAGGAGACTGGGATCCAAGAACATAACGAATTGTTATTATACCAAAACAGTTGTTATTATACTAAATAGAATGGGGCTTCCTCGTGGCTCAGTGGTAAAGAATCCGCCTGACAATGTAGGAGACACAGGTTCGATCCCTGGGTTGGGAAGATCCCATGGAGAAGGAAATGGCCACCCACTCTAGTATTCTTGCCTGGGAAATCTCACAGACATAGAATCCTGGTGGGCTATAGTCCAGGAGATCAGAAAAGAGTCGGACACAACTTAGTGACTAAACAACAGCAACAACTAAATAGAATATACGGATAAGAATTTATATCCAGGGGCTTCCCTGGTGGTCCAGTGGGTAAGGACACCACCTTGCAGTGCATGATGCGCTGGTTCAATCGCTGGCCTGGGAAGATCCTATGTGCCGCCGAGCAACTTGACCAATGTGTCCAGCTACCAAGCCAGAGCTCTGGAGCGCATGCGCCCAGAGCCGGTGCTCTGCAACAACAGAGGCCACTGCGATGGGAGGCCCACACGGGCCAACGAACAAAGATGGAAATAAATGAAAGACCAATAGAAGTGTCCAAATATATATATATGTATTTTTAAAAGAATTTATATCCAGAAACATCTTTATAAATGTATTGTGAATCTAAAGGAGATATTCAAAGTTTTCTGTAACTCTTAATGTCTCCTCAAATATATTAAGTAAATGATGAAATAACTAACATAGACAAATCCCCACTCATGATAGAGGATTTGGGGAACTCCCTGCTGGTCCAGTGGTGAGGACTCTGTGCTTTCATTGTTGATGGCATATGCGCAAATTCCTTCCTTGTATCTTTGGGAAATAGGAGCCTCGACCAGAGAGTCACAGGATTCTCATGGAAGAAGACATACCTGGGAGGTTGAGAGACACTGATTCTGTAGGTGTTGTCCAATTTCCGAAAAGTCAAATCAGCAAATGGCAAATTAATGGATTTCCTTATTTAGTTTATTCAACTTTAGTTGAATAGTTAGTTTGAATAGTTATTTTGGTTTGGCCTTAAATGCCTTTAAAGAATTTTTTCATTTGTACCTGCCTTAGGACCCTCCTGCAATAGCTGGAGACCGGTGGTAGGAATCTGAGGGGCAGGGGAAGGGGAGTCTGAGGATAGAAAGAGAGGAGACTGGGATCCAAGAACATAACGAATTGTTATTATACCAAAACAGTTGTTATTATACTAAATAGAATGGGGCTTCCCTCGTGGCTCAGTGGTAAAGAATCCGCCTGACAATGTAGGAGACACAGGTTCGATCCCTGGGTTGGGAAGATCCCATGGAGAAGGAAATGGCCACCCACTCTAGTATTCTTGCCTGGGAAATCTCACAGACATAGAATCCTGGTGGGCTATAGTCCAGGAGATCAGAAAAGAGTCGGACACAACTTAGTGACTAAACAACAGCAACAACTAAATAGAATATACGGATAAGAATTTATATCCAGGGGCTTCCCTGGTGGTCCAGTGGGTAAGGACACCACCTTGCAGTGCATGATGCGCTGGTTCAATCGCTGGCCTGGGAAGATCCTATGTGCCGCCGAGCAACTTGACCAATGTGTCCAGCTACCAAGCCAGAGCTCTGGAGCGCATGCGCCCAGAGCCGGTGCTCTGCAACAACAGAGGCCACTGCGATGGGAGGCCCACACGGGCCAACGAACAAAGATGGAAATAAATGAAAGACCAATAGAAGTGTCCAAATATATATATATGTATTTTTAAAAAGAATTTATATCCAGAAACATCTTTATAAATGTATTGTGAATCTAAAGGAGATATTCAAAGTTTTCTGTAACTCTTAATGTCTCCTCAAATATATTAAGTAAATGATGAAATAACTAACATAGACAAATCCCCACTCATGATAGAGGATTTGGGGAACTCCCTGCTGGTCCAGTGGTGAGGACTCTGTGCTTTCATTGTTGATGGCATAGGCGCAAATTCAATCCCTGGTTGGGGAGCTAAGATCCCATAAAACACTTGGTGTGACCAAGATAAAAACTAAATTTAGGGCTTCCCTGGTGGTTCAGTGGGTAAGGACACCGCCTTGCAGTGCAAGGGGCGCCGGTTCGAGCCCTGGCCTGGGAAGATCCCACGTGCCACGGAGCGACTGGACTGATGTGTCCAACTACCGAGCCGGAGCTCTGGAGCGCATGCGCTCAGAGCCGGTGCTCTGTGACAACAGAGGCCACCGCGATGGGAGGCCCACATCAGGCCCACGCAGGCCAAGGAACAAAGATGGATGAAAATGGACAAATGAGGGCTTCCCCTGGTGGTCCAGTGGGTAAGGACACCGCCTTGCAGTGCAAGGGGCGCCGGTTCGAGCCCTGGCCTGGGAAGATCCCACGTGCCGCGGAGCGGCTGGACTGATGTGTCCAATCACCGAGCCGGAGCTCTGGAGCGCACGCGCCCAGAGCCAGCGCTCTGCAGCGACAGACGCCACCGCGATGGGAGGCCCACAGGAGCCAAGGAACGAAGACGAATGAAAATAGAGAAATGAAAGACCAATAGAAGTGGCCCGCCCACTCCCCTCCCTCCCCAAGCCAACCTCCGTCCAAAAGTAAATAAATAAATAAATCTTAAAAAAAAAAAAAGAAAATGGACAAATGAAAGACCAATAGAAGTGGCCCGCCTGCTCCCCTCCCTCCCCACCCCTCCCCCACCAGAATAAATAAATAAATAAATCTTTAAAAAAAAAAAAAAACTAAATTTAAAGAGGCTTCCCTGATGATCCAGTAAGTAAAGAGTCTGCCTTGCAGTGCAAGGGGCACCGGTTTGATCCCTGGCCTAGGAAGATCGCACGTGCAACGGAGTGGCTGGACCGGTGTGTCCAATTATGAGCCAGCACTCTGGAGCGCACGCGCTCAGAGCCAGTGCTCTGCAGTAAGAGAGGCCACTGCCATGGGAAGCCTACACATGCCAGAGAATAAATATGGATGAAAATAAATAAATTTAAAAACCAATAAAAGAGGCCAAAATTAAATTTTTTTTTTAAATAAAGTTAAAAATTTTTAAGAGGATTTTAAGGTGCTTCTTAAAAAATAATAGAACAAACAAGATGAAAAGGGATAAGAACATAGATGATTTGAACAATGTGATTAATAAACTTTCCTTATGTCATATATAAAACATTTTACCCAACATCTGAAAGAATATACAATCTTTTCAAAACACACACGTCTATTAGAATGTCTAAGATTACCAAAAATGACAACAACAAAAAAGGGACAGACAGCACAGAATATTGGTCAATATATAGAGCAGTTGTAATTCCCACACGTTTCTAGGCAGGGGGAGTATAAAGTGTACAACTACCTTGGAAAACAATTTGGCACTTTCTACATAGGTAAGCATATGTCGTCTACCCCATGGCCAGCAAGTCCAGTCCTAGGGATTTGAGTAAGAGCAATGGAAAAAATTAAAAACCTGCCACAGATGTTCATAGGAGTTTTATTCATAAGCAGCCAAAATGCGGGGGGAAAATGTCCATGAAAGAGTGAATGGGCAAACAAGTTATCCATTCGATGCAATGCTACTTGGTAATTTTTAAAAAGTGAAGTATTGATATAAACAACGGTATATACACCTCAAAATCATGCTGAGTAGGGACTTCTGGGAGGTCCAGTGGTTAAGACTCCTGGGCTTCCACTTCAGGGGGTGTGGGTTTGATCTCTGGTCTGAAAAATAAGATCCTACATGCCTGTGAGGTCAAAACAAAGAACTATTTTTTAAAAAAACATTAAATCATTATGCTGAGTGAAAAAAGCCAGGCACAAAATATATACTATAATGCTGCTTATGTATGAAATTCTAGTACAGGCAAAATTCGTCAGTGCTGCCTGGCTGCTGGGACAGGAAGGGAAGAGTAGATGTGGGCAACAAAATAGTGATAGCTAGTCTGCCTTGCAGTGCAAGGGGCACCGGTTTGATCCCTGGCCTAGGAAGATCGCACGTGCAACGGAGTGGCTGGACCGGTGTGTCCAATTATGAGCCAGCACTCTGGAGCGCACGCGCTCAGAGCCAGTGCTCTGCAGTAAGAGAGGCCACTGCCATGGGAAGCCTACACATGCCAGAGAATAAATATGGATGAAAATAAATAAATTTAAAACCAATAAAAGGGGCCCAAAAATTTAAATTTTTTTTTTAAATAAAGTTAAAAATTTTTAAGAGGATTTTAAGGTGCTTCTTAAAAAATAATAGAACAAACAAGATGAAAAGGGATAAGAACATAGATGATTTGAACAATGTGATTAATAAACTTTCCTTATGTCATATATAAAACATTTTACCCAACATCTGAAAGAATATACAATCTTTTCAAAACACACACGTCTATTAGAATGTCTAAGATTACCAAAAATGACAACAACAAAAAAGGGACAGACAGCACAGAATATTGGTCAATATATAGAGCAGTTGTAATTCCCACACGTTTCTAGGCAGGGGGAGTATAAAGTGTACAACTACCTTGGAAAACAATTTGGCACTTTCTACATAGGTAAGCATATGTCGTCTACCCCATGGCCAGCAAGTCCAGTCCTAGGGATTTGAGTAAGAGCAATGGAAAAAATTAAAAACCTGCCACAGATGTTCATAGGAGTTTTATTCATAAGCAGCCAAAATGCGGGGGGAAAATGTCCATGAAAGAGTGAATGGGCAAACAAGTTATCCATTCGATGCAATGCTACTTGGTAATTTTTAAAAAGTGAAGTATTGATATAAACAACGGTATATACACCTCAAAATCATGCTGAGTAGGGACTTCTGGGAGGTCCAGTGGTTAAGACTCCTGGGCTTCCACTTCAGGGGGTGTGGGTTTGATCTCTGGTCTGAAAAATAAGATCCTACATGCCTGTGAGGTCAAAACAAAGAACTATTTTTTAAAAAAACATTAAATCATTATGCTGAGTGAAAAAAGCCAGGCACAAAATATATACTATAATGCTGCTTATGTATGAAATTCTAGTACAGGCAAAATTCGTCAGTGCTGCCTGGCTGCTGGGACAGGAAGGGAAGAGTAGATGTGGGGACAACGGGAGTGATGTGACCATTTTTTTTTTAATTTTAATTTTTATTGAATTACAGTCGATTTTCAGTGTTGCATTAGTTCTGCTGTCCAGAAAAGTGATATATAAACATATATCCACTCGTTTCTAGATTATTCTCCCATATACATGATTACACAGTGTGTCATCCAGAAGACCAAAATTTTTTATAACTTGACAGGATTGAGAGTGACCTGGGAGCATGCATTTATCAAACCTCATTGAACGGTACACTTGCAAAGTATACCTCACACTGTGTACACTGCAATTAAAAACATACATATACCTCAACAAAACACCGCACAGCATTTACAAAAATTGGCCAGATACAGATCTATACATTTCAAAATTTTGATATACAGAGTCTGTCGTCTGGCCACATGTCATTAAGTTAGAAATTGTGATAAAACGAGGGACTTCCCTGGTGGTCCAGCGATTAAGAATTCGCCTTCCAATGCAAGGGGTGCAGGTTCAATTTCTGGTCAGGGAAGTAAGATCCCACATACTGAGGGGTAACCAAGCACCTGCGTCACAAATAAGACCCAGCGCAGCCAAATAGATAAATAACTTTAAAAAAAAAAAAAAGAAAAAGAAAAATTGTGACAAAACGGAAACCAGAGTTCCAGAATTGGAAGTCCTTCCCTCAAACCCGGCCCCCCGCTGACCCAGGGGGACCCGCCCCGCCCCCAGCACCCTCCTCCCTCAGACCCGCGCGTGGGCGCCACCTAGCGGCGGAGCCCTCCCAGGACAAGCAGGAAAGAGGTCCCTTCCGCTTCCACCCTGCACCAACGCAAGAAATCCAAGTGTCAGAGAATAACCAAACTGTACGTGGGGCGCTCTCCCTGCTTAGTGTCACACTTCCAAGCTGGGGCCTCCCACACCTGTTTCCTCTCCCTTGGCCTCAGTCTCCCCATTTGTAAAGCGGGGAAAGGGAGTTTCAGGAAAAGACGCCCAAAGGCTTTCAGAGAAAGATACCAAAACTGAGAGACCGAGAGCCCTCGATTCTTCAAGTCCTGATCTGCTCTGACAAGACCCCACAACCACCCCTCCCGAGGATTCTGGGGAAACAGAACTGACGATGATCTGGATTACTTAGCACTGATTAAGTGCCAGGCACGGATTTCAGGCCTCAAAACACTTCTAACAGGCAGAAACAATTATTATTCTCATCTTACAGATGGGCAACTGAGGCACAGAGAGGTCAAGTGGCTTGCCTAAAGACCCACAGCATTATGTGTTGGAGGCAGGATTCGAACCTGGACTGCCTGGAGCCAGAGTCAACCTTTGAGTCACATCCTGTGTTAACCTGGGAGCATGCATTTATCAAACCTCATTGAACGGTACACTTGCAAAGTATACCTCACACTGTGTACACTGCAATTAAAACATACATATACCTCAACAAAACACCGCACAGCATTTACAAAAATTGGCCAGATACAGATCTATACATTTCAAAATTTTGATATACAGAGTCTGTCGTCTGGCCACATGTCATTAAGTTAGAAATTGTGATAAAACGAGGGACTTCCCTGGTGGTCCAGCGATTAAGAATTCGCCTTCCAATGCAAGGGGTGCAGGTTCAATTTCTGGTCAGGGAAGTAAGATCCCACATACTGAGGGGTAACCAAGCACCTGCGTCACAAATAAGACCCAGCGCAGCCAAATAGATAAATAACTTTAAAAAAAAAAAAAGAAAAAGAAAAATTGTGACAAAACGGAAACCAGAGTTCCAGAATTGGAAGTCCTTCCCTCAAACCCGGCCCCCCGCTGACCCAGGGGGACCCGCCCCGCCCCCAGCACCCTCCTCCCTCAGACCCGCGCGTGGGCGCCACCTAGCGGCGGAGCCCTCCCAGGACAAGCAGGAAAGAGGTCCCTTCCGCTTCCACCCTGCACCAACGCAAGAAATCCAAGTGTCAGAGAATAACCAAACTGTACGTGGGGCGCTCTCCCTGCTTAGTGTCACACTTCCAAGCTGGGGCCTCCCACACCTGTTTCCTCTCCCTTGGCCTCAGTCTCCCCATTTGTAAAGCGGGGAAAGGGAGTTTCAGGAAAAGACGCCCAAAGGCTTTCAGAGAAAGATACCAAAACTGAGAGACCGAGAGCCCTCGATTCTTCAAGTCCTGATCTGCTCTGACAAGACCCCACAACCACCCCTCCCGAGGATTCTGGGGAAACAGAACTGACGATGATCTGGATTACTTAGCACTGATTAAGTGCCAGGCACGGATTTCAGGCCTCAAAACACTTCTAACAGGCAGAAACAATTATTATTCTCATCTTACAGATGGGCAACTGAGGCACAGAGAGGTCAAGTGGCTTGCCTAAAGACCCACAGCATTATGTGTTGGAGGCAGGATTCGAACCTGGACTGCCTGGAGCCAGAGTCAACCTTTGAGTCACATCCTGTGTTAACCATTTACATACCAGCCTAATTTTGATTTACCACCTGCTCTGTGCATATAAACTCGTCCCACCCCACCCATTTCCCACTTCTCCCCCACCTCAAGACCCCATCACCGATGAGCACAAATAACCAGGGAGGCGACGCTTCACACCCAAAGAGCCATAGGACTTCCGGCACTAGTCTCTTGTCGCTCTCGCCGGCGTCCAGCCTGGGTGACCGTGACCATCTGGGGCTCTCCTCTCCCCAGCATCTGCTGCCATGTGGGATTCACTGTTCCCTCTGTACTCTTAGTTCCTAACACACATCTGAGTCTTAGATACTCCTTGTCAAGCTCTGCAATTTTATCTGATTATTACTCAATAAAATTGTTTTAAGGACGAGAGACTGAAAGTACTTATCAGAATTTCCTATAAAACAGCAAGCCGTGGATCAGGAGTCTGTGCCCACGCTGTCTGACTCCAGAGCCAGGACCCTGAAACACTACTTTTGACAGGTTCCATAATGAAAGGGAGTGGGTTGTGGGGAGGTAAAATTAGAGGTGAGCCCACGGGGAGTTCCCTGGGCCATCAAGAGTCCAGGTCCCTTCCTGGGGGACGAGCAGGATGCAGTGCCTGTCTCTCTCGGGGGAGAGGGTTCAAGATGAGGTTTGTTTCCTCAGTGGGATCCCCAAGAGGCTCCAACACCAGGCTGAGGCATTTGTCCAGGGATGATGGGGCATCGCCACAGAAGGGCTGTGAGCAGGAACGAGGCGGGGTCGGCTCTGAGTGTAGAGACCCTCTGAGGTCAACTGCTGATGGACAGGAGGGGACAGACTGGAGGGCGGGAGGCCAGGGCAGAGGCCAGAGGAGTAAAGGGGGGCACCTGAGCCAGACCAGGAGGACAGAGAGGAGGGACAGGACTGAGTAATCCTAGGCAGTAGGGGATGAGGGGAGGGGTGGGTGGAGCAGAACTCCTGGGGAGTCTGGCTGTGTGACTGGGCAGGGGCTGTCCCCGAGTTGGGATACATGCCAGGGAGAAGGGAGGAGGAGAGCTTGGGGAGAGAGAGATGAGTTAAGACACAGTTGGTGAGACAGACCTAGGGCCTCCCGGAATGGGCGGGAGTGCCTCCCAGAAGCGTGGCTGCCTGGAGCGAGGCTGCCTGAACCAGGCTGGAGTTCAGGGGTCCGATGGCGGAGAACCCCTTGATTGGCAGTTGAACCATGGAGCTGATGAAAGAAAGACTCCAGGAAGCGCTCCCAGCTCAAGGAATAGTGCGGGACGCAGGCCTCCGTGGAGGTGAAGGATGTCTGGGAAGATGCCCAAAAGGGGTTTGGTTCCCCAAGCCTAACTCAGCCAAGTGGGCGGGGTGGAGTGATGGGCGTGACCTCACCGCGTCGGGGGGGGGGGCGGGTGAGGCGGGGTGCCCTCCCCAGGAGCCTGAGCTCAGGTCAGGTAGGAGCCCAGGCTGCGGGGTGTGAGCCCAGAGGCGCACCTGCGCCATGGAGACGCTAACACGCTAACACGACATGCCTGTGTGAGCTGGTGGGAGGAGAGCGGGTGGTGGTGAGGAAGGCGCTTGGCCTGACACCCGGGACGCCCTTGTTGGGATTACCCCCAGTCACCACCCCGACAGAGGGAGCCATGATAACCACCTCAGGGAGCTGACAGAAGGATAAATAAGCCAACACTCCATACACAGCGGCTGCTCAGCTGCCAAGGCAGTGGCCCACCGTGTGTCCAAAGACTGAGCACACATCTGTGGCAAGACAAAGGGACAAAGTAGGTCTAGAATAGCTTCCAGCTTGGGAGGTCAAATCCCTGTGGGTCCCTGAACATCTGAACATGATAGAGTTCTAGAAATATGAAAGATGAATGCTAGAGATAGGTAGTTCTAAACTGCATTGCTCTCTTGGGTTCTAGAGTGTCTGAGGACTTAGATTTTTAGAATATCCTAAGACTTTGCTATTCTAGAATCGAAAGGCCTGATATTCTAGAGATCCTGAATGTCTATGGTTCTAGAATGCTTGAGACCCTAGGATTCTGGAATAACTGAGAGTCTGTGGTTCTGGAGTATCTGAAAGACTTCTGGGGGCTTGGATGCCCTCATCCTCCCATATCATCTGGGGGGGAGCCAAGGCCTAGGCACTGGCACTAACGTCCTTCCCAGTCAGCCCCTGTCATGCACCCCCTTCCTATACACACGATGGAGTTCCAGAAGCAGGGAGGAGTCATGCTCAATAGTTCCCATCCTCCACCCTCAGGGGTGATCTGAGGTCAGTACCTCCTTCTCCCTGTGCCTCATTTGTTAAACAAACCACAAGAAACTCGAGCAATTTCCTAGGGTCTCCTATGGTCCTGAGACACTGGAAAGCAAATCTAAATTCCAAAGCTTTGAGTCATCTTACTGATGACCCTCCAGTTTCCAGAAAAGAGAATCAATATTTCAAGTCTCAGGATTCACAATTCAGACCCTCGTCTCCTGATCTCTGAAGTCATGCTCTGGAGTCGAGATTCTAGGAATCTCAGATTCACGGAAGCCAGGCCCCTGTCTCCCAGTCCAGCCTCTTAAATACACAATACAGATCTGAAACTCTAGACTTCACATTCCAGAGTCAACCCATGTAACCTCAGAGTCTAGACCCACACTCTAGAATCCAGGTCCACCAAACTGAAAAGCCCAAATCCATCATCCATATTCCAGACCCCAGGACCTCTAGCCCTTGGTTCCAAACACCATACTCCAGACTCTTAGTCTGGACTCTAGATCCAGAGGCTCTGGATCTAGAACCCAAACCTGAGACCTGTCACTCAAAGGCCAGAGTCTGGGGTCCAGATTCCAGACCCGAACTCCAAAAGACAGACTCCAAAATCCACTCCTGACTCCAGATCATGAGTGCTTGATTCTAGGTCCCAAATTCAGAATTGGAGACCCAGAATCCAAGATCCAGAATTGGATATCCAGATCCAGAATCCACGGTCCAGAATCAGAGAGCCAAGATCCAGAAGAGAGGGCTCAGAATCCAGAATCTGGGATCCAGAACTGGGGATCCCAGTCCAGGTCCAGAGTTCGAGACCCAGGATCCTAATCCAGGCACTAAGAAACAACGAGTCTAGAATCCAGTCTCTGTGCTCCAGACCTCACATTCCAGGTCACGTGCTCCAGACTCCTGACTCTGTATTTTGGTATCCTTCAAGTTTCTGCTCTTGTCCTACTGCCTCCTCCCCTCTAGACAAATTGCCCCTGGTAAGGAAATTCCCCCTCATAGACTCAGACAAAAACTTTAGCCTAATAAATGCTCATTAGCCCTGGGCCCCCGCCCACCAGCCACTTAGTATACACACGATGGAGTTCCAGAAGCAGGAGTCATGCTCTAGTTCCCATCCTCCACCCTCAGGGGTGATCTGAGGTCAGTACCTCCTTCTCCCTGTGCCTCATTTGTTAAACAAACCACAAGAAACTCGAGCAATTTCCTAGGGTCTCCTATGGTCCTGAGACACTGGAAAGCAAATCTAAATTCCAAAGCTTTGAGTCATCTTACTGATGACCCTCCAGTTTCCAGAAAAGAGAATCAATATTTCAAGTCTCAGGATTCACAATTCAGACCCTCGTCTCCTGATCTCTGAAGTCATGCTCTGGAGTCGAGATTCTAGGAATCTCAGATTCACGGAAGCCAGGCCCCTGTCTCCCAGTCCAGCCTCTTAAATACACAATACAGATCTGAAACTCTAGACTTCACATTCCAGAGTCAACCCATGTAACCTCAGAGTCTAGACCCACACTCTAGAATCCAGGTCCACCAAACTGAAAAGCCCAAATCCATCATCCATATTCCAGACCCCAGGACCTCTAGCCCTTGGTTCCAAACACCATACTCCAGACTCTTAGTCTGGACTCTAGATCCAGAGGCTCTGGATCTAGAACCCAAACCTGAGACCTGTCACTCAAAGGCCAGAGTCTGGGGTCCAGATTCCAGACCCGAACTCCAAAAGACAGACTCCAAAATCCACTCCTGACTCCAGATCATGAGTGCTTGATTCTAGGTCCCAAATTCAGAATTGGAGACCCAGAATCCAAGATCCAGAATTGGATATCCAGATCCAGAATCCACGGTCCAGAATCAGAGAGCCAAGATCCAGAAGAGAGGGCTCAGAATCCAGAATCTGGGATCCAGAACTGGGGATCCCAGTCCAGGTCCAGAGTTCGAGACCCAGGATCCTAATCCAGGCACTAAGAAACAACGAGTCTAGAATCCAGTCTCTGTGCTCCAGACCTCACATTCCAGGTCACGTGCTCCAGACTCCTGACTCTGTATTTTGGTATCCTTCAAGTTTCTGCTCTTGTCCTACTGCCTCCTCCCCTCTAGACAAATTGCCCCTGGTAAGGAAATTCCCCCTCATAGACTCAGACAAAAACTTTAGCCTAATAAATGCTCATTAGGCCTGGGCCCCCGCCCCACCAGCCACTTAGGCGTCCCCGCCTGTAAACCGACTCTCGGCCACTTCCCACCCCACCCTCCACCCTCCCCCAAGACCCGGGTGGAGCTGGGAGCTTATAAATCCAGCCATTTGGGTGCCTGCTCCCTTTCTCTGGCAACCAAGCTGCCCCAGATGCTGCTGGAGGAGCTGGAGGGGGTGAGCTCTTTGAGATGGTGCGGGATGGGGCGCGGTGTAGAGTGAAGACGCACATCTGCGCTGGTCTAGGGGGAACACAGGATGCCCTGGTTCCAGGGAGCAGACACGGACTGCCTGGAGGGGTTTGAGGGTTAAGGGCACCTGAATAGGTCCATGTGTTCTTTACTGAGGCACCAAGCTGGAACCGGAACCAAGAAAATGTCCTGGAGATGTAAGCGAGAGCTGCAGTGGGGAGGTGCGGGAGGGGAGGGGCCGGATCAGGAGGACATCTCCGACAGCACTTAGACTCGAGCCAGGAACAAGGTCAGGAGTTATCACAAGCGCAGGACAGCTCAGCACAGTCTCCCTGAGGCCCCTGCCTGGGTGGTGCTGGGGACAGAGCGAGGACCTGGCCTGAGGGCTCCTGGGGATGGAACCAGAGCAGGAACTCCAGGACCCAGAGGAGATACTTGCTAGATGTCAGGGTCTCCCAGATGAGTTGAGGGCTGAGCCTCAGAGGACAAATATGAATTTGGAAGATGCAGGGAAGAAGGACTTTAACTCAAGCCCGAAGCTTGCCCAGCACTGGGCGGTGCTGGGATTCCAGAGTCCACTCAGGCTGGAAATGCCCTCGAGGAGCTCTTGGTCTGGAAGGGGAGGCAGAGCCCGTGGACCTGGGGAGGCCAGAAGTGGACCCTGAAGGGAACGGCACACCTGGGAGGAGGAACAGCCCGAGCAGAAGTGTGGAGGCATGAAATTGCAAGAAGGAAAATGGAAGCATTTGGCTCCCTGTGGGGCCAGGTCATGAGAAACCCCGCCAGTGGGGCTAGAAGTGGGGAAGGACAACTCAAGGGGGCCTCGAGGGCAGGAAATTCCCTCATAGACTCAGACAAACTTTAGCCTAATAAATGCTCATTAGGCCTGGGCCCCGCCACCAGCCACTTAGGCGTCCCCGCCTGTAAACCGACTCTCGGCCACTTCCCACCCCACCCTCCACCCTCCCCCAAGACCCGGGTGGAGCTGGGAGCTTATAAATCCAGCCATTTGGGTGCCTGCTCCCTTTCTCTGGCAACCAAGCTGCCCCAGATGCTGCTGGAGGAGCTGGAGGGGGTGAGCTCTTTGAGATGGTGCGGGATGGGGCGCGGTGTAGAGTGAAGACGCACATCTGCGCTGGTCTAGGGGGAACACAGGATGCCCTGGTTCCAGGGAGCAGACACGGACTGCCTGGAGGGGTTTGAGGGTTAAGGGCACCTGAATAGGTCCATGTGTTCTTTACTGAGGCACCAAGCTGGAACCGGAACCAAGAAAATGTCCTGGAGATGTAAGCGAGAGCTGCAGTGGGGAGGTGCGGGAGGGGAGGGGCCGGATCAGGAGGACATCTCCGACAGCACTTAGACTCGAGCCAGGAACAAGGTCAGGAGTTATCACAAGCGCAGGACAGCTCAGCACAGTCTCCCTGAGGCCCCTGCCTGGGTGGTGCTGGGGACAGAGCGAGGACCTGGCCTGAGGGCTCCTGGGGATGGAACCAGAGCAGGAACTCCAGGACCCAGAGGAGATACTTGCTAGATGTCAGGGTCTCCCAGATGAGTTGAGGGCTGAGCCTCAGAGGACAAATATGAATTTGGAAGATGCAGGGAAGAAGGACTTTAACTCAAGCCCGAAGCTTGCCCAGCACTGGGCGGTGCTGGGATTCCAGAGTCCACTCAGGCTGGAAATGCCCTCGAGGAGCTCTTGGTCTGGAAGGGGAGGCAGAGCCCGTGGACCTGGGGAGGCCAGAAGTGGACCCTGAAGGGAACGGCACACCTGGGAGGAGGAACAGCCCGAGCAGAAGTGTGGAGGCATGAAATTGCAAGAAGGAAAATGGAAGCATTTGGCTCCCTGTGGGGCCAGGTCATGAGAAACCCCGCCAGTGGGGCTAGAAGTGGGGAAGACACTCAGGTCCTCACAAGTGAGGCTGAGGGACAGGACTTTGTCCTGGGGGATCCAGGGGTCTTCGAGGGCTTAGTGGACAAGGGACCTGGTCATTCCAGGTATAGGTACATCCTGTGGGGCCATGTTGGTGGACAGGCTGGTGGGACTTGAGAAGAGGAACAGGCTTAGTGAGGAGAACCCCAGAGGTCACCTAGGAGGTTGCTCCAGGGTTTGGGGAAAGAATGTATCCTGAGCCAGAGCCCTGGGGCAAGTGCAGGGGGTTGGGGTCTGCAGGTCATGGGTGCACCTGGGCATCTGTCTTGGTCCTGGAGGAACAGCAGACCCTTGGGAAATGGGAAACATGAGAGAAAGAGCAGGTTGGGCTGAGGATCAAGGATGGTGAACAGAGATATCTTATGAGCAGGTGGGATGAGTCTGGGCCTGGAGGCGTCCAGTGGGGGCGGGAGGGTCCAGCCTCGCCCCACTTCACTCTCTCTCCTCCCTAGATTTCAGCACAGCCCCGAGCCCTCCTTGGCAATGTGGCTTCTCCTCGCCTTCTCCTTCCTGTTGATGTCGGCAGGTGAGGTGGGCCCGGGTCAGGTCCAGGGAGACCGTCCGACGATCCCTCCTCCACCCCTACTCAGCCACCCGCTAACGCCCTGGTCCTCCCCCTACCCCAAGAGCTGTCAGGAGCCTGCGGCTTCTCTGGAGTCCCCGTGACAGTGAACATGGCCCTTGGGTGACATGCACCTGAGTTCGCCTTCTGCCCCTTTCTCGTTGTGTGACCTTGAGGAAATTACTTCACCTTTCTGGTCCTCAAGGGCCTTCAAGAGCCTCCTCTGGAAGGCCACCTACCTGCGACCATAATGGCGCCATTTCCGTAATGCGATATAGGTAAAGCTTGTGCAGGCCTGCTACGTCCCTTCAGTCATGTCTGACTCTTTGCAACACCGTGGGCTGTATCCCACCAGGCTCCTCTGTGCATGGGATTCTCCAGGTAAGAATACTGCAGTGGGTGTTCATGCCCTCCTCCAGGGGATCTTATCTGCACCAGGGATCGAACCTGGGTCTCCTGCATCTCCTGCACTGGCTGACAGGTTCTTTACCACTAGCACCACCTGGGAAGCCCAGGTAAAGCTTATATGAAGCATTCCACAAATGTTGGGAGACTCATGAACACAGACGCTGAGCTTGAACGCTGCCTCAGCCACTTTCTAGTTCCCTGACGTCCCTGTGGCTCAGGTTCCCTAGCTCAACCGTGGCGATAGCCACCGACGTGGCCTCATAGGGTCGTCACGATGGTTCAGCGTGGCCCTGGTCGCAGGGAGAGGCCTGTAAGGGTGTGGGCGCATCGCTGGGCGCTCGGCGTTGTGCAGGCACAGTGCTCAACGCCTAGAGAGGTCCATCTGAGCCTCTGGGGTAGGCTCTGCTTGCCTGGGCGCTGGGTCATTTCAGTCTTGTCCGACTCTGCGACCCCTGGACGGCAGCCCACCAGGCTCCTCTGTCCGTGGGATTCTCCAGGCAAGAATCCTGGGGCGGGTTGCCATGTCCTCCTCCAGAGGATCTTCCAGACCCAGGGATGGAAACCACATCTTCCTGCATCTCCAGCATTGAAGCCAGTGGGTGAGCTCCACTGGCCTCATCTCACTGGGGAGGGGCTGTGGCTCAGAGCAGGGTGGCCGCTAGGTCAAGGAGAGTGCTGTGACCGGAGAGCTCCAGACCCCGCTCCGCCACTGCCTGTGGAGCTGCTCACTGTAACTTGATGCCTCTACCCTGGAGAGGTTGAAGGTGGATTTTTATTAACCCTTCCCCACATGACCCTCACTCCCGGGGGCCCCTCAGACCTTCCTTCCCTCGGGCACACTCTGTGCTCCCTCCTCCCTGCCCCCGCTCGCCCGCTGCGCCCAGCCGGGGCCTCCGCCCGGCTCCAGCTTGGACTGGCCAGGTGCAGCCTCAGCGCCCAGCCGGTCAGCCCGCACCTCCGTCCTTCTCCACGGGACAACCCCACCCTGCCCCTGCTAAGCCCCTTGTCCACCACATCCGCATTCCCCCTGCCTTGCTAGAGCCCTTGGCCCAGTTCCTGACCTGGGCAGGTGGAGCGTGGGCCTTTGGTGTGGCTATGTGGATCCTGCCCCAGCGCGGATGTCTGGGTGCCTGGCTGTGACCTTGAGGGGACAGATCCCGTAACGGGTCATGGTCCTGCAGTCTTGACACGTCCCTGTTCATGTCCTTGTGCACAGTGCAGTGTGGGCAGTGTGGGAGGGTGTGTGCAAGGGTTACCCTATGTATCTACATCCTGACTACACGTGGGAAGCAGGGCCCCAAATGTGAAACTCAGTTAGTGACCTTGAACACCAAGTGAGAGGCTTGACCGCCGATCTAGAGATGGATAAACGTGTCCTGCCCCGGCTGCCTGTGTCTCCAGCTATGTGTCCTTGACCTTGAACGCCACCCTCGTGTTCCATGCATCCCTGGGCCTGATCTAGTGGGTCCACATCGGAGTTCCAGCCCTCCAGGGTGGGGTTCCATAACTTTAAATCTCCACAGAGCTGCTTGGGAAGAAATCACCGTTTTGACCTTGACCATCTTTATTTGAATCTGCACATATGTCTGGCTTCATTGGCTAAATTTGTTTCTACAACTTGAATAGCCATATGGATGCCTACATAAGTGAATGTATATGTCCTTCATTTAAAATAACTACTATTCGTATTTATTAAGCAGTTAACAATGTGCCAGGCATCAAACATACCCTCTCTATCTCTTGTTCTTGCTCCCATTTGATTCTTAGAACAATTCCATTATGTAGATGAGGAAACAGAGGCACAGAGAAGTCAGTTTGCTCGAAGTCTCACAGAGACTCTTTGGATCCAGGGGTTTTACCCTCTGTCACTTCAGATTTAACCACTCTTCCATAGACTCGTATTAGTGACACGTCTTTGGGGACCTGAACGTATATGGGTATCTCTTCCTGTGTGTTCTTTTTAAGGACTTCAACTTGTTCGGACCCCATGTGCAAGTGTGCAAATCTGTGACCTAGTATATGCTAACCCACACGCAAGACAGGATCTGAGCTTCTAGGTCCAGATCTGTGTCTGTATGAGTGTGTGTGAGTGTGCATGCACTTACACACTCATGCTCGTCTCATCTCACCTCTCCCCATTCACATCCGCATATGAAGTTCTGTGCTGCGATTCTTAAAGCCGCAGCCCACGTACACACAAACGAACCTCAGCGTAAAGGGCTGTTGTGATCAGTTCCTATGCTGAGAAGACTGACCACGCCAGCATGTTTCCCAAGACCTTGTGTGGCCTCATCCATGTCCTTGTAAGAACATGGCGTTTGGCTGAGATGTCCTGACGCTGGAATCAAGCCCGTGTGTCATCCACCTTGAGTGGCCACATCTTTTTGATGTTTGTGACAGCTCAGTCGGTGACCTTGAATGGCTGGTTCCAAGTGGCCAGCCGTCTGGACTTGTACCCGTCGTCCTTGTCACCACATCTAGTCACAGATGACTTTCTGCCCTCTCGTCTTCTCCCTGTCCTCTCTCCCAGGGTCCTGTAGCAAATGGGCAGGGGCCAAGGGCAGGGGCGCAGTTCTGGTGACAGCCAGCAGTCAGAGGCCTTCCTGGTAGTCCAGGGGCTAGAGCCTCTGAGGCACAACTTTTGAGCCCATGGGCCACAACGACTGAAGCCAAGGGCCCTAGAGCCTGAGTTCCACAACAAGAGAAGTCACCGCACCAAGAACCTGCTCACCTCCACTAGAGAGGAGCCCCAACTCCCTGCAACTAGAGAAGAGCCTGTGGCCGCAGTGAAAACCCAGAATAGCCAAAAATAAATAAATAAATAATAACGATAAAATCAACGGTGGGGGACAACACAATAAAACAAACAAATGAACAAACAAAAACAACAGCAGAGAACTTCCCCAGCATTACAATGACTAAGATCCGGGGCTTCCACTGTCCGGGCATGGGTTCGATCCCTGGTCAGGGAAGCTCTGTATGCCACTGGCCAAAAAGAGGGGGGCGGGCATCTCAAGAAGTTGGGGGAAGGCCACAGGTGGAAAATGGGTGCTGAGGGCAGGATGCAAGGAAGGCGTAGGGCGCATGGGGAAGGACTCTGCCCTCAGGGGTCGTCTCCCTCCCTGCTTTCTCAGTGGCCCAGGACGACCGTGACCAGGTGCTGATGGGCGAGGAGTGTGTGCCCCACTCCCAGCCGTGGCAGGCGGCCCTCTTCGAGCATGGACGTTTCAACTGCGGCGGCTCCCTCATCTCACCGCACTGGGTGCTATCTGCCGCCCACTGCCAAACCCGGTACAAAAGCTTAGGGTCCTGAGGGCGCGTGGCGGGGGGCTCTAGGGATTCTGAGCCGGGCAGGGGCACCCTGGTCTCTGAGGGCTCCAGGGCCTTGGAGAAAGGGGAACTGGATCTCCGGGTTCCCTAAGGGTGAGGGGACCCCGACTGAGGCACTCTTGGATCTTTCTGCGCGCTCCTCACTCGCCCGCCCAGCTCCCTGAGAGTGCGCCTGGGCGAGCACAATCTGCGCAAGCGCGATGGCCCGGAGCAACTGCGGAGGGTTTCCCGCGTCATCCCGCACCCGCGGTACGAAGCGCGGAGCCACCGCCACGACGTGATGCTCCTGCGGCTAAGCCGACCCGCGCGCGTCACCACCCAAGTGCGCCCGGTTCCGCTGCCCGCGCGCTGCCCTCAGCCCGGCGAGGCCTGCGTGGTGTCCGGCTGGGGCCTGGTGTCGGACAAGGAGCCCGGGGCCCCGGGGAGCCCCGTGTCACAAGGTGCGTAAAAGGATGGAACAGGTTGTCAGGCCTCCAGGACCCTCTTCTCCAGGGCCCTTGGGAGGAGAGGGGGAGGGCCTGAAATTATACGGATTCGTGCCAACTCTGCCGTCCTCCCCAGTGAGACTCCCAGATACGCTGCATTGTGCCAACATAAGCATTATCTCGACCACGTCTTGTAACAAGGATTACGCAGGGCGCCTGATGGACACCATGGTGTGTGCGGGCGTGGCGGGCGGAGGCACGAACTCCTGCGAGGTCAGAGCTGGCGGGAGTCACGGAGGGAAAGGGGCGGGAGGGAAACAGCTTTGGGAGTTGGAAAGGGGCTGGGTGTGCCTGCTTTGGGCCAGAGAAGTCGCTAAGTTTGGGGCGGCTAGGGGCGAAGGACACAGTATGGGGTGAGGTTAGGGATGGGTTAGAGAGGCGATGGCTTGGGCTGTGTTTGGGACGGACGGTGTGCGGTGTGGGCTAGCATAGAGAATGAATAGAGTTTGGTTTGATTTCAGATGAGAGATATATCAAGGTTGAATTGGGGATGGGGTGATTTTTATTTGGGATGCAAAAGACCTGAGGATTGGGGCTGGGTCTTGTTGGGAGTGAGAATGGGCGTGGATTAGGTTAGATTTTGAATGGGGAGGATGTGGGGGGTCGGGCTGGGCTGGGTTGTGGGGTGCAATGGGACACGGGCAGTACTGAGCTGGCTTGAGTTGAAGCGGGGCTGGATTGGTGTGGATGGAGTTGTAGTGAGTTGGGGTGGGGTGGGTTGCACGGGGTGGAATTGGGTTGGGTTTTGATTGAGATTCTGAATGGCAGCGGGGATGGGAACGGGTTCCCACTCAAGCTTCCCCTTCTCCTCACAGGGTGACTCTGGGGGGCCCCTGGTCTGTGGGGGTGTCCTGCAGGGTATCGTGTCCTGGGGTGATGTTCCCTGCGACACCACCACCAAGCCCGGTGTCTATGCCAAAGTCTGCAGCTACCTGGAGTGGATCAAAGAAACCATGAAGAGGAACTGACTTTGGGGGCCCACCACCTGCATCTCAGGAGCCCCCATGGCTGGCCAGCAGCCACATCCTGAGCTGGAGCAGAACCGGGTCTTCTCTTCAAGACACGGTCCAAGGCCCAGAGGTTAGCCATGGACTTGCCCGTCTGACACCAGAGCTGGTGCTCAAGGTCGCCTGTTTGATACCAAAATAACAGAAAAGATGGATGCAAACTTCTCTGTGGAAGTTTCTGCAGCTTACTTTGGGGGGTGGAGGGAAATGGGGGCCAGAGACTGGGTGGGGAAGCCACAGCCACCTATACGGTTCCCTTTCACCCACTGCCCTGATCTTTAGGTGAGAAGAAATGAATGAGCAGGGCGCTCTTTGTTCATTCAGCACTGCTGAATCTTGAGCCAAAGACCAACTTCTGTCAGCCTGGGTTTCCTCATCTCATATGGCTCTCCTCTAAGGGTAGTCCTTAGGATTAAATGAGGTGATTTATATGAACTGATTTGAATAGGCGAAGGACACAGTATGGGGTGAGGTTAGGGATGGGTTAGAGAGGCGAGGGGGGGACGGTGTGCGGTGTGGGCTAGCATAGAGAATGAATAGAGTTTGGTTTGATTTCAGATGAGAGATATATCAAGGTTGAATTGGGGATGGGGTGATTTTTATTTGGGATGCAAAAGACCTGAGGATTGGGGCTGGGTCTTGTTGGGAGTGAGAATGGGCGTGGATTAGGTTAGATTTTGAATGGGGAGGATGTGGGGGGTCGGGCTGGGCTGGGTTGTGGGGTGCAATGGGACACGGCAGTACTGAGCTGGCTTGAGTTGAAGCGGGGCTGGATTGGTGTGGATGGAGTTGTAGTGAGTTGGGGTGGGGTGGGTTGCACGGGGTGGAATTGGGTTGGGTTTTGATTGAGATTCTGAATGGCAGCGGGGATGGGAACGGGTTCCCACTCAAGCTTCCCCTTCTCCTCACAGGGTGACTCTGGGGGGCCCCTGGTCTGTGGGGGTGTCCTGCAGGGTATCGTGTCCTGGGGTGATGTTCCTGCGACACCACCACCTAGCCCGGTGTCTATGGCAAAGTCAGCAGCGCCCTGGCGTGGATCAAAGTAGCAATGAAGAGGAACTGACGGGGGGGGCCCACCACCTGCATCTCAGGAGCCCCCATGGCTGGCCAGCAGCCACATCCTGAGCTGGAGCAGAACCGGGTCTTCTCTTCAAGACACGGTCCAAGGCCCAGAGGTTAGCCATGGACTTGCCCGTCTGACACCAGAGCTGGTGCTCAAGGTCGCCTGTTTGATACCAAAATAACAGAAAAGATGGATGCAAACTTCTCTGTGGAAGTTTCTGCAGCTTACTTTGGGGGGTGGAGGGAAATGGGGGCCAGAGACTGGGTGGGGAAGCCACAGCCACCTATACGGTTCCCTTTCACCCACTGCCCTGATCTTTAGGTGAGAAGAAATGAATGAGCAGGGCGCTCTTTGTTCATTCAGCACTGCTGAATCTTGAGCCAAAGACCAACTTCTGTCAGCCTGGGTTTCCTCATCTCATATGGCTCTCCTCTAAGGGTAGTCCTTAGGATTAAATGAGGTGATTTATATGAACTGATTTGAATAGGGCCCAGCACTGAAAACAAAACAAAACAAAAAACTGTATTTCTGGACCTCAGTGAAAGGACACAGCACACAGCAGATAGTCAAGAAGGACTTCATTTCTTTAAGATTTAGTCCTGGGCTTCCTGGTAGCCATGGCAAAAAGACAAAGACTCGCCTTTCTGTAGGCAGGTGCCTGCCATACAGCAGAGGCTGGGCCTCTGTGAGCTTCCCTGAATTCAGTTCCTGCCCCCCCAGAACGTGATTTTTTGAGGTCACTGAGTGCTGATGCACATGAACCTGCCTCTGGAGGCCTAAATATTTTAGGAAGGAGATGGTGAGTTGGAATCTGTGCATATCTTGACCCTGGGAGACAAGCAGTCCAGATCTCTGGGGCTTTGGAGGACATGACCGTGAGCATCCAGACTTGGGGAACAAGGAGGAGGTGGGGGAGGTGGGTAAGGGGACCCCACCATTGCTTGGGGGGACATTAGATTTTGAAATGCGGGGAAATTCACTCTGGGAGCCACGGGAACTTGATATTCCTGCGTCTGGGGACTCCAGGATTTGGTGAGTGGTACTGAAGATTTTAGTAAGGGGAAAAAAATCAAAAACAAAAACAGTAGATATAAGGATCTGGATTCCCAATCTGGGAGTACAAGAGTCAGGGCACACTGAAAGCCCAGGTTTACATTTCAGGGGGTGCTGGAAGCTGAGAAACTGGCATCTTTGGCCTCACGAATTTTGGGGAGAAAGGAGTCAGAGCCCCACTGCTGGTGTTTGAGGGTGCATTGGGTCTTGGGGGTACGTAGCCTTACGTGGGGTTGAGGCGTCTGGGGCTTGGTGTTGGAAGTCACGGTTTGTCCACCTTCCCATTTCTGCTTCCCCCTGCTGCTGCCCTCGCTAGCTCTGGCCCCAGAGCAAGGCCCTGGGAGCTCGGGGCCTGCCCCGTCTGGCTTCAGGCCCCAGGAATGCTTCCAGCCTGATCGAGGGCCTGCAGAGGAACAGGTGCTCACTCTCCCGTCCCTTCCACGGCTCCCGGGGTGGGAGAGGGCTGTCCCGCCCCCAGGAAGCAGGGGCCGGCCGGAGCCAGCATCTGGGTGCCAGCAGGGCAGGGCGGGGGCTCTGGGGCGGGAGGAAGGAAGGCTTTAAAGGCTCCTCCTGGAGCCTCTCCCCAGCTCCACGCTCGCCGCTGCCTGCCCCGGGACAGCTGTCATGTGGCTCCTGGGTCTGTGCCTTGTCCTGTCCCTGGCGGGGACTGGTGAGACGGTGGGGCCATGGCGGGTGGGGGTGAGGGTCCTGATCCTCACGCTGCCCGCCCCGTCCCGCTCTGTAACTTCCCTGAATTCAGTTCCTGCCCCCCCAGAACGTGATTTTTTGAGGTCACTGAGTGCTGATGCACATGAACCTGCCTCTGGAGGCCTAAATATTTTAGGAAGGAGATGGTGAGTTGGAATCTGTGCATATCTTGACCCTGGGAGACAAGCAGTCCAGATCTCTGGGGCTTTGGAGGACATGACCGTGAGCATCCAGACTTGGGGAACAAGGAGGAGGTGGGGGAGGTGGGTAAGGGGACCCCACCATTGCTTGGGGGGACATTAGATTTTGAAATGCGGGGAAATTCACTCTGGGAGCCACGGGAACTTGATATTCCTGCGTCTGGGGACTCCAGGATTTGGTGAGTGGTACTGAAGATTTTAGTAAGGGGAAAAAAATCAAAAACAAAAACAGTAGATATAAGGATCTGGATTCCCAATCTGGGAGTACAAGAGTCAGGGCACACTGAAAGCCCAGGTTTACATTTCAGGGGGTGCTGGAAGCTGAGAAACTGGCATCTTTGGCCTCACGAATTTTGGGGAGAAAGGAGTCAGAGCCCCACTGCTGGTGTTTGAGGGTGCATTGGGTCTTGGGGGTACGTAGCCTTACGTGGGGTTGAGGCGTCTGGGGCTTGGTGTTGGAAGTCACGGTTTGTCCACCTTCCCATTTCTGCTTCCCCCTGCTGCTGCCCTCGCTAGCTCTGGCCCCAGAGCAAGGCCCTGGGAGCTCGGGGCCTGCCCCGTCTGGCTTCAGGCCCCAGGAATGCTTCCAGCCTGATCGAGGGCCTGCAGAGGAACAGGTGCTCACTCTCCCGTCCCTTCCACGGCTCCCGGGGTGGGAGAGGGCTGTCCCGCCCCCAGGAAGCAGGGGCCGGCCGGAGCCAGCATCTGGGTGCCAGCAGGGCAGGGCGGGGGCTCTGGGGGGCGGGAGGAAGGAAGGCTTTAAAAGGCTCCTCCTGGAGCCTCTCCCCAGCTCCACGCTCGCCGCTGCCTGCCCCGGGACAGCTGTCATGTGGCTCCTGGGTCTGTGCCTTGTCCTGTCCCTGGCGGGGACTGGTGAGACGGTGGGGCCATGGCGGGTGGGGGTGAGGGTCCTGATCCTCACGCTGCCCGCCCCCGTCCCCGCTCTGTAACTCCCTCCCCCTGACCCGGCGCCCCAGCCTGCACCCTCCAACCTGCTGCAGCCCAGGCCAGGACACCGGCTCCCTCTTATCTCTCCCAGCCCCACCCTAAAATCCAGCCCGCCACTCTTTCCCGTCACCTTGCTCCTGCTCGGTCCTTTCTCTCTCCTAGGAACAAGCCACGTCTTCTCCTCCTCCCTATGCAGATCCGGGCCCCACCCACCTCACTCCTGGGGCAGACCCTGGGCTCGCTCGCTCTCTTCCAAGGAGTGCCCCAAGCCCATCAGACTCTGGGGTCCTCATCGCCGGCTCCCAGCACTGGTTCTCTATGGCCTGATGGTCTGGCTTGTGAACCCGCGTGTCCTACCACACCCTCGTGATCCTCTGCATCCAGCTGTCAGCTCTCAGCTAGCTCCTCCAGGCCTGGCATCTGATCCCCCCTAATCCCCTCAAAATCCCAGACAGACATCCAGGCTTCTTCAGATAGAGACTTTGTGACTTTGTCCGTGACTAGGCGGGCCTCCCATCTGGTATGGGGGTGGGGGGTCTGCAGATGTCTCTTCCTTCCCTCTTTGTTCCAGAACCCGCATCCCACACCCCCAGTCTTCTCCTCACCAAGGAAGACACCCACAGCTATGAGCTCCTTTCCTGTAGCATTCTACCCTCCCCCCGCTCCAGCCCTTCTCCAGCTGAACCCCTCCCCAACAGCTCTGGTCTGCTAGGACCCGCCCCCCAGGTCCCAACACAGACCTTCCCGGCCCAGCTGGTCTGCCCTAAGGTACCTCCGCATCTGATCGAGGGCCTGCAAGGCAGGTGCTCACTCTCCCGTCCCTTCCACGGCTCCCGGTGGAGAGGGCTGTCCCGCCCCAGGAAGCAGGGGCCGGAGCCAGCATCTGGGTGCCAGCAGGGCAGGGCGGGGCTCTGGGGCGGGAGGAAGGAAGGCTTTAAAGGCTCCTCCTGGAGCCTCTCCCCAGCTCCACGCTGCCGCTGCCTGCCCGGGACAGCTGTCATGTGGCTCCTGGGTCTGTGCCTTGTCCTGTCCCTGGCGGGGACTGGTGAGACGGTGGGGCCATGGCGGGTGGGGGTGAGGGTCCTGATCCTCACGCTGCCCGCCCCCGTCCCCGCTCTGTAACTCCCTCCCCCTGACCCGGCGCCCCAGCCTGCACCCTCCAACCTGCTGCAGCCCAGGCCAGGACACCGGCTCCCTCTTATCTCTCCCAGCCCCACCCTAAAATCCAGCCCGCCACTCTTTCCCGTCACCTTGCTCCTGCTCGGTCCTTTCTCTCTCCTAGGAACAAGCCACGTCTTCTCCTCCTCCCTATGCAGATCCGGGCCCCACCCACCTCACTCCTGGGGCAGACCCTGGGCTCGCTCGCTCTCTTCCAAGGAGTGCCCCAAGCCCATCAGACTCTGGGGTCCTCATCGCCGGCTCCCAGCACTGGTTCTCTATGGCCTGATGGTCTGGCTTGTGAACCCGCGTGTCCTACCACACCCTCGTGATCCTCTGCATCCAGCTGTCAGCTCTCAGCTAGCTCCTCCAGGCCTGGCATCTGATCCCCCCTAATCCCCTCAAAATCCCAGACAGACATCCAGGCTTCTTCAGATAGAGACTTTGTGACTTTGTCCGTGACTAGGCGGGCCTCCCATCTGGTATGGGGGTGGGGGGTCTGCAGATGTCTCTTCCTTCCCTCTTTGTTCCAGAACCCGCATCCCACACCCCCAGTCTTCTCCTCACCAAGGAAGACACCCACAGCTATGAGCTCCTTTCCTGTAGCATTCTACCCTCCCCCCGCTCCAGCCCTTCTCCAGCTGAACCCCTCCCCAACAGCTCTGGTCTGCTAGGACCCGCCCCCCAGGTCCCAACACAGACCTTCCCGGCCCAGCTGGTCTGCCCTAAGGTACCTCCGCATCTGACTCTAAACCCCACCCCATCAAGGGAGCTCTGTGTGTCCCTCTGCCCCACTTGGTCCCTGGCATGCCTTCCTTCACCTTCCCTTCCCTTCCTTTCTATCCTGGCCCTGTTCCCAGGAGAACCCCAGGTCTCCCAGTGGCCTCAGACCACAAGCCCTATCCCCACCTGACCGTCATCCCTCCTCACCGCCTCCCAGCCTGACCCCAGCTTGGTGCCAGGCCTCACTCCCCTCAGAATGCCATCCCCAGGTCACAGGACCGCAGCCTAATCGCTTCATTCACTCTTTGATCTGGAACCCCAGATTTTCCCAAGCCTGCCAGCCCCAATCAAGGAGCCCCTCGCTCCCAGGATGCTCTTCTTGCACCCGTAACCTAAATCTCCAAATCTGCGTTCTGTCCAGAACCCGAGAAGCTCAACCCTAGCTTCCATCACCTGGGGAGCCCCTCCGTCCTCCAAATCCTTCCTCCCGTAGCCTCTGACTCTGTCTCCTGGGCCTTGATCCTCGGTTTCTCCCCCTGGAGGCCAGAGCCTACTCCCCTCCAGGCCCAGAACCCAGGTCACTCAGCCCCACACCAGATGCCCGCTCCCGATGTTGTCTTGTTATTCCGTCCTGATCCCCGGGGTCAGCTCTGGGCTCAGCATCATCTCCACACTCAGGATCGACCAGCAACCCCAACCCACAGGCCCAGGGATGGCTCCAGAATTCCAGGCCTTTTGCACCACCCCGCCCCTATCCTCAGATCCCCGGCTCTGGTCCTCTACCCTCCTGGCCATCCAGCCTCCGTCCCTTAGCCCCACTGCCCAGGTCTCCACCGCCTCCGCCCGCACCTAACCTGGCACCCCTCCGCAGGTGCGGTGCCCCCCATCCAGTCCCGGATCATCGGCGGCTGGGAGTGTGCAAAGCATTCTCAGCCCTGGCAGGTGGCTATTTACCACTTCAGCAACTTCCAGTGCGGGGGCGTCCTGGTGCCCCCACGCTCGTCTAGCTGAACCCCTCCCCAACAGCTCTGGTCTGCTAGGACCCGCCCCCCAGGTCCCAACACAGACCTTCCCGGCCCAGCTGGTCTGCCCTAAGGTACCTCCGCATCTGACTCTAAACCCCACCCCATCAAGGGAGCTCTGTGTGTCCCTCTGCCCCACTTGGTCCCTGGCATGCCTTCCTTCACCTTCCTTCCTTCCTTTCTATCCTGGCCCTGTTCCCAGGAGAACCCCAGGTCTCCCAGTGGCCTCAGACCACAAGCCCTATCCCCACCTGACCGTCATCCCTCCTCACCGCCTCCCAGCCTGACCCCAGCTTGGTGCCAGGCCTCACTCCCCTCAGAATGCCATCCCCAGGTCACAGGACCGCAGCCTAATCGCTTCATTCACTCTTTGATCTGGAACCCCAGATTTTCCCAAGCCTGCCAGCCCCAATCAAGGAGCCCCTCGCTCCCAGGATGCTCTTCTTGCACCCGTAACCTAAATCTCCAAATCTGCGTTCTGTCCAGAACCCGAGAAGCTCAACCCTAGCTTCCATCACCTGGGGAGCCCCTCCGTCCTCCAAATCCTTCCTCCCGTAGCCTCTGACTCTGTCTCCTGGGCCTTGATCCTCGGTTTCTCCCCCTGGAGGCCAGAGCCTACTCCCCTCCAGGCCCAGAACCCAGGTCACTCAGCCCCACACCAGATGCCCGCTCCCGATGTTGTCTTGTTATTCCGTCCTGATCCCCGGGGTCAGCTCTGGGCTCAGCATCATCTCCACACTCAGGATCGACCAGCAACCCCAACCCACAGGCCCAGGGATGGCTCCAGAATTCCAGGCCTTTTGCACCACCCCGCCCCTATCCTCAGATCCCCGGCTCTGGTCCTCTACCCTCCTGGCCATCCAGCCTCCGTCCCTTAGCCCCACTGCCCAGGTCTCCACCGCCTCCGCCCGCACCTAACCTGGCACCCCTCCGCAGGTGCGGTGCCCCCCATCCAGTCCCGGATCATCGGCGGCTGGGAGTGTGCAAAGCATTCTCAGCCCTGGCAGGTGGCTATTTACCACTTCAGCAACTTCCAGTGCGGGGGCGTCCTGGTGGCCCCACAGTGGGTCCTCACAGCTGCTCACTGCAAGAGCGAGTGAGTGGGGGCAGGGGGTCCGGAGAGAGGGGGGTGCACACAGGGTCAAGCAGCCAGCACTGCCCCCTCGGAAGGACTTCCCTGGTGGCTCAGAGGGTAAAGAATCTGCCTCCAATGCAGGAGACCTGGGTTCGATCCCCGGGTTGGGAAGTTTCCCTGGAGAAGAGAATGGCCACCCACACCAGGATTCTTGCCTGGGAAGTCCCACGGACAGTGGAGCCTGGGGGCTGCAGTCTGTGGGGTTGTGGAGAGTTGGACACGACTGAGCAACTGACACACACATGCACACATACACAGGCCCCTTGGATAGCTTCAGGGGAGGCTGGGGAGCTTAAGGCAGAGAGGGAAGGTTGTGCTCCAGGGTCACAAGGCGAGGGAGCCAGGGCTGAGACTGGCTGACCCAGGAAAGCCGGCTCCATGGTTGGCCTGGGTCTCTTGGGCGTGACCCAGTCCCTCCGTCTGTATCTCCCTCTGTCCTGTCTGTGACAGTCTGCCTCCCCATCTCTGTCCCTCTCCAAGCCTCTGTCTGTCACCTCCGTCTCAGGTCCACCCCTCTGCCCTGCGTCTCTCTGCCTCACTCCCTCTCTCCTCTCTACTGAGCACACCTCCTCCCCAGAGGAGAAGGCTATCCCCATCAGTGTGTTTAGCTGGCGGGGTGACTCTCACAGCGCCCGGCCCCTCCCTCCCGGGCATTCCTCCCCTCCTCGGGTCACACAGAAGGACTGGCACCCCCTGGGTGGGAGCAACGGAGGGAAGGAGGAAGGGGAGGAAGAAGAAGAGGGAGGGAGGGAGGGAGCTGGGGCAGGAAGCAGACACTGACCTTGGGCTGGGGGCCAGGCCGCCGGCCAGCTGGGGAACCAGCCCCACAGCCTCCGCCGCAGCTGAGCTGGTCCCAGGGCCTGCCCCGGCCCCTCCGGTCCTCCCTTGTCTCTGTCAGACTCTCACTCCCTGGCCGCCTCTGCCTCTCCTCCTCGTTCTCTCTTCTTCCTCCCTCCTCCCTTGGCCGTTTCTCCCTCTCCCTCCTGTTTTCAGCCTATTTCTCAAGGTCTCTCCTCTTCCAGTCTCCCGTGTGCTCCCTGCATCTCACTGTGTCCCTCCGTCTTTCCCAGCCCCTCTTCCGCATGCTCAGCTCTTTTTCACTCGTTTCCGTAACACTGTCACATTCTTTTCACTTTGCTTCTTTCTCACTCAGTTCTCTAGGTGTTCTGTAACTCTTTCCTCTCTTCTCCCCTCTCCCTTTTCCTGTTTCTCTTTCTCATTTTGGACCCTTCCTCATGCTTTCCTGCTCCATCTCCCTTTCCTGCTCCCTTGCTTGCCTGTTGGTTGCTCGGTCGATCAGGTCCAACTCTTTCAGACCCTATGGACTGTAGCCCACCAGGCTCCTCTCTGTCCATGGGATTCTCCAGGCAAGAATGCTAGAGTGGGGGCTTCGCTGGTGGTCCAGTGGGTAAGAACACCGCCTTGCAGTGCAAGGGGCGCTGGTTCGATCCCTGGCCTGGGAAGATCCCACGTGCTGTGGAGCAGCTGGACCGATGTGCCCAACTACCCAGCCAGAGCTCTGGAGCGCGTGCGCCCAGAGCTGGTGCTCTGCAGAGATAGAGGCCACTGCGATGGGAGACCCACACAGGTCAAAGAACAAAGAAGGATGAAAATGGACAAATGAAAGACCAATAGAAGTGGCAAAAACATAAAAAAGAAAAAAGAATGCTACAGTGGGTGGCCAATCCCTTTTCCCAGGGATCTTCCCGACCCAGGGATCGAACTCAGGTCTCCAGCGCTGCAGACAGGTTCTTCATTGAGCCACTAGGAGGAGGGAGCCCTTCCTCCGCCCCGCCCCGCCCCGCCGCCCCGCTTCTCGGCGTCTTCATCGTCTCCTTCCTCCAGCAATTACCAGCTCTGGCTGGGTCGCCACAACCTGTTTGAGGACGAAGACACCGCGCAGTTCGCTCTTGTCGGTGAGGAGTTCCCGAACCCTGGATTCAACCTGAGCCTCCTGGAGAACCACACCCGCCTGCCGGGAGAGGACTACAGCCACGACCTCATGCTGCTGCGCCTGGAGGAGCCCGTGAAGATCACAGAGGCTGTGCAGACCTTGCCTCTGCCCACCGAGGAACCCCAGCTGGGGAGCCCCTGCTCTGCCTCGGGCTGGGGCAGCGTCGTACCAGACAAGTGTATGCGGGGCCAGACCGTGCAGCCGGGAGCCCGGGCACCGGGGTGTGAGGGAGGAGGGGGCCGGGGACCTGGACCGCGGAGTTTGAGGGAGGAGGGCTGAGGGGTGGGGTCTGGCCACAGCCGCGTTTCTCCCTGGCCGCAGTCGCTTACCCTGACGAGCTCCAGTGTGTGAACCTCACCCTCCTGCCCAATGAGGACTGTGCCGGTGCCCACCCCCAGAAGGTGACAGAGTTCATGCTGTGTGCCGGTCACCTGGAGGGCGGCAAGGACACCTGCGCGGTGAGCTGGCCGTGCCCCGGGCCTTGAAGTGCTGGGGGAGGGGACTCGGACTCTGGCCTGGGGTTCCGCGCGACGCAGCACCTCTCCCACGGCTTCCTGGCTGTAGATCGCTGCCCTCTTTCCCTCCTGCATCCTCGTCGCCCAGCCCACACCATCATCGCAGTTCACACATGCCTCCCTCTGTCTAGTCAGCGGAAGCTTCGAGGGGGAGGCGACATCTGGGATGCGCTCTGAGGGTGGGAGGGGTCTACAGACGGGTCCTGCTCCTCCTCCCCACTGACCTGTCTGCAGGGACCATGCTCCCAAATGCTGCCCTCCCCCCTCCCCAGGCAGAAACTCGACCCTGAGGTCCCATCCCCACTTGCAAGGGCTCCATCCACTGTCCCCTCTGTTGGAATCCCTACTGATGTTCTTCTGGGAGTGGACTCTGGAGACTATTGTCTCCCTGGACATAGAGTGGGGGCTCTCTGTCTGGATCTGTGCACCCACATCTGAGTGCTAGAGAGCTCCCCAGGCAGAACCCCCAGGCCCTGCTAATCTCTCTCACAAGCGCCCCTTCTCTCTGCTACAGGGTGACTCTGGGGGCCCGCTGATCTGCGACGGTATGTTACAAGGAATCACGTCATGGGGCCACGTCCCGTGTGGTACCCCCAATAAGCCGTCCGTCTACACCAAAGTGATTTTGTATCTGGATTGGATCAATAAGACCATGACTGACAACCCCTGAAAGCCCCTGCCCTGTCTCTTACCCCCAGTAAATTCTAATACGCATCAGATTCGCATCAAGTCCTGGTGTCATTGGGCCTTCCAGACGCTGGACACCTGGGAACGCCATCTGACCCGGACTACGGCCTCCCCAAACCTACAGGTCTTGGCGGGAAATGTGCAGTTTTGAGCAGCGGGTAAAGGAGGGGTCAGAAGCAGGTGTTGACAGGCTCAGCCCCAAAGGGCAAAGCAAGGACTCTGAACTCCTTGAGGGAGAGCAGGAAAAGGAGGCTAGAACTCTGACGCAAGGAGCCCGGGTTTTATTGGGGCGGGGAAGGTCAGGAAGGCCTCCTGCCCAATGAGGACTGTGCCGGTGCCCACCCCCAGAAGGTGACAGAGTTCATGCTGTGTGCCGGTCACCTGGAGGGCGGCAAGGACACCTGCGCGGTGAGCTGGCCGTGCCCCGGGCCTTGAAGTGCTGGGGGAGGGGACTCGGACTCTGGCCTGGGGTTCCGCGCGACGCAGCACCTCTCCCACGGCTTCCTGGCTGTAGATCGCTGCCCTCTTTCCCTCCTGCATCCTCGTCGCCCAGCCCACACCATCATCGCAGTTCACACATGCCTCCCTCTGTCTAGTCAGCGGAAGCTTCGAGGGGGAGGCGACATCTGGGATGCGCTCTGAGGGTGGGAGGGGTCTACAGACGGGTCCTGCTCCTCCTCCCCACTGACCTGTCTGCAGGGACCATGCTCCCAAATGCTGCCCTCCCCCCTCCCCAGGCAGAAACTCGACCCTGAGGTCCCATCCCCACTTGCAAGGGCTCCATCCACTGTCCCCTCTGTTGGAATCCCTACTGATGTTCTTCTGGGAGTGGACTCTGGAGACTATTGTCTCCCTGGACATAGAGTGGGGGCTCTCTGTCTGGATCTGTGCACCCACATCTGAGTGCTAGAGAGCTCCCCAGGCAGAACCCCCAGGCCCTGCTAATCTCTCTCACACGCGCCCCTTCTCTCTGCTACAGGGTGACTCTGGGGGCCCGCTGATCTGCGACGGTATGTTACAAGGAATCACGTCATGGGGCCACGTCCCGTGTGGTACCCCCAATAAGCCGTCCGTCTACACCAAAGTGATTTTGTATCTGGATTGGATCAATAAGACCATGACTGACAACCCCTGAAAGCCCCTGCCCTGTCTCTTACCCCCAGTAAATTCTAATACGCATCAGATTCGCATCAAGTCCTGGTGTCATTGGGCCTTCCAGACGCTGGACACCTGGGAACGCCATCTGACCCGGACTACGGCCTCCCCAAACCTACAGGTCTTGGCGGGAAATGTGCAGTTTTGAGCAGCGGGTAAAGGAGGGGTCAGAAGCAGGTGTTGACAGGCTCAGCCCCAAAGGGCAAAGCAAGGACTCTGAACTCCTTGAGGGAGAGCAGGAAAAGGAGGCTAGAACTCTGACGCAAGGAGCCCGGGTTTTATTGGGGCGGGGAAGGTCAGGAAGGGGCGGGGGATGTAATTGCAAGCCACGCCCTCTGGGGGGTAGGCCCTGTTCCGTCGGGGAGCGGGTCGACATCAAATGCTGAGCAGTGTTGTGTTGGCCCGGGGTCTAGACTGGACATCTTGGGACGGAGCTGGCCCTCGAAGGGGTAGGAATTCCTATAATGGACTGAGGCTTCGGGCCACGGCCAGGGAGGGCTGGACACCCGGGGGCGAGGCCTCGCTAGGCTTGGGGGCGGGGCCACGCTGCACCGGCCGCGCGCACAACGCGAGGGGCGGTGTCGGGCTTCAGGGGCGGAGCAGGGTGAGAACGCTGGGCGGGAAGGCTAATCTTGGGCGCGTGGCCGGACACCCGGCGGCGGGTATGTGTCAGAGTCCTGAGAAGCTCGGGTGCAATTGCTTAGAGAGGCATAGACGGGGGCTCTTGGCGGCGAAGTGGAGTGGGGGCGTCCTTGGAGTCTACGTCTGACGTCTGCCTTTTGAATGTGGACTTCCCGGTGCTCCGCCGCGAGGCCCACTGGCGGTAGCTCATCCGCTGCTCCGTGGAGGGTGTCCCAGGGCCCCACATGCCCGCATAGTTTAAGTAGCTCAGAGTTCCTGGAGGGTGGGGGCTAGATGGGCCGCTGGACTCCGAACGCCCCCGGGCCTCGCCCCCTCCTTGCAGGCTGACCCGGTCCACCCCATTCTGGCCCAAGGCCCTGTCTGGTACTCTCCCGGGGCTCCACCCCCTGCCCTACCGAGACCCCGCCCTCACCGGTCCACAGCATCAAGGCGCAGGCACCCCAGCACAGGTAGGTGGTCACCAGGTAAGATACCTGTGGCCTCGGTTTGAGCATCTTGCAGTTGACTATAAAGAGCGTCAGACTGATCATAATCAGGAGCCCTGCACTGAGATAGGGCCAGATGGTCATGAGGCTAGATAGAGACCAGAGACCTCCAGAAAGAGAAGAGAGACAGAGACTGCCTCTCCCACCCTGCATGGCGTGCGTGCACGGGCAAAAATACCAGGAGGGGCCAGAAAGAGAGGGAAACAGGAAGAGGGGGAGGGATGATTGAGGATAGTGTAGTTAAAACTGAGAAACATATAGAGAGCATGGGGCAGAGAGCTCAGGAGACACTCAGAAACACAGACCTCGCGGGACAGAAATTCGGAGACACACCTACCCAAAGCCTTTCCCCAGGGCGACACTTACCAGTGAAGGAGCTGAGGGTACCGAAGACGAGGTCGATCTTGGTAAGACGGCGGAACATGGGCCGGAAGGAGAAGCCCATGGTCAGGAGGAGGAGCAGACACAGGATCAGGGCCAGGATCATGAAGCCCATGCTCATGTGGATGAGAACTGGGGGGAAGGAAGGAGGAAATGCCCCAGAGCCACCCCGGATCCTCTGCAAGGTCACCCTCCAGACTCATCCCCACTGATACCCCTGAGCAGCATCCCCAACAGACACCCCCAATGTTCAGCTAAACACCCTCAAAATCACCCCATCGCCATCACCTGTCACCTCCTAGAAACCGCCAAGTGACCCCCACTCTTACAGAATCAACCCCACATGCCCACAAAGTCATCCCCACGTTCTTTAAAAATTGTAAATCACCTTGCTGTACACCTGAAACATAATACGCAAAGTATACCTCAATTTTTAAAAAAGTCATCCTCACCTGCACCCTTCAAGTTATCCCAAATCACCCCCTCTTACCACCAAGTCAGCTCCGGAAACTTTCATGATCAACTGCACACAGACCTCTACGCTCACCCCACAGATGACCCATGAGTCACCTCCCCACCTACACCCTCAAGTTAACCCCACAGAATCATCTCTGTTGTTTCTAGAGTTATCCCCACAGACACCCCCAAAGTTACTCTACTCATACTCCCAAAAGATGTCCCACAGTGGATCCCATTATTACCTTCAATACCAATTCCAGACACTTCTAATAATACCCTCAAAGTTACCCCAGACAGCTTAGTCACTTCTATCATCTCTGAGGTCCCCCTACTTCTCTCCCACTCATACCCCAAGATTCCCTCATGACCCCATTACACCCCCAGTCCTCCCAAGATACATTAATGTCACCCCATTCACGCCCTGGAGCCCCTCACCAGATGTTCTCCAAATCACCCCCTCCCCCAGTCTACCTGAGCATGAACACAGGGGTGCCCACAAGAAAAGTTCTAAATACCCTAAAACCAAAGTACCCTAAGAGACGTAATCAGTTTGGAATTGATATCTATCCAAGTTGCATTTCAGCATGACAAGAGTTTCAGCCCCTTCTGAGAATTACATCTCTTCCTTTAGCCCTTCCCTACTTTACCTACTTCTCAACAGTACAAAGACACACACACAGACACACACACACGCGCGCCCCTCCCCCGCAAGTCTCCATCTGCTTGGTTACTGGCAAGTAGCATGCATATACAAAATAGTGATAGGGCTCTTGGGATACATAATCCTGGTTGAGGGTTTTTCACGACATGCTCTGCCTCCTGGGGCACAAAAGTAGTCGTGTGACTCGAGCTGGGCAAGTCACAAAGCCCCAAGACTCAGGCAGGGGTGACTGGCATAAACATGGGTACAAGACCAAAGCTAACCAATCTGATTCTTCCCTGGGATTTTTTCTAACTGAAGCTCTTTCTCCTCTAATCAAGAGGATTAAGAGCTTGGAGCTGCCTGAGATTTAAATCCAGCCTCATTGGTGACAGGAGACCCAAGAGGTTAACACTAAAAAGAGAAAGCAGACAGAGTGAGGGAAGAGCTGAGATGACACTCAAGGCCCTGGCTCTCGTCCTCCCAGAGAGAAGCCCACTCTACAGTTTGGGCAGAAGAGATGTCTGTTTGCAGCTTACCTCTGAACCATGATGCATTTCACCTTCCTGCTGTTCCTCGCTCCAAGTCCCAGTTTATAAAACAGTACGTTGCCCTGTGCTGGCCACCATGCTTGGTTTGGGGTATGCTGTGACCCACTCACACAGGACTTTCTTTTTTCCTGGCCACTTCAGTTGGTCTTTCATTTATCTATTTTCATCCATCTTTGTTATTTGGCCTGTGTGGGCCTCTCACTGCAGTGACCTCTCTCGCTGCAAAGCACCAGCTCTGGGCGCATGCGCTCCAGAGCTCCGGCTCGGTACTTGGACACATCAGTCCAGCCGCTCAAAAAGTTACCCCAGACAGCTTAGTCACTTCTATCATCTCTGAGGTCCCCCTACTTCTCTCCCACTCATACCCCAAGATTCCCTCATGACCCCATTACACCCCCAGTCCTCCCAAGATACATTAATGTCACCCCATTCACGCCCTGGAGCCCCTCACCAGATGTTCTCCAAATCACCCCCTCCCCCAGTCTACCTGAGCATGAACACAGGGGTGCCCACAAGAAAAGTTCTAAATACCCTAAAACCAAAGTACCCTAAGAGACGTAATCAGTTTGGAATTGATATCTATCCAAGTTGCATTTCAGCATGACAAGAGTTTCAGCCCCTTCTGAGAATTACATCTCTTCCTTTAGCCCTTCCCTACTTTACCTACTTCTCAACAGTACAAAGACACACACACAGACACACACACACGCGCGCCCCTCCCCCGCAAGTCTCCATCTGCTTGGTTACTGGCAAGTAGCATGCATATACAAAATAGTGATAGGGCTCTTGGGATACATAATCCTGGTTGAGGGTTTTTCACGACATGCTCTGCCTCCTGGGGCACAAAAGTAGTCGTGTGACTCGAGCTGGGCAAGTCACAAAGCCCCAAGACTCAGGCAGGGGTGACTGGCATAAACATGGGTACAAGACCAAAGCTAACCAATCTGATTCTTCCCTGGGATTTTTTCTAACTGAAGCTCTTTCTCCTCTAATCAAGAGGATTAAGAGCTTGGAGCTGCCTGAGATTTAAATCCAGCCTCATTGGTGACAGGAGACCCAAGAGGTTAACACTAAAAAGAGAAAGCAGACAGAGTGAGGGAAGAGCTGAGATGACACTCAAGGCCCTGGCTCTCGTCCTCCCAGAGAGAAGCCCACTCTACAGTTTGGGCAGAAGAGATGTCTGTTTGCAGCTTACCTCTGAACCATGATGCATTTCACCTTCCTGCTGTTCCTCGCTCCAAGTCCCAGTTTATAAAACAGTACGTTGCCCTGTGCTGGCCACCATGCTTGGTTTGGGGTATGCTGTGACCCACTCACACAGGACTTTCTTTTTTCCTGGCCACTTCAGTTGGTCTTTCATTTATCTATTTTCATCCATCTTTGTTATTTGGCCTGTGTGGGCCTCTCACTGCAGTGACCTCTCTCGCTGCAAAGCACCAGCTCTGGGCGCATGCGCTCCATAGCTCCGGCTGGGTAATTGGACATATCGGTCCAGCCGCTCCGCAGCATGCGGGATCTTCCCAGGCCAGGGATCGAACCAGCGTCCCTTGCGCTGCAAGGCAGTGTCCTTACCCACTGGACCACCAGGGGAAGCCCCTACACAGGATTTTGTAGGAAATATCTGTATTCTTTTCCTGCCATACTTGAGGTCTGAATTGTTACCATTTCTGCCAATCATTCCTCTATCTGTTTTCAAGGCTGTTTCCCACCCTCTTCTGTTCTGCCGTGCAAGGACAGCTTTTCCCAATATCCTTTGCTCACTGACCTCTCTCTCTAGCTCATGGGGAGGCACTGGCAGAAGGCTGGCTCTGGTGGGCGGGGGCAAGCCAGGGTATTTTTCCTCCCCTCTCTCTGCCTCAGTTGGCAGCTTCTGCTCTTGCTGCCTTCAGTCTGTGACGGTAGCCACCTCTCAGCCATTACCACCGTAAGTCTATGCCTTCCCCGTCTGGTCTCGAAAGCTAAGCAGGGTCAAGCCAGGTTAGTACTTGGATGGGAGTCTATGCCTTCCAGACGGATCCGATTTCCAGGCTCCAGTCAGACTGCTTCCCTTTGTCCTTTGTCCTTCAGGACTCTAGCAGCTCCCTGAGGTGCTGATCTCTGATGGGCCTCGCCATGCCTACTTGGCCTCTCAGGTCTTCTATTACCCATGAAACCAACTCCCTATCTTGACATCCTTCTGAATCACCTAGAGTGATGTTTTTCCCCCTAACTGGATCCTGACTTGCCACTACACAGAGCCATGAGAATGAAGCCCACTCAAGTAAGTCATAAGACACAGACAGTCAGGTCTGGTGCAGTCACTGGGACCCATGAGGGCAGCCCACCCTGGAAGCCTTTCTGTCCCTATACATTGTCACTGAGGGAATCCTGTAGGTTCCTTCACTCAGACTACACCCATGTGCCACAACTACTGAACCTACGCTCTGTGACAAGAAAAACCACCACAGTAAGGCCATGCTCTGCAACAAAGAGCAGCGCCCTCTCACTGCAACTAGAGAAAGGCCACAGGCACCAACAAGGACTTAGCACAGTCAAAAAGGTGGGGGGGGGGGGGAGGAAAAGCACGTTATCCAGGCCAGCCAATCACAGGACGGCACCACAGCAACATGCTTCAGGGAGGAGAGAGAAATCCCAGGGTGGTCAGTCCAATCCCAGCAGAGCTAGTCCTGAGCCCCTTGGGTGAGGACCACAGAAGACGGCTCATCCTCTTTTCTCCGTAGTTGTTTACGGGGGGAAAAATGAGACCCCAGGAGCTGCGGACAGTCCCCATTGCCACTGTGTAACCACAGCTCGCCGGAGGGACCAGTACACAGGAAGTCTTCAAGGAGAGATGGCAAGAGGCGGACACCTTTTGAGCACTGGATCCAGCGGTACCTGAACCTGAAACAATGTATGCCTGTGGACTCTTCCAGAACTTGAAACCAGCTTGAGTTTGAGAGGTATGAGAGAAAGTGATATCCCCAAATAAGTAAGATTAATCCTGCCCAATGTTCTGGAAGTTTTATGAGCTCTTGTTTGCAATCTAAAATGAAGGTAGGTGCATTGACTTGGGGCAGGGGTGAAAATCCTTACAGTAACAGTAAGCCTGGGTGAAGCACTTATGATAATATGTGCCAGGAACTGTTCTAATTCTTTTGCATGTTTTAACACACACATTCTTCAAACAGCCATGGATGGGTACTGCTATCACTGGCATTAGAGAAATGAGGAAGCCGAGGCACACAAGGGTGAAGAAATATGCCCGAGATCACTCAGCTACCACGTGGCTGAGCCAGGATTCAAACTCAGGTGCTCTGGCTGCAGGATCTGAGCTACCTCTGGAGTAATGCTTAGAAGGACTGGAAACGCAGAGGCCTAAAAGGAAGCAAAATATTTTGGGGTTTCCCAGGTGGCTCAGTGGTAAAGAGTCCGCCTGCCAGTGCAGGGGACATGGGTTCAATACCTGGTCTGGGAAGATTCCCACATGCCTTGGGGCAATGAAGCCAGCCCGTGTACCACAGCACTGAGCCTGTGCTCTAGAGCCGGGAAGCTGCAACTGCTGAAGCCCACATGCCCTAGAGCCCATGCTCTGCAGCCAGAAAAGCCACCACAGTGAAAATCCCATGCACTGCAACTAGAGAAAAGCCCACCCAGCAATGAAGATCCAGCACAGCCAAAAATGAACAAATAAAACTATTTTTAAAAATGTGTCTGAAGGGGCCTCCCTGGTGGTCCAGTGGGTAGAGTCCACCTTGCAGTGCAAGGAGCACCAGTTTGATCCCTGGCCCAGGAGGATCCCAGATGCCATGGACCGGCTAGACCAGTGTGTTCAATTACGAGCCAGCACTCTGGAGCGCATGTGCCCAGAGCTGGTGCTCTGTGATGAGAGAGGCCACTGCGATGGGAGGCCCACACAGGCCAAAGAATTGAGGTGGATAAAAATAAATAAATGAAGGACCAATAAAAAAAAAATAGGCCAAAAATGTTTTCAAAAATGTGTCTAAAGGAGCTAGAGCCTCTTGTTATCTTTCTAAAAAAATAAAACTATTTAAAAAGGAGTGAGAGGGCTTCCCTGATAGCTCAGTGGTGGAGAGTTTGCCTGTCAGTGTAGGAGACATGGGTTCGATCCCTGATCCAGGAGTATCCCACATTCTGTGGAACAACTGGACCTGTGAGCCACAACTGTGGAGCCCAAGTGCCGCAACTACTGAAGCCCGTGAGCCCTAGAGCCCGAGTTCTACAACAAGAGAAGTCACCACAACAAGAAGCCTGCTCACCTCAATGAGAGAGGGCCCCACTCCCTGCACAAACCTAAAAGGAAAACCACAGGTGGTTTTGAACTGAGCAAAAATAACCCTTGGCCGAGATCACTCAGCTACCACGTGGCTGAGCCAGGATTCAAACTCAGGTGCTCTGGCTGCAGGATCTGAGCTACCTCTGGAGTAATGCTTAGAAGGACTGGAAACGCAGAGGCCTAAAAGGAAGCAAAATATTTTGGGGTTTCCCAGGTGGCTCAGTGGTAAAGAGTCCGCCTGCCAGTGCAGGGGACATGGGTTCAATACCTGGTCTGGGAAGATTCCCACATGCCTTGGGGCAATGAAGCCAGCCCGTGTACCACAGCACTGAGCCTGTGCTCTAGAGCCGGGAAGCTGCAACTGCTGAAGCCCACATGCCCTAGAGCCCATGCTCTGCAGCCAGAAAAGCCACCACAGTGAAAATCCCATGCACTGCAACTAGAGAAAAGCCCACCCAGCAATGAAGATCCAGCACAGCCAAAAATGAACAAATAAAACTATTTTTAAAAATGTGTCTGAAGGGGCCTCCCTGGTGGTCCAGTGGGTAGAGTCCACCTTGCAGTGCAAGGAGCACCAGTTTGATCCCTGGCCCAGGAGGATCCCAGATGCCATGGACCGGCTAGACCAGTGTGTTCAATTACGAGCCAGCACTCTGGAGCGCATGTGCCCAGAGCTGGTGCTCTGTGATGAGAGAGGCCACTGCGATGGGAGGCCCACACAGGCCAAAGAATTGAGGTGGATAAAAATAAATAAATGAAGGACCAATAAAAAAAAAATAGGCCAAAAATGTTTTCAAAAATGTGTCTAAAGGAGCTAGAGCCTCTTGTTATCTTTCTAAAAAAATAAAACTATTTAAAAAGGAGTGAGAGGGCTTCCCTGATAGCTCAGTGGTGGAGAGTTTGCCTGTCAGTGTAGGAGACATGGGTTCGATCCCTGATCCAGGAGTATCCCACATTCTGTGGAACAACTGGACCTGTGAGCCACAACTGTGGAGCCCAAGTGCCGCAACTACTGAAGCCCGTGAGCCCTAGAGCCCGAGTTCTACAACAAGAGAAGTCACCACAACAAGAAGCCTGCTCACCTCAATGAGAGAGGAGCCCCCACTCCCTGCCACTAGAGAAGAGCCTGTGGCAGTAGTGAAAACCCAGAATAGCCAAAAATACATAAATAAATAAAATGAAAAGAAAAACAAAACAAGAGCGGGAGAGAACGACGGTGGCCTTCGCCGTCTAGCCGTGCAGCAGGCTGGGCCGGGGCTCAGGGTGACACTCTTCTTGCCGCGTGCAATGATATCCCCGTTTTCTCGTAAGCCATATGTAACTCCAGGAAGCTCCCTCACAAGCGCTCCAGAGAATCTCCAAAGACTCTCTCAAGAATTCTAAAGGTTTCCATCCACCACCAAGAACACCCAATGACCCTCCCCTAGAGGTTCTCTCTCCTGATCACCTCCAGGGACCACCCCACGCCTCCAGAGCGCCCCAAAGCCTGCCCCAGCCCCAACTGACCTGGGACTTGGCTCAGGTTGGCGCACTGGTGCCTCTCGCAGTTGGTCCAGAAGCCCACGTAGCCGGTGTAGGAGCCCTGCAGGTAGGCCATACGCCCGTCAAGCAGACTCAGCAGCAGCAAGGTCGACAGGATGTTGAAGACGAGACACCAGGCTCGCAGGAAGAACTTGCGGTCCTCCTCCCATGAAGAGATCGGTTTCCCTGAGGGGTAACAGAGCTCTAGGGGCCTGGCTCTTGCACCTCGTGCCTTGTTGCATCCTCGTTTCCATCTTCGGACACACCCCCACCTCGGCCCTCCCCGCTCCCCTTGCCTTTGAGCCTGGACTCTGTCTCCTTCCACCACGGCCATCTTCCCATCCTCACCCAAACCCCAACCCCAACCTCAGCTTCATCCCCATCTCTGTTTCCGGTCCCATGCCAGCACCACCCCCAAACCCCACACCGCCTCCAATATGCTGCCTGTCCTAAACCCCAAACACACCTCCATCCCCATCTCTGATGCTAACACCCAGATCAACTCCCACCCACAGCCCACCCTAAACCCAGACCTCCCTGCTTTGTCTCCAGCCTCATCCTCTGCTCCCTCTTCCCCAAATCTCAGCTCCATCTCCCCTTTCAACATCACTCCCTTATCTGCATCCTTGCCACAAATCCCAACCCAAGACAATGAGGATACAGTGTGTTCACAAGGCCAAGACCCATGATGTCTAAACAGTGAACATGGTGGAGGGGTGGGATAAGGGGGATATACATGTGACTAATCTGGGAACATACATATCTGTAAACAACAAAACTCCGTAAAAGTTAAAAGTCAAATAAAAGTTTTAAAAAATAATAAAAAATATATTAAAAAAAGAGTGAACATGGGGCTTCTCTGGTAGTCCAGTGGGTAAGGACACCGCCCTGCAGTGCAAGGGCCCCAGTTCAATCCCTGGCCTGGGAAGATCCTACACGCCGTAGAGCAGCTGGACCGGTGTGTCAACTACCGAGCCGGAGCTCTGGAGTGCATGCGCCCAGAGCTGGTGCTCTGCGATGAGAGAGGCCACTGCAATGGGAGGCCCACACAGGCCAAAAGAACAAAGACTGATGTAAATAGATAAATGAAAGACCAATAGAAGTGCCCCCCACCAAGAAAAAAAGAGTGAACACGGGGGCTTCCCTGGTGGTCTAGTGGGTAAAGAGTCCACCTTGCAGTGCAGGGGGCACCGGTTCGATCCCTGGCCCAGGAAGATTCCAAGTGCCACGGAGCAGCTGGGCCTGTGTGTCCAATTATGAGCCAGCGCTCTGGAGCACGTGTGCCCAAAGCCGGTGCTCTGCAGACAGAGAGGCCACTGCGATGGGAGGCCCACATGGGCCGAAGACTAAATATGGATGAAAATAAATAAATAAATAACCAATACAAGGGGGCCGATTTTTTTTTTTTTTAAAGTCACACCCCTTTAAAAAATAAAAGAGTGAACACGGGGACTTCCCTGGAGGCCCAGTGGTTGAGACTCTGCCTCGCAATGCCGGGGACACCAGTTTGAGCTCTGATCCAGGAAGATCCCACAAGCCTTGAGCAACTCTGCACAAGAGCCACAGCTCTTGAATGCACCTGCTGTGACCACTGAAGTCCGCGCACCGAGAACCTGTGCTCCCCAACAAGAGGAGCCTGAACCCTGTCCCTAGAGAGGAGCCTCCACTTTCTGCAGCCAGAGAAAGCCCTTGTGCAGTATCAAAGACCCAGCAGGGCCAAAACTCAGAGTGAACAGCCAACATTCAGCAAGGGCTATGGGAATCAACCCCGTATCTTCTGGATGCCTGAGATTCAGGGAAAGAGTAGAGAGAGAAAAGGAGAAACAAAGGGAACAAGAAGACACACAGAACCTGAGATAGGAGGGAAGGGATGAAAGTGATTTGTGGAAGGCCCAGGGAGAGCGGAAGGGTGGGAACAGGCAGAGGAAGGAAATTGGAAATTCAGATCTCCGGCCTTCTGGAAATTACAAGACCTGATCTCAGACCTGGCCCGTGACCCATGGGGCTTCCCTGGTGGTCCAGTGGGTAAGGACACCGCCCTGCAGTGCAAGGGCCCCAGTTCAATCCCTGGCCTGGGAAGATCCTACACGCCGTAGAGCAGCTGGACCGGTGTGTCAACTACCGAGCCGGAGCTCTGGAGTGCATGCGCCCAGAGCTGGTGCTCTGCGATGAGAGAGGCCACTGCAATGGGAGGCCCACACAGGCCAAAAGAACAAAGACTGATGTAAATAGATAAATGAAAGACCAATAGAAGTGCCCCCCACCAAGAAAAAAAGAGTGAACACGGGGGCTTCCCTGGTGGTCTAGTGGGTAAAGAGTCCACCTTGCAGTGCAGGGGGCACCGGTTCGATCCCTGGCCCAGGAAGATTCCAAGTGCCACGGAGCAGCTGGGCCTGTGTGTCCAATTATGAGCCAGCGCTCTGGAGCACGTGTGCCCAAAGCCGGTGCTCTGCAGACAGAGAGGCCACTGCGATGGGAGGCCCACATGGGCCGAAGACTAAATATGGATGAAAATAAATAAATAAATAACCAATACAAGGGGGCCGATTTTTTTTTTTTTTAAAGTCACACCCCTTTAAAAAATAAAAGAGTGAACACGGGGACTTCCCTGGAGGCCCAGTGGTTGAGACTCTGCCTCGCAATGCCGGGGACACCAGTTTGAGCTCTGATCCAGGAAGATCCCACAAGCCTTGAGCAACTCTGCACAAGAGCCACAGCTCTTGAATGCACCTGCTGTGACCACTGAAGTCCGCGCACCGAGAACCTGTGCTCCCCAACAAGAGGAGCCTGAACCCTGTCCCTAGAGAGGAGCCTCCACTTTCTGCAGCCAGAGAAAGCCCTTGTGCAGTATCAAAGACCCAGCAGGGCCAAAACTCAGAGTGAACAGCCAACATTCAGCAAGGGCTATGGGAATCAACCCCGTATCTTCTGGATGCCTGAGATTCAGGGAAAGAGTAGAGAGAGAAAAGGAGAAACAAAGGGAACAAGAAGACACACAGAACCTGAGATAGGAGGGAAGGGATGAAAGTGATTTGTGGAAGGCCCAGGGAGAGCGGAAGGGTGGGAACAGGCAGAGGAAGGAAATTGGAAATTCAGATCTCCGGCCTTCTGGAAATTACAAGACCTGATCTCAGACCTGGCCCGTGACCCAGCCCTGTCTAGCCCTGACCCCACACCCTGACCTCTCTCTAATCCTGCTTGGTTTTCACTCTGATTGTTCCCCACCCTCTACCCTCAACCCCGACACCTCTCTGACCCAGCTGTCACCCCTTCCTAGCCCAATCCTGACCCGAACCCAGCCCAAGCCCCCAGGCCCCTCACGTGGGGCTAGAGTGAAATTTGAGTCCATGGCCAACATCCCAACCTCCTGGAACCTCTCCAACTGTCATGGAACCTCCCCCACCCCCAGCTCCAGGCCAGACCGATGCTGGGGCCTGCCTGCGGACAGCCGGAGAGACCAGGACACACAGAGGAGGGGACAGAGAGGCCCACAGCCCGAAGGACAGAGCCTGAGCCCCGGGAGAGACCAGCGGACTTCCAGTTGGACACGGAAAAGGTTGGGAAAGGCGGATGAGGCTGTTGGCAGGTTGTTGAGTGCGTCTGGGGACCGGCCTTGTCCCAAATCTCCACATGGCCCAGAGGTCCCAATCCAGCCAACAGAGCACTCAACCAGATTCCCTTCAGGCAAATCCCAGCAACCTTTCCTCAAGTACCTTCGCGCCCCAGATCAGTAACCAGGACTTGACTCAGTCTACCACCCAGCCACACCAGGTCAGTATTCAGGACTCTAGGCCCAGCACCCAGCCTCGCAGGGTCAGCATCCAGGAGCCCCTGCCTGTGGTTAGCCACGCCCGCCGGGTCAGCATCCAGGAGCCCCTGCCTGTGGTTAGCCACGCCCGCCGGGTCAGCATCCAGGAGCCCCTGCCTGTGGTTAGCCACTCCCGCCGGGTCAGCATCCAGGAGCCTCTGCTCATCGACAGTGAGCAACCCAGTATCGAGGACACGACATCCATCCCGAGCTCTCGACGGGCCAGCATCCAGGACACTCCATCCCTCATTTACAGCCACTGGTTCTACACCCGCGATGACCCTCCAGTTTTCCCAGCACGCCACGCTGGTAACCAAAGCCCTTTGGTAATGACTCACACCCCCCTGGCCAACATCAAATCAGAGACCTACCAGAGCCAAGTGAACATCCAGAGTCCCTACGTGAGTCTACGGGGCTCCTCGTCCCGGCTCTGGCCCAGAGTCGATGTCCCCCCTTCAATCACGCACAGCCCCGAGGCCAGCATGAAAAGCATCGAGTCTGTCATCTGGACCTCCCAGGAGAGCATAAGAGACTCTTGGACCAGCTCCCAGATCAGCCACTCCACTGTGGAAACTGACATTCAGAGCTTATCATCACGCAGCTCCCCTGAGGGCAAAAATCAAAGGTGAGAGGCAGGGCTCCAGGGAGCAGGTTAGGTTGGGGGCCAGAGTTCTGGGGGAGGGGCATCAGGCACAAGTCAGGGACCAGAGAGGCCTGCTCAGGATAAGCAATTAGAGGCTGGATGTAGGAGCCACGGGGGTGAAGACTAGACCTAGGGTTCAAGCTAGCAACTGGCACTGGGAGTGGCAGCACCTGGAAGCTAGATCTGGAGGCAAGGGAGCCCAGAGTCGGTTCTGAGCAAGTCCTAGAGACAGGACCTCGGGGAGACAGGACGTGGAGAATGGACACAGGGAAGCCAAACCACTGCCCAGAGGTCCCAATCCAGCCAACAGAGCACTCAACCAGATTCCTTCAGGCAAATCCCAGCAACCTTTCCTCAAGTACCTTCGCGCCCCAGATCAGTAACCAGGACTTGACTCAGTCTACCACCCAGCCACACCAGGTCAGTATTCAGGACTCTAGGCCCAGCACCCAGCCTCGCAGGGTCAGCATCCAGGAGCCCCTGCCTGTGGTTAGCCACGCCCGCCGGGTCAGCATCCAGGAGCCCCTGCCTGTGGTTAGCCACTCCCGCCGGGTCAGCATCCAGGAGCCCCTGCCTGTGGTTAGCCACTCCCGCCGGGTCAGCATCCAGGAGCCTCTGCTCATCGACAGTGAGCAACCCAGTATCGAGGACACGACATCCATCCCGAGCTCTCGACGGGCCAGCATCCAGGACACTCCATCCCTCATTTACAGCCACTGGTTCTACACCCGCGATGACCCTCCAGTTTTCCCAGCACGCCACGCTGGTAACCAAAGCCCTTTGGTAATGACTCACACCCCCCTGGCCAACATCAAATCAGAGACCTACCAGAGCCAAGTGAACATCCAGAGTCCCTACGTGAGTCTACGGGGCTCCTCGTCCCGGCTCTGGCCCAGAGTCGATGTCCCCCCTTCAATCACGCACAGCCCCGAGGCCAGCATGAAAAGCATCGAGTCTGTCATCTGGACCTCCCAGGAGAGCATAAGAGACTCTTGGACCAGCTCCCAGATCAGCCACTCCACTGTGGAAACTGACATTCAGAGCTTATCATCACGCAGCTCCCCTGAGGGCAAAAATCAAAGGTGAGAGGCAGGGCTCCAGGGAGCAGGTTAGGTTGGGGGCCAGAGTTCTGGGGGAGGGGCATCAGGCACAAGTCAGGGACCAGAGAGGCCTGCTCAGGATAAGCAATTAGAGGCTGGATGTAGGAGCCACGGGGGTGAAGACTAGACCTAGGGTTCAAGCTAGCAACTGGCACTGGGAGTGGCAGCACCTGGAAGCTAGATCTGGAGGCAAGGGAGCCCAGAGTCGGTTCTGAGCAAGTCCTAGAGACAGGACCTCGGGGAGACAGGACGTGGAGAATGGACACAGGGAAGAGAAAGTCTGAAGATTACATTGGCCGGGACAGTTGGACCTGGGGCGGGGGTGGCACTGGGCGGGGCCAGGCTGGCTGGCTGGCCTTGAGGCTGACACCGGCAGGGGGCTGTCTGCTGCAGGCACCTGAGCCCTTTCCAGCTGCCCGTGGGCTGGTGGCTGCTGCACGAGGCCAGGAAGAACACTCACCAGCTGAGCCTGCTGCTGAGCCTGGCCGGCATGGTGATCCTCGGTCTCATCTCTCTGGGCCATCCCTGGATCCACTTCCAGGTGCCGCTGGCACCCCGCGGGGACCCTGCTGGCTTCCGGACCATCCCCATTGACACCGTCTTATTTGTACGGTGCTCTGAGACGTTCTGCCAGCATGAGTACGACCACAAAGCTTGTAAGGCCTGCCCTGCCCTCATCACTCCTGGGGCTTCTCCTTTCTCTTTGTTGCAGGGACACCACTCCCCCGCCACTTCCTGTCTCCCCTGGGCTAGGTGTTCTCTCTCCCTGGAGGGTCCTCCTTGCCCCAGCACCCTCCTCACATCTGCCCCCAAACCGCCTTTCCGGAGCTGGAGTTGTATGCTCAGGCCAAAGGCATCTGTCTCAACATCCCTTCCCTAGAGCCCAGTTTCAATTTTCTTAAAATGGGAACAAAGAATTTTCAAAAGAGAGTTTCAGAATGGTGCTAGGCTTCCTGGAGACCTCTCCCCGTGCTCGGGGCCAGGGAGCCTGCCTCAGGGATCCTGACGCTCTTCCTTCCCCAGACCTGCTGGACTTAGCCTGGATCTTCATCCTCGTCGCCAGCGTCACCAACTTCATCCTCTGCATCATCTTCATGAACATTGTCTTCACCAGCTCCAACATGCCCCTCCTGGACTTCTCCAGTGTCATCATCAGCATCCTGACAGGCATGGCCCTGAGCTCCTTCCCTAAGGAACTACGTCAAGGAGCCCCCAGGGCTGTCTTGAGACCCAGCCTCTCCCCAGCCTCGCTTTCCTCCCCCGTCCCCAAGCCCATCTCCCTCCACGTCTCCACCCCATCCCAATAACAAAGACCTGCTTCCAACCCAACAGCCCCAGTCCCAGCCTCCACTTCACCTCCCATCTCCACCACCAGCAAATCTCAAACTCATTCACCTTCCCCTTCCATGGCAGCCACTCCCACCCCACACCCACGCCATCTTCTTTCCAGCCTCCAAACTACGCCCATGACCACCTCCACCCCCCTTTACAAACCCTGACACCATGCACCCGTGGGCTGGTGGCTGCACGAGGCCAGGAAGAACACTCACCAGCTGAGCCTGCTGCTGAGCCTGGCCGGCATGGTGATCCTCGGTCTCATCTCTCTGGGCCATCCCTGGATCCACTTCCAGGTGCCGCTGGCACCCCGCGGGGACCCTGCTGGCTTCCGGACCATCCCCATTGACACCGTCTTATTTGTACGGTGCTCTGAGACGTTCTGCCAGCATGAGTACGACCACAAAGCTTGTAAGGCCTGCCCTGCCCTCATCACTCCTGGGGCTTCTCCTTTCTCTTTGTTGCAGGGACACCACTCCCCCGCCACTTCCTGTCTCCCCTGGGCTAGGTGTTCTCTCTCCCTGGAGGGTCCTCCTTGCCCCAGCACCCTCCTCACATCTGCCCCCAAACCGCCTTTCCGGAGCTGGAGTTGTATGCTCAGGCCAAAGGCATCTGTCTCAACATCCCTTCCCTAGAGCCCAGTTTCAATTTTCTTAAAATGGGAACAAAGAATTTTCAAAAGAGAGTTTCAGAATGGTGCTAGGCTTCCTGGAGACCTCTCCCCGTGCTCGGGGCCAGGGAGCCTGCCTCAGGGATCCTGACGCTCTTCCTTCCCCAGACCTGCTGGACTTAGCCTGGATCTTCATCCTCGTCGCCAGCGTCACCAACTTCATCCTCTGCATCATCTTCATGAACATTGTCTTCACCAGCTCCAACATGCCCCTCCTGGACTTCTCCAGTGTCATCATCAGCATCCTGACAGGCATGGCCCTGAGCTCCTTCCCTAAGGAACTACGTCAAGGAGCCCCCAGGGCTGTCTTGAGACCCAGCCTCTCCCCAGCCTCGCTTTCCTCCCCCGTCCCCAAGCCCATCTCCCTCCACGTCTCCACCCCATCCCAATAACAAAGACCTGCTTCCAACCCAACAGCCCCAGTCCCAGCCTCCACTTCACCTCCCATCTCCACCACCAGCAAATCTCAAACTCATTCACCTTCCCCTTCCATGGCAGCCACTCCCACCCCACACCCACGCCATCTTCTTTCCAGCCTCCAAACTACGCCCATGACCACCTCCACCCCCCTTTACAAACCCTGACACCAAATGCCACACCTGACCCTTCTCAAGACTCATGACAAATCCAGCCCACCCCTATTGCCTACAACTCTTAACCTGAAACTCAGCTCCAGTCCATCTCTGATCCCATCTCCGTCGTCCCCAACCTCAACCGCATCCTGATCACCTGAGAATCTCACTCTCAAACTCAACCCAAGGCATGCCCAGCTCCACCATCTTACCCGACTCCAATCCAGCCCCATTCCCAACCAGAACTTGACCCCATCCCCCAACCCAGCCTTGACTTCAGGGTCCATCCCTCGGACATTCACTGCCCAGGACTCAAGCCCATGTTCAGTTCCAACTCCATCTCAAAGCCTTCCTCACTACCAGCACCAGCTCTGGGGAGTTGGTTCAAGCTACATAAGTTTTCTGAGCCAGAGTCTTCTCATCTGTAGGGTGGCGGTTAAATTTCCTACCCTGTGGAGCCTAGGGAGGACTGAATTAGAAGATGCTGGGGCGTCATGGTGGTTACTCAGCTTTGCACACAGCCTTGTCTTGAGAGTCCTCCCGCTCTTTTCCGTATTACTCAAAATCAATATTCTGATTAGAAGAGCTTTCCATTAGCCTGCCAAGCCACACTTTTAGAAAAGAGGGTGTGCTTTCATTTGAAAATGCATATACTGGGTTCCCATCTCATGTAATAACTGATCACAACAATCAGTTGCATCAGAAGAATATTCTTGGAGCATGAGAGTGAGGCCAAGAAGAGAGAACACCCAGTTCCCTGTTTTCTTGTTAGTAAATGATATTTATCCAGTTTGTCTAGGAATTTCTCTTGATGGTTTAAGATACAAAGTGTAGAGAACATCTCGGTTTTATGTCATCTAAAATAGGACATTTTTTTCTGTAAGAAAAGCATTCCTGGGATTTCCCCAGCTCTCCAGTGGTTAAGACTCCATGATTTCAGTGCAAGAGACAAGAGTTCAATCCCTCGTCGGGGATTCCTGCATGCTACTCAGTGTGGCCAGAAAAAGAAAATCGTTTCTGCCCATTCCCCCTTTTCATTAAATGGAAATCCTTCTATATTATTTTTCAATAACGTAAAGAAAAAAAATACCCTGTTGTCTGTTATGCTAAGAGGAAAAGTGAGTCTTTTCACAAACTGTTTTCTTAAGATATAGTCTGTGGTGGATCTTTGTCGCCACACAGGGTCTTTCTCTAGTTGCAGTGAGTGGGGGCTCCTCTTTATTGAGGTACGCGGGCTTCTCCTTGCGGTAGTTCCCTTGTTGTGGAGTACAGGCTCTCAGGTGAGCGGGTCTTCAGTTGCTGCGGTACTTGGGCTTGGTCGCCCCGCAGTGTGTGGGCTCTTCCAGGAGTAGGAATGGAATCCACATCCCCTGGATTGGCAGGCGGATTCTTAACCACTGGGCCACCAGGGAGGCCCACAAATTATCTTTAATTTATGTCATCTCAAAATAGAATTAAAATATCCAGAAGGACTAAGTTTCTCATCCACTGTTTCAGAAGCCCCCAAATTAAGGATGCCATAAGGGTGATGATACCCTCAGCTCTTGAGGACGTACCATGTGCCAATCTCAGTAACTCCTCAGGATAGTCCAAGGAGAAGGGTTCTAAAATTATGCCCATTTTACTCATGAGGGAAATGAGGCTCAGAGATGCAGTGGCTACCCTGAGGGAGGATGCAGAAACAAGACAAGAGCTCCAGGGGGCTAACCCCAAAAGCCTGTGGTTTTAGACACCACCATTGCCTGGTTGAAGACCATGTCTTGGCCCTCACCGATGTCCTCTGCCATGACGCTGTCGGGAGCCTGTTTTCCTGCCTGTGAGCAGAGGTTCATGACAGTGAAAGGGGGAAAATAAGGAACAAGACCCTGGCATCTGGGGGCAGGGGCCCGGACCCCAGTGGATGCCTGGCCTCCTGACACCTGTTCTCACGCAGGGACCAGCCTGATCCTGGGCATCCTGTTCTACCTGATGCAGGCCCGGGAGTACCTGCAGGAAGACATGACCTACAAGCTGGGGTGCAGCTTCTACTCTGGATCGGCGTTTTTTTCCTTTTGATGGGGCTGGGGGTAGTTTGGATGGGGAAGAGTTCCTGTCATTGACTCAGTGTGGCCAGAAAAGAAAATCGTTTCTGCCCATTCCCCTTTTCATTAAATGGAAATCCTTCTATATTATTTTTCAATAACGTAAAGAAAAAAAATACCCTGTTGTCTGTTATGCTAAGAGGAAAAGTGAGTCTTTTCACAAACTGTTTTCTTAAGATATAGTCTGTGGTGGATCTTTGTCGCCACACAGGGTCTTTCTCTAGTTGCAGTGAGTGGGGGCTCCTCTTTATTGAGGTACGCGGGCTTCTCCTTGCGGTAGTTCCCTTGTTGTGGAGTACAGGCTCTCAGGTGAGCGGGTCTTCAGTTGCTGCGGTACTTGGGCTTGGTCGCCCCGCAGTGTGTGGGCTCTTCCAGGAGTAGGAATGGAATCCACATCCCCTGGATTGGCAGGCGGATTCTTAACCACTGGGCCACCAGGGAGGCCCACAAATTATCTTTAATTTATGTCATCTCAAAATAGAATTAAAATATCCAGAAGGACTAAGTTTCTCATCCACTGTTTCAGAAGCCCCCAAATTAAGGATGCCATAAGGGTGATGATACCCTCAGCTCTTGAGGACGTACCATGTGCCAATCTCAGTAACTCCTCAGGATAGTCCAAGGAGAAGGGTTCTAAAATTATGCCCATTTTACTCATGAGGGAAATGAGGCTCAGAGATGCAGTGGCTACCCTGAGGGAGGATGCAGAAACAAGACAAGAGCTCCAGGGGGCTAACCCCAAAAGCCTGTGGTTTTAGACACCACCATTGCCTGGTTGAAGACCATGTCTTGGCCCTCACCGATGTCCTCTGCCATGACGCTGTCGGGAGCCTGTTTTCCTGCCTGTGAGCAGAGGTTCATGACAGTGAAAGGGGGAAAATAAGGAACAAGACCCTGGCATCTGGGGGCAGGGGCCCGGACCCCAGTGGATGCCTGGCCTCCTGACACCTGTTCTCACGCAGGGACCAGCCTGATCCTGGGCATCCTGTTCTACCTGATGCAGGCCCGGGAGTACCTGCAGGAAGACATGACCTACAAGCTGGGGTGCAGCTTCTACCTGGCGTGGATCGGCGTCTTCCTCTTCGTGATGATTGGTCGGGGCTTGGGCATGGGTTCAGGGGTGAAGATGGGGCTGGGTGGGATAGGTTTGGAATGGGGATCAACTTCTGGGCAGGGAGGATTGTCTTGAGGAGGGAGCTGGGGTTGGGGATGGGCAGGGGGCTGTGCACGGGGCCAGGGTGGGTGTGGACTTGAGAATGGGTCGGGGCCTGGGCTGAGCTGGGTTTAGGCAGGAGTCTGAGTCATGATCGGGAGTGTAGCTGGGCCTGAAGAAACGATGGGCATCAGGCCTGGCTGCTGAACTCTGTGCCTCACCCTCTCTGCTCTCTTCCTTCCCCCAGGTTTCTTTTCCTACTTGAACTACATAAATTTCTGGTCCATCCTGGCAATCCAGGCCATCTGGGCTTAGGACGTGAGACGGTCCCCACCTCGGGTCGGCTCCTGCGCCTCCCTGCCAAGCACCAGCCAGCCCTGCTGTCAAGCCCCACGCCCCCCACCAAGAGCCGTGTCCTTTTTCAGTCCTCTCTGAAACCCCTCCAACTCAGATTAATACTATGTATTTTCAAATGGTCTGTGTCTTTCACCCAGAACACTCTTTCAGTTCAGTACCTTGTAAGGGTTCTGACGGGGGTCATCCCTCGAGCCCCTGGGGGAGGGGAAGGGGGAGAGGAGGGACTTGGAAGAGAAGGGGTTCCTACCATGTGGGTGGTGCTCAATCAGTGTCTGTTGAAAAGCTGACTCTCTCCACTCCAAGCTCTCTGGGCTTCATCCGTCACCTCTGTGACCCCCGCGATCTGCTCTTCCTGGCACCCACACTTCACCCCTCACCCTCCCTGCGGCACCCGCCACCCCCACTTCCTTCTCCCCTCCATGCGAGTCTATTCCTTTTTTTAACTTCAAAAAACCTTTTTCCCATACCACCCCATTCCTTCCCTATGTATTTATTTTCAAGGCTATTACATGTAGCCAGTTTTTGCAGACTGTGTGGGAGATAACAACAGTAGAGCTGCTCCTTGGTATCCACAGGGAATTGGTCCCAAAACTCCCTCGGATCCCCTACTTTGGGAGTGCTCCAGCCCCTTCTATAAAATTGCAGGGTGGACGTCCCTGACGGTCCAGTGGTCAAGAATCCACCTGCCAGTGCAGGGGACATGGGTTCAATCCCTGGTCCAGGAAGACTTCGCATGCCATGGCACAATGAGGCCCACGTGCTACAATTAATGAGCCTGCGCGCTGTTGCTAGAGAAGTCACCCCAGTGAGAAACGCCCTCCCCACAATGAGAGAGCCGCCCGGCAACTAAGTACAGCAGTGAAGATCCAGGGCAGCCATACATATACAATTTTAACATTGTAATGCAATTTGCATAGAAACTATGCACATCCCATGGTACCCTTTAAATCATCTCTAGATTACTTATAACATGTAATATAAATGCTGTGCAAACAGTTGCCAGGACACGCAGCAAATTCAAGTTTCGGTTTGGGGAACTTTCTCAAACTATGTTTCCTCCCATTTTTTCGATCCAAGATTGGTTGAAATGGGGTATGTGGAACCTGTGGATACAGCAGGTCAATTAATTGTACCTTAATCTAGTTAAGAGTTTAGTCCATAGCATGTGCTCATCACATGTTGTTACAATGATTCTTCCTCTCGTCCCCCACAAAAGGCTCTCCTGTGTATTCATTTTTAACAAAAAGTGAGCTGCAGCTGGACTTCCCAGGAGGCACTAGTAGTGGAGACCTGCCTACCAATGCACAAGACACGAGAGATCCCCTGTGTTGGATCCCTGGTCAGGAAGATCCTCTGGAGGAGGGCATGGCAGCCCACTGCAGTATCCTTGCCTGGAGGATCCCACGGGTAGAGGAGCCCGGGCCCTGCACAGAGTCAACAACTGAAGGGACTCCGCGCACACGCGAAAGCTGCAACTCTGTGCCAGACACTGGGTCTACAGGAGTGACCCACTGGACACAAATCCTAGGAATTGCACAGAGGCACCCCCCACCCCTGTCCCCCCTCCCCACATAAAAAACCAAACAACAACATGCCCACAAATAGATACGTTAGGAGAAAAGAGCTATGAAGAAAAAGAACAGAGGGTAAGGAAGACCAGTTTGGAAAGGAGAGGATCTGTTGTATAGAGCAGACAGGGAGGGGCTCTATGCAAAGATGACCTCTGAGTAGAAACAGGACAGCAGAGAGGAGGAGAGCCATGGGGAGTGATAGGGGAAAGAGTTCCAGGCCGCTGAGGAAAGGCATGTGCAAATGTCCTGGGGGTAGAAACACCCTTAACAGATTCTAGGAAGAGCTGGGAGGCCTGAGTGAGGGTAGCCTGAGCAAAGAAGAGAGAGGAAAGAAAGAAAGAAGAAAGGGAACGGGGACCGGGTACCTCTGGGCCTTGTGGGCCAGGGAGGACTTGGCCTTCCTGAGTGAGGCAGCGTCCAGTGAAGGAAACCGGTCACTTCTCAAATGTCCAGAGTTTAAGTCTCTTGCTTTTACTTCAGGTCAAAGGCTTCATGGTGGAGCCTCCTCACTAGAAGAAAGAAAACCACCCTAATGATCAGGGGAACCAGTTAAACAGAGCGTCTGGTCACACAAGGGAACACTTAACCACTGCCTAAGGGATGAGGTCACTTTGTGTACGGATGGGGAGAGACTGTGTATGGGACACACTGGAGTCAAAAAAAAGAAAAAAAAAAAACGGCGTCTTTACCCACAACGTGTGTGTGTGTGTGTGTGTGTGTGTGTGTGTGTGTGTGTGTGTGTCTGTGTGTGTGTGTGTGTGTGTGTGTGTGTTGGCCACTGCGTAGTGAGAGGACAGAAGTAGAAAAGTTTCATTCAATATCTTGGGGAAAAAAACAACAACAACCTTTTACAATCCTGTCAGTCCTCAGATCTCCAACTGTACCAGTAATCCAAGTTCCCACCTGAGTCTGGGCCTACAGGTCCCTGCCCCTTGACCCAAGCCTTCCTTCCAGCCTCACCTTTCTCTGCGCAGGCTCGGCCTCTCACCCTGCCTCGCGGACGCGCCCCTGAAACGCCCCCTTGTCAATCTTCGGCGCTGGCCCCGCCCCCGAAGCCACAGCGCCCACCTCTGCTGCGCGGGCAAATCCACCTGCTTCTCTAGCCCCTCCCGCCCTCGGGGTCCTTCCTCTCCATGGACCGCCTCTCGTGGTGTTCACACACTTGCCAGACTCTCACAGCAGGAGGACAGGCCCCGAAATTTCCTTGCTCCTTTCTTCTTCCGCCCCCTTGTCCAACGTCTCACCTCCTTTTTAGAAAGATTCTAGGGGGAACAGGTACCGTTTTCTTCCCCCAGGATCAAAGCATGGTTTCCGAGACCGGCGTCTGTACTGGACGCCTCGAGGCGGAGCCTGCCTGGGGCCGGGGGGCGGGCTGTGCGAGCCGCGCGCGCAATAAATGGAACGTGGTGCAGCGCGCACACGCTTTGGAGATTGCAAGCTTTGGGTGAGCGTTCAGTCTGGGCTCCCTTTGCGGGAAGGGATGGGTGGGGACTGGGTCACGCGTAATGTGTGTGCCCGGGGCTGCGGCGGCGACGGGCAGGCCGTGGCGTGGTCGGTGTCGGGCCTTCGGAAGGACCCGAACCTCAGGCTCCGAGGCGATCCTGAGGGTTCGGGGCGGTAGTGGCCGTCGGAGAGGGTGGGGGAGGACTCCAGCTGCGGAAGCGAGCGGGGACCGCCGGGCCAGCCGTTCTTTGCACCCCGATCCGGCTGCGCCATTTCTGCTGCCCACGTTTCAGGACTCCGCCATCTTGTCACTTTCTAGGGGCAGTTGGTGCTGGTGCTGGTGGGCGTTTCTTGACACCTTCCGGTTTTTTTTGTCGGAAGCTTTCCACGCCTGTGTGGCGACGCGTGCTTTCTTTAGGAAATCGTTTTTCTGTGTTCCGATTTCCTGTGGCTGGCGTGTTGGTGAAACGTGGAGCAGAGACCTTGTGCGAGGTAGAGCCAGGCTCTCAAGGGTTACCAAGGGAGAAGTGGGGGTGGGCGGTCGCTAAGTGAATTGCTGGGTTGTGTCTTGAGACCCAGAGGGAGTAGTTGGAGGAGAAGGCCTGTGGATCTTCGTTGACTTTCAGGAATCATTCAGACCCAGTCACTTGGAGTTTTGTGCTGACTCAGGACATGCGTTTTGTTAAACGTTAGTTCTGGGCTAATGGGGCTTTTTGGATAGCGTTTTCCCAACTCCCGAGCAATACCACGCCTCCTCCAACGAGATCCAGCCCAGGAACTAGCAGATTTTTCTATCCCCGACCCCACAACCTAGCTGACTTTTTTCTTTCAGTCAGCCATCGAGATAACCATTGGTGTTATCTTGTCCATTCATCCCTCAAGCACGCCCTGTTTTGCCTTTGCCCCGTATATTCCTTTTTCATGTTCTTTTTACTTTTTGTGGTTAAAATCCCCAAACATACAGGGATTTTCACAGAACATTTTGCCATGTTTGGCTTTTGTGTGCTTCCTGTTTTGAAAGTGAACTTATTTCATCCAAAAGAGTTAACACTGTGTCTCTAAAATAGTGTTTTTCTGCTTAATAACAATGCTGTTGTCGTTCTCCATGAGATTAATTCCTCACTCTCTGCACAGTGTTCATAGTTCTGAAGTCATTTCCAAAATGTCTTTCACAGCTGATTTGTTCAAAAGTGCTTGTGTTTAAGGGTCTCTGGCCATTACTTCTGCTGCTTGTGTTTTAGGTTTCTCTTTTCCTCCCTATTCTCCATTCCCTCCCCCGCCACAGTTTCTTCCAAGGGATTTGCATCTTAGCAGTCACTGTTCAGGGTCAGTAGTCAGCGGGTTCTCTCCACGTGCCAAGTTTGAGGACAGTCCTTTGTGGACCTGTGACGCGGGAGGGGAGGGCCCTGTGGTGTCGGCCCAGGGAAGGCTGTGGCATTTGTCCTTCGTGATGGATTTTGTGTTTTCCAGTCTCGAGTGCTGTTTGCTTGCTTGGCCTCTTTTCCTGAAGGTGAGGGGCCTTACGATCTGGTTGCTGAGGGACCCGGGCTCCCATGATGTCTAGCACTGGGCTCCGATCACCCCTGAGGACACAGTGCCCCCCCAGGACCTTTGACACCTGGGGGTCTGAGGGGCCCTGGGTTTGCTCTTCTTTGGACTCCCCCTGCCACACACACTGTTTCTTATTCGAACCCTCACCGAGTCCTTCCTGTGTTCCAGGTGTGTCCTCAAGCCGAGGGGCCGCCCACCACCACCCTACCTTGGTAAGAACCCCGGTTTCCAATTCCTGACCCAACCACCTCTGAAATATCCCAGCCCCGTTTGGGGTGACTTCCTATCCAGTGTCTCTGGGACCGAATTTGCACTCTAGGTCTCATGCCAATCCCAGCCCTGCTGGTCTTGGGCTTGGAGATGTTAGTCAAGTGATGACTCTCCTGAGCCTCAGTTTCTGTGTCTGTAGAGTGGGTACAACCTATCAGGAGCCTTTGGGCCCCTGTGCGCCACATGGTTGGCTAGGGTGGTGATGTTCCCTGACTGCAGTGGTAAGGGCTGAATATGACAGGGAACACGGGGGCTTGCGGAAAGGAAAATGTGTAGTCTGTCCATGGTATCCACCAGGGTTGGTTCCAGGGCCCAACAGATGTGGAGAGCCCCATATACATTTTGGGGTTTCAGGAAAAAGGACTTACAAGAATTCTAATTTTCAAACTCAGCAGAAAAGGAACAGAAGGGCTAGAAGCAGTATCCCTGCCCGGCTGTGGGCGGGTGACGGGGGATTGTAGACTAAACACAAGTATACCTTTCAGCGGAGATGAGGCAGCCTCTTGTGAATCATGTGCCTGCAAACTGATACAGCTAATAAGCTTGCCTTCCATCTATAAAGTAGCCATTGTCAAAGAATGGGCTTTATCTGGAGAGTGTTTCACAGGATGTTTCAAGAGCTAAGTCATCATATGGGTATGTGTTGAGGGGCCTTACGGGAGGGCCCTGTGGTGTCGGCCCAGGGAAGGCTGTGGCATTTGTCCTTCGTGATGGATTTTGTGTTTTCCAGTCTCGAGTGCTGTTTGCTTGCTTGGCCTCTTTTCCTGAAGGTGAGGGGCCTTACGATCTGGTTGCTGAGGGACCCGGGCTCCCATGATGTCTAGCACTGGGCTCCGATCACCCCTGAGGACACAGTGCCCCCCCAGGACCTTTGACACCTGGGGGTCTGAGGGGCCCTGGGTTTGCTCTTCTTTGGACTCCCCCTGCCACACACACTGTTTCTTATTCGAACCCTCACCGAGTCCTTCCTGTGTTCCAGGTGTGTCCTCAAGCCGAGGGGCCGCCCACCACCACCCTACCTTGGTAAGAACCCCGGTTTCCAATTCCTGACCCAACCACCTCTGAAATATCCCAGCCCCGTTTGGGGTGACTTCCTATCCAGTGTCTCTGGGACCGAATTTGCACTCTAGGTCTCATGCCAATCCCAGCCCTGCTGGTCTTGGGCTTGGAGATGTTAGTCAAGTGATGACTCTCCTGAGCCTCAGTTTCTGTGTCTGTAGAGTGGGTACAACCTATCAGGAGCCTTTGGGCCCCTGTGCGCCACATGGTTGGCTAGGGTGGTGATGTTCCCTGACTGCAGTGGTAAGGGCTGAATATGACAGGGAACACGGGGGCTTGCGGAAAGGAAAATGTGTAGTCTGTCCATGGTATCCACCAGGGTTGGTTCCAGGGCCCAACAGATGTGGAGAGCCCCATATACATTTTGGGGTTTCAGGAAAAAGGACTTACAAGAATTCTAATTTTCAAACTCAGCAGAAAAGGAACAGAAGGGCTAGAAGCAGTATCCCTGCCCGGCTGTGGGCGGGTGACGGGGGATTGTAGACTAAACACAAGTATACCTTTCAGCGGAGATGAGGCAGCCTCTTGTGAATCATGTGCCTGCAAACTGATACAGCTAATAAGCTTGCCTTCCATCTATAAAGTAGCCATTGTCAAAGAATGGGCTTTATCTGGAGAGTGTTTCACAGGATGTTTCAAGAGCTAAGTCATCAAATGGGTATGTGTGTTACCTGAAAAGAAACAACTTGCCAGCTCTGGGAGGGTTTGTTTTTTCCCTGCTCTGGTCATTGACCTCTAGGCCGAAGTCTCTATTCCCACTAGTAAGGGTGGCCAGGGCTTGATGGAAACGGGGTGCTCAACACACATGTGCTCTGGAGAGCTGAGTCTTGGGGGCTCTTGGAGGTTTGGCTTTTTGCTAACGAGTATCTTCAGGAGGGAGCTTGTGACTGTGAAGGGTTTGGGCAGAACAGGGATGGTCGGAGCATCTTCTTGGGAGGGCTCTTCATCCAAAGTGTCGTGGGCCAAGAGGAGATTTCCAGGAAAGCGTGGGGTCAAGAGAGTGCCACTTGGGCAGGGACATGTGAGGGCGAGAAGAGGAGGCCCTGACAGGGTCGGGAAGCCCTAAGGGATGTGTCCCATTGTCAATTTCTGAGGCCGCAGAACTGACAAGATGGAAGCATTCTCTTCTGCCGCGGCCAGTCCGGGGTGGGTGGCGGGGTTGGGGCGTGGGGTTTGAGGGCACTGGGACCCCCGTGATGTCCAGCACTGGGCTCTGATCACTGAGGACACAGTGCCCCCCGGGACCTTTGACACCCGGGGCTCTGAGGGGGAGTCCCGCCTCGGGAGGGATGGTGGGAGGGACGCAGTTGCCCTGCACCCCACCGATCTCTCCCGCTCCCACCCCTTCCTGTCCACAGGTGGTTCCCCCAGGAGCTGAGCAGCCTGGCCGTCCTTCGGTAAGAACAGAAGAAAACCCCCCTTATTAATTCAGTGATAGTCCTATTCAGTTTATAGTGACACCAGCTCAGGGTTAATAAAGTTTACAGGTTACGGAGCGTCATCAGGATCGATGGCAAGCACTGAGCCTGAGCCAGGCAGCCTTTGTCGGTGCTGGGTTCATCTCTCGGCAGCCCCGTCAGCTGTCCCAGCTGCGCTGGAAGCAGAGGGGATGGCTTACTCTCCTCTGCTTCTGGTGGGGAAGGGCTTTATTGGTGCAGCGCCCACCCTCTCAGGGGCCCCAGGGTGCCGGGGCTATCTCTGCCCTGTGGTTGAGGATACAGGACCAAGGAGGTGGTTTCTATTATTATTATTTACTTATTTTTGGCTATTCTGGGTTTTCACTGCTGCTGCAGGCTCTTCCCTGGTTGCAGGGAGTAGAGGCTCCTCTCTAGTTGCAGTGAGCAGGCTTATTGTTGTAGTGACTTCTCTTGTGGAGCTCAGGCTCCTAGGGCACACGGGCTTCAGTAGTTGCGGCACGCGGGCTCCGGAGTTGTGGCTCCAGGGCTCTAGAGCACAGGCTCCGTAGTGGCGGCTCATGGGCTTAGTTACTCCTCACAGCATGCGAGATCTTCCCGGATCAGGGATCAAATCCATGTCTCCTGCACTGGCAGGCAAACTCTCCACCACTGAGCTACCAGGGAAGCCCCAAGGAGATGGGCTTTGAGCCCAGGTTCTGCCAATTTTGAGATTAGGGCACCTTCACCATTCGTCTGTGCGGATCAGGCTGGGGTGGGGCTTCCTGGAGTATCTCCTGCGAGGTCCGGGCCCTACCCTGCCTGGGTTTGTAGATTTGCCTCTGCCAGCACTGCTGGGGAGCACGAGGTGGCGCCAGCGCCAGGGACCTCGAACACCAGCCTTCGCAGACCACCCCAGAGGAACTGCGTGTGCCCTGAATTCTGTGGCCTCTGCTGCAAAGGGAGGGGGTAAAGTAGGAGGAAGTGGATGGGAGAGGGGCAGGGAGGAGGGACAGGCCAGCCTGGGGGCGGGGCTTGGAGAGATTGCCTCAGCCTGAAGAGGCCACGCTGAGGGACCCCTGTGATGTCCAGCACTGGGCTCTGATCTTCTGTGAAGACACAGTGCTCCCCCGGGACCTTTGACACCCGGGGGTCTGAGGGGTCCCAGGCTCTGGGAGAGATGGACAGGGGGTCGTGGTTGCACCCCACCAACCTCCTCTTCCCCTCCCCACGCCTTCCATCTGCAGGCAGTTGCTCCAGCCGTCCCGTGATTCTTTCAGCCGTCCGGTAAGAACAGGTTCTTGGCGGGCGGTGCCATCCTCCTGTTTTGTTTTTGTTTGTTTTTTTTTTAAGATTTATTTTATTTATTTATTTTGGGCGGGGGTGGGGAGCAGGTGGGCTGCTTCTGTTGGTCTTTAATTTGTCTATTTTCATCCGTCTTTGTTCTTTGGCCCGTGTGGGCCTCCCATCGCGGTGGCCTCTGTTGTCGCAGAGCACCAACTCTGGGCGTGTGCGCTCCAGAGCTCCGGCTCGGTAATTGGACACATCGGTCCAGCTGCTCCGCGGCACGTGGGATCTTCCCAGGCCAGGGATTGAACCGGCGCCCCTTGCACTGCAGGGCGGTGTCCTTACCCTCTGGACCACCAGAAGCCCGCCATCCTCTGTTGTAACCACACGGGGAGGATCTCCTCACAGCATGCGAGATCTTCCCGGATCAGGGATCAAATCCATGTCTCCTGCACTGGCAGGCAAACTCTCCACCACTGAGCTACCAGGGAAGCCCCAAGGAGATGGGCTTTGAGCCCAGGTTCTGCCAATTTTGAGATTAGGGCACCTTCACCATTCGTCTGTGCGGATCAGGCTGGGGTGGGGCTTCCTGGAGTATCTCCTGCGAGGTCCGGGCCCTACCCTGCCTGGGTTTGTAGATTTGCCTCTGCCAGCACTGCTGGGGAGCACGAGGTGGCGCCAGCGCCAGGGACCTCGAACACCAGCCTTCGCAGACCACCCCAGAGGAACTGCGTGTGCCCTGAATTCTGTGGCCTCTGCTGCAAAGGGAGGGGGTAAAGTAGGAGGAAGTGGATGGGAGAGGGGCAGGGAGGAGGGACAGGCCAGCCTGGGGGCGGGGCTTGGAGAGATTGCCTCAGCCTGAAGAGGCCACGCTGAGGGACCCCTGTGATGTCCAGCACTGGGCTCTGATCTTCTGTGAAGACACAGTGCTCCCCCGGGACCTTTGACACCCGGGGGTCTGAGGGGTCCCAGGCTCTGGGGAGAGATGGACAGGGGGTCGTGGTTGCACCCCACCAACCTCCTCTTCCCCTCCCCACGCCTTCCATCTGCAGGCAGTTGCTCCAGCCGTCCCGTGATTCTTTCAGCCGTCCGGTAAGAACAGGTTCTTGGCGGGCGGTGCCATCCTCCTGTTTTGTTTTTGTTTGTTTTTTTTTTAAGATTTATTTTATTTATTTATTTTGGGGGGGGCGGGGTGGGGAGCAGGTGGGCTGCTTCTGTTGGTCTTTAATTTGTCTATTTTCATCCGTCTCTGTTCTTTGGCCCGTGTGGGCCTCCCATCGCGGTGGCCTCTGTTGTCGCAGAGCACCAACTCTGGGCGTGTGCGCTCCAGAGCTCCGGCTCGGTAATTGGACACATCGGTCCAGCTGCTCCGCGGCACGTGGGATCTTCCCAGGCCAGGGATTGAACCGGCGCCCCTTGCACTGCAGGGCGGTGTCCTTACCCTCTGGACCACCAGGGAAGCCCGCCATCCTCCTGTTGAGCTTGCACGATGTAGAGATGCCGGTGGTGGTGTCCACACAGGCAGGCGCTGCACACTTGGCTCTGAACCAGGCACAGTGCTGAGCACTAGATTCGTTTAAGCTTCACGGTAAACCCACCGGAGGGGTGCGGTGGATGGTATAAAGGGGGAGGTTGATACAGAAGGTGTGGAAGGCAGGCGGTATCCAGGCACCTAGCAGGGCTATGCTTTGGGCCCCCATGATGTCCAGCACTGGTCTCTGATCTCTTGGGGGGACACCATGCCCCCCAGGGCCTTTGACAGCTAGGGATCGAGGGACTCCCTCACTAGGGAAGGGTGACTTTTCCCACCCAGCGCCCCTCTGCCCTTCCCGCAGCACCCGGGGCCATGGCGGGGCGGGGCGACCGCTGCTACACGTACACCGAGCTCCTGGCCATCGCCCGGCGCTTCCGGCAGAACCCCAACGAGCTCATGATCACCTGGATCCTACGAGTGTATGACCAGGGAGGCCAGGCCCTGTCCCTGAATGCCGGGGAGCGGGCGCTGCTGGGTGACCTGACCGGTGACGCCGTCTTCAACTACCACTGCAAGGCGCTGCAGGGCGACTGCAGGACGCTGCTGGCCTGGCTGCTGCTGGCCTGGCGCCAGCGCTGGGAGTCCTTCCTTCACTTCGAGGCCACCGAGCTGCCCTTCCGGCCCTGGACCACCATGGAGGAGGGCATCCAGCTAGTGCGCGAGCTGGGCATGCTGGACTGGATCTACCGCCAGCCGCCCCCACTCCCCGAGTCTTCGTGGCTGGCGCCTGAGGACGTGCCCTTCACGCAGGGTCTGCAGCGGCGCCTGCTGACGGCCGCGCCCTCCGAGCTGCGGCTCTCGCTGGTGAGCCTGCTGGTCAAGGGCATGACGGTGCTGGAGGCGGTGATGGAGATCCAGACCATCGCCGACGTGGGCCTGCTCTGGCGCCAGAGCCAGCCGGGCCGTGCCAAGCTCATGCTGGGGCCGAACCCCACGCGCAAGGACCTGATGGGCTGGCTGCTGAGCCACGGCGTGCCCAGGGAGCGCGTGGACAAGCAGCCCACCAAGGTCCTCCTGGAGCTGTACATCAAAGAGGCCAAGCGCAGCCGTGGCCACGCCCCCTACAGCCTCGGGGAGGAGCAGCCCCCGCCGCCCCCTTACTCCGACCAGGCCTGTGGGGAGGAGCCGCCCGTGCGCCCCGACTAGGCACTCCTAGGCCTTTGGGACAGGGAGCAGGACCTTGTAGGGAGGATGCAGAGCCTTGGCCAGCGTATGCAAGTAGCCCCAGAGAGGGTGTCCTTGCTCCCAGCCACCCGTGGGCATTCCCGGCCAGAGCTAGTGGGAAACGGGCTGCTGCTCCCAGACGCAGGGAGAGTCTGTCACGTTCCAGGCTGTTTCACTTGGGCCGGATGGGCATGGTAGGCAGCCCTCCACCCTCCGGGCCTGAAGCACTGTGGGCCAAGCGGGAGACCCCGCCGCCCACACTCTGAAAGCACTTTAACATTTGCAACCTTTTAAGGGTTTTTATTAATGCAGTATATTTTATCTATTATTTTCAGCACTTGGTTTTTAGGGGGACTCATTTCCCCTTTTGTGAAGGCTTTTGTATGAAGAGGTTATGTTGTTTTTTACTATTCTCCTGCAATGCCTTTCTCTTAAAATGGAATTGTGCTCGCCTGCAGAGGGGATGGCCAGTCCTGCTTTTCTCCAGCTGCTGTGCGGCTGGAGGAATGTGTCACCTCCCGGGGAGGGGGCCAAGCAGCCCCACTTTGAGAGGGCAGCCCTGGCCGGTGGTCCCAGGCGCTCATTAAATAGCTCGCGTGTCACTGTGTGAGCCGTGGTGCTTGACTGGGCCCTGGGGTGGAGCTGAGGTGCACGGGGTGTTCTGACCCTCCCCGGGGCCCTGTCGCTGCCCTGGAGCTCCAGGGGCCGTGGTAGGCTGTGAGCTCCTGTCCCAGGTGGGCAGGGAGGGGGCGTCCTCCTGGCTTGTCTAGCTGGGAGGGCCGGGAGGCTCATATTTTATTTACCTGGTTTAAGGAGGCTACTGGCCAGGGTACCCGGCGGTGCTCAGGTGGGGTCCTGCCCGCTTCAGGTCATAATTGCAGCACATGCTCTGCTCTGCCGCCCTCGGGGAGTGCTACCGTGGGCCATCCCTGCTCTGCTGGTCCCCAGGGGTTGATTTCAGGGGTGGTGGTGGGTTTGTGCCAAAAGAGGAGGAGCTGAGAGACTGTGACCCCAGCGCCAGGGCCCCCGAACCAGTCCCAGCAGGCTGGCCACGGGACCAGGCTTTGAGTCTCAGCTCTCCCTTGTAGGGAGGATGCAGAGCCTTGGCCAGCGTATGCAAGTAGCCCCAGAGGTGTCCTTGCTCCCAGCCACCCGTGGGCATTCCCGGCCAGAGCTAGTGGGAAACGGGCTGCTGCTCCCAGACGCAGGGAGAGTCTGTCACGTTCCAGGCTGTTTCACTTGGGCCGGATGGGCATGGTAGGCAGCCCTCCACCCTCCGGGCCTGAAGCACTGTGGGCCAAGCGGGAGACCCCGCCGCCCACACTCTGAAAGCACTTTAACATTTGCAACCTTTTAAGGGTTTTTATTAATGCAGTATATTTTATCTATTATTTTCAGCACTTGGTTTTTAGGGGGACTCATTTCCCCTTTTGTGAAGGCTTTTGTATGAAGAGGTTATGTTGTTTTTTACTATTCTCCTGCAATGCCTTTCTCTTAAAATGGAATTGTGCTCGCCTGCAGAGGGGATGGCCAGTCCTGCTTTTCTCCAGCTGCTGTGCGGCTGGAGGAATGTGTCACCTCCCGGGGAGGGGGCCAAGCAGCCCCACTTTGAGAGGGCAGCCCTGGCCGGTGGTCCCAGGCGCTCATTAAATAGCTCGCGTGTCACTGTGTGAGCCGTGGTGCTTGACTGGGCCCTGGGGTGGAGCTGAGGTGCACGGGGTGTTCTGACCCTCCCCGGGGCCCTGTCGCTGCCCTGGAGCTCCAGGGGCCGTGGTAGGCTGTGAGCTCCTGTCCCAGGTGGGCAGGGAGGGGGCGTCCTCCTGGCTTGTCTAGCTGGGAGGGCCGGGAGGCTCATATTTTATTTACCTGGTTTAAGGAGGCTACTGGCCAGGGTACCCGGCGGTGCTCAGGTGGGGTCCTGCCCGCTTCAGGTCATAATTGCAGCACATGCTCTGCTCTGCCGCCCTCGGGGAGTGCTACCGTGGGCCATCCCTGCTCTGCTGGTCCCCAGGGGTTGATTTCAGGGGTGGTGGTGGGTTTGTGCCAAAAGAGGAGGAGCTGAGAGACTGTGACCCCAGCGCCAGGGCCCCCGAACCAGTCCCAGCAGGCTGGCCACGGGACCAGGCTTTGAGTCTCAGCTCTCCCCTTGCAAGGTGGTCCCAGACAGTGCATAGCCCAGTAGGGGCTCACCTAGATCATGTGTGGCACCTGCAGGCAGGTTTGCACACCTAGGCCTGTGCTCCCTGGCCTGTATGGACGCCTGCACGGGTGCACAGGACCACGCAGCACGGGTGTGTGTGCACCGTCCATGCGTACCTGCAGTCAGGCCTGTCCACGCTGAAGCCTGCCCGCGACCCCCCACTCCCCGCCCCACGCGCACAGGAAGTCACAGAAGCCAGAGCAGCGGTGAGCAGGTGTGTTGTGATCCAGGGTCAGTTGGGCAGGGGGGCCGGGGGCTGCTGGCTCACACGGGGCCCCCCCACGCCCGCAGGCAGGCGGGTCTCCAGGCCAGCAGGCCCAGCCCTGTGCTGAGGGCCGCCAGCACGGCCACGGCCCCAGCCAACAGGGGCACCACGGTGGCTGCGGGGAGAACACGGGGGTGTGAGTCTCGAGGCCGGCGCCCCCCACTCCCGCCCCAGCGCCGAAGGCTGTCACCTGCGGGGGCGGGCTCGTGGGAGCCGTGGCAGGGGATCCCGTGAGCTGGAGGCCGGGCGCGGGCCGTCAGCTGGCGGAAGCGGCCTAGGGGACAGGGGGCTGGGCAGCCGGGGAGGCTGAGGGTCAAGGGCAGGCCCGCGGAGTCGTTGCGGTAGAAGAGGGAGATGGTGACGTTCCTGGAGGGAGAGAGGAGGTGGTGGTACTTCGGTCTCTCCTCGCCTTCCCGACCGCGGGCCTTAGATCTGGAGAAGAGTGGCAAGATGGAGAAAAGCCTCCTGACTCAACGTTTTTTCCCACCTCCTAACCCTGTCCCCCGGTAACCGGGGCGCCGCTGCTCAGGTGGGGTCCTGCCGCTTCAGGTCATAATTGCAGCACATGCTCTGCTCTGCCGCCCTCGGGGAGTGCTACCGTGGGCCATCCCTGCTCTGCTGGTCCCCAGGGGTTGATTTCAGGGGTGGTGGTGGGTTTGTGCCAAAAGAGGAGGAGCTGAGAGACTGTGACCCCAGCGCCAGGGCCCCCGAACCAGTCCCAGCAGGCTGGCCACGGGACCAGGCTTTGAGTCTCAGCTCTCCCCTTGCAAGGTGGTCCCAGACAGTGCATAGCCCAGTAGGGGCTCACCTAGATCATGTGTGGCACCTGCAGGCAGGTTTGCACACCTAGGCCTGTGCTCCCTGGCCTGTATGGACGCCTGCACGGGTGCACAGGACCACGCAGCACGGGTGTGTGTGCACCGTCCATGCGTACCTGCAGTCAGGCCTGTCCACGCTGAAGCCTGCCCGCGACCCCCCACTCCCCGCCCCACGCGCACAGGAAGTCACAGAAGCCAGAGCAGCGGTGAGCAGGTGTGTTGTGATCCAGGGTCAGTTGGGAAGGGGGTACGGGGTTTCCTGGCTCACACGGGGCCCCCCCACGCCCGCAGGCAGGCGGGTCTCCAGGCCAGCAGGCCCAGCCCTGTGCTGAGGGCCGCCAGCACGGCCACGGCCCCAGCCAACAGGGGCACCACGGTGGCTGCGGGGAGAACACGGGGGTGTGAGTCTCGAGGCCGGCGCCCCCCACTCCCGCCCCAGCGCCGAAGGCTGTCACCTGCGGGGGCGGGCTCGTGGGAGCCGTGGCAGGGGATCCCGTGAGCTGGAGGCCGGGCGCGGGCCGTCAGCTGGCGGAAGCGGCCTAGGGGACAGGGGGCTGGGCAGCCGGGGAGGCTGAGGGTCAAGGGCAGGCCCGCGGAGTCGTTGCGGTAGAAGAGGGAGATGGTGACGTTCCTGGAGGGAGAGAGGAGGTGGTGGTACTTCGGTCTCTCCTCGCCTTCCCGACCGCGGGCCTTAGATCTGGAGAAGAGTGGCAAGATGGAGAAAAGCCTCCTGACTCAACGTGTTCACCTCCTAACCCTGTCCCGGTAAACGCCCTGGAGAGCCCTGGCCCCGCCCATTCCCGGGTACCGCCGGCTCCTCACCCTGCGTCGCCGTCCTCAGGGTCTCCCGAGCGCCTCCGGAACTCAAAGCCGAGGCAGGCGGCGTATGGGGGCGTATGCCCGTCATAGAGACCCAGGGCCCCCTGGAGGGCCAGGAGAGTGCTGTCGTGCTGCAGGCGGATCCAAGGCTGAGTCAGGGCTTCTCCATGTGTCCCTCAGACCCCTTAGAGCCAATCCCACCCTAGACACAGCCTTACCAGTTACAGGTAGTCATTTAATAAAAATAGACACAAAATAGGATTAGATAGCGCAGCCCAAAAGCCTGTCCTTCCAGAACTGAATTCTTTGCCATAACACCATCACCTCCCTCCTTTCAGATTCCATACCTCTAGTGATGATACCATCCGAGAGTATGGTTTGGAGATATGTGTTACTCAAGGCATGAGGCTGAGATTCCGTGGGGACCACCAGTCTTCCCTCACCCAAATCGCACACGCACCCCCATTCCTGTACCCAAGTGGCACTGCCTCCCTTCCTGAAGACTCACAGCCGAATACATGACCATCTTGAGAGGCAGCCCCAAGCGCTGCACCCGGGAGAAGTTGGCCAGGATGGCATCCAGCAGGATTCCTGATGGCAAGACAGAGTGCTGAGGGACCCCCAGAGGAAGGCGCCTGGACCTCCCAGCCTCCAGGCACCACCTCTCACCCCCACTCAGCTGGGCCTTCTCCGCTGCCCGGGGAGGGCCCACATGGGCGCCAATATCCAGAGCTGAGACCTGAGCGAGCGTCTGCAGGACATCTGGGGAGGCCCAGGAGGGGAGGGGAAGACCATGGGCTTGCTGGGGAGAGAGGGAGGGGACAAAGTGACCGCCATGTCCTCAGGTCTTCATGCTCCCCTCCAGCCCTCCCATGTGGTCCCCATCCGCTGCAACTGGCTCTTCCTTACCTGACGCCCTCATGGGCTAGATCTGGTCAGGACATTGTGGTGTGCTGTGTTATGAGGAACGTGCTAAGTCACTTCAGTTGTGTCCAGCTATTTATGACTCCACGGACTGTAGCCTGCCAGGCTTCTCTGTCCATGGGATTCTCCAGACAAGAATACTGGAGTGGGTTGCCATGCCTTCCTCCAGAGGATCTTCCCAGCCCAGAAGTTGGATCCCTGTCTCTTAGGTCTACCTGCAGTGGCAGGTGGGTTCTCTACCACTAGCACCACCTGGGGTGCCCATGGTGGGGGTAGTAGCGATGGTTAATGAGCCATAGTAATGGCCACCATTCCAGAAGCCCTAGTCCGAAACCCTGGGGGCCAGAGCTGTTTCAGAATTCAGACGTCTGGGGGGACTTTCCTGGTGGTTCAGTGGCTAAGATTCCACACTTCCAATGCGGGGTGCCCCAGTTCGAACCCTGATCGGGGAACTAGATCTGATATGTCGCAACTAAGACCTGATGCAACCAAATAATTGGAGGAAAAAGAAAAGAATTTAGACGTTTGGAATTTTAGGTAGGTCCCTGGTCCCTGGTGAGGATACAATTAATATATACCTCCCAACACATCCAGTGGGGGCTGGAGCACCCCCTTAGACATACACGTGGCTCTTCCCATCATGCACTTAGGAATATTCCTGTAAGGTGGGTAAGCAAGGACTCTATAGCTAGCCTCATGCAGCTTCAGGTCGGCGCCTGGGGCCCAAGCTTTAGTTTCTTCCGCTTTTGCGATTACTGTAACAGAACTGGGGGTTTGGAATTGCAAACAGGTAGCGTGAAACGCCTCACTGTGTGCCAGGCGCTGTTTTAAGCGCATCACGTGAATTAACCCCATCACGTGAATTAACCCCTTTTGATCCAAACAGCAACGCAGATCGATACGAGTGTCGCCATCCTCATGGCTTTGACGGGGAAACTGAGGCACGAAAAGTTAAGAGACTTGCCTGAGGGAACAGGAGTAGTGAGTGACAAAGCTGGAGATTGAACCCTGTGCCCTTAACGACTTGGTTAGCTGGGTGCTTGGGGCAGGGGCCCACCTGGCAAATCAGAGTGTCCAGAACCTTCCACGCCTTGCGCAGCGGCTCCCCAACCAGCGACAGCCCAGTGAAGTTCTCCAAAATTGCAAGCACCGGACTGGGCTATTTATGATTTTCCACGGACTGTAGCCTGCCAGGCTTCTCTGTCCATGGGATTCTCAAGGCAAGAATACTGGTGTGGCTTGCCATGCCTTCCTCCAGAGGATCTTCCCAGCCCAGAAGTTGGATCCCTGTCTCTTAGGTCTACCTGCAGTGGCAGGTGGGTTCTCTACCACTAGCACCACCTGGGGTGCCCATGGTGGGGGTAGTAGCGATGGTTAATGAGCCATAGTAATGGCCACCATTCCAGAAGCCCTAGTCCGAAACCCTGGGGGCCAGAGCTGTTTCAGAATTCAGACGTCTGGGGGGACTTTCCTGGTGGTTCAGTGGCTAAGATTCCACACTTCCAATGCGGGGTGCCCCAGTTCGAACCCTGATGGGGGAACTAGATCTGATATGTCGCAACTAAGACCTGATGCAACCAAATAATTGGGGGAAAAAAGAAAAGAATTTAGACGTTTGGAATTTTAGGTAGGTCCCTGGTCCCTGGTGAGGATACAATTAATATATACCTCCCAACACATCCAGTGGGGGCTGGAGCACCCCCTTAGACATACACGTGGCTCTTCCCATCATGCACTTAGGAATATTCCTGTAAGGTGGGTAAGCAAGGACTCTATAGCTAGCCTCATGCAGCTTCAGGTCGGCGCCTGGGGCCCAAGCTTTAGTTTCTTCCGCTTTTGCGATTACTGTAACAGAACTGGGGGTTTGGAATTGCAAACAGGTAGCGTGAAACGCCTCACTGTGTGCCAGGCGCTGTTTTAAGCGCATCACGTGAATTAACCCCATCACGTGAATTAACCCCTTTTGATCCAAACAGCAACGCAGATCGATACGAGTGTCGCCATCCTCATGGCTTTGACGGGGAAACTGAGGCACGAAAAGTTAAGAGACTTGCCTGAGGGAACAGGAGTAGTGAGTGACAAAGCTGGAGATTGAACCCTGTGCCCTTAACGACTTGGTTAGCTGGGTGCTTGGGGCAGGGGCCCACCTGGCAAATCAGAGTGTCCAGAACCTTCCACGCCTTGCGCAGCGGCTCCCCAACCAGCGACAGCCCAGTGAAGTTCTCCAGGCGAGTTAAGAAGTCCTGCAAGCACCGGACTGGGCTGAGTGAGCCTAGCAGAGCGCCCTTTGGGTCCAACCAGGTCCCGCCGGCCCCGCCCCCTGCCGGCGTGCCCCGCCCCTCCATCCAGGCTGACCCCGCCCCGTTCCACCCGCAGGTCCGCCCCGCCCACCCCGCTCTGCCCCGTGGGTCCCGCCCCATTCTCGCCGCCACCCAGGCCGCGCTCACCGTCCAGCCTTCCAGGGCGGTCTGGTACTCGATGGCCTCCGTGGCCTCCCTCAGCAGCTCACGGTATCGGGGACAGCTGCGCGTAGGGAACCTCAGCAGCTGGAGGAAACTGAGGCTCAGAGGGGACAACAGTGTGACTGGGGCCCGAGTGTAGGCAGGGACCTGGGGCTGGGGGGCTTGTCTGCGGACCACGGTCTGCCCCAGATCTAGCTGCAGCTTCTGGGGTGGGCAGCTCACGCCCTCAGGACAGCTCATCCCCAGGGAAGGTGTCACTGCTCTGGGTCCCGGGAGCCCCCAGTCAGGTCATGAGCCTTGACCCTGAGCCTCTGGCCCTGCCATCTCAGTCCCTCTCTCTCTTCGTCCCTGCACCTTCAGGCCCTGTCCAGCCCCCTGACCTTGTCCTCAGTGACTGGCACCGTGTGCACAGGGATGGGCCTCCAGGTGGCCTCAGAGCGCCCCGGGGCGGCCTCCGGGAACAGCCCCGCCAGGTTGGCCTGAGCACTCTCCAGGGTCCGGTCAAAGTCAGTGCTGCGAATGTACACCTGGACGGGGCGGGGAGAGGACGGGCCAGGGGACCGCGGTCAGTGTCAGAGGTCAACTACAGCAGCAAATCCAGAGCTTCAGGTTAAGATCACGGTCAAAGGTCAGGGGTTACGGCAGGTTCAAGGATCTGGCCTTCAGCATTGGAAATTGGGATCAAGGGTCAGAGGCCAATGTCAGGAGAGTGGAGTTGGGGTCAGAAGCTGGATGCACATTGAGAATTAAAGGGATCTGTTGAGTCAGTGAAAGTCAGAAAGGAAGATCAGAGTCGTGGAAAGTTAGAGGTCAAGAGGGCAGGTTGGAGGTCATGAGATCAGAGTTCAGTACTTGTGTATCAGGGATCAGAGGTCGGAGGTCAGGGGGAATGACCCTATGGGAATCTGTCAGGAGACAGAGGAAGATACAGAAAGTTGGATTGGCTGAAGGGTAGAGGTCAAAGGTTAGAGTCAGAAGGGCAAGTAGAATCAATGAGGGCCAGAGACAGGATCAGTCAAGTTTTGAGCCAGAGGTCAGAGGGTCTGGTGGGAGCCAGCGGGAGTCAGCAGAGGTGGGGGCCAGAAAATAAAGTCAGCGTGGATGGAGGTCAGAGGTCAAGATGCGACTCAGGCTGAGACGGAGCTGGAGGTCAGTGTGGGTTAGTCGATGGTTCAGCGATCAGAGATCAGACCTAAGGTGGGTGGGGGTCCAAGGCCGCAGGCAGAGGGCCAGGGAAGCGCTGGAGTCAGGGAAGGTCAGAGGTGGGAGGTCGTGAAGTAGGATGGACATGACGTACCTCCTCCCGCCGGTACTCGGGGCTCAGAAAGTCCTCATAGCGGCTCCTCAGGAAGCGGCCCAGCTCCAGCTGCTGGCGGACCCCCTCCTGGGGACAGCACAGGCTCAGTGGACCCCTCCCCAGCTCACCCGCCCTTCGACCCATCCCCTGCTTCTCACCCCGGTCAGCTGGCCCAGGCCGCGTGGCCACAGGCTGGATCCAGCCTCCTTGTGCGGGTCAGTGGGGTAGGAGGCCAGCGGGGCCCGGTCGCCATGGCGGAACACCTGGGGAGGGGAGCGGGTCAGGGCTGGCCTGGGGGACCCGAGGGGCCGGGGCAGAGCCGGGGGCACCTCACCACAGCCACGAAGACCAGGGGTCCTTCCGTCAGGGCCTGGGGCAGCAGCAGCAGCAGCAGAAGCCATCCGGCGGGATGGCCCCCAAACCCTGGCCCGGCCATTTCCACACAGCCAGACGCTGAGCTCAGCCCGCTGTCGGCGCCGCAGTCCCACCCGCTCATTACCCCGCCTCAGCACCCCCGAAGAGCAGGTCCCAGCACGCCTTCCCCCAGAGCCCGGTCCCCCAGGGCCTCTGTCAGCCATGGATTCCCCGGGGATGAACCTGTTTCATCTTTCCCACAGCTCCAGGAAATGTTGATCTGACAGCCTCCACTCCATGGTGCAGATGGGGAAACTGAGGCACAACAAGGGTGAGCAGTCTGCCTGAGGGAACACAGCTTGTGAGTGGCGAAGCTGGCATCTAAACCTAGGTGCCCTTGAAGTGGGTACAGAGGGTGGAGACCCCTGCCCCGGCCCCACATTCTAGAGTGCCCTGCCTGCTCCTCCTGCCACATCTGTTCTTCTCTGCTCTCGAATGCTGGGGCTCTTCAAGGCTTTCTTGAACTCCCTGGTGGTTTCATCTTTCAGTGCATCCACAGCTGGCCAAAGCCAGCATGGCTCAGAGGCTGAACACCCATACCCTGGAGTTTGGACAGGTGGGGTTCAAACCCCAGCTTTACTCTATATAAGCTGTGTGACTTGGGATCAGTTATCGCACGTCTCTGTGCCTTTGTTTTATCATTCATGAAATGGGGACAAGCCCAGTCTGGGCCTCAGAGAGGTGCTCGATTGATGAGGATTGGGAGCCCCGGTAGCTCAAGCGGTAAAGGATCTGCGTGCCAATGCAGGTGTCGTGGCTCAGGAAGGTCCTCTAGAGGAGGAAACCCACTCCAGTATTCTCACCTGGAAAATCCCATGGACCGAGGAGCCTGGTGGGCTAGTCCCCAGGGTTGCAAAAAGTCGGACACAACTGAGCAACTGCGCACACACATGGCAACGCAGTATATTCGGCACGTAGTTCAAGGGTTTGTAGAGTAACTGCTCAGTAGGAATAGCTATTTATTGCTGTGTGGCACACCTCTCTAAAACTTAATGGACCCCAGTGGAGAAGAATCCGCCCGCCAGTGCAGGGGACGCGGGTTCTCTCCCTGGTCCGGGGAGATCCCACGTGACGAAGAGCAACCAAGCCTGTGTGCCAACGAGCTAGATCCTGCACACCGCGGCTAAAGATCCTGTGTACCACAACTAAGACCCAGCACAGCCAAATAAAGAAAAATAAATAAACAAAATAAAGGAAACCTCTGAGAGCTCCCTGGTTCCTTCCCTCACAAGGGGGCACTTCAACCTATTGGCCGTCTGTGAACCAGGAAGCAGGCTCACACCAGCCGCCACCTCCGCCAGGAGATGATCTTGGACGTCCAGCTTCTAGAACTGTGAGAAATAGATTTGTGTTGTTTATCTGTGGTACTGCTTGTAGCAGCCCAAAAACCCCGATTAAGACACTGTGAGTGGCGGCTGGCATCTAAACCTAGGTGCCCTTGAAGTGGGTACAGAGGGTGGAGACCCCTGCCCCGGCCCCACATTCTAGAGTGCCCTGCCTGCTCCTCCTGCCACATCTGTTCTTCTCTGCTCTCGAATGCTGGGGCTCTTCAAGGCTTTCTTGAACTCCCTGGTGGTTTCATCTTTCAGTGCATCCACAGCTGGCCAAAGCCAGCATGGCTCAGAGGCTGAACACCCATACCCTGGAGTTTGGACAGGTGGGGTTCAAACCCCAGCTTTACTCTATATAAGCTGTGTGACTTGGGATCAGTTATCGCACGTCTCTGTGCCTTTGTTTTATCATTCATGAAATGGGGACAAGCCCAGTCTGGGCCTCAGAGAGGTGCTCGATTGATGAGGATTGGGAGCCCCGGTAGCTCAAGCGGTAAAGGATCTGCGTGCCAATGCAGGTGTCGTGGCTCAGGAAGGTCCTCTAGAGGAGGAAACCCACTCCAGTATTCTCACCTGGAAAATCCCATGGACCGAGGAGCCTGGTGGGCTAGTCCCCAGGGTTGCAAAAAGTCGGACACAACTGAGCAACTGCGCACACACATGGCAACGCAGTATATTCGGCACGTAGTTCAAGGGTTTGTAGAGTAACTGCTCAGTAGGAATAGCTATTTATTGCTGTGTGGCACACCTCTCTAAAACTTAATGGACCCCAGTGGAGAAGAATCCGCCCGCCAGTGCAGGGGACGGGGGTTCTCCCTGGTCCGGGGAGATCCCACGTGACGAAGAGCAACCAAGCCTGTGTGCCAACGAGCTAGATCCTGCACACCGCGGCTAAAGATCCTGTGTACCACAACTAAGACCCAGCACAGCCAAATAAAGAAAAATAAATAAACAAAATAAAGGAAACCTCTGAGAGCTCCCTGGTTCCTTCCCTCACAAGGGGGCACTTCAACCTATTGGCCGTCTGTGAACCAGGAAGCAGGCTCACACCAGCCGCCACCTCCGCCAGGAGATGATCTTGGACGTCCAGCTTCTAGAACTGTGAGAAATAGATTTGTGTTGTTTATCTGTGGTACTGCTTGTAGCAGCCCAAACAGATTAAGACAGGCCCTGTCTCGAGAGTCTTAATGTAATCACTGCTGCTAAGTCCCTTAAACCACGTGAGGGAAATACAGGTTCTGAGGGTTGGGGTGTGAGCTCTCTGGGGTTATTACTCAGCCCGCCACACAAGTAAACATGGGTGGCCCGCCCACCCCTCGAATCCCCTTTCCCCTCTTCGCCATGCTGCTCTGTAAGGAGGCCTCAAATTCAGCACCACCCTGGCCCTCTGGATCCCCTTTGGGGTCAGCCAGCGAGGGGAGCGGGAACTCCACACATGGTGCTGGCTGTCACGGAGCCTTCTTAGGAGGGGCCCCTGCCCCTGAGGTGCCACGGCATGCATCACACCCCTTGATGCCTAGGAGTGTGTAATGATTCACTAATGACCACAAACCAGCTGGTGTGGACGCCAGAAATTTATTTATTATTTACTTTCTAAAAATACTTCCTTCTAAAAATGCTTATTCATCTGTCTGCGCTGAGTCTTTCTTTTTTGGGGGGGGGGGGCCAGGCGGGCCACTTCTATTGGTCTTTCATTTATTCAGTTTCATCCATTTTTGTTCTTTGGCCCGTGTGGGCCTCCCATCGCAGTAGCCTCTCTTGTGGCAGAGCACCGACTCTGGGCGCATGCGCTCCAGAGCTCCGGCTCAGTAATTGGACACATTGGTCCAGCCGCTCCGCGGCACGTGGGATCTTCCCAGGCCAGGGATCAACCTGGCGCCCCTTGCACTGCAAGGCGGTGTCCTTACCCACTGGACCACCAGGGAAGCCCTGCACTGAGTCTTTCTCAGCTGTAGCTTGGGAGCTTCTCTCTAGTGTGGAGCACAGGTCTCCTGGCCCCAAGCATGTGGGATCTTGGTGTCCTGACTAGGAATCGAACCAGAGCTCGCTGCTTTGGAAGGCAGATTCGTAACCACTGCACCACCAGGGAAGCTGCTAGACATCAGAAGTTTACTGTCTCCCAGTTCTGGAGGCCAGAGGTCAGGCATCAAGGTGTCAGCAGGAAGCTGGCCCCTCCTCCAAAGAATCCGTCCCCCACCTCTCCTCAGCTTCTGGGGTCACGACAGTCCTTGGCTGGGGTCTCTGCCATCACGTGGGCTTCTCTGTGTGTCTGTCCCGGGGTCTCTTCTCTTCTTATAAGGACACTGGCCACGACCTGATCTTAACTTGATTTGCATTCGCAAAGACCCCGTCTTCAAATGAAATCACCTTCACGGATACCAGGGGTGAGGACTTGAACTGACTTTTGGAGGAACTCAGTTCAGCCCCAACTGGGTGTTCACAGCTCCCTAATTATTATTTAGTTTCTTTTTTTTTTTTAAAGATTGTTGTTTTTTTTGCCTCTAAGTCATCATTTCATTTTTCATCCATCTTTTTAAAAATTATTTATTTATTTTTAAACATTTATTTATTTATTTTTAGGGGGGTGGGGTGGGGAGGGACGGGGACAGGTGGGGCACTTCTATTGGTCTTTCAGTTATCTATTTTCATCCGTCTTTGTTCTTTTGGCTCTTGAGGGCCTCCCATTGCAGTGGCCTCTGTTGTCGCAGAGCACCGGCTCGGTAATTGGACACATTGGTCTAGCCGCTCCGCGGCACGTGGGATCTTCCCAGGCCAGGGATCGAACCGGCGCCCCTTTCACTGCAAGGCGGTGTCCTTACCCACTGGACCAACAGGGAAGCCCTTTTTCATCCATCTTTATTCTTCGGCCTGTGTGGGCCTCCCATCGCAATGGCCTCTCTTGTTGCAGAGCACTGGCTCCAGGTGCATGTGCTCCAGAGTGCTAGCTTGTAATTGGACACACTGGCCCAGCTGTTCCTGGGCATGTGGGATCTTCCTGGGGCAGGGATCGAACTGGTGCCCCTTGCACTGCAAGGCAGATTCTTTACCCACTAGACCACCAGGGAAGCCCTATTATTTACTTTCTTTAGCCCACTTCTTCACCATCCTGCCAGCTTTGAACATGAGCCCTGCCTCAAATTCTCTCCAGTGAAACCCTTTTGAGCTGCACCTGTGGCAACACGGAAACAGAATATCCTTCCATGTTTTCAACACGTATTTTTGAAAATGTTGTTTATTTATCTGCCATGCTGAGCTGCATGCGGGATCTTAGTTCCCTACCCAGGGATTGAACCTGCGTCCCTCTGCATTGGGACTGCAGAGGCGTAACCAGTGGATCACTGGGGAAGTCCCACCTCACATTTAGAAGTCCCAGACATACGACCAGGGCCATGCTTTCAAACTCTGTAGATGGAGAAGACTCTTGAGAGTTCCTTGAACTGCAAGGAGATCAAGCCAGTCCATCCTAAAGGAAATCAGCCTTGAGTATTCATTGGAAGGACTGATGCTGAAGCTGAAGCTCCAGTGCTTTGGCCCCCTAATGCAAAGACCCGACTCACTGGAAAAGATCCTGATGCTGAGAAAGGTTGAGGGCAGGAGGAGAAGGGGTGGCAGAGGATGAGGTGGTTGGATGGCATCACTGACTCAGTCAACATGAATTTGAGCAAGGTCCGGGAGATGGCGAAGGACCGGGAAGCCTGGCGTGCTGCAGTCCAGGGGTTGCAAAGTGTCAGACACGACTGAGCAACTGAAGAAATGCTTCTTTCACCCCCAAAACTAGGTAACCAGCCTCTGGAAGGCTCAGCCCTCCCACCGCTGCGTCTCTCAGTCTTGCATCTGACGGATTCTTTGGAGGAAATCTTGCCTGGGCCACTTCACCTGCTCTCCCGGCCTCCAGGCTCGTGCAGCTGGTGGTGGTGCTCTAGTCGCTAATGGACTGTAGCCCACCAGGCTCCTTTGTCCATGGGATTCTTCAGGCAAGAAGAGTGGAGTGGGTTGCCATTTCCTTCTGTAGGGGGTCTTCTCGACCTAGGAATCAAGCCCGGATCTCCTGCATTGCAGGCGGATTCTTTAGGGACCTGACCGCCTCCGGCTCTGAGACATTTCTGGTACCCAGAGCGGATTCCCTTGCTCGCCTGCCGCGGCCCTCCCACGGCTCCGCAGCGCCCTCTAGCGTCTGGGGCCTGGATTCTCCTGTCTCAAATATTCAGATGCTCCACTTGACATCCGGTACACAAACACCCCTCGCCCCCAAGCCTCTGGGCTTCTCAGGTGGCGCTAGCGGTTAAGTATTGATCCCTGGGTTGGGAAGATGCCGTGGAGGGAGGACGTGGCGACCTACTCCCATGTTCTTGCCTGGAGAAGCCCATGGACAGAGGAGCCTGGCGGGCTACGGTCCAAGGGATCGCACAGAGTCGACACAACTGAAGCCATTTAGCAGGCACGCCCAAGCCTCTGGAGCAAGGTCCCCTCTACCCAGAATGCCCTTCTCTCATCACCATGGCCACCATTCTGGTCTCCCGGGCGACCCCCTCTCAGGTTCCGCTGGCTGATCTTTGGCTCAGAGGCTCAGGAAACACGGAGGGAGGGCAAGCAACCCAGAAGCTGAGGCCCATGGCTATGAACTTTCAGGAAGTGAGGAGGGCCCCAGCGGGGGAAGGGAGGCCCCAGGGCAGAGGTAGGGGGAAGGAAGGGAAAGTGTGGGTCCTGACCTCTGACCCCTCCACCCAGAATGTGACCCTGGCCATGGCGGTGTTCACCATCGTCGCTTCCATCTACTTCTTCAACAAGGTGAGTGAGAGGAGTGGGGGTGGCAGGCTAGGTCTCGGTCACTCGGGCCTTCCTGTGATCTTCTTGGTCTCTCTTCCTCTCGTAGGCTCAGCACTGAGAAGATATGGGACCCTGAAGCCAAGAGCCCTGCCTCAGCCCTGACCATGACTCTGGCCTCTGAGACCAAATAAATGTGATTGAGTCTGCACGTCCCACTCCATCCAACCACTGTGTCTACGGTCCAGGCTTCTGGGTCAGAGAGAGGAGGCCTGGACTCCAGGGTTGTGGGAACTTGGGGACTAGGGAGACAGACTCTCAGGTTTGAGGTTAGGGACCCAGACATTGAGCTGGGTTTTTTTTTGGGGGGGGGCCTCTTTTATTGGTCTTTCACTTATTTGCTTTCATCCATCTTTATTCTTTGGCATGTGTGGGCCTCCCATCGCTGCGGCCTCTCTCGCCGCAGAGCACTGGCTCTGGGCACATGCGCTCCAGAGCACTGGCTTGTAATTGGACACACTGGTCCAGCCACTCCATGGCACGTGAGGTCTTCCCGGGCCAGGGATCGAACCAGTGCCCCTTGCACTGCAAAGCAGACTCTTTACCCATTGGACCACCAGAGAAGCCCCTTGAGCTGGGTTTTGAGGGATGAGTAGGACTCTATCAGGAGCATTAAAAGAGGGGGAAGGACATTCCAACTTTGGGTGCAAGACCATAGAGAGGCAAAGGAGCAGCGTTGAGTCACCACCCGGTACCAGCACAGGCTGTTGCCTACTTCAGATTTATTACTTCTCTGCGTCTTGGTTTTCTTCTTGGAGCCCAGAAGGCCATCGCAAGGACAGCCTGATATCAAAGATGTGCGTGGAATTTGCAAGCTACAAAGGCTCTGTAGTGGTCATCTTCACTGCTATATTGTATCAACACAGCTTTCTCTTAGCAAACTCCTATTCAGCCTTCAATACCCACTGTAAATGGCCCTTACTATAAAAGTATTCAGATCACCAAACACCATCAGTTACCACCTCCCTTACAAACTGCCTCCTCCCCACTCCCTGTCTCCATCCCCAGTAGGTGGAATGCCCTGGCTGACCCCTTAGCCACTGGCTGAGCTTCATCCATTTTTGTCATCAGATAAACAACTACGTTTCCACTTAATATCTGAAAAGGCAGCTTCTGAGTAGGGTGACTGAACATCCTGGGTTTCCCAGGAAAGGCCTTGCAAATTCTAATGAGGGATGGATTTATGGTCACACTATAATTCTGGCTCGCGGATTACAAATACTTTGGGCCAGTTGTTACAGTATGGTTGGGAAGAGAGTCCTCTTTAATATTAATGCTATTTTATTTTACTTAGCTTTGGCTGTGCTGAGTCTTCACTGCCGCGTGGGCTTTTCTCTAGTTGCAGCGAGCGGGGGCTACTCTCTAGCCGCAGGGCACAGGCTTCTCGTAGCCCTCCCAGGGGAGGGTGGCCTTTAGTGCATGGGAACTCCAGTAGCTGCAGGGTTCCATCTGTAGGGCACAGGCCTAATCGTCGGGACGCACGGGCTTAGTTGCTCCGCGGGCTGTGGGACCTTCCAGGACCAGGGATCGAATCCACGTCCCCTGCATTGGCAGGCGGACTCTTTACCACTGGGCCACCGGAGAAGTCCCATCTTGAGTTCTTGGAGCGTCCTGATTTACCAGATAGCCTTGTTCACAGGAGCCCTTGCTTAACTGCAAAACTACGAATAACCACATGGAGACGCTGTTGTACTATGTTCCTAGCCAGAACTTGCTCCGCCCGATTCTAACTGGGAAGCTGATTTCTGCAAAACCAGAATTCTCAGACCGGGGCGAGGAAGCAGTCCTTGAGGTTTCGTCCTCTCCCTAGACCTTGCCCCCCCACACACACACCTCTCTCCTCCAGCCCTCACAGGGGTCATTCTACAAGCAGAGCGGACCTGTCCCTCCCTGCTCACAGCCCCTCCCCCGGGACCGGAGTCCCAGCTCCGCAGCCTGACATCACAGTAAGCTGTATATAACCTGAGACTCTCCGGTCTTCTTTTTTTAATCTCACCCACCTTCCCTGCCCCCTCAGTAGAATATCCTTGCTTAGTTACTAAGTCGTGCGAGACTCTTTTGCAACTCCATGGACTGTCGCCCACCAGGCTCCTCTGTCCGTGGGGTTTCCCAGGCAAGAATAATTTTTAATTTTTAATGGCAAGAGTGGGTTGCCATTTCCCACTCAAGGAGATCGCCTGCTTCTCCTGAATTGGCAGGCAAATTCCATATATAACTCAGAGATGTGGTGTTTTTTTCCCAACAAAAAAAAAAACAAAAAACCAAAAACAGTCACACTCCAGGTCCTTTGCACATACTGTGCTCCCAGGCTAGAATGACCACCTCTGTTTTGTGTCAGCTCCACCAAAGGTCCTTTGCACCCCCCCCCCCCTTTCCTGTGCTCTCCAGGTAGAATACCCCAGTCTTCACTGCCGCGTGGGCTTTTCTCTAGTTGCAGCGAGCGGGGGCTACTCTCTAGCCGCAGGGCACAGGCTTCTCGTAGCCCTCCCAGGGGAGGGTGGCCTTTAGTGCATGGGAACTCCAGTAGCTGCAGGGTTCCATCTGTAGGGCACAGGCCTAATCGTCGGGACGCACGGGCTTAGTTGCTCCGCGGGCTGTGGGACCTTCCAGGACCAGGGATCGAATCCACGTCCCCTGCATTGGCAGGCGGACTCTTTACCACTGGGCCACCGGAGAAGTCCCATCTTGAGTTCTTGGAGCGTCCTGATTTACCAGATAGCCTTGTTCACAGGAGCCCTTGCTTAACTGCAAAACTACGAATAACCACATGGAGACGCTGTTGTACTATGTTCCTAGCCAGAACTTGCTCCGCCCGATTCTAACTGGGAAGCTGATTTCTGCAAAACCAGAATTCTCAGACCGGGGCGAGGAAGCAGTCCTTGAGGTTTCGTCCCCTCTCCCTAGACCTTGCCCCCCCACACACACACCTCTCTCCTCCAGCCCTCACAGGGGTCATTCTACAAGCAGAGCGGACCTGTCCCTCCCTGCTCACAGCCCCTCCCCCGGGACCGGAGTCCCAGCTCCGCAGCCTGACATCACAGTAAGCTGTATATAACCTGAGACTCTCCGGTCTTCTTTTTTTAATCTCACCCACCTTCCCTGCCCCCTCAGTAGAATATCCTTGCTTAGTTACTAAGTCGTGCGAGACTCTTTTGCAACTCCATGGACTGTCGCCCACCAGGCTCCTCTGTCCGTGGGGTTTCCCAGGCAAGAATAATTTTTAATTTTTAATGGCAAGAGTGGGTTGCCATTTCCCACTCAAGGAGATCGCCTGCTTCTCCTGAATTGGCAGGCAAATTCCATATATAACTCAGAGATGTGGTGTTTTTTTTCCTAAAAAAAAAAAAAAAAAAACAAAAAACAGTCACACTCCAGGTCCTTTGCACATACTGTGCTCCCAGGCTAGAATGACCACCTCTGTTTTGTGTCAGCTCCACCAGGAAGGCTTCCTAAAACCCCTCCCAATCAGAATCAGGCTCCCTGCCTCTCCTCCCCTGCCCCCCATACCTTCCCCCTACCCTTCGTGACTGGGACTGGGAGCCTGAGGATAGAGATGCAAAATAAGGTCTGGCTTCTGGACCCCCAGCTTGGGTCTTGGCAATCAGTGCTTGTGAAGCAAACAAATACTGACAAAGACATCGATCTTGGTGTCCTCCCCCTCCGGGGTTTTCGCCACAGAGGGCTGGCTTTCTCTCTCCCCAGGGAGCTTTCAGCTTTCGAGGCGGCATTTTCACAACCGCAGGCACTGGGAGATGGATGGGGCTCAGCCCCTGGGACTCCCTGAGGAGCTTTTGAAACTCCCCAAACCCAGCTCTCTCCTGGACCACTTAGACCACAACGCCTGGGGATGGTGCCTGGGCATTGATTTGGATTTTAAAAGCTCCCCTGGAGACGCTAACTTGCAGGCGGGGTCAAGGAACATCATCGTCAACACATCTTCCAAAGACAGAAGAGAGAGATTTCCCCACATTTCTAGAGTAGCTCTGTGAATACAACAAATGACTACAAATGTGGTGCAAAAATTAACCTTTAGTCTGGAAACATTTGGGAGTTTGAAAACCGAAGATGACCGAGAATATCCTTTCCCAGGGGCCGGGGCACTGGAGAGAATGCTTAGGGGGCCCAGATCTATTCCAAAAAGGCGGGGAAGGAAGGCAAATGATAGCTGGGGTCCTGGGGGCCCAGAACATCTGGCAGCCTAGGGCAGCCCTGTGTTGCTGGGTTCCGCGTACCAGGACCAGAACATCCCAGTGGCGTAAGGCTTTCTCTGTTTTCGCTCTGAAAGTCCTATAGCCCAGTATGTATTACTGAGGCCTGGCACAAGCAGGGCCCACCTGGCAAGCCCTAGCGCTAGCCCACTAGGCTTCTCTGTCCATGGGATTCTCCAGGCAAGAATCCTGGAGTGGGTAGCCCATCCCTTCTCCAAGGGATCTTCCTGACCCAGGACGAATCCACGTCGCCTGCATGGCAGGTGGATTCTTTACCAGCTGAGCCACCAGGAGATGGTTGGTTTGAAATTCCTATTCCTATAATCTTGTCTTCAGACTCAGGCCCACGTCTGTCTGTCTCTCCCTGTCCATTTCTCTCTCCCATTCATTCTCCTGTTTCCGCTCTAATCTAGTTCTATTTCCATCTCCTGCTGGGTCTCTGTGTCCCTGTCTCTGTATCTTTTTCTGTTTCATCTCCCACTTGGCCCCTCCCACCAACCTGACCTGTCTCCACCCCACCCCGCCCCCCACACCGCCTGCTGTTGCGCCACACCCCCCGCCCCCACCCTGCGTGAGGCTGTCAGGTCTGTGGCAGCAGCCCTTCTCCCTCCCTGCAGCTCTCCTTCCGCTTGGCCTGTTTTCTCTCTGCATCTCTGTCCCCCTCTCTTGGGATCCCTGTCCCCATCCCTGGGTCCCTGATCCCCTCTCTGGACCCCTGTGCCCCGCTCTGGGTCCCTGTCCCCTCTCTAAACCTCTGTCTCTCAGCATCTCACATCTCTGAAGTTTGATAGGATGGCAGACCCCTGTCCTCTCTCCCTATAGAAGTGTCTAGCCCTCCCAGGAATTCCTCTTCCCATCCGGGCAGGAGACCTGGGCCTGCCTGCCCAGAGCCCAACCCCACCCACCTGCCCCTCAGACTCACCAGCTTGGAAGGACCAGAGGGCTTGGCACAGCCGCTGCCTGGAGGCCTGGTTCCCACACACGGAGAACAGAGGGTAGAGGCAGCCGCGGGCCCCCGCCGGGGCAAGCCCAGGGCTCTAAGCCACACCCAGGCCTCCTCCACCTCCAGCCAGCCTCGCGCCCCACCAGCCTCAACTGAACAGCAAGCGGAAGCGACACCAGCGGAGAAATGGCACGACCCCCAGGCCATGGCACCCCAGCGGCCAGGGAGTCCCGAGGAGCCTGGCGGCTGCAGCCTGGCCTCCAGGAGGCTGGGAAAGGCGCTCAGCACCGCCAGCACTGCCCTGAAGCCCAACACGAGCTGAGTCAGCGCCGGGCTGGAGCAGGAGGGTGGCCCGGAGATGGCCCCACAGGTGTCGTGTTGTTAGGATCAGCCCGGTTCACCTGGACCCCCAGGGACCCCGGGGCCGGTGTGCACAGGACCGGAAGAAGGAGCTGAGCCACCAGGAGATGGTTGGTTTGAAATTCCTATTCCTATAATCTTGTCTTCAGACTCAGGCCCACGTCTGTCTGTCTCTCCCTGTCCATTTCTCTCTCCCATTCATTCTCCTGTTTCCGCTCTAATCTAGTTCTATTTCCATCTCCTGCTGGGTCTCTGTGTCCCTGTCTCTGTATCTTTTTCTGTTTCATCTCCCACTTGGCCCCTCCCACCAACCTGACCTGTCTCCACCCCACCCCGCCCCCCACACCGCCTGCTGTTGCGCCACACCCCCCGCCCCCACCCTGCGTGAGGCTGTCAGGTCTGTGGCAGCAGCCCTTCTCCCTCCCTGCAGCTCTCCTTCCGCTTGGCCTGTTTTCTCTCTGCATCTCTGTCCCCCTCTCTTGGGATCCCTGTCCCCATCCCTGGGTCCCTGATCCCCTCTCTGGACCCCTGTGCCCCGCTCTGGGTCCCTGTCCCCTCTCTAAACCTCTGTCTCTCAGCATCTCACATCTCTGAAGTTTGATAGGATGGCAGACCCCTGTCCTCTCTCCCTATAGAAGTGTCTAGCCCTCCCAGGAATTCCTCTTCCCATCCGGGCAGGAGACCTGGGCCTGCCTGCCCAGAGCCCAACCCCACCCACCTGCCCCTCAGACTCACCAGCTTGGAAGGACCAGAGGGCTTGGCACAGCCGCTGCCTGGAGGCCTGGTTCCCACACACGGAGAACAGAGGGTAGAGGCAGCCGCGGGCCCCCGCCGGGGCAAGCCCAGGGCTCTAAGCCACACCCAGGCCTCCTCCACCTGCAGCCAGCCTCTCGCGCCCCACCAGCCTCAACTGAACAGCAAGCGGAAGCGACACCAGCGGAGAAATGGCACGACCCCCAGGCCATGGCACCCCAGCGGCCAGGGAGTCCCGAGGAGCCTGGCGGCTGCAGCCTGGCCTCCAGGAGGCTGGGAAAGGCGCTCAGCACCGCCAGCACTGCCCTGAAGCCCAACACGAGCTGAGTCAGCGCCGGGCTGGAGCAGGAGGGTGGCCCGGAGATGGCCCCACAGGTGTCGTGTTGTTAGGATCAGCCCGGTTCACCTGGACCCCCAGGGACCCCGGGGCCGGTGTGCACAGGACCGGAAGAAGGAGCTGGAAAGCCCCAGCCCAGAAAACCGCCCCCTGGGCTGCGCACATAGATCACCTGTAGGCCAGAATGCCTCCCCCATACCTCAGTATGTGGACATTTCTTCCACCCTTCTCCCACTTTAAGTTGCAACTCTTTCCCTAGAGAGCTTCGATAATCAATGTATTTTTCCAGCGTTGCCAGAGTGGCTCCTTTGCCTGCTTTGGGTCCCTCCATGTCCCTCAGTGCTGGGCCTCCTTTTTATTGATCTATTGGCCTGTGTCCATCTCTGCAGCCAGTCTCTTTGAGATCAAGGGTCCTGGTCTGACTCCGTCAGGGTCCTCAGAATCACCCATGGCAGGGGAGGCCTTTGGGAGGGGTCTCCATTTCCAAGTGAGGGAACCATTCAACATCCTAGAAACCCAGGTCTAGGACCTCCTTGGTGGCTCTGTGGTAAAGAACCCACCTGCCAATGGAGGAGACGCATGTTCGATCCCTGGGTCAGGAAGATGCCCTAAGGAAGGAAATGGCAATCTGCTTCCGTATTCATGCCTGAGAAATCCCATGGACAAGTGACCTGGCAGGCTACAGTCCATGGGGTTGCAAAAAGCTGCACATGACTGAGCAATTAAAACAATGACAACAGAACGCAGGTTAGGGTAGCGTGAATCTGAGGTGCAGGGATGGAGAGCACGTTCTGCATCACAGGTCACGTCCCAGACATGGAGGACACAGGAACCAGGAACAGACAAGGGTGTGGGTGGTCCCGCTGTCTTCATTTTCTTCCACATAAACAAGAATAGGGACCAGGAGTTGCATGGCATCGCTCACCGGGTTGCCCACGGTGCGGAGTGTGAATCCGGCCGTTGACATCCTGATCCCGGCTGAGACCTCAGGCAAGTCTGGCTCTCCCCCCAACCCCCGCCCGGAGGACTGGAAAGCGTTCCCGGGCTCAGTCGGCAGGAACAGAGCGTAAGACTTGGCAGCCGCGAGGGGAAGGGTTTCAGGTGTCGGGGGTGAGCGTCTCCTGACAGCTATTTTCCGACATTTGGTGACAGTCTGTCTGTCTCCCACGGCTGGGAACATCTCAAACCAGGCCAGATCGGGGTCGCCGCCTCCCCTCCGTGCTGAGAGAAACAGAGGTAGTGATTAAGAGCGTGTGGTGATTGCCTCTCTCCTGACTGGCGGGTGCGTATCTTTCTGTGGGATCCTGCTCAGAGCTGTCTTTCCTAGGCTGGGAGCTGTGTGAGGGCAGAGGCTGCGGTCTTGTCAGGCAAACTCGAATCCCACGGGATGGCAGCGTTTCAGACCTGCTGTGTGCTCGGTTCGTACTTTGCAGAGGCAGAATGTGGCCTGCAGTGGAGGCTGAGGGCCCTGAAGGGAAGAGAACGTCAGCTCCGCCCCTGGAATGTTGGCCCCTCCTCCTTTGACTATGAGCCCCGCCTACAGGAAAGTCTGCCTCCAAGGTAGGGATCTTTGTCTCCTTCACCATTTAAAAAAATAAATAAAGAAAGAAGAGTATTCATTTATTTGGCTGTACAGAGTCTTCATTGCGGGAGGTGGGCTCTAGTTCCCCAACCAGGGATCAAACCCAGGCTGCCTGCATTGAGTGCCTGGAATCTTGGCCACTGGACCACCAAGGAAGTCTCTCTTCCTCCCCTTTTATCCAAGAATCACGCCCTTCCAGGGATAGGCACTTACTAAACATAACTGGATGTACTGGTGGATTCAGATGCTCTCGTCTTGGCGACCCCTTCCTCGCTGTGTGACGTTTGGTAGGTGGCTTTACCTCTCTGGGCTTCGTTTCTTCATCAATGGAGTGGACCGCCCTCAGGTCACGTCCCAGACATGGAGGACACAGGAACCAGGAACAGACAAGGGTGTGGGTGGTCCCGCTGTCTTCATTTTCTTCCACATAAACAAGAATAGGGACCAGGAGTTGCATGGCATCGCTCACCGGGTTGCCCACGGTGCGGAGTGTGAATCCGGCCGTTGACATCCTGATCCCGGCTGAGACCTCAGGCAAGTCTGGCTCTCCCCCCAACCCCCGCCCGGAGGACTGGAAAGCGTTCCCGGGCTCAGTCGGCAGGAACAGAGCGTAAGACTTGGCAGCCGCGAGGGGAAGGGTTTCAGGTGTCGGGGGTGAGCGTCTCCTGACAGCTATTTTCCGACATTTGGTGACAGTCTGTCTGTCTCCCACGGCTGGGAACATCTCAAACCAGGCCAGATCGGGGTCGCCGCCTCCCCTCCGTGCTGAGAGAAACAGAGGTAGTGATTAAGAGCGTGTGGTGATTGCCTCTCTCCTGACTGGCGGGTGCGTATCTTTCTGTGGGATCCTGCTCAGAGCTGTCTTTCCTAGGCTGGGAGCTGTGTGAGGGCAGAGGCTGCGGTCTTGTCAGGCAAACTCGAATCCCACGGGATGGCAGCGTTTCAGACCTGCTGTGTGCTCGGTTCGTACTTTGCAGAGGCAGAATGTGGCCTGCAGTGGAGGCTGAGGGCCCTGAAGGGAAGAGAACGTCAGCTCCGCCCCTGGAATGTTGGCCCCTCCTCCTTTGACTATGAGCCCCGCCTACAGGAAAGTCTGCCTCCAAGGTAGGGATCTTTGTCTCCTTCACCATTTAAAAAAATAAATAAAGAAAGAAGAGTATTCATTTATTTGGCTGTACAGAGTCTTCATTGCGGGAGGTGGGCTCTAGTTCCCCAACCAGGGATCAAACCCAGGCTGCCTGCATTGAGTGCCTGGAATCTTGGCCACTGGACCACCAAGGAAGTCTCTCTTCCTCCCCTTTTATCCAAGAATCACGCCCTTCCAGGGATAGGCACTTACTAAACATAACTGGATGTACTGGTGGATTCAGATGCTCTCGTCTTGGCGACCCCTTCCTCGCTGTGTGACGTTTGGTAGGTGGCTTTACCTCTCTGGGCTTCGTTTCTTCATCAATATGGGTATCATCGTAGGACCGCCCTCATAGGGTCAAATCACGGAGTTCACTGGGCCTGTCTGCCCAGGACCTGGTGCTCAGGGCGCGATCAACACCAGGGGGCTGTGCTCAGGGGAGGAATGAAAGGGTGAATCGTCTTCCTGGATGCACCTAGAAATCTCGTGAGAGCCGGACGTTCGGTCCTTGTTTGGCAGAGTAAGGGCATCCTCCACTTCCCGCCGCACCGCTTCCCGGAGGCCGAACAAAGAAACGCGGATTCCCGCACTGGACCACGCGGAGAGGCTGCGGCTCGCTCGGGGTCCCCAGACCCACCGCACCAACCCCGGCAGGGCGGTCCCCGGTCAAAGACCACCATCTCCCCCGGAAAATCCTGCCGCTGCTGCGGAAACCACAGAGTCTCCTTGAGAGACTGCTTAACCCAATTCATTAAGAAATCAATGCAAATGAAAAACCTCCCTGGGATCCCACTCTGCGCCTTCGATAGAGATGCAAGAGGCTGAATTGGCGGCTGCGTTGGCGAAGCTCCGGGAGACCGCCTTTCCGAGCGCCCTGCGGAGGAGTCTAGCAACATCTAACACGCCCTCTGACCCTGGCGTCCGCCAGGAAAGATCCATTCTTAATAGACGCCAAGTTTGAGAAGAGCAAAGGCGTCGCGCCCCCGCGGTGCCAGGTGCTACGAGCTGAGCGCTTCACCCACCTTAACGCGTGTTCCCCTCGCCATGGCTCCTGGAAGGCGGTTCTTTATAGTCCCACTTCACGTAGGCAGAAACTGAGACGTAGAGAGCGAAAGCCACCCAGCTGTAAGCAGTCGGCACGCCATGCTGCCTTCTGGAAGTGTTCACCGACGTGCGTGCATGCTAAGTTGGTTCAATCGTGTCTGACTCTTAGCGACCATATAGACTGTAGCCCGCCAGGCTCCTCTGTCCATGGGATGCTCCAGGCGAGAGTCCTGGAGTGGATTGCCATGCCCTCCTCCAGATCTTCCGGACCCAGCGATCAAACCCTCCGTCTCTTACCTCTCCTGCGCTGGCAAGCAGGTTCTTTACCACCTGCACCACCTGGGAAGCCCCAGCTTCTTTATATTATCCACCTATTTCTTTTTGTTAATTTCTGCATCAATATCTATCCATGCTTTCTTTCAAATTTTAGTGCATTCAGGGATGTCCCTGGTGGTTCAGTGGTTAGGACGCCTGCCTCCCAAGGCAGGGGGCGTAAGTTCAATCACTGGTCAAGCAACTAAGATCCCGCCTGCTGCATGGCAAAATATAATAACAATAATTCCTCCTATGCAAAAGAAAACGTTTTTAAAAATTTAGTGCATTTGTTTTTATGGCTCTTTTCTAGCCTCTTGAATTGTGTTGCTCATTTCCTTTCATGTGAGCATTTTTCTTAATGCTCATTTGAAGCTACGGCTTTTCCTCAGAGTACAACTTTGGCCCCACCTCACACGTTTTGGGGTGTAGTGTGCTCACTTCTAAGGGTTTCCCGCATAGCTTAGCGGGTAAAAGAATCCTGCCATGTGGGCTACCATCCAAGGGGTCCGAAAGAGTCAGACACAACCAAGCACGTACACTCGTGCTCATTTTTTAAACAAATGACACTCCAGTTCCATTCTCCCTCTTAACCCAAAAGTAACTTAGAGGGTGCTTTGAAATGTACCAACCATCTGAATGTGTGTGGTTGTTCCTTGTGATTAATCTCTAGCTGGGAATGTGGCCTGTGTGGTTTCTGCTTTTGGAAATCAACCTGTGCTGTGCTTGTGACTCAGTCTAATCTTGAGGAAAGGGGAGAGTGTCATTGCAGGAGTCTGGTTTTTTGTTTGTTTGTTTAATGCTATACATTTCATTATTGAAACAATGAAGAGATTTCCAATATGGATTGCTTATATTTGTGTATTTTTGGCTGTGCTCGATCTTTGTTTCTGTTTGAAAATGCATATGCATGCTTACCTAGGATATCTGGAGGGATACCCAAGAAACTGACCCCAGTCTCTAGGGAAAAGCTGGAATAGAGGATTTGGAAAGAAACATTTTTTTTTTTTATTTGCCATGCCCTCCTCCAGATCTTCCGGACCCAGCGATCAAACCCTCCGTCTCTTACCTCTCCTGCGCTGGCAAGCAGGTTCTTTACCACCTGCACCACCTGGGAAGCCCCAGCTTCTTTATATTATCCACCTATTTCTTTTTGTTAATTTCTGCATCAATATCTATCCATGCTTTCTTTCAAATTTTAGTGCATTCAGGGATGTCCCTGGTGGTTCAGTGGTTAGGACGCCTGCCTCCCAAGGCAGGGGGCGTAAGTTCAATCACTGGTCAAGCAACTAAGATCCCGCCTGCTGCATGGCAAAATATAATAACAATAATTCCTCCTATGCAAAAGAAAACGTTTTTAAAAATTTAGTGCATTTGTTTTTATGGCTCTTTTCTAGCCTCTTGAATTGTGTTGCTCATTTCCTTTCATGTGAGCATTTTTCTTAATGCTCATTTGAAGCTACGGCTTTTCCTCAGAGTACAACTTTGGCCCCACCTCACACGTTTTGGGGTGTAGTGTGCTCACTTCTAAGGGTTTCCCGCATAGCTTAGCGGGTAAAAGAATCCTGCCATGTGGGCTACCATCCAAGGGGTCCGAAAGAGTCAGACACAACCAAGCACGTACACTCGTGCTCATTTTTTAAACAAATGACACTCCAGTTCCATTCTCCCTCTTAACCCAAAAGTAACTTAGAGGGTGCTTTGAAATGTACCAACCATCTGAATGTGTGTGGTTGTTCCTTGTGATTAATCTCTAGCTGGGAATGTGGCCTGTGTGGTTTCTGCTTTTGGAAATCAACCTGTGCTGTGCTTGTGACTCAGTCTAATCTTGAGGAAAGGGGAGAGTGTCATTGCAGGAGTCTGGTTTTTTGTTTGTTTGTTTAATGCTATACATTTCATTATTGAAACAATGAAGAGATTTCCAATATGGATTGCTTATATTTGTGTATTTTTGGCTGTGCTCGATCTTTGTTTCTGTTTGAAAATGCATATGCATGCTTACCTAGGATATCTGGAGGGATACCCAAGAAACTGACCCCAGTCTCTAGGGAAAAGCTGGAATAGAGGATTTGGAAAGAATCATTTTCTTTTTTAAATATTTATTTATTTACTTGGTTGCAGTGGGTCTTAATTGCAGCATGTAGGATTTTTTAGTTGCACATGGGATCTACTTCCCTGACCAGGGATCGAACCCACGCCTCCTGCACTGGGACCATGGATCTTAGCCACTGGACCACCAGGGAAGTCCCCATTTTCTTTTTTTTTGTTTTTAAAGATTTATTTATTTACGCTTGGCTGTGCTGGGTCTTTGTTGCCATGCTTGGGCTTTATCTAGTTGCAGCAAGTGTGGGCTACTCTTTGCTGAGGTGTGCGAGCTTCTCATCGTGGTGGCTTCTCTTGTTGTGGAGCACTGGCTCCAGGCATGCAGACTCCAGTACTTGTGGCATGGGGGTCAGCGGTTGTGGCTCCTGGGCTTTAAAGCACAGACTCAGTAGATGCAGCACATGGGCTTCATTGCTCTGCAGCATGCGGGATCTTCCCAGACCAGGGATCGAACTTGTGTCCCCTGCATGAGCAGGTGGATTCTTAACCACTAGATCACCAGAGAAGCTTCTCATTTTCTTTTTTTTTTTACTGGGCCCACATTATCTTAAAGTTTTATTTTTTGATAAACTGACTTCCCAATTTATTTTTAAGGTGCTTCTGTCCTCTGTGATACTCAGCCATGCATCACTTCATCCTCTCCCCATCCTGAACGAGGAAAGCATTTGGTCTTACTGCACAGAGCTGAGAGAACCAAGGCTCTGGGTGGGGAGTTCTCAGGGCTAATCAGAGCAGGACCAGAGCCCTGGCTTCTGATTAGGAACATGTAGGATAACAGCGTTTGATCTGGGTGGAAAAAAAAAAAAGTTTGCCTCTAACTAGAACCAAAGGAATGATCTGATGTGACCAGGGCCCACTTAGATCTCTGATCCCAGAAAGGAGTCTTTATTATATGCATCCATAGGGCTGCTATGCTTTCAAGTGACAGAAAAACGTGACTCCAAATGGCTTTGACAGTAAGATTTATTATGTTGCTCACACAAGTTCAGAGGTTGGTGGCATAATAGCTAAGAAATAGATTCAGCTGTTATAACAGAGGCACAGAACAACCAGCCCTTCCATGGGATAGGAACTGAAATCTCTCTCTTCAGAGCATGGATGGTAAGTATTCCAGGGCCTGTATGGGGACTCAGTGCCTTTTCCATGTGGTTTGCCACCACATATGCTGTGGCAGGTTGCAGCCATGGCCCCGGTTCTGCACGCTTTCCTGTACCTATGGTCCTTTGCCATGTCACTTTGCAGATGTTCCCACTGAGAGGTGGCATCGATTCTCCCATGCCTTGAAACTAGTCACGTTGTGCAACGTGTCACCTGCAGGTCTTAGGCATCTCCTCTCGCTCCTGGAACCCCTCCCAGCCACCACAGGAAAAAGCCCCAGACATTCCGCAGGCAGATGAGAACTATTAATACAGCACTTCAACAATTCCATCATTCCAGCCGAAGGTCAACCATCCCTCTCAGAAACGGTCACTTAGCTGACCCATAGCTGACCATAGAAGCCTGAGGAAGCCGAGCCAAAACAGAGAAGTTTTCAGCTGAGCCCCACCCAAGTTTACAACCCAAGGAAATCACAAAAGGTTAATAATATTTCAAGCCTCTAAGTTTGGAGATGTTTGTTACACCTCATAGCTAACTGATACACTTTCATTCTGGACAATGCAAAAGGGGAAGTGGAGGAAAGAAGGGCAGGCACCTTCCACTAAGGGCACTTCAAGGAAGTTATGCTGATTACTTTTAGGCACATACTATTGGCCAGAAAGTCATCACGTGACCATATATAGTTGCAAGGGACACTGAGAAATGTAGTAGTCTTACTTTCCTTGATTAACCCTCTGGATAGTTTAACGCAAGTAGAAGTCTTCCTATTAATATAAAAGAAGAGTAGAATGGATACTGGAGGAAAACTAACTGTTTCTAAGGGACAGATTTAGATAAGAGCTTGCCAGGAAGACTTCCTGAATGAACAGGGAGGACTTGACAGAGTCTTAGAAGTCTGCATGGGAAAGGGACTGCAAACTAGGCAGGAGGGTTTCCAGCTTCTACCTGAACATTTCCATCCTCCCCTGGGAGCTTCACCTTAGGGACAGGCTGACTGAAAGACCCCTCCTCACCAAATGCTCTGGCCAAGACAGAAGGCAAAGACTGGAAAAACTTTCTTTGGAAATCTCTGCCAATGAAGACATACAGGAAAGGGTTGAGGCAGCTGTTGAAACAGCCCAGGGAGAAGGCAGCACAGACGGTGTCCAGCAACTTTGGTTCAGATTGCCACATTCGGATCCCTTGCACCACGTTGTATGGGAACCAGCAGATGAAAAAGGCACTTACCAACACCAGCAGCCTCTTTGGCGGCGGGCCTGGACACAGCCCTCCCGCAAGCCGTTGGGTGGGTGCACGATTCTCCCATGCCTTGAAACTAGTCACGTTGTGCAACGTGTCACCTGCAGGTCTTAGGCATCTCCTCTCGCTCCTGGAACCCCTCCCAGCCACCACAGGAAAAAGCCCCAGACATTCCGCAGGCAGATGAGAACTATTAATACAGCACTTCAACAATTCCATCATTCCAGCCGAAGGTCAACCATCCCTCTCAGAAACGGTCACTTAGCTGACCCATAGCTGACCATAGAAGCCTGAGGAAGCCGAGCCAAAACAGAGAAGTTTTCAGCTGAGCCCCACCCAAGTTTACAACCCAAGGAAATCACAAAAGGTTAATAATATTTCAAGCCTCTAAGTTTGGAGATGTTTGTTACACCTCATAGCTAACTGATACACTTTCATTCTGGACAATGCAAAGGGAAGTGGAGGAAAGAAGGGCAGGCACCTTCCACTAAGGGCACTTCAAGGAAGTTATGCTGATTACTTTTAGGCACATACTATTGGCCAGAAAGTCATCACGTGACCATATATAGTTGCAAGGGACACTGAGAAATGTAGTAGTCTTACTTTCCTTGATTAACCCTCTGGATAGTTTAACGCAAGTAGAAGTCTTCCTATTAATATAAAAGAAGAGTAGAATGGATACTGGAGGAAAACTAACTGTTTCTAAGGGACAGATTTAGATAAGAGCTTGCCAGGAAGACTTCCTGAATGAACAGGGAGGACTTGACAGAGTCTTAGAAGTCTGCATGGGAAAGGGACTGCAAACTAGGCAGGAGGGTTTCCAGCTTCTACCTGAACATTTCCATCCTCCCCTGGGAGCTTCACCTTAGGGACAGGCTGACTGAAAGACCCCTCCTCACCAAATGCTCTGGCCAAGACAGAAGGCAAAGACTGGAAAAACTTTCTTTGGAAATCTCTGCCAATGAAGACATACAGGAAAGGGTTGAGGCAGCTGTTGAAACAGCCCAGGGAGAAGGCAGCACAGACGGTGTCCAGCAACTTTGGTTCAGATTGCCACATTCGGATCCCTTGCACCACGTTGTATGGGAACCAGCAGATGAAAAAGGCACTTACCAACACCAGCAGCAGCCTCTTTGGCCGGCGGGCCTGGACACAGCCCTCCCGCCGAAGCCTGGTGCGGATGAGGTAGGCGCAGGTGCTGATGACCGCCAAGGGCACCAAGAAGCCCAGCAGGGTGTGAATGAGGGTCACGAGCACTTTCCCTGTCACTGCCACAGCGTTCTCCCGTTCTTCTGCGTTGAACCTGAGGTAGCACTGTTTACACCCATTGTGTTCTTCGATGTCCCGGTAAATCAAGGATGGAGAGCAAGTGATGAAGGCCAGGAACCACAAACAGACAGACAGCCAGATGGCTCGTGGCACGGTGCGGTGGTTTCGGGACCAGACCGGGTAGAGGACAGAGATGCAGCGGTCCAGGGAGATGAGGACCAGGAACCAGATGCTGGTAAAGAAGTTGACGGCCAAGAAGGTCATGTAGAGCTTGCAGGCTGGCTTTCCCAGGAGCCACTGGTCTTCGGCTACCATGTGTATCATGATGGGCAGGGACAGTAAGACCGTGAAATCTGCAAAGGCCAGGTTAAAGAACCAGACGGTGGTCACCGTGCGCGGCATTCGGAAAGTGGTCATCCAGAGCACCAGCCCATTCGCCACCACACCAACCACGCAGGAGACAGACAGGACAGCGATGGTCAGGGGCCAGAGGGTTATCTCATGGTTGCATTTGGGAGCAGAGGTAGAAATCATCTTTCTAGAAGAGGAAGGACCACATATCAGAGCCACAAGATACCTTTCACGGCTTTTCAGAGCCCATAGTTCCCTCGGAGACCCCCTCGTTCATTCCTCCGTTGGATATATTTTTATTGAGTGCTTACATGCCTCTTTGATGCAGATCTAGGTCTTGGAACTAAGTCATGTAACAAAACAGACCCTCCTAGAACATACATCTTAAAGGGGGATATCAGATGGGAAACACAATACATATAATACATAAATCCATGAGGCACTACTCTAGAAAATTGCAAATGCTATAGGAAACAAAAGGAATATAAAATAAAAAGAGTGGCCTCTGAGTTCTGGGCATGTCCAAGCCTCTTTGTCAGACTGACTGACCGATTAAAAAAATACAAAATCTAGACAAAAGCATTTAAAAAAATCAGCCCACTGTTTGAAGACATTGGTGAGAGGACCACATCAAGCATGCTCTGGAGGAGACACTACCCTCAATAGAGGGCACAGGGTGAGGTCCCAGGTATGAGTCTGCATCATTTGGGTGTGAACATTTTGCAATTGCTGCATCCTCCTGGCTTCAGGTGTGAGTGGAGAGAGGTATGAGCTGGTAGATCAGCCAGAAAGTGAAAAGAGAGGGAACTGTGGAAGAAGGGAGGCCCAGAGAAGGTAAACTCTAAAATAAGTGTAGCACGCCATCCAAATCCTTGACTGACAAAAGTATTTATGCTTGAGGGAGACCCCAGGATGCCTTGTGAAAAGCAATAGCTGGAAATGGAAAGAGCTAAGCAGAGGTTTCAGCTGCTGCCCACCACAGAGATGCCGGAGTCTGAATCTAGCCACCTTAACTGCCTGCTAGGATGAGAGTCACTCTTCAGAGAAACATAACACAATGCAGTCTCTATAGCGTAGCATGTATAAGAGCCAGCATTCAACCAAAAACCACTATAACGTGAACTCACAGGAAAGCACGAACCATATTCAACAAAGAAAGGGGTCAATAGAAAATAAATCTGAGGGAGTCATCGGATGGCTTAGCAATTAGAATTCCAGGCTTTCATTGCTGTGGCCCAGGTTCAATCCCTGGTTAGGGAACTGAGAGTCCTCAAGCTGTGCAGCATGCCAAAAGCAAACAAACAAACAAAACAGAGATGACATGGATATTGCAATATGCAAAGATGTAAAACACCTAATACAAATATGTTCAAAGACTTAAAGGAAAAGGTATGCTCATAAATCTCAGTAGAAAAGAAAAACAGGGAAAAAGTCACATGGAAATTCTAGAGCTGAAAACTACAATTGAAATGAAATTTTCACTGGGTGGACTGGACAAAAGATTGGAGAAGACATCAGCGAACTAGAAAATAAATTGATAGAAATTATCCAACCTGAAGAACAGAGAGAAAGATTAAAGAAAAGTGAGTAGAGTCTCAGAGACTGGTAAAATAATGTCACCACAAAACCTGGTTGATTTTGGCTCCAGAAAGTCTCTCGTGTCTGTGTACCTCTTCCTGTCTCCCTAGCCCCTCCGTTCAAGCGCGCAGCATCTCCCACCTACCAGGTCCTATAAGAGCTTTCTGCCCCCCAAGTCATTTTTCACGCTGCGGCCAGAATGATCCTTCCAAAATCCAACACCAAGACTTCCCCTGCAGTCCAGTGGTTAATACTCCATGCTTCCACCACAGAGGATGTGAGTGCAATTCCTGGTCAGCAAACTAAGATTCCACATGCCAAGCAGTGCAGCTAAAAAGTTCTTTTTCTTTTCTTTTTTTAGATAAAGTCCTACTCAAAAACTGTGCTTTGGGGCTTCCCTGATGGCTTGATGGTAAAGAATCTGCCTCCCAATGCCAGAGACATGGGTTTGATCACTCATCAGGGAAGATCCCGCTTGCTGTGGAGCAACTAAGCCAAGTGCTGCAACTACTGAGACTGTGCTCAGCAGCTGCTCCTGAAGCCTGGGCCCTGGAGCCTGTGCGCCATGACAAGAGAAGCCATTGCAATGAGAAGCCTATGCCCACCAACTGGAGAGTAGACTTGGCTCACCTCAGCTAGAGAAAAGCTCTCACAGCAATGAAGACCCAGCCCAGCCCGAAATAAAGAAACTCTTAGAAAACTGTTCTTTGGGGGCTTCCCTGGTAGCTCAGTGGTGAAGAGTTTGCCTGCCAGTGCAGAAGGCATGGGTTCCATCCCTGATCCAGGAAGATCTCACGTGCTGTGGAACAACTATACCCGTGAGCCACAACGATGGAGCCCATGTGCTGCAACTCCTGAAGCCCGTGAGCCCAAGAGCCTGAGCTCCACAACGAGAGAAGTCATCGCAACAAGAAGCCTGCTCACCGCCACTAGAGAGGAGCCCCCACTCCCTGCAACTAGAGAAGAGCCTGTGGCAGCAGTGAAAACCCGGAACAGCCAAAAATAAATAAATAAATAAAATTTGAAAACAAACAAACTCTTCTTTGGGTCCTCATCGCTCTTGTGATAAAGACCAGTCTCTTGGATGCAGCTTGTGAGGGGACCACTGTGGGTCCCCACTGAGCCCTCCAGAGTCCCCTGGCGCCTCACTGTCTGTCATTCACCACATCACAGCTTCCCTGCTCTTACCTCCCTTGCGGAAACTCTCTCTGTTCCTTTCCACCTCTTGACTTTTGCACACACTGTTCCCTCTGTCTGGAACATTCTTCCTTTCTCTTTGCTTTAAATGTTTTTTTTTTTTTTTTTTAAACTGGACTACAGTTGATTTAACAATGTTGTGTCTCTCTGCACTTCAAAATTTTACTCATTTTTTGAGATCTCAGTAAAACTTCTCCTTCCTTCCCCAACAACCTTGATTAAAACGGGCTTTTCCGTAGAAGCTTCTCATCCACTAAGAGACTGTTGCTCTCTTGTGCTCAGTCATGTCTGACTCTATGACCCTTTGGACTATAGCCCACCAGGCTCCTCTGTCCGTGGGGATTTTCAGGCAAGAATACTGGAGTAGATTGCCATGCCCTCCTCCAGAGGATCTTCCTCATCCAGAAATCGAACCTGTGTCTCCTGCACTGGCAGGAGAATGTCTTATCCGCAGAGCCAAGTAACTGGCATCAATTAGACCTGAGCTTGATGGATTATCGGATTATCTGATTCACATCTTGTCTCCCCAACAAGACTCTGAGCTCCATAAAGACAAGGCCAGTATATGACTCATTTAAGAGTCCCTAGCACTCAATAAATAATTGACAAATGATTGGCAAAGAAGGACCACTTCATCTTCGTCCCCTAGAGGATGGAGTCGTTCCTTTAAAAGTCTGAAAATATGCATTGAGCCGTTAGTGTACATTACAGTGCTCTAAACACCGGGGAAAGGTGATGAAGCAGCCATGAAAAGTCAAACATCTCTTCTGGGATAGAACTGACATGAGAGGCCCAAGAGAGTTGTTCATCTGGAGGAGGTCTCCAGAGCTTTTCATCTCTCTGCCACCACCATCGCCTCGAAGACTCCTGCTGCACCTCCACTGTCTTCACTGTCCAGCCTCCCACCCTCCAAGTTCCCTGAAGTTCTTCCCACCAAAGACCCGTGCTGCATCACCGTTTCCTGTGTCCAAGGGCGGCCGTCAGGCTGAGGAAACTCTGGCCGTCTCCTCCGTCGGGCTTGTCTCCAGCTTTGAGCCTGTGGAGTCTGGGGGCATGTGGCCAGAAGATGGTCAACGAGTTTGGAGCAGGTCAGGTCCAGGAAATAGTCTTGAGCAAGAGCTATGGTGGCCCCAGAGATCAACATCAGCGCCCATGAGGTGTCCTCAGATGTGGTCTTGACAGACAGCAAGGGCGGGGCGCTGCCGGGGCTAAAGCAGGGAGGGGCTCCAGAGAGACCGCTGTGCTGCCCCATCCCAGACCCCCTCGTCTATCCTTTCTCACACCCCAGCCCCCTGCCCCACCTCAGAAAGAAAGCTCCGCCTACTCCTCCCCTCCCTACTTGGGAGAGCTCTGGTTGACCCTGCTCTTAGGACATGGTGGTGGATGTAATGATGGCCAAGGTTTTTCTTTTGTTGTTGTTGTTTAGTCCTAGGTCGTGTCTGACCCTCTGCAACCCCATTGACGGCAACCTGCCGGGCTTCCCTGTCCTTCACCATCTCCCGACGTCTGCTCAAATTCATGCCCATCGAATCAGTGATGCTATCTAATCATCTCATCCTCTGTTGTCCCTTTCTCCTCTTGCCTTCATCTTTCCCAGCATCACTGGGTGTTTTCCAATGAGTTGACTCTTTGCATCAGGTGACCAAAGTATTGAAGCTTCAGCTTCAGCATCAGTCCTTCCAAGGAATAGTCAGGGTTGATTTCCTTTAGGATGGACTGGTTTGATCTCCTTGCTGTCCAAGGGACTCTCAAGAGTCTTCTTCAGCACCACCCTTTGAAAACATCAGTTCTTTGGTGCTCAACCTCCTTTATGGTCCAACTCGTATCTGTACATGACCTCTGGAAAAACCTTAGCTTTGACTAGATGGGCCTTTGTGGGCCAAGTGATGTGTTTGATTTTGAAGACACTGTCTAGGTTTGCCATAGCTTTTCTTCCAAGAAGCAAGCATTTTGATTCCGTGGCTGCAGTCACCGTCTACCGCTGGCTTTGTCTAAGCCAACATGAAGATACGTGTTCTCCACACCAGTTCTCCCAATGCACGGGTGTGGGTGTGGGTGGTCCACAGAATCCAAAACTCCAAGAGGCAGTCCCCAGGTTCTCAGGGTCAGTAGGGATATGTAGGAAAGCTCAACCCAACCATCAGAATTGCCCATAGAATCAGAAGCAGAAAACATGGGTGTTTGAAGCCTCTAAGTTTTGGAGTGATTTGTTTGGTGGCAGTAGCTGACTGATACACGTGAGAAACAGTCCCTTTTTTTCAAGTTTTGTTGACTATGTGTCAAGCACCTTCTTGTCAAGCACTGCGGGGCTAAAGCAGGAGGGGCTCCAGAGACCTGTGCCCCTAGACCCCTCGTCTATCCTTTCTCACACCCCAGCCCCCTGCCCCACCTCAGAAAGAAAGCTCCGCCTACTCCTCCCCTCCCTACTTGGGAGAGCTCTGGTTGACCCTGCTCTTAGGACATGGTGGTGGATGTAATGATGGCCAAGGTTTTTCTTTTGTTGTTGTTGTTTAGTCCTAGGTCGTGTCTGACCCTCTGCAACCCCATTGACGGCAACCTGCCGGGCTTCCCTGTCCTTCACCATCTCCCGACGTCTGCTCAAATTCATGCCCATCGAATCAGTGATGCTATCTAATCATCTCATCCTCTGTTGTCCCTTTCTCCTCTTGCCTTCATCTTTCCCAGCATCACTGGGTGTTTTCCAATGAGTTGACTCTTTGCATCAGGTGACCAAAGTATTGAAGCTTCAGCTTCAGCATCAGTCCTTCCAAGGAATAGTCAGGGTTGATTTCCTTTAGGATGGACTGGTTTGATCTCCTTGCTGTCCAAGGGACTCTCAAGAGTCTTCTTCAGCACCACCCTTTGAAAACATCAGTTCTTTGGTGCTCAACCTCCTTTATGGTCCAACTCGTATCTGTACATGACCTCGGGAAAAAACCTTAGCTTTGACTAGATGGGCCTTTGTGGGCCAAGTGATGTGTTTGATTTTGAAGACACTGTCTAGGTTTGCCATAGCTTTTCTTCCAAGAAGCAAGCATTTTGATTCCGTGGCTGCAGTCACCGTCTACCGCTGGCTTTGTCTAAGCCAACATGAAGATACGTGTTCTCCACACCAGTTCTCCCAATGCACGGGTGTGGGTGTGGGTGGTCCACAGAATCCAAAACTCCAAGAGGCAGTCCCCAGGTTCTCAGGGTCAGTAGGGATATGTAGGAAAGCTCAACCCAACCATCAGAATTGCCCATAGAATCAGAAGCAGAAAACATGGGTGTTTGAAGCCTCTAAGTTTTGGAGTGATTTGTTTGGTGGCAGTAGCTGACTGATACACGTGAGAAACAGTCCCTTTTATTCAAGTTTTGTTGACTATGTGTCAAGCACCTTCTTTGTGCCAGGCACAGGGCTGAGGCTGTGTGAACACACATGCAGTCTGCCTCCAGGAAATTCTGAGTACTGAGAGAGACTGACATGAAATAAATACACTGACAACCTAGGTATTTATTTACAGATGGGGCTGAGAGTTCTGAAGAAACCCTCGTTGATGGTTGCAACAAAGGAGATGGTATCAGGGCTGGAGGTCAGCTGAGGAAGTAACACTCAGGGTGAGATCTGAAGGCTGATAGCAGTTCCGTAGGCGAAGAGGGAGGGAGTAGGGTCCCAGAGCATGCAAATGGCATGTGCAAAGGTCCTGGGGACCATACCCACTTCTCCGTGGCTATCAGGAGCAGCAGAGTCCTTTCTCCTTCTCACCTTGCTGAGGTATCTTTTACCAGCCATGTGAAACAGCTGGAATTTCCAAAATCAAGCCCCTAGATTGCCTTAATTGAAAGTGAGAGGAAACAAGAGACCTATGAGGCTCCAAGCACAAATATGGGAAAGAGAGGGCTTTGGTAGTTGTGGCTCCCAGGCTCTAGAGTGCAGGGTCAACCATTGTGGCGCACAGGCTTAGATGATCCGAGGCATGTGGGATCTTCTAAGATCAAGGATTGAACCCGTGTCTCCTGCGCTGGCCAGTTGGATTCACTGAGCCACCGGGGAAAAACCTGGAAGGCAAATTCTTAACCCCTGGACCACCAGGGAAGTCCCTGTGCAATCATTTTAAACTGTGAAGACCGTGCTTAGCACATAGACTATCTAAAACCAGGCAGTGGGCCACGGTTTCCCAGCCTCAACTCGGTCTATATTTAGTGAGGCAGTGTTTCTTTAAAGAGGACCTGCGGAAACTAAAACCCATTGCTACTGGGCTTTTGAGGCAGCTTTGCAATTACGTACACTGGCCTATTACAGATTTCTATTTCCAGAGCATTTCCAAACACGACTTGTACACCACTGATCCCCACGCACACCCAGTTGGGTCCTGGGGCTCAGACTGCCCTGCAGGATTTTCTTCTAGGCTTCAGACAGCCTTTCTGCAAGAGTTTCCGTTTGGTGGCAGTAGCTGCTACACAGGATTCAAGTTTTGTTGACTATGTGTCAAGCACCTTCTTTGTGCCAGGCACAGGGCTGAGGCTGTGTGAACACACATGCAGTCTGCCTCCAGGAAATTCTGAGTACTGAGAGAGACTGACATGAAATAAATACACTGACAACCTAGGTATTTATTTACAGATGGGGCTGAGAGTTCTGAAGAAACCCTCGTTGATGGTTGCAACAAAGGAGATGGTATCAGGGCTGGAGGTCAGCTGAGGAAGTAACACTCAGGGTGAGATCTGAAGGCTGATAGCAGTTCCGTAGGCGAAGAGGGAGGGAGTAGGGTCCCAGAGCATGCAAATGGCATGTGCAAAGGTCCTGGGGACCATACCCACTTCTCCGTGGCTATCAGGAGCAGCAGAGTCCTTTCTCCTTCTCACCTTGCTGAGGTATCTTTTACCAGCCATGTGAAACAGCTGGAATTTCCAAAATCAAGCCCCTAGATTGCCTTAATTGAAAGTGAGAGGAAACAAGAGACCTATGAGGCTCCAAGCACAAATATGGGAAAGAGAGGGCTTTGGTAGTTGTGGCTCCCAGGCTCTAGAGTGCAGGGTCAACCATTGTGGCGCACAGGCTTAGATGATCCGAGGCATGTGGGATCTTCTAAGATCAAGGATTGAACCCGTGTCTCCTGCGCTGGCCAGTTGGATTCACTGAGCCACCGGGAAAATCCTGGAAGGCAAATTCTTAACCCCTGGACCACCAGGGAAGTCCCTGTGCAATCATTTTAAACTGTGAAGACCGTGCTTAGCACATAGACTATCTAAAACCAGGCAGTGGGCCACGGTTTCCCAGCCTCAACTCGGTCTATATTTAGTGAGGCAGTGTTTCTTTAAAGAGGACCTGCGGAAACTAAAACCCATTGCTACTGGGCTTTTGAGGCAGCTTTGCAATTACGTACACTGGCCTATTACAGATTTCTATTTCCAGAGCATTTCCAAACACGACTTGTACACCACTGATCCCCCCACGCACACCCAGTTGGGTCCCGGGGGCTCAGACTGCCCTGCAGGATTTTCTTCTAGGCTTCAGACAGCCTTTCTGCAAGAGTCCGTGCCTTGCCAGGAGCGATCCTGCGGGGCCAGTCGCTGGAAGATGCCTCCTGGTTTCAGACGGGTCAAGATGTAAGGCAGTGTGATTCTTAGAATAGATCAAATACGATGCCTTTATGATGTTCTCCTTTATCAAAGCCAGTGCCTTTCCCAAGGGAAACACTGCGGGCAGCTGGTGAGATTATTGTTCTCACCAGGCTGCTCTCTGCCTGGATGTGGGGTTGTTTCTTGCATGGGTGAAATCCTGCCTAATACATTCAAGTGGGTAGCTTTGTTCTGCATAATTGATTTCTAGAAGCATTTTCCCCACTGCTATAGATGCTTCAACCTTTGAAAAAACAAACCAGAGTTTCCTGTGCAATGATTGTGACATTCTTTTTTTTTTTTTTTTTGAGGGAAAATAGCTAATATTTATATTCTCAAAGAGATACTGAAAGTCTATGTACAGGTTCTATGTACATGAAGTATAAATTTGAGGCTATAAAATTGATGTTGATAACTTCTGATGTCCTTGACAGCAGGTCCCAGTATTGTTGCCCAGAGAATTCCATGGAGAGAGAATCCTGGCAGGCTGCAGTCCATAGGGTCACAAACAGTTGGACACGACTGAGCGACAGTGAGGGTGTTACTGAGTTCAAGCTTCCTCTGCTCACCACATGACAGGCCAATGAATCTAATATCTGGACCCACTGAGGTTCAGGCTCTTCATGTCTCTTTGCAGAGAAGAATTCAGCGAGAGACAAAGTGATAGGCAAGAAATGAATTTATTCAGATTCAGAGAAAGCACACTCCACAGACAGAGCGCGGGCCATGGCAGAGCAAATCCAGTGGCCTGATTGTGACATTCTCACCCGATTCTGTCTCGGCAGAAATTTAAGCTATTCTCCCTGTCCCCACCCCCACCCCACCCCCACCGTGGTTTTTGTTTTGTTTTTCTTTGCCGAGCCCTGCGGCTTGTGGAATCTTAGGTCCCCGACCAGGGATCGAACACTGTTCTAATCATTGGACCGTCAAGGAATTCCCAAATAGTGTCCCTCGCCCTGTGTGTTTTGCTATGACAAATAGTGCTGCAAATAACATCTTTGAGGCTAAAGCTTTTTTTCTGTATTTAGGATGATTTCTTTGGATTCCCAGAAGTGCCCCCTCTCCGCCGCAAGGAGAAAACATCTTACCTCACCACAGAGCAGGCCTCACCCACCAGCTCTGGGTCTTCTAGCTAAAACATCTCCCCTGAGAGCTTTGCTGGTGGCCCCGTGGTAAAGAATCTGCCTGTGAATGCGGGAGACACAGGCTTGATCCTGGACGAGCTGCAAGTGGACTTCTCTTGGTGGATTTCTCTTGGTGTGGAGCATGCGCTATGGGGCATCCAGGGTTAATTTTGGGTTGAGGTGCACAGTCTCACCTGCTCCATAGCCGAGGAGAGCCTCCTGGATCAGGGCTCGAACCCCGTCCCCTGCATTGGCAGGTGGATTCTTAACCGCGAGGCCACCAGGGAAGTCCCTGGAATTTTTTGATTTCTTAGGTGATGCACTATGTTCCCGCCATGGTCAATGACTCACTCTATCCCCTCTCTGGGGAACTGTCTCTTTCTGTATGTTGCCCACTGGCGTCCTGAAATCTAACTGTTGTGTTCCCTTTTCTGCCACTTCACACAATTAAATTATTAACGTTATTTCTGTCACAGAAGGTACAATTTTTTTCAAGTCTATTTCTTCTCTTTTAATTTTAATGTGAGCTGTTTTTTATACACAGAGCTTTTAAATTTAATGTTGTCAAATCTGTATCCTTAATTCGAGAGGGGAAAAAGGGAAAGGTCTACTGTAAGTATTTTTAACACAGAGGCATTCTTTGCATACAGTACAATCCACACTTTTAGATGCGATTCTCGGGTTTTGACAACTGTCTATGCTGTGTAACCACCAGCCCAACCAAGACGCAGAAGGGCTCCCTTGCCCCCCAAATCCTCTTTTATATGTTAAGTGTTTTAAAACCCAAGAAAGCTGAGTAAATTGACGGTATGAATAGGCAAGTCTTGTCTCCTACTAAATAGTCGGTTTTAAAATATTGAACCAAGGACTTCCCTGATGGCACAGCAGTTAAGAATCTGCCTGCCAGTGCAGGGGACATGGGTTCCTTCCCTGGTCTGGGATACCCACATACTTTCAGTATGTGGATACCCCAGGACAACTGAGTCCATGCGCCCTAGGGCCTGTGCTGTGCCCGGCAACTAGAGAGTAGCCCCCATTCACTGTAACTAGAGAAAGCCCACTGCAGCCACAAAGACCCAGCGCAGCTAGAAATACACAAATATGGGCTTTCCTGGTGATTCCGTGAGTAGAGTCCACCTTGCAGTGCAAGAGGCACCGGTTCAATCCCTGGCCCAGGAGGATCCTACGTGCTGCAGAGCAGCTGGACCAGTGCATTCAATTACGAGCCAGCGCTCTGGAGCACATGCTCCCAGAGTTGGTGCTCTGCAACAAGAGAGGCCACTGCAATGGGTGGCCCACACAGGCCAAAGAATAAAGATGGATAAAAATAAATAAATAAAAAATCAATAAAAGAGGCCAAAATTATATATTATGTATACACACACACACACACACACACACATATATATATATATATAACAAATACGATTTTAAGATATTGAACCCAAATACTGAAGATCTCTAATAGATGCCGTAACAATTATTGGTGTTATCGACACCATGACAAGGGCCAACCCAAGCATAATGGGAACACCAGAGGAGAAGAGAATGGAAAAGAGTCAAACACGACTTAATGACTAAACCACTCCCACCAATTAAGTAGTCAGAGAAGAGAGTATAAGTGGATAGCTGCTCTCCTGTATTCACTCAGGCTGACTTAAAAATCACGGTATAAAATAATATGTATACAATTGATTGTTGGCTTATAACATAAAAAATGTCGTCTACAGCCATACCACCCTGAATGTGCCCGATTTCATCTGATCTCGGAAGTTAAGCAGGGTCGGGCCTGGTTAGTACAACTGTCTATGCTGTGTAACCACCAGCCCAACCAAGACGCAGAAGGGCTCCCTTGCCCCCCAAATCCTCTTTTATATGTTAAGTGTTTTAAAACCCAAGAAAGCTGAGTAAATTGACGGTATGAATAGGCAAGTCTTGTCTCCTACTAAATAGTCGGTTTTAAAATATTGAACCAAGGACTTCCCTGATGGCACAGCAGTTAAGAATCTGCCTGCCAGTGCAGGGGACATGGGTTCCTTCCCTGGTCTGGGATACCCACATACTTTCAGTATGTGGATACCCCAGGACAACTGAGTCCATGCGCCCTAGGGCCTGTGCTGTGCCCGGCAACCAGAGAGTAGCCCCCATTCACTGTAACTAGAGAAAGCCCACTGCAGCCACAAAGACCCAGCGCAGCTAGAAATACACAAATATGGGCTTTCCTGGTGATTCCGTGAGTAGAGTCCACCTTGCAGTGCAAGAGGCACCGGTTCAATCCCTGGCCCAGGAGGATCCTACGTGCTGCAGAGCAGCTGGACCAGTGCATTCAATTACGAGCCAGCGCTCTGGAGCACATGCTCCCAGAGTTGGTGCTCTGCAACAAGAGAGGCCACTGCAATGGGTGGCCCACACAGGCCAAAGAATAAAGATGGATAAAAATAAATAAATAAAAAATCAATAAAAGAGGCCAAAATTATATATTATGTATACACACACACACACACACACACACATATATATATATATATAACAAATACGATTTTAAGATATTGAACCCAAATACTGAAGATCTCTAATAGATGCCGTAACAATTATTGGTGTTATCGACACCATGACAAGGGCCAACCCAAGCATAATGGGAACACCAGAGGAGAAGAGAATGGAAAAGAGTCAAACACGACTTAATGACTAAACCACTCCCACCAATTAAGTAGTCAGAGAAGAGAGTATAAGTGGATAGCTGCTCTCCTGTATTCACTCAGGCTGACTTAAAAATCACGGTATAAAATAATATGTATACAATTGATTGTTGGCTTATAACATAAAAAATGTCGTCTACAGCCATACCACCCTGAATGTGCCCGATTTCATCTGATCTCGGAAGTTAAGCAGGGTCGGGCCTGGTTAGTACTTGGATGGGAGAAATGTACAGCTTGCCTGTCACAAACAAAGGAGTAAGAACTAAGTAAGTAGGAGAAAAGCTATATTGGACTGAGGAAATGACCACAGATGGTAGAGTATTAACAATAAGAATGTATTGTTGGGTTTGTAACATTAATATGTGTCAAAGTAATTCCACAGAAAGGGAAAAAGGGAAATAGAGCTATAGAGAAGTAACAATTCTATTGTCGATGTTCAGTCACTAAGTTGTGCCCGACTCTTTGTGACCCATGGTCTGCAGCACGCCAGACCTCCCTGTCCTTCACCATCTCCTGGAGTTTGCTCAAACACATGTCCACTGGGTCCGTGATGCCATCCAACCATCTCCTCCTCTTCTGCCCCCGTCTCCTCTTGCCCTCAATTTTTCCCAGCGTCAGGGTCTTCTCCAGTGAAAACTCCCTGAGCAGTGTGAAAGGACAATTCTATAGCTCAGTGTATGAATCTGAACCTGCTTCTGATCAGTTGAAACATCTGTGGCAAACCCCAAGGCAACAACTAAAAAAAAAAAAAGAAAGGAACAAGAATACATAAAGAATTCTTACAACTCAGTAACAAAAAGACAAATGATCCAATTTTTATATAAAAAATTTATTAAAGTATAGATGATTGACAATATTGTGCAAATTTCCACTGTACAGCAAAGTGACTTGGTTCTACACATGTAGATGTTGCCTTTAAGAATATTCTTTTCCACTATGGTTTACCCCAGGAGGCTGAATGTGGTGCCCTGTGCTATACAGGAGAATTTTGTTTATTCATAACAGGTCAAAAGTATTTTTAATGGGCAAAGGATCTGAATAAACATCTCTAAAAGTAGATGCTCATATGGCCAAAAGTACAGGAAAATATTCACGTCATTGGTGTCGGTGTTTAGTTGCTCAGTCATGTCCCACTCTTCGTGACCCCGTGGACTGTAGCCCACCAGGCTCCTCTGTCCATGGGATTTCCCAGGCAAGAATCCTAGAGTGGGTTGCCATTTCCTTTTCCAGGGGATCTTCCAGACCCAGGGATTGAACCCACGTCTCCTGAACTGGCAAGCAGATTCAAGAATTAGGGAAGCCCCACTTTTAAACAGTGACAGGTTAATGGGTGGTCTCTCTATTCCTCATTATTTACATATCTGTTTGTTTGTTTGTTTCATGTATCAGGTATTACAAAATTGCCAGAGAGATTGTGTTTAAGGCAGAGTTGGTGTCCCACTTCCTGTTACCTCCGTCCCCAACCCCACCCCAGCTGTGGCTTCCTGCCCACACGGCTGCAAGCAGCTGTCATTTACTTGGGGTCAGGGTCAGAAACCAAAGCGCTACTGTGTTTGGAACTGGTGGAGAGATCCAGAGAAGGCTACTTGGGTTTCCCCAAGCTCAAACACATGTCCACTGGGTCCGTGATGCCATCCAACCATCTCCTCCTCTTCTGCCCCCGTCTCCTCTTGCCCTCAATTTTTCCCAGCGTCAGGGTCTTCTCCAGTGAAAACTCCCTGAGCAGTGTGAAAGGACAATTCTATAGCTCAGTGTATGAATCTGAACCTGCTTCTGATCAGTTGAAACATCTGTGGCAAACCCCAAGGCAACAACTAAAAAAAAAAAAAGAAAGGAACAAGAATACATAAAGAATTCTTACAACTCAGTAACAAAAAGACAAATGATCCAATTTTATATAAAAATTTATTAAAGTATAGATGACTGACAATATTGTGCAAATTTCCACTGTACAGCAAAGTGACTTGGTTCTACACATGTAGATGTTGCCTTTAAGAATATTCTTTTCCACTATGGTTTACCCCAGGAGGCTGAATGTGGTGCCCTGTGCTATACAGGAGAATTTTGTTTATTCATAACAGGTCAAAAGTATTTTTAATGGGCAAAGGATCTGAATAAACATCTCTAAAAGTAGATGCTCATATGGCCAAAAGTACAGGAAAATATTCACGTCATTGGTGTCGGTGTTTAGTTGCTCAGTCATGTCCCACTCTTCGTGACCCCGTGGACTGTAGCCCACCAGGCTCCTCTGTCCATGGGATTTCCCAGGCAAGAATCCTAGAGTGGGTTGCCATTTCCTTTTCCAGGGGATCTTCCAGACCCAGGGATTGAACCCACGTCTCCTGAACTGGCAAGCAGATTCAAGAATTAGGGAAGCCCCACTTTTAAACAGTGACAGGTTAATGGGTGGTCTCTCTATTCCTCATTATTTACATATCTGTTTGTTTGTTTGTTTCATGTATCAGGTATTACAAAATTGCCAGAGAGATTGTGTTTAAGGCAGAGTTGGTGTCCCACTTCCTGTTACCTCCGTCCCCCAACCCCACCCCAGCTGTGGCTTCCTGCCCACACGGCTGCAAGCAGCTGTCATTTACTTGGGGTCAGGGGTCAGAAACCAAAGCGCTACTGTGTTTGGAACTGGTGGAGAGATCCAGAGGGGAAGGCTACTTGCCTCCCCAAAGGGCTTTCCAAAACCCAAGCTCACACTGCCATCCGGCCGGCTTCACACCAACCACCTGGACTTGGAAAAGCCCTTTGCTCCTCAAAATGAGGAGGCTGGCATTTTAGGAGAAATGGTGGCTGAGGGCTGAAGCAGAAGAGAGATTTCTTTTTTCTCCAAATGATGAATGAAGAATGGGGGCTAGCCCAGGAAAGATCTGAGGAAGCCAAGAAGGAGTCATGTGCATGTTAAGTCACTAACAGAAAAGTAATTGAAAGTAAGTCATCCCATGGTTCGCACACTTCTCTCAATGGCCCTTAAAAGGAAGGATACACCTGACCTCGCACATTCTGGTGGAAAACATATAACCAGAACGTAATCACCATAAGGAGACATCAAACAAATGCAAGTGAAGAACTTAAAAAAAAAAAAAAAAAAAACAACCGGGAGAGTTGTTCTTCTAAACAGTCAGTATTGTCAGCATGGAAACATCCCAGAGTCGAGGAGCCGTGACACCTGAAGGTAGTACCTGACCCCAGGCCAGAGCCTGGACTGGAAGGGGAAAGCGCTATTAAGGCCAGCATTTGGGTCAATGACAAAACTGGTAACCACCAGCAGATTAGACCAGTATGACGAAAATGCAGCATTTACTGAGGTTGATTACCGGTGGTTAGGTAAGACAATGTCTCTATTCTTAGAAATGCACACTGAAGTATTTAAGGATAAGGGGTCCATGGTATGTGTCAGAAACCCTGATGTGTCCGAAAATGTATTTTGAGAAATAAAAACTAGCCAGGACTAAAACTTTGCCATCCATGGACACAGATGAAGCACCTGCAAAGTTAACAGGAAACATCTCTCCCAGAGATCTCTCCCACTACGACGCAGCTGTTGTGTTGGAATAACCCCCTTTGTGGGTGACCACGCCTTCCCAGGTGGCTCCGTGGTAAAGAATCCACCTGCCAAGCAGGAAATGCGGGTTCGATCCCTGGTTGGGGAAGATTCCCTGGAGGAGCGTCTGGAAAACCCCGTGGACAGAGGAGCTTCGTGGGCCACAATCCACGGGGTTACAAAGAATTAGACATGACTGAGCAACCAAAACAACAACTACAAAGGAGTATTTTATCCAGTGAGGAACTTAGTTCTCAAAAATCGTAGACTTTTGAAAACATTGCTGTTGAAAAGTATCTCCTCAAGAATCACACAAGGAATTCCCTGGTGGTCCAGTGGTTAGGGCTTGGCACTTTCACACTGTGGCCTGGCTTGGATCCCTGGCTGGGGAGCTAAGTTCCGCAAACCTTGATGCATGACAAAAAAAAGAAAAAAAAGAAAAAATAAACATCCTACGCTTGCCTGGAATGCAAGTCACTTTGACACAGACATGAAGCCTCCATTTCCAGCCCTGACACAGAGCTTTAGATAGAGTTTCCAGACACAACATGCTACGTTTGTCTTAACTTTGTAGTTTCCAAGGAAACAGGACCCTGAGTCCACTTTGCAGTCCAGACCTGATGTTGACTCATTTATACAAATTTCTGCTTTGCTCCTGAGCTATTAACACACAGCTTCACTTAAATTCCACTCAAATTTGTCTTCTTCCTCAAATGCTATAGTTCAGTCCCAGCTCCTTCTTTGAGATGTGGTCTCTTTCGTTTGTTTCAGTGAATTGATAAACGTGACCTTGATTTGTCCCTGGTGACTCAGTTAGGATGGAGGGGTGAGTGACAAGTGAATGGATGGACGGATACAGGGAAACAGAGATGACCTCATTTAAAATGAATCCAGTGGGCTTCCCTGATAGCTCAGTGGTGAAGAGTTCTCCTGCCAATGCAGGAGATACGGGGTCGATCCCTGATCTGCAAAGATCCCACGTGCTGCGGAGCAACTAAGCCCGTGAGCCACAACTACGGAGCTTGTGCCCTAGAGCCTCAGAGTCGCAACTATGGAGCCCATGAGCTACAACTACTGAAACCCATGTGCCCCAGAGCCCAAGTTCCACAACAAGAGAAGTCACTGCAACAAGAAACCTGCTCACCTCCACTAGAGAGTAGCCCCCGCTCCCTGCAACTAGAGAAGAGCCTGTGGCAGCAGTGCGGGTTCGATCCCTGGTTGGGGAAGATTCCCTGGAGGAGCGTCTGGAAAACCCCGTGGACAGAGGAGCTTGTGGGCCACAATCCACGGGGTTACAAAGAATTAGACATGACTGAGCAACCAAAACAACAACTACAAAGGAGTATTTTATCCAGTGAGGAACTTAGTTCTCAAAAATCGTAGACTTTTGAAAACATTGCTGTTGAAAAGTATCTCCTCAAGAATCACACAAGGAATTCCCTGGTGGTCCAGTGGTTAGGGCTTGGCACTTTCACACTGTGGCCTGGCTTGGATCCCTGGCTGGGGAGCTAAGTTCCGCAAACCTTGATGCATGACAAAAAAAAGAAAAAAAAGAAAAAATAAACATCCTACGCTTGCCTGGAATGCAAGTCACTTTGACACAGACATGAAGCCTCCATTTCCAGCCCTGACACAGAGCTTTAGATAGAGTTTCCAGACACAACATGCTACGTTTGTCTTAACTTTGTAGTTTCCAAGGAAACAGGACCCTGAGTCCACTTTGCAGTCCAGACCTGATGTTGACTCATTTATACAAATTTCTGCTTTGCTCCTGAGCTATTAACACACAGCTTCACTTAAATTCCACTCAAATTTGTCTTCTTCCTCAAATGCTATAGTTCAGTCCCAGCTCCTTCTTTGAGATGTGGTCTCTTTCGTTTGTTTCAGTGAATTGATAAACGTGACCTTGATTTGTCCCTGGTGACTCAGTTAGGATGGAGGGGTGAGTGACAAGTGAATGGATGGACGGATACAGGGAAACAGAGATGACCTCATTTAAAATGAATCCAGTGGGCTTCCCTGATAGCTCAGTGGTGAAGAGTTCTCCTGCCAATGCAGGAGATACGGGGTCGATCCCTGATCTGCAAAGATCCCACGTGCTGCGGAGCAACTAAGCCCGTGAGCCACAACTACGGAGCTTGTGCCCTAGAGCCTCAGAGTCGCAACTATGGAGCCCATGAGCTACAACTACTGAAACCCATGTGCCCCAGAGCCCAAGTTCCACAACAAGAGAAGTCACTGCAACAAGAAACCTGCTCACCTCCACTAGAGAGTAGCCCCCGCTCCCTGCAACTAGAGAAGAGCCTGTGGCAGCAGTGGAAACCCAGAATAACCAAAAATAAATAAATAAAATTTCAAAAAACTGGCGAAGATTTAACAATTAAAAAAAAAATGAATCCAGCAAACCCTGAAGAGTGAGCTCTTGTGCACACATTACACATGGTAACTGCATAACCAAAGGGAAGAAAAAAGACTAAAAGTATTTTAACAAGGTCTATTTATATAGAATTCTTTGTATAAAATTCTCTCAGTCTCAGCAATTTTTAAATTTATTTGGTTGTGCCAGTCTTAGCTGAGGCACATGGGTGTGCAATCTTCGTCGGAGCATGTGGGTGCTTTGGTTGCAGCATGCAGGATCTAGTTCCCCCACAAAGGATCGAACCTGGGCCCCTGCATTGGGAACATGGCGTCTGAGCCATTGGACCACCAAGGAAGTCCCTCAACTTCTTATTTATGATTATAATAATGTTACATTCCTCCTACTGGGACAGGAAAGATAACATTTTTTTTTACACAACAATTCCATCTTAATTTTACAAAAAAGGAGGAGGGCCCTCCTTACCCCAGCAAGAATGCACTTGCTGGCAGTCAGTAAGAAACCACCATCTCTGCCTCTTGAACTTTTATTCAAAACAACCCTCCCCAGTTTCCTCCTACAGCCTAGGAAAAGCTGCCGTGTTTGTCCCCTCTTCGGATGTGCCTGTGGTTTGAAGAACTGCAGTTCTTCTGCTATTCCCACATAAACACATTTTGCTGGTAAAATAATTGGATATTATGTGTTTTCAGGTTGACAATAGATTGATGATGATAAAGGTAAAACAGAGGGATGATCTGTTGACAATAAATAAATCTGAGGAAAGACTATAGACAAATACGAATACTATTTGTGTTTGGGCAGGCTATTTGTAAGTCTAAAACCATTTCCAAATGAAAATTTTATTTATTTATTTTTTGGTTCTTTTAAATCAGGCTAAATTGGTTTGCACTAGACTTTGAGCAGACAAAGGAAGAATTTTTATGTTGTCGTCTATATTGTAGTTCAGTACATACTCAAATACTGGGAACTATTTCTTTCCCTTTTCTTCGCATTCTGATACTTTCTATGAATTGATTTCACTTTTTAAAAAATGGTTATGATACACCGGTGCAAATTCACGCATAGTTTGAAAAAACTCTCGTGGGAAAGATCTGGGAGCCCACTGCATTTTAAGCCTAATGGAATGTTACACTGCCAAGTCAGGTTTTCCTAACGGTCGGCTCACGACCAGACTACATTTCCCACAGTACCTCGGGGTGAGGCCCCGTGGGCGGGGAGTCAGTATTGGAGACAAACTGTGGTCCTCCACCTTGCCGGGAATGTAGTCCATCATCGTATTGGAGGTGGGGCGGAGATTGTGAGAGGCTCTGCAAGAATCGCTCTCCCGCTGGCTTCTAGGAAATGCGGTTCTGGGCTGGCCGGCCGCTTAGCCTCCTGGGATTTGTAGTCCTGGCAGGCCCATGCAAGCCTGGTTCTTTTTCTTCGCGATGGGGCATCTACGGCTTTGCGCCCTTCCTCTATCACTTCTGTGGAATCCCTTAAGCCATCAATCCCAACTTGTTGCTGGGGCCTTCCATCTTAATTTTACAAAAAAGGAGGAGGGCCCTCCTTACCCCAGCAAGAATGCACTTGCTGGCAGTCAGTAAGAAACCACCATCTCTGCCTCTTGAACTTTTATTCAAAACAACCCTCCCCAGTTTCCTCCTACAGCCTAGGAAAAGCTGCCGTGTTTGTCCCCTCTTCGGATGTGCCTGTGGTTTGAAGAACTGCAGTTCTTCTGCTATTCCCACATAAACACATTTTGCTGGTAAAATAATTGGATATTATGTGTTTTCAGGTTGACAATAGATTGATGATGATAAAGGTAAAACAGAGGGATGATCTGTTGACAATAAATAAATCTGAGGAAAGACTATAGACAAATACGAATACTATTTGTGTTTGGGCAGGCTATTTGTAAGTCTAAAACCATTTCCAAATGAAAATTTTATTTATTTATTTTTTGGTTCTTTTAAATCAGGCTAAATTGGTTTGCACTAGACTTTGAGCAGACAAAGGAAGAATTTTTATGTTGTCGTCTATATTGTAGTTCAGTACATACTCAAATACTGGGAACTATTTCTTTCCCTTTTCTTCGCATTCTGATACTTTCTATGAATTGATTTCACTTTTTAAAAAATGGTTATGATACACCGGTGCAAATTCACGCATAGTTTGAAAAAACTCTCGTGGGAAAGATCTGGGAGCCCACTGCATTTTAAGCCTAATGGAATGTTACACTGCCAAGTCAGGTTTTCCTAACGGTCGGCTCACGACCAGACTACATTTCCCACAGTACCTCGGGGTGAGGCCCCGTGGGCGGGGAGTCAGTATTGGAGACAAACTGTGGTCCTCCACCTTGCCGGGAATGTAGTCCATCATCGTATTGGAGGTGGGGCGGAGATTGTGAGAGGCTCTGCAAGAATCGCTCTCCCGCTGGCTTCTAGGAAATGCGGTTCTGGGCTGGCCGGCCGCTTAGCCTCCTGGGATTTGTAGTCCTGGCAGGCCCATGCAAGCCTGGTTCTTTTTCTTCGCGATGGGGCATCTACGGCTTTGCGCCCTTCCTCTATCACTTCTGTGGAATCCCTTAAGCCATCAATCCCAACTTGTTGCTGGGGCCTTCTCTGGTCTGTGGCTCCAAGCCCTCAAACTGCATGGAGAGCCAGGGAGGTGGCGTTGGCCAACTCCGGCTCTTGAGAGGTCTGGGAGGGCTCCTTGGAGGAGGCAGCAGGTTTCTCACATGCAGAGCTGAGTCCAGAATCAGCCTGGAATGCAACATAGAGGCTAGCTGATCTGATGCACAGTCCTAACCAACGTCCTCCACTCCCTACCTTACACGTCTCTGTGAACACAAGTCTGTCCCGGGACTGGATGATACACACTGAGCAAACAAAGGCACCTAGGGTGAAGACAGTACGGTGAGGACAGCGCCCGACCCACTGGGAGCCCAGGGGAGGCGCCCAGCGGAGGCCCACAGGATGCTGAGGGGGAAGAGAAGCAGTTAGAAATTCAGTTCATCTCAGGGTTCCCACCACAGCTTCACACAGGCATCTTCGTTCAAAGAACCCTCGTGCCTGGGATGCAGGGGACTTGGAGCTAGTTCTACCCAGCTGTGTGCCACAAGGGTCCCCAGGATGGCTCATCAGGGCTATGTCAGGAGAGGAGTCGGCGGCTCAGGAACACCAAAGGCAGCACTAACGCAGCTGGGGAGTTCTTGGAAAGACCTCTGGATGTGCAGAGTGTCTGGAGAGAGCAAGCGGAGGTGACGGTGAGGTTGAAATAGCCAACGGAGGATCAGAGTACATGCGGCAAAGACCCCTGTGTCTGGCGCTATTCTAGAAGGGAGATGTTTTTACACCCATTGTACAGATGGGGACACTGAGGAACAGCAACGTTGTTTCTCGCTCAAGCTACCCAGTAGGTACCTTGAGAATTAGAACATGGGCCTTCTAGCTCCTGAATCTAGGCAGTAACCGTTGAACTGTCCCATCCACTGACTTCCCAGAACATCAGGTCTGTGAGGGTGGACCTCTCCCAGGCAACGGCGGACAGTCATCATCGTCCGCCTCCTCTGCCCTTTAATTTTCTAGAACGTCCTGCTGCCCCATTGCAACCCTGGGAGACAGCCTTAGAGAGGGACGGACTGGGGCAAAGTCTTCAGTCTCCCAGTGGAAGCCTTCGTGCCTGGAAACCACCCCTACTTCTGTATCTCCTGTGGGGGCTGTGGGGCTGAGCAGTGGGTGGCTGGCTTGTGCCCCCTCCCCTCTGGAGATGACCCAGTGGCTCATTCCTCCCACCAGAGAAGCCAGTCGATGACATTTTGGGTGGGTGGTGCCATGGTTGACAAAGGGGAAGGACAGACATTAAGGACAGACAGGCTCACACTCCAATTCCTGGGTTCCATGCCAGTATGTGGTGAGACACTGGGTGCTTCCAAAGGAGCTCTTGCTTCGAGAAGTGTTGTCCAGAGTCCTGAGGCCCGGGCTGGACCTGAGTGTCCTCTCTGCTCCAGGGGATTAAGATTTGAAAAATGGCAGGGAAGAAAATGCAGTGGTAGATTCTGTACTACTATTCCCCAAATGCTGACTTTCCTGGGTTCATGTGAACATCCCAACAGACACACAAGGTTCTGATGAGGAAACAGGCTCAGAGAGGGGAGGGACTGGTTCATGACCGCAAAGGCAGGGAGTAGGGAAGGAGCTTACATTTCCAGGCTAGGTTGGTCCTCATGTTTGTGTCTAATCACATGCCCTGGAATTAGGGGAAGGGAAGGGAGGGAGGGCAGAGCCTGACTTTATATGACATTATAGTACCATCTGGTGAAACAAGTTTGAGACACACTTAATAAAAATTAAACAGGACTCTTTCCTGCAGAACTTGTCAGAGCCTTTAGCTCCTTTGATCAGGACCAAGGCCAAGGCCTAGGACAATGCCTGACAGGCCCTGAGACCCAAAGGCCTTGCGTGGGGACAGGGTAAGGGTGGGGGTGTCAGCAGCCTGCGTATAAGTGCACTCCAGACATCTGAGCGCCAGAGCAGACATCGAGGGTACATACCCACGTGTTATCAATCTCTCTGATTTGAGGCTCAAATAATACCTGTAAGACGGTGATAGGGTCTTGCCCCGCAAAAAGATAAAGGCCCAAAGTCCCTCCACTGCCTGCTCAAGCCGGATTCCACAACGCTTTATTGGCACAGGACCTAGCCTCGTGCCCACCGCTTCCAGGAAAGACAGACAAGGAAGGGGTCCCGGTCCCGCAGGTACCGCCCCCCAGAGCTGGGCCAGCCAAGAACACATTTCCATCCGCCGGCAATGAGGGAAGGGGCGTTTTCGCGGGGGGCACAGCCCTGGCGTAGGGCACGTGGTGGGAGGGAATGGAGCGGCGGGGAGCCGGCCCGCTAATAGGGGAACTCGCAGACGTAGTATAAGCGCCGATCGCAGTCGTGGTCCCACCAGGAGCCATCGTCCGAGGCCTGAGCCACGCAGTTCTCGAGCACGCCGCCGTTGGGCTGGTTGGGGCTGAGCGGGTGCGGCGCGGCGCTGGGTCGGGCGCCCGGCTCGGGGCTGGGGGCGCGGTGCCAGGCGAAGAAGGATACGCGCTGGCCGTTCTCGAAAAGGTAGAGGCCCTCGGCGCGCCGGTCGTGCACACCCAGCCACACAGGCCAGTTGTAGGGGGCGAGCGCCGCGCGCAGATAGCGAGTCAGCGTCTCCATCTGCCGACGGTCCGCCGGCTGTGCCAGGCTCCCGCCCCGCGCCACGCAGCGCGCCTGCGCCGCCGGCTGAGCCTCAAAGTCGCGCGAGAGCAGGAAGCACTTGTGGCCAAGACGCACCCCCTTCAGGCAGCCTGCGGATGGGGCGGGCGGGGCGGGGCCGAGCGGAGGCGGGATTAAGGTCTCTGGGGGCGGGGCGAGGGCGGGGTCAGACCCGGGAAGGGGCGGGGTCAGATCCGGCGGGAGCGAGGAAGCGGAGGCAGAGCCGTCAGGGGCGGGACTTTAGGGGGCGTGGTACGGCCAGGCCAGAGTCTGTTCACCGGGACAGTGGGGAGCGTGCCTTCACCCCGCCCGCCTGCTCGCCGCATTCACCCTCCCGCCAGCCAGCATACTCCAAATCTTCAAGAAACCCCTCACCCTGACACCTAGGGCCTTCACGTCTCAGACCCTTCCGGGCCCCCACTTCCCGCCAGTCCCCCACCTGACTCTTTCCCCGCCCGGCAGGATGCAACTCACCCTCTAAGCGGCCATGCTCGCGCTCGGCGCGGCTCTGCGCCTCCTGCAGGGCTTGCACGGCGTCGCGGGTGTCGCTTGCCACTTCCCGCAGCTGCCGCAGCCCCCGAGTAAGCTCGGCCACGCGGGTGTCCAACGCGTGCAGACGGACGTGCACCTGGTGTAGGCCTGCGTCCAGGCCGGCCAGGCGACCCACTGCGGATGGACAGGGTGCACGCTGGATGGGGACCCTGGTGGTGGAGCCAGGGGACCGGAGGACCTAGCGGACCGAGACCTACGGCTTCTGGGGCGGAGTTGGGGTGGGGGTACTTAAGATTCTTGGAAGGTAGGGGCCGATGGCCCGGTCTCTTGCGCCAGGGACCCAGAACTTCTGGGGTTGTGAGGGCGCCGATTTGGGCGGTGGGCAACTGAAAAATCCCGGGGCAGTGAAAGGAGGGTTCGTTTTTTGTGAAAATGCCCACGGAGGCCTGGGGGGATGGTGCAGGGCGGAGCTATTACTCACGGATATAAGTGATGGCGTCCTCTGGGGTGGGAGAGGGGCTGGGGCTGAAGTAGGGCGTCGGGGTTGGGGTCGGGGTCGGTTCCTCCTCGCCTTCCTCCCCCTGACCGTCCTCCTCCTCCGTCGCCCAGCGCCCTCTGCCTTCGGAGTTTCCCTTCGGATTTGTGTCCGCCCTCCTAGCAGGCAGTCCCAGGGCTTCCTGTAAATGCTAAGGCAGGGGAGGGTGGTCAGGGCCAGGCTGGTGGCTGCATTCTGACTCCCCAGACACCCTTTCCAGCTGGCAGCTGGCTCTCCACCCCAGCCCCTTCTCTGAACCCATCACCCTCATCCTTTGAGCCTGTCCCACCCCCATGGCCAGAGTCTGTTCACGGGGCGTGCCTTCACCCCGCCCGCCTGCTCGCCGCATTCACCCTCCCGCCAGCCAGCATACTCCAAATCTTCAAGAAACCCCTCACCCTGACACCTAGGGCCTTCACGTCTCAGACCCTTCCGGGCCCCCACTTCCCGCCAGTCCCCCACCTGACTCTTTCCCCGCCCGGCAGGATGCAACTCACCCTCTAAGCGGCCATGCTCGCGCTCGGCGCGGCTCTGCGCCTCCTGCAGGGCTTGCACGGCGTCGCGGGTGTCGCTTGCCACTTCCCGCAGCTGCCGCAGCCCCCGAGTAAGCTCGGCCACGCGGGTGTCCAACGCGTGCAGACGGACGTGCACCTGGTGTAGGCCTGCGTCCAGGCCGGCCAGGCGACCCACTGCGGATGGACAGGGTGCACGCTGGATGGGGACCCTGGTGGTGGAGCCAGGGGACCGGAGGACCTAGCGGACCGAGACCTACGGCTTCTGGGGCGGAGTTGGGGTGGGGGTACTTAAGATTCTTGGAAGGTAGGGGCCGATGGCCCGGTCTCTTGCGCCAGGGACCCAGAACTTCTGGGGTTGTGAGGGCGCCGATTTGGGCGGTGGGCAACTGAAAAATCCCGGGGCAGTGAAAGGAGGGTTCGTTTTTTGTGAAAATGCCCACGGAGGCCTGGGGGGATGGTGCAGGGCGGAGCTATTACTCACGGATATAAGTGATGGCGTCCTCTGGGGTGGGAGAGGGGCTGGGGCTGAAGTAGGGCGTCGGGGTTGGGGTCGGGGTCGGTTCCTCCTCGCCTTCCTCCCCCTGACCGTCCTCCTCCTCCGTCGCCCAGCGCCCTCTGCCTTCGGAGTTTCCCTTCGGATTTGTGTCCGCCCTCCTAGCAGGCAGTCCCAGGGCTTCCTGTAAATGCTAAGGCAGGGGAGGGTGGTCAGGGCCAGGCTGGTGGCTGCATTCTGACTCCCCAGACACCCTTTCCAGCTGGCAGCTGGCTCTCCACCCCAGCCCCTTCTCTGAACCCATCACCCTCATCCTTTGAGCCTGTCCCACCCCCATGGCCATTTTTCTGACCCTCGAACACACCCCTCCCAAGCCCACAGTTGCCCACCCAGGTCCCCCTCTAGAGTCTCCACACTCCCCAGCTTACCTTCAGCATCAGGGCCTCCCTCTCCCGCTCCTCCTCCTGGGCACCCCCCCAACCCCCCTCCCACTCCCTCTCAGCTCCCCGAGCCCCATGGCTGAAGCCCAGGAGCTGGGGTACCACCAGCGCCCCGAGGAGCCAAGCGGCCTGCATCAGGCTGGGCTCACAGCACCCAAGGCTGCAGAAGGGTGTCTAAGAGGAGAGGGATGTTCCTAGGGACTGGAGAGGGTGCCGAACACCAGCTCCCTGGCCTGCGCCTTTCCCAGCTTCTCTTGGGGTCCCTCTGCTCCCAACTCTTGTCTCCTCTATCCGTTGTGTCCGTCGGTTTTCTGCTCCTCTGTGTGTGTCTCTCTCCGCCTCTCTTGGCTCCCCCGAGGCCCTGCCTCTGTGGCCGGAAACCTCCAGCGTTCCAAAGCTTGGATCCCGCCTTGGGTCTCTACACACGCCCTCCTCTTCCCACTTTCCAGAGCTTGCTTCCGTCCCATCCTGCCCATCCCTTCTGCCAAGGCCAGAAGTTCCAGAAAGTCAGGAGGAGGATGGAGCTGGCTCCCCAAGGGATCCTGGGCTCAGTTTCCATCCAGGAACCTCCTCAGGGAGGTGTCAGGGCCTGGCCCCGCTCCCCTCTCTCCCCCCCTGGCCACTCCTCAGGACAGGGAGACCTCAAGGTCTTGCTAAGGTTGTTATTATCCTGTGACCACCGTCGCCACACAGGCTGTTGGAGGAGGCTTTTGCAGCAGGCTTTTGCGGCATTCTCGGGCTCCTGAGCGCCTCCTGCCCCTCCAGACCTCCCATCCCGCCCTCCAAGCCCTTGCCCCAGATGCAAATGAGTATCTGCCCGACTGTGGGGATCCAGGCAAAGAGCACACGTGTGGTTTGTGCAGCCCTGGAAGGTGGGGCTCATGGATCTATCTGCCATGCTTTCCTGGAAGCCTCCTGCAGTCTGGGTCCTGGGATTCTAGCTCTTCACAGACCAGCAGACAGCCCCAGAGGGAGAGAGGTTGGGGCTGGGGCAGCGGGGAGGGGGAGGCTTGGTGGGTGGGGTTGGGGACGCTTTCTCCAGGAGGTGGAGTAGGCAGGTGCTGGGCTGGGTGCACAGCGCTGAGCCTTCAGCCAGCTACCTCGTCCTTCTGTCTCCGCCTGGACCACTGCAGTTGTCTCTTCCTGCCTCTCCCCCTCCTTCCTCCCGAGCCCAGGAGCTGGGGTACCACCAGCGCCCGAGGAGCCAAGCGGCCTGCATCAGGCTGGGCTCACAGCACCCAAGGCTGCAGAAGGGTGTCTAAGAGAGGGATGTTCCTAGGGACTGGAGAGGGTGCCGAACACCAGCTCCCTGGCCTGCGCCTTTCCCAGCTTCTCTTGGGGTCCCTCTGCTCCCAACTCTTGTCTCCTCTATCCGTTGTGTCCGTCGGTTTTCTGCTCCTCTGTGTGTGTCTCTCTCCGCCTCTCTTGGCTCCCCCGAGGCCCTGCCTCTGTGGCCGGAAACCTCCAGCGTTCCAAAGCTTGGATCCCGCCTTGGGTCTCTACCCCGCCTCCTCTTCCCACTTTCCAGAGCTTGCTTCCGTCCCATCCTGCCCATCCCTTCTGCCAAGGCCAGAAGTTCCAGAAAGTCAGGAGGAGGATGGAGCTGGCTCCCCAAGGGATCCTGGGCTCAGTTTCCATCCAGGAACCTCCTCAGGGAGGTGTCAGGGCCTGGCCCCGCTCCCCTCTCTCCCCCCCTGGCCACTCCTCAGGACAGGGAGACCTCAAGGTCTTGCTAAGGTTGTTATTATCCTGTGACCACCGTCGCCACACAGGCTGTTGGAGGAGGCTTTTGCAGCAGGCTTTTGCGGCATTCTCGGGCTCCTGAGCGCCTCCTGCCCCTCCAGACCTCCCATCCCGCCCTCCAAGCCCTTGCCCCAGATGCAAATGAGTATCTGCCCGACTGTGGGGATCCAGGCAAAGAGCACACGTGTGGTTTGTGCAGCCCTGGAAGGTGGGGCTCATGGATCTATCTGCCATGCTTTCCTGGAAGCCTCCTGCAGTCTGGGTCCTGGGATTCTAGCTCTTCACAGACCAGCAGACAGCCCCAGAGGGAGAGAGGTTGGGGCTGGGGCAGCGGGGAGGGGGAGGCTTGGTGGGTGGGGTTGGGGACGCTTTCTCCAGGAGGTGGAGTAGGCAGGTGCTGGGCTGGGTGCACAGCGCTGAGCCTTCAGCCAGCTACCTCGTCCTTCTGTCTCCGCCTGGACCACTGCAGTTGTCTCTTCCTGCCTCTCCCCCTCCTTCCTCCCGAGCCCCTCCAATCCACGCAGCCTGCCGCAGCCAGAGCAGTGCTTCCAAACCGTAAATCAGATCACACCACTCCCCACTCCCCTGCTCGCCCCAGCTTCCCATCATGGGCGGGAGAGACACCAGACCCTGGCCTCAGCACAGGCATGGCCCGGCCAGCCTTGGGGGCCGCAGGGAGGGTTGGATCTTCTGCACCTCTGCAAGCTCATCACCCCACTTCCCTCGCCGTGCCCTCCCCCAAGCCCCAGCCATACTGATCTCTTTGCTACTTCCTGCATGGGAAGCTCCTTCCGGCCTCAGAGCATGGGCACCAGGCTTTTCCTCCTTGTACAAGGCTCTTTTCCCCCAGCTCCTTCTCAGCATTGATGTCTCACCTCAGAGAAGCCTTCCCCAGGTAGTTTATTCAAACACTCCATTTTATCTTTTCGGTTGAATCAAGATTGGCGTTCCCTTGTTGGTTTACTTGTTTGGTGTCTGTCTTTTGATAATGAAGGCAGACATCCCTGTTCATGGCTGCCTCCCAGGAGCTAGGATAGGCCAACCCAGCGCATAGTAGGTACTTGTTCAATTGAATGAGGAAAAAAGTAGCCTTCCCTGGAGCTCACACCTCAGCCAAAAGACTGACTGCCTGACCGTCGTGTTTAGGTGGCAGTTCCCTGTGGCCCTGGGGGTGGAGGGAAGGGCAGCTAGGGTAGAGGTGAGGAGGGCAAGGCCAAGAGGAGCCGACTCCTCCATGCCCACTCCACGCCAGACCAGTGAGTCATGTAGGGCTTCCTCAGATTCAGCCGGGCAGGTTGTGCCAACAGACATGGCTGGAGCTTACCGGCCAGGATCCCAGGGCCCCTCTTCAAGGAAGGACACCGAGACTCAGAGAGGGGACTGCTCAGCCGGCCGGAGGTCACCAGAGCAGCGGCAGCTGACTGAAGCTTCTGGCTGGGAGCAAGAGAAGGGCATCCGCCCTCAGCTGCTGGGAGCCCCAGGACGGGGCCTTGGAAATCAGTGCAGCCAGCCTTGCAGTTGTCCTTCTGTCTCCGCCTGGACCACTGCAGTTGTCTCTTCCTGCCTCTCCCCCTCCTTCCTCCCGAGCCCCTCCAATCCACGCAGCCTGCCGCAGCCAGAGCAGTGCTTCCAAACCGTAAATCAGATCACACCACTCCCCACTCCCCTGCTCGCCCCAGCTTCCCATCATGGGCGGGAGAGACACCAGACCCTGGCCTCAGCACAGGCATGGCCCGGCCAGCCTTGGGGGCCGCAGGGAGGGTTGGATCTTCTGCACCTCTGCAAGCTCATCACCCCACTTCCCTCGCCGTGCCCTCCCCCAAGCCCCAGCCATACTGATCTCTTTGCTACTTCCTGCATGGGAAGCTCCTTCCGGCCTCAGAGCATGGGCACCAGGCTTTTCCTCCTTGTACAAGGCTCTTTTCCCCCAGCTCCTTCTCAGCATTGATGTCTCACCTCAGAGAAGCCTTCCCCAGGTAGTTTATTCAAACACTCCATTTTATCTTTTCGGTTGAATCAAGATTGGCGTTCCCTTGTTGGTTTACTTGTTTGGTGTCTGTCTTTTGATAATGAAGGCAGACATCCCTGTTCATGGCTGCCTCCCAGGAGCTAGGATAGGCCAACCCAGCGCATAGTAGGTACTTGTTCAATTGAATGAGGAAAGAAGTAGCCTTCCCTGGAGCTCACACCTCAGCCAAAAGACTGACTGCCTGACCGTCGTGTTTAGGTGGCAGTTCCCTGTGGCCCTGGGGGTGGAGGGAAGGGCAGCTAGGGTAGAGGTGAGGAGGGCAAGGCCAAGAGGAGCCGACTCCTCCATGCCCACTCCACGCCAGACCAGTGAGTCATGTAGGGCTTCCTCAGATTCAGCCGGGCAGGTTGTGCCAACAGACATGGCTGGAGCTTACCGGCCAGGATCCCAGGGCCCCTCTTCAAGGAAGGACACCGAGACTCAGAGAGGGGACTGCTCAGCCGGCCGGAGGTCACCAGAGCAGCGGCAGCTGACTGAAGCTTCTGGCTGGGAGCAAGAGAAGGGCATCCGCCCTCAGCTGCTGGGAGCCCCAGGACGGGGCCTTGGAAATCAGTGCAGCCAGCCTTGCATTTTCCAAGAAAGCAGAGGGCAGTGTGACCTTGGGCAGGTTGCCCACTGCCTCAAAGCTCAGGCCTCTCTTGGGGGCCCAGGAGGGGCCTGGGGATGCCTCACTGAGAGATTATACCCGGCCTGATAAAAACCTTGTATGTTGTAGAGGGTATACGGCCCCTCAGACTGTTGGTGCCAGCACACAAGGGCAGCTGTTTCCTCCCCAGGGCCAGCTGCTCACCACCTGGGCTGGTGGGGGTGCATCCAGAAGCGGGCCTCCTGGGGCTGGGCCGGCACCTGCTCCAGCTGCAGCTCATCCTGTGGTACACTGGAGCCTGCAGCTGGACATGGACCCAGAGGCTGCCTGGAACTGCCCTCCTCAGGTGCCTGTGCTCTGGCTGGTGGCCCTGGAGAAGCTGTTGGAGCTGGGAGAAGGGTGGGAGCCAGGACTGTGGCGCTCGCCGCTGCCTTATGGGGTGGGCCCTGCCTCTGTGGGTGTGTCCCAGGCACCATGCAGCAATGGTTGGGGGTATCCTGCATGAGGAAGAAGGATATGTAGCTATGGGGTGCCCAGTACTGAACCCTAGCACACAGCAGTCTGAAGACTTTGACCCAGACCACCCAGCTCTGATCCTCGCCACCACCTCTTTCTGGCTGGACAACCTTGGGCAAGTTACTTGACCTCTCTGGGCCTCAGATTCCCCCTCTGGGAAATGGGGGTGGTGCAAGTCTGTAGCCCAGAGGACCAGTGTGAAGAGTGGACGAGTAAACCCAGCACAAAGCCGGGCACACGGCAGAGCTCAGGAAACATCAGCCATCATCCTCAGGCAGGCAGGGATGGTGCAGGGTCAGCCTCTCAGGGGCCCGGGCTGCTTGCAGAGACAGCATCTCCCTATAGTCAAGAGGAGCCGACTCCTCCATGCCCACTCCACGCCAGACCAGTGAGTCAGGTTGTGCCAACAGACATGGCTGGAGCTTACCGGCCAGGATCCCAGGGCCCCTCTTCAAGGAAGGACACCGAGACTCAGAGAGGGGACTGCTCAGCCGGCCGGAGGTCACCAGAGCAGCGGCAGCTGACTGAAGCTTCTGGCTGGGAGCAAGAGAAGGGCATCCGCCCTCAGCTGCTGGGAGCCCCAGGACGGGGCCTTGGAAATCAGTGCAGCCAGCCTTGCATTTTCCAAGAAAGCAGAGGGCAGTGTGACCTTGGGCAGGTTGCCCACTGCCTCAAAGCTCAGGCCTCTCTTGGGGGCCCAGGAGGGGCCTGGGGATGCCTCACTGAGAGATTATACCCGGCCTGATAAAAACCTTGTATGTTGTAGAGGGTATACGGCCCCTCAGACTGTTGGTGCCAGCACACAAGGGCAGCTGTTTCCTCCCCAGGGCCAGCTGCTCACCACCTGGGCTGGTGGGGGTGCATCCAGAAGCGGGCCTCCTGGGGCTGGGCCGGCACCTGCTCCAGCTGCAGCTCATCCTGTGGTACACTGGAGCCTGCAGCTGGACATGGACCCAGAGGCTGCCTGGAACTGCCCTCCTCAGGTGCCTGTGCTCTGGCTGGTGGCCCTGGAGAAGCTGTTGGAGCTGGGAGAAGGGTGGGAGCCAGGACTGTGGCGCTCGCCGCTGCCTTATGGGGTGGGCCCTGCCTCTGTGGGTGTGTCCCAGGCACCATGCAGCAATGGTTGGGGGTATCCTGCATGAGGAAGAAGGATATGTAGCTATGGGGTGCCCAGTACTGAACCCTAGCACACAGCAGTCTGAAGACTTTGACCCAGACCACCCAGCTCTGATCCTCGCCACCACCTCTTTCTGGCTGGACAACCTTGGGCAAGTTACTTGACCTCTCTGGGCCTCAGATTCCCCCTCTGGGAAATGGGGGTGGTGCAAGTCTGTAGCCCAGAGGACCAGTGTGAAGAGTGGACGAGTAAACCCAGCACAAAGCCGGGCACACGGCAGAGCTCAGGAAACATCAGCCATCATCCTCAGGCAGGCAGGGATGGTGCAGGGTCAGCCTCTCAGTCGGCCTGTGCACACCGGTGTAATGAAGCTGCGGAGGGTGTGTGACAGAGACAAAGCACGCATCTCCCTATAGTTCTGTGTCTCTGTCTCAGGGTTGCGTGTGAGCTGGAGTTCTGAGCAAGCCCAGCGGGCTGCGTGCCCGTGTGTGGGGTGGGTAAACGCATGTGCTCGGCAGTGTGCGTGCTCTGCACACGGGTGTGATATGTACATGATGTAGCTGGCTGTGCTCATGGTAATGTATCCTTCGAGCCCTGCCTGCCCTGGAGGGGAGGTACTTGAGCCGATGTCTGCAGGCTCGGGGCTGGCTGGCGACTCTCTGCACCTGTGCCTTGCAGAAGGTGTGTGTGTGTGTGTGTGTTGGGGGGACAGGACAGGAGTCTATAGCTCTCACAATCCAATTTGGGGGTGTAGAGTCTAGCAACGAATATTTAATTGCACCCTAATGTGTGCAGAAGAGGTGGGGGCACCCTGGGAAGGGGCGGTCCTGGGGTGCCAGGAGAGGTACCCTTAGGGGGGCGGAGCCCCATCGCCGGGGTACTGGGGCGAGTAGGGGTGGAGTCAGGGTTGGGGATCTGGCGGCGGAGAGGAGTGGTGGGGGAGGGCAGGGGAGGGGCGGAGCCGGCGGTGGGGGGGATGGGCGAGGTTTGGGGGCGCGGGGAGGGGCGATGTCTCCTCCGCCGGCTCCCGGAGGGAGGGGAGAGGGCGGAGGGAGGGGAGGGAAGGAGAGAGGGAGGGAGAGAGAGAGACCGGGTGAGGGAGAGACAGCTAGAGCGAGAGCGAGAAGGGAGGCAGAGGAGGCGCGGAGCGGGCGGCGGCGGCGGGGCCGGAGGAAGAGGAGGAGGAAGAGCGGGCGGAGACGCGGCGCCCGGAGCGGCCGGACCGAGCCGGGGGCGGGCTAGCTAGGAGGGGCGCGGCGGCCGCGGCGGAAGGGGGGGCGCTCTGCGGATGGCCAGGCCCGGCCCGCGCGGGGGGTGAGGTCCTCGGCACCCCCGCCCGCCCCCCGGCCCCCGCCCGCCCCTCCCGGGCCCGCTCGCCCTCCGGGGCGGTGGGGCATGGCCTGAGGGTCCCTCGTCTCCGGGGGTGGGGGTGGGGAGGGGAGGGCCGCAGGCGCCGCCGACCGGGACTCAGCAGCCCCGCCAGGCAGGTAAGGGGGCCGAAAACAAGGGGGTCTGGGGGGACTGCGGGCATGGGGCGGCGGGAGGGGGCGGGGGCGCCCCGGACGTCCTTGGCCGAGCGCCGGGCTCCCGGCCCGGGTGTGCGGTGGGGGGTGGGGGCGAGGAGGGGAGCGTTGCCCCGGGCGACGCCAAATTGGGTTACGCCCGGGTCCCCCGTGCCCTGTCCCAGATCGCTGAGTTGACGGGGGATGCGCCCCCATCCCCCATCCGCGGAGCCCCCAGTCCGAACCAGCCTCCCCGCGCTCCTGGGCCGAAGGCTCGGTCGCTGTCCCCGCCTCCTGGCCCGGCCCGGCCCGGCCACTCCCCCGCCTCGCCCATCCCGGCCCACCCGGGCCCCTGGACCCTTCCTGCGGCCCCACCCCTTCCCCAGGTCGTCTCGTCGCCCACCCCTTTCCGCGGGGGTCTGAGCCTTGGCCTCCTCCGCCCCCTTCGACTCCCTGGAGCTTCTGCTTCTCCTTCCAGACCCGTCCAACCCCCTCCCACCCCTTCACAAGCTCCCTCCATCCCCACCCCGTCCCCTCTTCCTGCTCCACCGGCCGGCGCGCCCCCTCGGCTCCCGCCCCCGAGTCCTGCGCCCGGGTGCCCCCGCCCCCTCTCCCGAACCGGGGCTCTCCCCCACCAGTTTCTCGGCCCAGCCCAGGCTCCCTCTCCCCGCCTCTCCCCGCCTCCATTCATTCTCCCGGGCCGGCTGTCAGCCACGCCAGCCGCCCCCCGTACCCCCACAGCCTCTCAGGGCACCCCCTCTCTCCCCTTCTCCCGCACCCCCCCGGACGATTCCTCAGCCCGTCTCGGTACCAGCTGCGTGGCAGCTATTCTTAGCCGCGCAGCGTTTGATTCATGCCGCCCCGGCGGAGTGTGCCCGCTCCCTCCCTCGGGCCTGAGGGGGAGGGGCCAGAGCCGGTCCCGGGGGGTGGGGGCAGCCGCCTGCGCGGGGGAGCCGGCGGGCGTCGCTTTCTGCTCGCGGGCCACCCCCTGAGTGCCCGTGGAGGCTGGGGGTCAGCCAGGGTCAGCCGAGGGGGAGTGGCGGCCAGCCCGTGGTCCGGAGGTGGGAGATGGAGTGGAAGGGGAGGAAGAGACCGGGGTCCCCGCCAGGGCAAAATAGGGGCGGCTCTGCTGGGGACCCAGGGCGGGAGGGGGCTCGGAAACCTCGGCCGCGCTCGGGGGAGGGTGGCCAGCCCATGGTTAGACGCCGAATCGCCCACAGTTCTTGGAACTTGCCCCCCCCACACACATTTTGTCTTCCCTCCCCAACCCCCCAGCCCATCCCCACTCCCCCAAAGTCAGCAGTACCCTCCGCTGCTTCCCATCTCCATGGCAACGTGTAGGAGCCGGGCCTGGTGTTGGGGGGAGGGACCAAGACCAGACATTCTGGTTTTCCGGTGCTGGGGTGGGAGGTGGGGGAGAACGTAAGGGACCCCATCTGGACTCACCCTTCTAAGACCAGCTCAGGGCAAAGAACAGTGGGGACCTCACCCCTGTCCCCCAAACTCTCAGTCCACCCCTTCGCTGCCCTCCCAGCTCCCCAGCCTCCCTCAGAATGGGGCCACCAGGACTAGGCAATGCCAGCCCCCGTCGCTGCAGCGCCAGGTCGGGACCACACCCACAGGTCACCTGCAGCCGCCCTGCCCCGACCCAGGCCCCTCCTCTGCTGTCCCAGTACAGCCCTCCCAGGCCAGCCTCCCCACCCACACATCTCTCAAGATGCCCCCAGGCTCGTGCACTCTGTGGCTCCCCTGGGATACCTCCGGCTGCTCTGCCCCGCGACCCCCTCCACCTGCCAGGCCTGGCGCCCCTGCCCCCGGACACTGGTTGGCTGGCCAGCAGCCCTGGTGTACACACCTGTAGCCGCACTAGTGAAGTCACCGGCTCCACCCTAGGCTTGGGACGCCTCCCTCTCCCCTCTACAACGCCTCAGCCTCTCCTGGTCATCCAGGAGGAAACCGTGGGAGCACCTCGGGCCTGAGGGGAGGGGCCAGAGCCGGTCCCGGGGGGTGGGGGCAGCCGCCTGCGCGGGGGAGCCGGCGGGCGTCGCTTTCTGCTCGCGGGCCACCCCCTGAGTGCCCGTGGAGGCTGGGGGTCAGCCAGGGTCAGCCGAGGGGGAGTGGCGGCCAGCCCGTGGTCCGGAGGTGGGAGATGGAGTGGAAGGGGAGGAAGAGACCGGGGTCCCCGCCAGGGCAAAATAGGGGCGGCTCTGCTGGGGACCCAGGGCGGGAGGGGCTCGAAACCTCGGCCGCGCTCGGGGAGGTGGCCAGCCCATGGTTAGACGCCGAATCGCCCACAGTTCTTGGAACTTGCCCCCCCCACACACATTTTGTCTTCCCTCCCCAACCCCCCAGCCCATCCCCACTCCCCCAAAGTCAGCAGTACCCTCCGCTGCTTCCCATCTCCATGGCAACGTGTAGGAGCCGGGCCTGGTGTTGGGGGGAGGGACCAAGACCAGACATTCTGGTTTTCCGGTGCTGGGGTGGGAGGTGGGGGAGAACGTAAGGGACCCCATCTGGACTCACCCTTCTAAGACCAGCTCAGGGCAAAGAACAGTGGGGACCTCACCCCTGTCCCCCAAACTCTCAGTCCACCCCTTCGCTGCCCTCCCAGCTCCCCAGCCTCCCTCAGAATGGGGCCACCAGGACTAGGCAATGCCAGCCCCCGTCGCTGCAGCGCCAGGTCGGGACCACACCCACAGGTCACCTGCAGCCGCCCTGCCCCGACCCAGGCCCCTCCTCTGCTGTCCCAGTACAGCCCTCCCAGGCCAGCCTCCCCACCCACACATCTCTCAAGATGCCCCCAGGCTCGTGCACTCTGTGGCTCCCCTGGGATACCTCCGGCTGCTCTGCCCCGCGACCCCCTCCACCTGCCAGGCCTGGCGCCCCTGCCCCCGGACACTGGTTGGCTGGCCAGCAGCCCTGGTGTACACACCTGTAGCCGCACTAGTGAAGTCACCGGCTCCACCCTAGGCTTGGGACGCCTCCCTCTCCCCTCTACAACGCCTCAGCCTCTCCTGGTCATCCAGGAGGAAACCGTGGGAGCACCTCGGGTGAGGGGGCCAGGCTGGGGCCAGGAGGGCAGGGTGCCGGTGGGTCGCCCACCTGTCTGTTCTCCGCTAATTTTAGCCGCATTATCCGTGGCCTGGCAAAGTGGGCCAGGAACTCCCGCGGTGATTCTGCGGTTTCTGGGACACTGCCGTGCTGGGTCAGCAGCAAAGTGGGGCGCAGGAGGGGCGGGGGGCTGCGAGCAAGGCCAAGGGCAGGGAAGGAGACACGTGCGGGCCGCGTGGCAGGGTTGTGGGGGGGACGTGTGTGTGCACATGAGAGAGAGAGAGGGCTTGGAGGCGGAAGGAGTGTCTGGGGGGTGTGTCCAGCCTCCGTCCTGCCTGCCTCTGGCAGCAGGGAGCTGCCCTGGACCATGTGTCCACCAAACACGCCCTCCGAGGGGGCCGTGTGTCCACCCAACGCACCTCCAAGGGGGCGGACTCCTAGTCTGACCACCACCCTTGCCCCCCTCCTCACAGCCGCCTGTGATGCTGCCGTCCCCCGTCGCCCCGTGGCCCCACGATGACCCACAGCCCCGCGTCCAGCGAGGACGAGGAACGCCACAGTGCCAGCGAGTGTCCCGAGGGGGGCTCAGAGTCCGACAGCTCCCCAGACGGGCCCGGAAGAGGCCCCCGGGGGACCCGGGGCCGGGGCAGCGGAACACCTGGTAGTCTGGCCTCCATCCGAGGCCTGCAGGGCCGCTCCATGTCTGTCCCCGACGACGCCCACTTCAGCATGATGGTCTTTAGGATCGGCATCCCTGACCTACACCAGACAGTGAGCAGCAGCCCGCTGGCCAGCGGGGGTGGCGGGGGAGGTGGGAGACGGGGATCCCACCTGCACGGGGAAGCCTCTGGTGCTGGATGAGCTCATACATGGCCCCCATTTCCAGACCCTCACGTATTTTCCCTGTCCCTGGAATTACCCACACCTCCTCTCGCGAACCACCTCAGCCCTTTCCTTCCTGTCGCCTCCCCCACAGAAATGCCTGCGCTTCAACCCCGATGCCACCATCTGGACGGCCAAGCAGCAGGTGCTCTGTGCCCTGAGCGAGAGCCTGCAGGATGTCCTCAACTACGGCCTGTTCCAGCCGGCCACCTCGGGCCGAGACGCCAACTTCCTGGAGGAGGAGCGGCTGCTGCGGGAGTACCCCCAGTCCTTCGAGAAGGGGGTGCCATACCTGGAGGTGAGGCCCACTGCCTTCCCGGGCCCTTCACAGACGAGCACAGGCGTGTCCAAGACCTGTTTGCCCCCTCTCCGTTCTTCCTCCCAGCTGGTACTTCAGCAAGGGAAAGCCCCGTGGGCTCATCCGAATTTAGGGAGCACCTAAGAATCAAAGGGCTCCCCTGGTGGCTCAGATGATAAAGAATCGACCTGCAATGCAGGAGACCTGGGTTCAAGCCCTGGGTCAGGAAGACCTCTTGGAGAAAGAAATGGCAACCCACTCCAGTATTCTTGCCTGAGAAATTCCGTGGATGGAGGAGCCTGGTGGGCTACAGCCCATGGGTCAAAAAGAGTTGGACACGACTGAGCCACTAACACTTTTATTTAAGAACCAGAGTCAGTGAGTGCAGATCCTATGCATTCTGCTCTAACCAACAGGTGGAGTGGCCTTGGGTGACTCATTTCCCTGCCCCAAACTTTGCCTCGCTGATCACAGTGGGAAAGGATTCCCCATGACAGGGGTTATTCTAGAACATTCTGGACTTCCCTGGTGGTCCAGTGGGTAGAGAGTCCACTTTGTAGTGCAAGGGGCACCTGTTCGATCCCTGGACTGGGAAGATCCCACATGCCGTGGAGCAGCTGGACTGGTGTGCCCAGTTATGAGCCAGCACTCTGGAGCGCATGCGCCCAGAACCAGTGCTCTGAAGTGAGAGAGGCCACTGCAGTGGGAGGCCCACACACGCCAAAGAAAAAAGATGGATGAAAAATAAATCAATAAATAATTAAAAAAAAACACAGAACATTCCGCAAGGGTCCAGACACCTTAGGGGTTGCAGTCCATATGCCCACAGTGGCCCAGCACCCCTCTACCCACTCAGCCAGGATGCTGGGGCCATTTTCACTCTGACCCCATTCTGACTCCTTTCTGGCTCAGAAGGGGTCCAGACGCCTGACTCTAAGTCTGTCTCTCCCCTCACCCCACACCTGGCTTCAGTTCCGGTACAAGACCCGTGTTTACAAACAGACGAACCTGGATGAGAAGCAGCTGGCCAAGTTGCACACGAAGGTGAGAGAACCCTGCTGGCGCTCAGGCCCTCCCCCCGGAGCCCCCTCCCTGCCCACTGTCTCTCCTTCCTCTTCCCAACAGCCCTCCAAGCCTCCTTTTCTTCTGCCAGCATCTCCAACCTGGGAGGCTGTGTCACAGCCCCAAATGCTCTGGATAACTCCATCATAGCAGTTTTTTTTTTTTAATTTTTAATTTTGTATTGGGGTATAGCACATTAACACTGTCGTGATAGTTTCAGATGAACAGCAAAGGGACTCAGCCATATATATATATATATGTATTCATTCTTCCCCAGATTCCCTCCTATCCAGGCTGGTACATAACCTTGAGCAGAATTTCCTGTGCTGTACAGGAGGTCCTTGTTGGTTATCCATTTTAAATACAGCAGTGTGTACATGACCTTCCCTAAGTCCCCAACCATCCCTTCCCCCCAGCAACCATGCATCATCGCCTTTCAAGTCTCTCTTTGCTCCTTGTGGCTCTGCCCAGGCTCATGCCATTTCCCACTTTCTTCATCCTTGGATTCTCCTTTCTCATCTCCTGGGTCCCCTGTGTCTCCTGTACGTGCCCTTCGACTCTGGTCTCTAGTGCCCCTCTGCTGAGGGGTGGCTTTGTAGACATCCAGTCGTTCCACAATCTTGTAGCCTGAATCTCTACTAAACTCCTGGATGCGCTCCTCCACAGCCGCTTGTCCTCCTGGTACCTCGCCTTCCGGGGCTTCCCTGTTGGCTCTGTGGTAAAGAATCCGCCTGCCAGTGCACGGGACATGGGTTCCACCTCTGGGTCGGGAAGATCCTCTTGAAGAAGGGTGCAGCAACCCACTTGAGTATTCCTGCCTGGAGAACCTTATGGATAGAGGAGCCCGGTGGGCTCCAGCCCATGGGGTCCCAGAGAGTCAGCACGACTTAGTGACTGAGAATGCACGCGTGGTCTATGCATGCATAATCTCCGTTCCTCAGATTATGTGTCCCTTGCATCTCCTCTGGTCCCCTAACAGTTGGCAGGAAGTTCGGGGGCTGTTTCGGTCAGAAGCGAAGTGAAGGATCCTTGATCCTTGGGAAGAAAGCTCCCTGGCTCCTCTTCCTCGCCCACCCCACAGGCATTTGTCTCTGTCCTCCCCAGACATCCAGCCGTCCAGACCTGTAGCATCCGTGGGGGCCGCCGGCCACAGAGGGCCCCCTGGGCACCTGTGTGTGTCAGGTCCAAACTGAGCCTCGCTGTGAGTGTGAAATATACACCGGATTTCAAAGACTCAGTACCCCCTCAGTACTTGTTTTCATAAGTAAAATATCTTCTTAATAAATTTCGCATGGATTACCTGTTGAAACAGTACTATTGTGGATTGTTGTTGTTCAGTCGCTAAGTCATCGCCAGCTCTTTGTGACCCCAAGGACTGCGGCACAGGCTTCCCTGTCCTTCACTGTTTCCTGGAGTTTGCTCAGATTCAGGTCCGTTGAGTCAGCGATGCCATCCAAGCATCTCATCCTCTGTCATCCGCTTCTCTTACCTTCAGTCTTTCCCAGCGTCCGGGGCTTTTCTGATGAGTCGGCTCTTCACATCAGGTGGCCAAAGTGCTGCAGCTGCAGCTGCAGCCTCAGTCCTTCCAGTGAGCAGTCAGGGTGAACTTCCTTTACAATGGACTGGTTTCTGATAGACTAAAAAGAGAAAGGTCATTAAAGTGAATCTCATCTACTTGGAAGTCCCCCTTGCTCTACAAGAAGTGGCGGCTACCAGGGCTTCCCAAGGACCGGTGTGGCTTTCTGTGGGCTTCCACTGGACAGCGCTGCCCCAAGCCTTGCTCCCGCCTCCTGACCGCGTCTTCTCTCTCTTGTCCACGGCTCAGACGGGGTTGAAGAAGTTCCTGGAGTACGTGCAGCTCGGGACATCCGATAAGGTGGCTCGGTTGCTGGACAAGGGGCTGGACCCCAATTATCATGACTCGGATTCAGGAGGTAGAAGAGGGGCAGGCGGTGGCGGGGGCACTTTGGGAGGGCTGGGGAGTCAAGAGCGAGGCCCAGGGGCTGCACATGACCAGCCTGTCCCCTCCTTCCCAGAGACCCCCCTGACGCTGGCCGCCCAGACGGAAGGCTCTGTGGAGGTGATCCGAACCCTGTGCCTGGGCGGGGCCCACATCGACTTCCGGGCCGGGATGGCATGACCGCGCTTCACAAGGCCGCCTGTGCTCGTCACTGCCTCGCCCTCACGGTGAGAGACCCGACCTCCCAGAGCCCAGAGACACTCCCAGCCCCTGTGTTTCGCCCAGACTGTGTCCGCCAATCGCCCCCACCTCCACTCCAGCTCCCTGCACTGCTGCTCCTCTGGCTGAACCCAGTGCCCTCTACCCGGGTTTAGAGCTGATGGTCCCGGGTGCCTCATGCCCAGGTAGATCATGCTCATATCCTGACCCCGGAGCGTCTAGTTTTAAAACAAAAACGCATGGATTACCTGTTGAAACAGTACTATTGTGGATTGTTGTTGTTCAGTCGCTAAGTCATCGCCAGCTCTTTGTGACCCCAAGGACTGCGGCACAGGCTTCCCTGTCCTTCACTGTTTCCTGGAGTTTGCTCAGATTCAGGTCCGTTGAGTCAGCGATGCCATCCAAGCATCTCATCCTCTGTCATCCGCTTCTCTTACCTTCAGTCTTTCCCAGCGTCCGGGGCTTTTCTGATGAGTCGGCTCTTCACATCAGGTGGCCAAAGTGCTGCAGCTGCAGCTGCAGCCTCAGTCCTTCCAGTGAGCAGTCAGGGTGAACTTCCTTTACAATGGACTGGTTTCTGATAGACTAAAAAGAGAAAGGTCATTAAAGTGAATCTCATCTACTTGGAAGTCCCCCTTGCTCTACAAGAAGTGGCGGCTACCAGGGCTTCCCAAGGACCGGTGTGGCTTTCTGTGGGCTTCCACTGGACAGCGCTGCCCCAAGCCTTGCTCCCCGCCTCCCTGACCGCGTCTTCTCTCTCTTGTCCACGGCTCAGACGGGGTTGAAGAAGTTCCTGGAGTACGTGCAGCTCGGGACATCCGATAAGGTGGCTCGGTTGCTGGACAAGGGGCTGGACCCCAATTATCATGACTCGGATTCAGGAGGTAGAAGAGGGGCAGGCGGTGGCGGGGGCACTTTGGGAGGGCTGGGGAGTCAAGAGCGAGGCCCAGGGGCTGCACATGACCAGCCTGTCCCCTCCTTCCCAGAGACCCCCCTGACGCTGGCCGCCCAGACGGAAGGCTCTGTGGAGGTGATCCGAACCCTGTGCCTGGGCGGGGCCCACATCGACTTCCGGGCCCGGGATGGCATGACCGCGCTTCACAAGGCCGCCTGTGCTCGTCACTGCCTCGCCCTCACGGTGAGAGACCCGACCCTCCCCAGAGCCCAGAGACACTCCCCAGCCCCTGTGTTTCTCGCCCAGACTGTGTCCGGCCAATCGCCCCCACCTCCACTCCAGCTCCCCTGCACTGCTGCTCCTCTGGCTGAACCCAGTGCCCTCTAGGAGCAGCCCAAGGCTGAGGATCAGCTAGAGCTGATGGTCCCGTGGACCCTTGCCTCATGCCCAGGTAGATCATGCTCATATCCTGACCCCCGGAGCGTCTCTGTTCCCTCTGGCCCAGCCACCAACACCTGCCTCTGTCTCCTCGATGTGCAGATTCTCCTGGTGTGCTTCGGTTTTTATTTATTTGGTTTTGGCCACACTGCACACCATGTCGGAGCTTAGTTCACCGATCAGGCTTGGATCCCAGGCTCGCTGCTCTGGAAGCCCAGAGCCTTAACCACTGAACCACTGGGGACGTCCCCGGTTGCCCTTTTTTTTTTTTTTAAACATTTATTTATTTATCTTTTGGGGGGTGGGATGGGGAGGGAGGGGGATGGGCGGGCCACTTCTATTGGTCTTTCAGTTCTCTATTTTCATCCGTCTTTGTTTTTTGGCCCGTGTGGGCCTCCCATCACGGTGACCTCTGTTGTCGCAGAGCACCGGCTCTGGGCGCATGCGCTCCAGAGCTCCGGCTCGGTAATTGGACGCATCAGTCCAGCCGCTCCGCGGCACGTGGGATCTTCCCAGGCCAGGGATCGAACCGGCGCCCCTTGCACTGCAAGGCGGTATCCTTACCCACTGGACCACCAGGGGAAGCCCCCCGGTTGCCCTTTGAACTACAGCGTGACCTCCGCTGTGCCCCTAGATCCAGCGCCACCTCCACGCGCACCCTGCAGACATAACTCTTCCCTCTGCTTCCGCCACGCTGGCACTCATGCTTCCTGACTCAGCCCTTCCGTCACCCTTCCCCACCTAGCAGCTCACTCTTCCCATACAGCCCCTTCTCTCCTTGAAATATGACCCCGCCTCCAGTTGTTGCTGAGTCCCTCAGCGTCCGCTTTTGTCCCCCCACACCGACTTCGGGCCGGGATGCATGACCCCTAAGGCCGCCTGTGCTCGTCACTGCCTCGCCCTCACGGTGAGAGACCCGACCTCCAGAGCCCAGAGACACTCCCAGCCCCTGTGTTTCGCCCAGACTGTGTCCGCCAATCGCCCCCACCTCCACTCCAGCTCCCTGCACTGCTGCTCCTCTGGCTGAACCCAGTGCCCTCTAGGAGCAGCCCAAGGCTGAGGATCAGCTAGAGCTGATGGTCCCGTGGACCCTTGCCTCATGCCCAGGTAGATCATGCTCATATCCTGACCCCCGGAGCGTCTCTGTTCCCTCTGGCCCAGCCACCAACACCTGCCTCTGTCTCCTCGATGTGCAGATTCTCCTGGTGTGCTTCGGTTTTTATTTATTTGGTTTTGGCCACACTGCACACCATGTCGGAGCTTAGTTCACCGATCAGGCTTGGATCCCAGGCTCGCTGCTCTGGAAGCCCAGAGCCTTAACCACTGAACCACTGGGGACGTCCCCGGTTGCCCTTTCTTTTTAAACATTTATTTATTTATCTTTTGGGGGTGGGATGGGGAGGGAGGGGGATGGGCGGGCCACTTCTATTGGTCTTTCAGTTCTCTATTTTCATCCGTCTTTGTTTTTTGGCCCGTGTGGGCCTCCCATCACGGTGACCTCTGTTGTCGCAGAGCACCGGCTCTGGGCGCATGCGCTCCAGAGCTCCGGCTCGGTAATTGGACGCATCAGTCCAGCCGCTCCGCGGCACGTGGGATCTTCCCAGGCCAGGGATCGAACCGGCGCCCCTTGCACTGCAAGGCGGTATCCTTACCCACTGGACCACCAGGGGAAGCCCCCCGGTTGCCCTTTGAACTACAGCGTGACCTCCGCTGTGCCCCTAGATCCAGCGCCACCTCCACGCGCACCCTGCAGACATAACTCTTCCCTCTGCTTCCGCCAGACGCTGGCACTCATGCTTCCTGACTCAGCCCTTCCGTCACCCTTCCCCACCTAGCAGCTCACTCTTCCCATACAGCCCCTTCTCTCCCTTGAAATATGACCCCCGCCTCCAGTTGTTGCTGAGTCCCTCAGTCGTGTCCGACTTTATAAGTCCACGGACGGCAGCACGCCAGGCTTCTTTGTCCTTCACCATCCACCAGAGATTGCTCAAACTCATGCCCATGGAGTCAGTGATGCCATCCAACCACCTCCCCCTCTGTCGCCTCCTCGCCTCCTGCCCTCTCATCTCTCCCAGTATCAGGGTGTTTTCCAGTGAGTCGGCTCTTCACATCAGGTGGCCAGAGTATTAGATCTTCAGCTTCAGCAGCAGTCCTTCCAGTGAATATTCAGGGTTGATTTCCTTTAGGATGACTCCTTGCAGCCCAAGGCCTGTGTCTAAAATGTGCTTTCCCAAATAGATGAACCTCATGGACCCTCAGTACACACACATGGGCTTCCCAGGTGGCTCAGTGGTAAAGAATCTGCCTATAATGCAGCAGCCTTGGGTTTGATCTTTGGGTTGGGAAGATCCCCTGGAGAAAGAAATGGCCCACTCCAGTATTCCTGCCTGGAAAACTCCATGGACAGAGGAGCCTGGAGGGCTGTAGTCCATAGGATCACAAGAGTCAGACACCACTGAGTGACTGAGCACACCCACGTTCACACATGGGGTCAGCTTGCTGGGTTGTCTTATTTTAAAATGCTCTGTCTCTCCCAGTACCCAAGGGTACATGGTCCCTCTTCACACACAGGTCAGGATAGACTGCCTCTGAAGCTGTTGATAAATACCACGATTCTTAGATGCTCCAGCTTGAGGGAGCAAGGGGCCCTCGCTTCCCTTCTCTAGCCCTTTTCCCGAAGAACCCTAAAGGCCGCCAAACACCAGTCGCAAAGCCCTGGAATCCACAGACCCTTTTTATGCGCCCCCTCTCTCCAGGACCCTACTCCTGCTCACAGGCCACCCCCGCCTCCCAGACCTGTGCAGTTCAATTCAGCAGCCATTAGCCACGGGAAGGAGGGGCGCTGCTTAGACTTAAATAGATGAAAATGAGCTAAAATTAAAACTTCCGTTTCCCAAGCTTCCTAGCCACCCTGGAGCACTCGGTAGCCCCCACGCGGCTGCCATGTTGGATCGGGTGGTTGTAAACTATTTCCATCACTGCAAATCGTGCAAATGTTCTGTTGGATAGCGCCAGTGCAGACTTCCCACCCAGCGCTGCCGCCGCCAACCCGCTTTCAGCACAGGCTCGAAGCTGCCAGCCTTCCAGGCCCAGATCCGTTCCTGAGGTGGCCCTGCCCTGCCCCCGAGCCCCCAGCCCCAGTGAGGCTGGCCCCAGGGACCTTAACCTGAGCTTGCCCCCCTCCCAGAGCTGTGCCTCATCCTTGCGCTCCTGGTCCTCATAACACCTCCCTTGCAGCCAGGGCACCCCCACCCCCAGCCTCCAGGCTCCCTTCTCCCATTCATTCCCCACAACCAGCCTGTTGGGTAGGTGGGCACTGAGTGCCTTCAATGCCTCCTGAGATGGCAGAGCTCATCGAGGGAGGCCGGGCAGGACTTTCCGAGCTGGAGGGGCCCTCTGGAAGCATGCCCCTCATCCCTCCATTGTTCACAGGGATGAGCGAGGCCCCGAGAGGGGAAGGGTCAGTCTCAAGGTCACTCAAGGGCGTCCTGGCAGAACCAGCTCTGGCACTGGCCCCTGTAGAGTACCCAGGACTCCCCGCCTGACCAGCCCTTGATAACTGGCCGGGACTTGTGTGACTGACCTCTGGTTGTTTTTGTTTTTGTTTTTTTTAACCTTTCCTAGGCGCTCCTGGATCTTGGGGGCTCCCCCAACTACAAGGACCGCCGAGGGCTGACCCCCCTGTTCCACACGGCTATGGTAGGGGGGGACCCCCGCTGCTGTGAGCTGCTGCTGTACAACAGGGCCCAGCTGGGCATAGCCGACGAGAATGGCTGGCAGGAGATTCACCAGGTGCCTCCGCTCAGCCCCACGGGCTCGGGTGGCGTGGGCGCGCCTGGACCCTGAGGACGGACCGGCGTCGGGGAGCCTCGTCCTAGGGCCTCGGGCTCCAGTGGCTGGGGTCCTCACGGGGGCTGGAGGTGGGAGTCGCTTAGTCCCTCGAGAGGAAGGGCGGAGGTGTCAGCACCGGGACCCTCAGGAGCTAGCCGGCCTGGAGTCCCCGGCCTTGGGAGGATTTGTGAAGTTGACACTGTGGGTCCCTAAGTGGGAGTGGGGCCTCAGAGGAGGCAGAGAGGTGGGCCGGGTTCCTGACCTGCAAATCGTGCAAATGTTCTGTTGGATAGCGCCAGTGCAGACTTCCCACCCAGCGCTGCCGCCGCCAACCCGCTTTCAGCACAGGCTCGAAGCTGCCAGCCTTCCAGGCCCAGATCCGTTCCTGAGGTGGCCCTGCCCTGCCCCCGAGCCCCCAGCCCCAGTGAGGCTGGCCCCAGGGACCTTAACCTGAGCTTGCCCCCCTCCCAGAGCTGTGCCTCATCCTTGCGCTCCTGGTCCTCATAACACCTCCCTTGCAGCCAGGGCACCCCCACCCCCAGCCTCCAGGCTCCCTTCTCCCATTCATTCCCCACAACCAGCCTGTTGGGTAGGTGGGCACTGAGTGCCTTCAATGCCTCCTGAGATGGCAGAGCTCATCGAGGGAGGCCGGGCAGGACTTTCCGAGCTGGAGGGGCCCTCTGGAAGCATGCCCCTCATCCCTCCATTGTTCACAGGGATGAGCGAGGCCCCGAGAGGGGAAGGGTCAGTCTCAAGGTCACTCAAGGGCGTCCTGGCAGAACCAGCTCTGGCACTGGCCCCTGTAGAGTACCCAGGACTCCCCGCCTGACCAGCCCTTGATAACTGGCCGGGACTTGTGTGACTGACCTCTGGTTGTTTTTGTTTTTGTTTTTTTTAACCTTTCCTAGGCGCTCCTGGATCTTGGGGGCTCCCCCAACTACAAGGACCGCCGAGGGCTGACCCCCCTGTTCCACACGGCTATGGTAGGGGGGGACCCCCGCTGCTGTGAGCTGCTGCTGTACAACAGGGCCCAGCTGGGCATAGCCGACGAGAATGGCTGGCAGGAGATTCACCAGGTGCCTCCGCTCAGCCCCACGGGCTCGGGGTGGCGTGGGCGCGCCTGGACCCTGAGGACGGACCGGCGTCGGGGAGCCTCGTCCTAGGGCCTCGGGCTCCAGTGGCTGGGGTCCTCACGGGGGCTGGAGGTGGGAGTCGCTTAGTCCCTCGAGAGGAAGGGCGGAGGTGTCAGCACCGGGACCCTCAGGAGCTAGCCGGCCTGGAGTCCCCGGCCTTGGGAGGATTTGTGAAGTTGACACTGTGGGTCCCTAAGTGGGAGTGGGGCCTCAGAGGAGGCAGAGAGGTGGGCGCGGGGCTTCCTGACCTCAGGCGGAAGGAGGCAGACGGACGGCACAGTCAGGGGTCTCTGACTCAGCCTCCGCTCCCCTCCAGGCCTGCCAGCGCGGTCACTCTCAGCACCTGGAGCACCTGCTCTTCTATGGAGCTGAGCCTGGAGCCCAGAACGCCTCGGGGAACACCGCCCTGCACATCTGTGCCCTCTACAACAAGGTCTGTCTGCTTCCCGCCTCTGCCTCCCCTACCCTGCCCCACCCTTCCACGGTTTCATTCATTCATTCGTTCATTTATTCATTCATCCCCTCGAGAGATGTCTCCTAGCACCTTCCCTGTGTCAGGCTCAGAGTGGGGGGCTGAGGGGACAGTGGCGAGCAAGACAGAAAACCGCCCATCAAGGGACACATCTGGCCCCTGCGATCCCGCGTGTTCAGAGGGAGGTTCCAGGGAAGGGCGTGGCCGTGGGGCTGGGGTGGCTCTCTGGAGGACGTGCCATCTGTTAGGGTGAGCAGTGGCGGGTCAAGTAGAAGAGGGCGGAAGGGGCCTACCGGGCAGACAGCGCGGCCCGTGCCCAAATCCAGAGGGTCAGGGTTGTTACTGGGAATGCAAGAAACTCCAAGGGTCCTAGTGCTTTTCATTTTTTTAAAGATGTATTTACTATTCGGGGCTGTGCTGGGTCTTCATCGCTGTGCGTGTGGCTTTCTCTGGTTGCAGAGCTCATTCGCTGCAATGCACCAGCTTAGTTGCTCCCAACGCATGGGATCTTCCCCGACCAGGGATCGAACCTGTGTCCCCTGCACTAGCGGGCAGAGTCTCAAGCACTAGACCACCAGGGAAGCCCTTTCTAAAAAAGAAAAAAAGAATTATTTTCTATTGGAGTATAGTTGATTCACAACGTTCTGTTCGTTTCAGGTGTACAGCAAAGTGATTCAGTTATACACAGGCACATATTCATTCTTTCTGAGGCCCTTTTCCCATTAGGTCATTACCGAGTTCCCTGTGGTATACGGTGGGTCCTTGTTGATTGTGAGGACCACTCTTTAGAGAAATGATCGGGAGGGACACTGTGGGTCCCTAAGTGGGAGTGGGGCCTCAGAGGAGGCAGAGAGGTGGGCGCGGGGCTTCCTGACCTCAGGCGGAAGGAGGCAGACGGACGGCACAGTCAGGGGTCTCTGACTCAGCCTCCGCTCCCCTCCAGGCCTGCCAGCGCGGTCACTCTCAGCACCTGGAGCACCTGCTCTTCTATGGAGCTGAGCCTGGAGCCCAGAACGCCTCGGGGAACACCGCCCTGCACATCTGTGCCCTCTACAACAAGGTCTGTCTGCTTCCCGCCTCTGCCTCCCCTACCCTGCCCCACCCTTCCACGGTTTCATTCATTCATTCGTTCATTTATTCATTCATCCCCTCGAGAGATGTCTCCTAGCACCTTCCCTGTGTCAGGCTCAGAGTGGGGGGCTGAGGGGACAGTGGCGAGCAAGACAGAAAACCGCCCATCAAGGGACACATCTGGCCCCTGCGATCCCGCGTGTTCAGAGGGAGGTTCCAGGGAAGGGCGTGGCCGTGGGGCTGGGGTGGCTCTCTGGAGGACGTGCCATCTGTTAGGGTGAGCAGTGGCGGGTCAAGTAGAAGAGGGCGGAAGGGGCCTACCGGGCAGACAGCGCGGCCCGTGCCCAAATCCAGAGGGTCAGGGTTGTTACTGGGAATGCAAGAAACTCCAAGGGTCCTAGTGCTTTTCATTTTTTTAAAGATGTATTTACTATTCGGGGCTGTGCTGGGTCTTCATCGCTGTGCGTGTGGCTTTCTCTGGTTGCAGAGCTCATTCGCTGCAATGCACCAGCTTAGTTGCTCCCAACGCATGGGATCTTCCCCGACCAGGGATCGAACCTGTGTCCCCTGCACTAGCGGGCAGAGTCTCAAGCACTAGACCACCAGGGAAGCCCTTTCTAAAAAAAAAAAAAAAAAAAAAATTATTTTCTATTGGAGTATAGTTGATTCACAACGTTCTGTTCGTTTCAGGTGTACAGCAAAGTGATTCAGTTATACACAGGCACATATTCATTCTTTCTGAGGCCCTTTTCCCATTAGGTCATTACCGAGTTCCCTGTGGTATACGGTGGGTCCTTGTTGATTGTAGGCCCCAGGAAATTTAGACCTTCAGAGCTGAACTGGCCATTCAAGAGAAACTGGGCAGGAGTCCTGTTAGGACTTTTTCATAACTCCTTGTTTTAAAGTACTATCTATATCTTTAAATTCTACTGGGGTATTATCTATCACATATATTTGTATTTATAGGAATTTTATTTACTATCATATTTTGTTTATAGTGTATTCCAACTGTAGGTGTGTCCTTAATTCTTCTAATATTTAAAAAAAATTAAAATCAGTAATGCTTGTGCGAAGTTTCCTGGGGCCTACAGTTGATTTTCTATTTTATGTATGGTCGTGTGTGTATGTTGGGCTTTCCTGGTGGTTCAGTGGTAAAGAACCCACCTGCCGATAAGAGATGCAGGTTTGATCCCTGAGCTGGGAAGATCCCCTGGAAGAGGGCACGGCAGCCCATTCCAGTATCTCGCCTGGAGAATCCCGTGGCCAGAGGAGCCTGGCGGGCTGCAGTCCGCGGATGGCAGAGTCGGGCACGACCGAGCCACCGTCCGGCAGCAGCAGCGTGTGCCTGTGAGCCCTCCAGGGTCCTGTGTCTAATGGGTCTCCATCCAGTCGCCAGTGGGGCACCTACTGCAGGGACAGGGGACAACCCCTGAAGGGGACAAGAGAGTGCTGCAAGGGGTAATGATTCAGGGCTGGGGGACGGTCCCCAGCTCAGGGGTTCTGAATGGAGCTGGGCTGTAACGAGCTGCATGCTTCAGGTGCTGTGCGGCTAGTTGGGTTGGCAAGAGCGGGGGCTTTTAGCCTGATGACCCCAGGGGCTTTACCACCAAGGGACCAGGGGATCCTGGCCCGCTCAGCCCAGTCCCCAGATCCTCCGTCTCCTCCCGTGCTTCTCAAGCTCCCTGTCCTCGGACGGTCCCCCTGCCCTTGGAGGGCTGCCGAGGGGACTTAGGCCAGAGCCTGGCATGCTGTGGCTGATGCCCCCTCCCCCAGGGAGTCTTCGAGAACAGTCCCAGCCCCTTCTCACTCATCAGAACGTGCCGTGCCAGGATGTGGCAGGTAGCCACGGGCCGCCTTGTGGCAGCGAGCAGTCTGAGCAGCGCCCGGGGAGGGAGAACGCGGTGCCTGTCCAACTGCCCGCACTTCCCCTCCGCGGCACATCTGTCTCTCCTGCGCCCTGCACCAGCCTCAGGTCCGGATCTTCTGACCCAGCCTGTGCGCAGCCAGGGCACCCCCAAACAAGTCCTAGCCCCTCTCTGAGGTTCTGGCCCGCTCCCTGAAACCAGAATAACAGCAGCTGATTGAAGGGGATGAGAGATCACGCAAGATAAGTGCTCATCCCCGGAAGGCAGCTCTGGTAATAATGATAATCATTGTGGTTATCAATCAGGATCTGGTCAGGAGACAGAAACCATACCAGCAATTTGAAAAGGGAAAATGAGTGCATATATATATACATAGAGAGAAGTGAGTGCATATATATATACATAGAGAGAAAGAGAGAGGGAGAGGGGCTTCCCAGGTGGTGCTAATGGTAAAGAACCACTTGCCAATGCAGGAGACATGGGTTCAATCCCTGGGTCGGGAAGATCCCCTGGAGGAGGGCATGGAAATCCACTCCAGTATTCTTGTGGGGAAAATCCCCTGGACAGAGGAGCCTGGCGGGCTACGATTCATAGGGTCACATAGAGAAGCAACAATGAGTCTGAGTGGGTCAGTTGATTCAGCCATTTCCCCCACCTTGACCTTCTCCTTTGTTACCTGTGAAATGGGTCCACAACCCTTGCCTCACCAAGGATCACGGGTGTGAATGTTTTGCTTGCTGTAGCATGAGGCTTAGCAAATAGATGCCCAACAAACACAAGTTCTTTTCCTCATCTTCCCTCCCAGACTCTGAGCTGCCCAAGACTCAAGAGCTGGGCCTGAAAGAGGTCCTCACTCTTTCCTGGCCCGCTCAGCCCAGTCCCCAGATCCTCCGTCTCCTCCCGTGCTTCTCAAGCTCCCTGTCCTCGGACGGTCCCCCTGCCCTTGGAGGGCTGCCGAGGGGACTTAGGCCAGAGCCTGGCATGCTGTGGCTGATGCCCCCTCCCCCAGGGAGTCTTCGAGAACAGTCCCAGCCCCTTCTCACTCATCAGAACGTGCCGTGCCAGGATGTGGCAGGTAGCCACGGGCCGCCTTGTGGCAGCGAGCAGTCTGAGCAGCGCCCGGGGAGGGAGAACGCGGTGCCTGTCCAACTGCCCGCACTTCCCCTCCGCGGCACATCTGTCTCTCCTGCGCCCTGCACCAGCCTCAGGTCCGGATCTTCTGACCCAGCCTGTGCGCAGCCAGGGCACCCCCAAACAAGTCCTAGCCCCTCTCTGAGGTTCTGGCCCGCTCCCTGAAACCAGAATAACAGCAGCTGATTGAAGGGGATGAGAGATCACGCAAGATAAGTGCTCATCCCCGGAAGGCAGCTCTGGTAATAATGATAATCATTGTGGTTATCAATCAGGATCTGGTCAGGAGACAGAAACCATACCAGCAATTTGAAAAGGGAAAATGAGTGCATATATATATACATAGAGAGAAGTGAGTGCATATATATATACATAGAGAGAAAGAGAGAGGAGGGGGGCTTCCCAGGTGGTGCTAATGGTAAAGAACCACTTGCCAATGCAGGAGACATGGGTTCAATCCCTGGGTCGGGAAGATCCCCTGGAGGAGGGCATGGAAATCCACTCCAGTATTCTTGTGGGGAAAATCCCCTGGACAGAGGAGCCTGGCGGGCTACGATTCATAGGGTCACATAGAGAAGCAACAATGAGTCTGAGTGGGTCAGTTGATTCAGCCATTTCCCCCACCTTGACCTTCTCCTTTGTTACCTGTGAAATGGGTCCACAACCCTTGCCTCACCAAGGATCACGGGTGTGAATGTTTTGCTTGCTGTAGCATGAGGCTTAGCAAATAGATGCCCAACAAACACAAGTTCTTTTCCTCATCTTCCCTCCCAGACTCTGAGCTGCCCAAGACTCAAGAGCTGGGCCTGAAAGAGGTCCTCACTCTTTGCCCCTCTGGTCCCCTGGCAAGCCCCGCTAGCCTCTGGTGGTAAAGGTCAGGGCCATGTCCGCCTCAAGAGCTCCTCAGGGGTGGGACTGAAGTCTGATCACTCTGCTCCAAGGCCCTGGCATGTACTAGGCTTAGACGCATTTTTGTTGAGTGAGTGAGTGAACAAAGGATGGGTCAGAGGCCTTGAATTCCCCCAAGAATGGTCTGGCACAGCACCCAGCTCAGACCATTTGATGGGGATTGGCCTCGAGATAGATCGAACAACTCCATGAATGAATGAATGAATGAATGACTTGAATGAATGACGTCTGCGTGACTCAACTCCACATCCTCCTCCTTTCTGTTCCCATTTCTTGAGCACCTCCTGTGTACCTGGATGTGAGAGGAATCAGACACAGCGCGGCGCCCGTCCTCAGGAGGGTGGGGGAGTTCACAGTTTGGCGAAGAGGCAGACATGTAAACAAATAATCACAATACAGTGAGATATGTGTTAGCACCCCAGGCACACGGGGGTTCTCTGGTCGGCGTGAACGGCTGGTTAAGCTGAGAGAGGCGCTCTGGGCCTGTGCTCAGCTAGGTGGGGTGGGCTCACAGCAGAGACACATGGGGCACTAATTTACAGCCGTGCTGCGGAGACACCAGGCGCACACAGCGACACACTCATGCTCACCAACACACCCGAGAAAGAACCCAGGCTGACTTTGCTGTCTAGTTGGGGGACCGCTGGACTTGGGCGGTCGGAGTGGTGCTTTCACAGCAGACAGATGAGCTAGGATTAGAAGGCGTGGCTCGAGCCCCTGCTGCCCAACTGACTGGCCGTGGGACCCTGGCCAGGAATTTGCCCTCTCTGAGCCTATCCCGTGAGCGTCCTTGATGGCACGTGAAGAGGATGAGACCAAGGAGGCGTCTGGTGAAGGCCGGCTGGATTGTTGTCTGGGGGCTGGAGCGGAGCTGAGCTGGGGGCCAGGTTGGGTTTGGCCAGGCCAGGACAAAGCGGGAGGCCTTCCCGCATCCAGCAACTGTTCGCTGAGCGCGCCACGGACCAGGCACGGTGCCAGGTCGTGGGTGCCACAGACAAAGCCTTGCCTCTCGGAAACAGACAATGTAGGGGGGAGAGGTGCTGAAGCTGAATAAAATCGAAATTGTAACTTCAGGGAGGCAGAGTTATGCAGAAAACGAGTTAATTCTGACTTAGAAGAATGCCCGGCCCACAGCGGGTGTCATATAAATTAAAATAAAGCCAGGAACAGGTCAAGGGTGGATTTCTGACAAGGTCATCAGGGAAGCCTTTTCTGAAGAATTGGCATTTGTGCAAAAACGTGAATCAAGTGAGAAAGTGAGCTGTTTCGAGATCCAGGGGCAGAGAATTCCAAGCAGAGAAAGCTGCTGGTGCAAAGTCCGTGGGGCAGCATAGTGCCTGTCAGAGGAAGGAGGCCCATGTGGCTGGAGTGTGGGAGTGAGGAAAGATGGTAGGCGGTGAGGCTGGCGAGGCTGGGGCTGGGTGGCAGATCCGCAGGGGCCTCCCCAGGCCAGGGCAAGGACGAACGCTGGGTCTGTTGTGACAGACACTGGCAAGCGATTGATCTGGATTGAGGTGACCTTCCCTTCCCCCACCGTCCAGGAGGCCCCACCGCCTCCTTCCTTCTGGGTCTAGCAGAGTGTTCTATGAAGTTCGGCTTGGGAGTCAGACACACCTGGGTTCGAATCCGAGTGCTGATCATCACTGGTTCCTTTTGAAGCCTTGGCTTCCTTGTCTGTAAAATCATTTCCATCTCCTGAAATTGCTGGGCCAGTCAGTGCCTGTACCTCCAAGGTGCTCTGACATGCAACGTAGTTAAGTCCCCCAAGAGGTCTGATCTGGTGGCCCTCAAGCCCGAGGCTTCTGCGCCCTCGGGGACATTTGGCTGTGTCTGCGGATGTTCTCGACGGGGAGGAGAGTGCCGGCATCTAGTGGCAGAGGCCAGGCCGAGATGCTGCTCAAAGGGTACCGGGCACAGGATGGCCCCGCCCCAAAGACTTGTCAGTAGTGCTAATGGATTGTTGTCGGGGCTGGAGCGGAAGCTGGGATTGGGTTTGGCCAGGCCAGGACAAAGCGGGAGGCCTTCCCGCATCCAGCAACTGTTCGCTGAGCGCGCCACGGACCAGGCACGGTGCCAGGTCGTGGGTGCCACAGACAAAGCCTTGCCTCTCGGAAACAGACAATGTAGGGGGGAGAGGTGCTGAAGCTGAATAAAATCGAAATTGTAACTTCAGGGAGGCAGAGTTATGCAGAAAACGAGTTAATTCTGACTTAGAAGAATGCCCGGCCCACAGCGGGTGTCATATAAATTAAAATAAAGCCAGGAACAGGTCAAGGGTGGATTTCTGACAAGGTCATCAGGGAAGCCTTTTCTGAAGAATTGGCATTTGTGAAAAAACGTGAATCAAGTGAGAAAGTGAGCTGTTTCGAGATCCAGGGGCAGAGAATTCCAAGCAGAGAAAGCTGCTGGTGCAAAGTCCGTGGGGCAGCATAGTGCCTGTCAGAGGAAGGAGGCCCATGTGGCTGGAGTGTGGGAGTGAGGAAAGATGGTAGGCGGTGAGGCTGGCGAGGCTGGGGCTGGGTGGCAGATCCGCAGGGGCCTCCCCAGGCCAGGGCAAGGACGAACGCTGGGTCTGTTGTGACAGACACTGGCAAGCGATTGATCTGGATTGAGGTGACCTTCCCTTCCCCCACCGTCCAGGAGGCCCCACCGCCTCCTTCCTTCTGGGTCTAGCAGAGTGTTCTATGAAGTTCGGCTTGGGAGTCAGACACACCTGGGTTCGAATCCGAGTGCTGATCATCACTGGTTCCTTTTGAAGCCTTGGCTTCCTTGTCTGTAAAATCATTTCCATCTCCTGAAATTGCTGGGCCAGTCAGTGCCTGTACCTCCAAGGTGCTCTGACATGCAACGTAGTTAAGTCCCCCAAGAGGTCTGATCTGGTGGCCCTCAAGCCCGAGGCTTCTGCGCCCTCGGGGACATTTGGCTGTGTCTGCGGATGTTCTCGACGGGGAGGAGAGTGCCGGCATCTAGTGGCAGAGGCCAGGCCGAGATGCTGCTCAAAGGGTACCGGGCACAGGATGGCCCCGCCCCAAAGACTTGTCAGTAGTGCTAAAGCTGAAAAGCCCTGATTGGGAGGTGGGGTCAAGCAAATAAAAATTGTTCTATATAGATCAACAGCAAAGCCCTACTGTAGCACAGAGAGCTAAAGTCAGTCTCCTATGATAGCCCACCTGGGGCTTCCCAGGTGGCGCTAGTGGTAAAGAACTCATCTGCCCATGCAAGAGACATAAGAGACATGGGTTCAGTCCCTGGATTGGGAAGATCCCCTGGAGGAGGGCATGGTAATCCACTCCAGTATTCTTGCCTGGAGAATCCCACGGACAGAGGAGCCTGGTGGCCTACAGTCCATGGAGACGCAAAGAGTCGGACACAACTGAAGCAACTTAGCGTGCACACATACAGAACGTAATGGAAAAGAATAATTTCCAAAAATGACACAAATGTGTGTGTGTGTCACTGAATCACTTTGCTGCATAATAATGGACAGACCATTTTAAATCAGCTATACTTCAATAAAATAGTAGTAATAATAATAAAGAAAACTCCTGGTTTAGGTTAGGAGCCCTCCAATATGCAACAACTCGAGTCACGAGTCATTTCAAATGTCCCAGGAAACATTTTTTAAAAAAGGAAAAAACAAACATTAATTTTACTGGCATACTAATTTTAGTAACATTAACTTTAGTAGCATATTTTGTTTCCAAAATATCCTTTCAACATGTAGTCAGTATAAAAACTGCTCTCAGTCATATCCAACTCTTAGACCCCAAGGGCAGTAGCCCGCCAGGCTCCTCTGTCCATGGGATTTCTCGGAAAAGAATACTGGAGTGGGTGGCCATGCCCTCCTCCAAGGGATCTTCCTGACCCAGGGATCAAGCTTACGTCCCCAGAATTAGCAGGTGGACTCTTTACCACTATGCTACCTGGGTCCGGGAAGCTCCTACCAAAATTGTGAGAGATATTGACATTACATTTTTCAAGTCCCTGAGAGTTTGCAGGCACAGCGCCTCTCCATCTGGACCGGCCACATTTAGACAGCGGCAAGTGGCCGCTGTCCTGAGCTGGGCGGTCTCCATCTGATGGTTCTGGGAAGCCTTAGCACTGTGTCTGTGTCTGCTCGTGGTGACCGTCACTGTTTCTTTCTCGCTTCCCCCCCTGACCTCCAGGAGACGTGTGCTCGGATCCTCCTCTACCGAGGGGCCAACAAGGACGTGAAAAATAACAGTGGACAGACCCCCTTCCAGGTGTGGGGCTGTCGGGGCGGGTTGGGGAGGCGGGGAGCGCCCAGACAGAGCGGTAAAGAAGGTGGCGCAGTTTGGGGGCTGGCGGGGAAGCATTTGGTCTGGGGAGGAGGGAGGATGGAGTTGTGGGGTGCATGCTGGCAGGGGGCAGGGGCTGCTGGCCAGAGGCCTCACAGCGTTTCCTGCTTCCCCCGTCTCTGTCTCTCTGTCTCTCTGCCTCTGTCTGTCTCTCCTGCCTGGGCTCCCTGTACCCCCCCACTAGGTGGCAGTAATTGCTGGGAATTTTGAACTCGGGGAGTTGATCCGAAACCATCGAGAGCAGGATGTGGGTGAGTGAGCTAGCGGGAGAAGCTGGGGGCTGGGGGTGTGATTCGGATGCCAGGATGAGACCAAATCACCCTCAGAGGACCACAGGCATCTCGGCGGCGGGAGGGGGCGCGTTCAGGCACCCCACTCTTTCTCATCTCCATCTTTCTCCCCTCACGCCTCCCCTCCCACCGTCTCTTTTGCATCTGTCTTTCCTCTGTCCCCCTCTGCCCTCCTGCCACCGTGCCCCATCAGTGCCCTTCCAGGAGTCCCCCAAGTACGCAGCCCGGCGACGGGGGCCCCCAAGTGCAGGACTGACAGTGCCCCCCGCGCTGCTCCGGGCCAACAGCGACACCAGCATGGCCCTGCCCGACTGGATGGTGTTCTCCGCCCCGGGGGCCTCGTCGGCCGGCGCCCCCGGCCCCACCTCAGGGCCCCAGGGCCCGGCACAGCCCGCGGCCCCTGGCACCAAGCTCAGCAGTGGGACCCTCCGGAGTGCCAGCAGCCCCCGGGGTGCCCGGGCCCGCTCCCCATCCCGCGGGAGGCACCCCGAGGAGGCCAAGCGGCAGCCCCGAGGACGGCCCAGGTAGGGGAGGGCTTGGCCCTGGTCCCACAGACCCCTCCCACTGAATCCAGCGCCCCCACTGGGCCTTACCCCACTGTGTCTGGGAAGCCTTAGCACTGTGTCTGTGTCTGCTCGTGGTGACCGTCACTGTTTCTTTCGCTTCCCCTGACCTCCAGGAGACGTGTGCTCGGATCCTCCTCTACCGAGGGGCCAACAAGGACGTGAAAAATAACAGTGGACAGACCCCCTTCCAGGTGTGGGGCTGTCGGGGCGGGTTGGGGAGGCGGGGAGCGCCCAGACAGAGCGGTAAAGAAGGTGGCGCAGTTTGGGGGCTGGCGGGGAAGCATTTGGTCTGGGGAGGAGGGAGGATGGAGTTGTGGGGTGCATGCTGGCAGGGGGCAGGGGCTGCTGGCCAGAGGCCTCACAGCGTTTCCTGCTTCCCCCGTCTCTGTCTCTCTGTCTCTCTGCCTCTGTCTGTCTCTCCTGCCTGGGCTCCCTGTACCCCCCCACTAGGTGGCAGTAATTGCTGGGAATTTTGAACTCGGGGAGTTGATCCGAAACCATCGAGAGCAGGATGTGGGTGAGTGAGCTAGCGGGAGAAGCTGGGGGCTGGGGGTGTGATTCGGATGCCAGGATGAGACCAAATCACCCTCAGAGGACCACAGGCATCTCGGCGGCGGGAGGGGGCGCGTTCAGGCACCCCACTCTTTCTCATCTCCATCTTTCTCCCCTCACGCCTCCCCTCCCACCGTCTCTTTTGCATCTGTCTTTCCTCTGTCCCCCTCTGCCCTCCTGCCACCGTGCCCCATCAGTGCCCTTCCAGGAGTCCCCCAAGTACGCAGCCCGGCGACGGGGGCCCCCAAGTGCAGGACTGACAGTGCCCCCCGCGCTGCTCCGGGCCAACAGCGACACCAGCATGGCCCTGCCCGACTGGATGGTGTTCTCCGCCCCGGGGGCCTCGTCGGCCGGCGCCCCCGGCCCCACCTCAGGGCCCCAGGGCCCGGCACAGCCCGCGGCCCCTGGCACCAAGCTCAGCAGTGGGACCCTCCGGAGTGCCAGCAGCCCCCGGGGTGCCCGGGCCCGCTCCCCATCCCGCGGGAGGCACCCCGAGGAGGCCAAGCGGCAGCCCCGAGGACGGCCCAGGTAGGGGAGGGCTTGGCCCTGGTCCCACAGACCCCTCCCACTCGAATCCAGCCCCCTGCAGAGGCATAGACGCCCCCAGTCCAGCCCAGCTGCCCACCTCCTATCCCGGGTGCGGCTGATCCCCCTCCCATTGGACTCGCTGGTCCCCACCTCAGACCGTCAGCTCACTCTCCCGACCCCTGAGGAAGGGAGAGCATTGTGTACCCGCCTTGAAGCCACAGCCAGGTGAACCAAAGTGTCGCTGAGCACCTGTAGGGGGGCGGGGGAGGGTACCTGAAGGAAAGGTTGGTCCTAGCCCCTGAGGACAGACAGACAGACAGACCGGGCAAGGTGAGAGAAGGCCGAACAGAGCAGGAGTGGGCGCAGGAGTCAGGAGAGGTTTCCAGGCCTGGAGATGAGGCCAGAGGCAGGGAGGATGAGCAGGGGGCCTTCAGGGGGGCTGGCTAGAGGAGGACGGGAAGGGGGGCTGGGCCGGCCCCCTGCTCCCCAGGACGTGGGCGGGGGGAAGATGACGGCGAGCTGGGGATGGCGGGAGAGGAGCTGGACCCAGCCCAGGAGGGAGCTGGGAGTCGCCAGGGATGACACAGTTGAGCTGGCTTCAGGAAGCTGAATCAGGCAGGGTGTGCAGGCCCGTGGGAGGGGACGGAGCCGGAAGCCAGGAGGCAGGAAAGGGGGCTGGGGGCCGCAGTGGGCAGGCAGGGGAGCCCCCAAATGCCATCTCCCCCCCAGGACGCCAGAGCTGGCAGATGCACTCAACCCCCCTCCCCCATCCCGTGCTCCATCTGACCCACCCAAGGACCCCTGTTCTCCCCGCGGTGCCCCTCCCCCACCCCTGCCTCTCACACCCTCTGTGTCTGCAGCTCCAGCGGGACCCCGCGGGAAGGGCCAGCCGGGGGCACGGGGGGCTCCGGGGGCCCCGGGGGCTCCCTGGGCAGTCGCGGGAGACGTCGGAAGCTCTACTCGGCAGTCCCCGGACGCTCCTTCATGGCCGTGAAGTCCTACCAGGCCCAAGCAGAGGGGGAGATCTCCCTGAGCAAGGGGGAGAAGATCAAAGGTAAAGGGGCAGGGTCCAGCTGGGCGGCGGGCGAGGGTGGGCAGGGGGACTAACCCCTCCGGGAGGGACCGGCCTGGGACAGGCGGTGCTGCAGCTCCTAGGATGTCCAGAGCAGGCGGGAGACCTCAGGCAGACCTAGGTGCCCCTTCTGCCTGGGAGGAGCCTGGGAGGATTGGAACGGCACTCCAACAGGCTGTCAGGAGGCGGGGTGCAGGCGAAAGGGGAGATGGGCACTGGGGACCTTGGCCCCCCAGGTACCGTCTTGCTCACGATCCCCCTTTAAGGCGGGTGTCAGGAGCCTGTCATACAGTGGAAGGGCCAGAGCCTCCCAAGGGGGACATGACTTCGCCAAAGTCCCCAGTCTGAGCCCACAGATCTCCTGGATCTCTTGTGTGGAGAGTTGGGCTAGACTGCCTGTCGTTGCCTCCTACCTCTGCCAAGCGTCCTTATCGGAGACGCAGGGTGGTGCCTGCTTCCGAGGGGGCGGATGAGATGGCCCGGATGCGAAGCCGGTCCGTGAAGCCAGTCCCCAGCGCCGAGGGCTCCCTAGACAGAAGGCTTTGCCTCTCTTCCGTTTCTCTGTCTTCTTCTGGAACACCATGCCAGGATCCCCCACATGCAGAGCTCGTGGGGCTGGGGCTGTGTATTCCTGGACAGAATGGTGCTTTGGGGACAGGAAGTACCTCACAGTGGTTCCTTCGAGGCGGGGGAGCGATTCTTTGCCCGACTCTAGACTGGCAGAGGAGCTGGGTTAGCACAGAGGTTGAGAACCAGGCTGTCTGGGTTCAAGTTCCAGCTCCTGCACTTCCATGCGGGGCGGCCTCAGGCAGGTGACTCGTCTGAGGCTCTATTTTCTCATCTGTACAATGTGAGGATTAAAGGAATCAGTTCTTGGAAAACCCATAGAATGGTGATTCACACCGAAGAAGGCCAGCGGTCATTATCATGAGCAGCCCCCACTACAGGCACTGAGAAGGGAGAGAGAGACCCCAGGCACTGGGGGAAGCTGGAGTAGGCAGCTCCCCATAGGAGACAGGGTTTGAGGGGCCTTGAAGAGCGCACGGGGGTCAGAGTGCCAGCGGGGTGGTGTAGCTGTGTCTGCTCTGTCGTCTATCTCCCTGTCACCTGAGTTCCCCAAGAGAAGGCCACGTGTCACCAGGGGCTGTGTCACCAGGCCAAGGTTAGAGACCCAGCACACGGGAGCCTCGGCGCACACCTGGTGAAAGAACTAATGAATGATCAAGTGCAGGAACGAGCTCTAGGGGCAGCGTGCCAGAGGAGTGTGTGTGTGTGTGTGTGTGTGTGTGTAGGGAGTAGGGGGTCAGGTCTGTGCAAAAAGAAGGAAGGGAAGCTGAGGCCAGAGGGGAGGCACCTTCCTGCAGGCGGAGGGCTGTGTGGGCTGCCTCTTCTTCCGGTCTTTCTAGGTGTGAAGCCCAATCGCTCTGTGTACTGCTCTGTTTGCATATCCTTTCTCTCATTAAAAGCTGCTTGAATTGCCTCCCAGCACGCCCCCATCCATGATGGTCCAGTCTGGACTAGACTGCCTGTCGTTGCCTCCTACCTCTGCCAAGCGTCCTTATCGGAGACGCAGGGTGGTGCCTGCTTCCGAGGCGGATGAGATGGCCCGGATGCGGCCGGTCCGTGAAGCCAGTCCCCAGCGCCGAGGGCTCCCTAGACAGAAGGCTTTGCCTCTCTTCCGTTTCTCTGTCTTCTTCTGGAACACCATGCCAGGATCCCCCACATGCAGAGCTCGTGGGGCTGGGGCTGTGTATTCCTGGACAGAATGGTGCTTTGGGGACAGGAAGTACCTCACAGTGGTTCCTTCGAGGCGGGGGAGCGATTCTTTGCCCGACTCTAGACTGGCAGAGGAGCTGGGTTAGCACAGAGGTTGAGAACCAGGCTGTCTGGGTTCAAGTTCCAGCTCCTGCACTTCCATGCGGGGCGGCCTCAGGCAGGTGACTCGTCTGAGGCTCTATTTTCTCATCTGTACAATGTGAGGATTAAAGGAATCAGTTCTTGGAAAACCCATAGAATGGTGATTCACACCGAAGAAGGCCAGCGGTCATTATCATGAGCAGCCCCCACTACAGGCACTGAGAAGGGAGAGAGAGACCCCAGGCACTGGGGGAAGCTGGAGTAGGCAGCTCCCCATAGGAGACAGGGTTTGAGGGGCCTTGAAGAGCGCACGGGGGTCAGAGTGCCAGCGGGGTGGTGTAGCTGTGTCTGCTCTGTCGTCTATCTCCCTGTCACCTGAGTTCCCCAAGAGAAGGCCACGTGTCACCAGGGGCTGTGTCACCAGGCCAAGGTTAGAGACCCAGCACACGGGAGCCTCGGCGCACACCTGGTGAAAGAACTAATGAATGATCAAGTGCAGGAACGAGCTCTAGGGGCAGCGTGCCAGAGGAGTGTGTGTGTGTGTGTGTGTGTGTGTGTGTAGGGAGTAGGGGGTCAGGTCTGTGCAAAAAGAAGGAAGGGAAGCTGAGGCCAGAGGGGAGGCACCTTCCTGCAGGCGGAGGGCTGTGTGGGCTGCCTCTTCTTCCGGTCTTTCTAGGTGTGAAGCCCAATCGCTCTGTGTACTGCTCTGTTTGCATATCCTTTCTCTCATTAAAAGCTGCTTGAATTGCCTCCCAGCACGCCCCCATCCATGATGTCAGTGAGCATTGCCACAGCCCAAGAAGGTGGCAGGCTCTCTCTGCTCCAGGACCAAGGCCCGGTGCCTCAGCCTGGCCTGCAGCCCCCTCCTCCTCGTCCTCCCTCTAGCACCCCAATCCTCTTCACAACAAGCCCTTTGCACATCCTCTTCCTTCTACCTGGAGAGCTTTCCTCCCTCTCTTGGCCTCCTCTCTTCCTTTCATCCTTCCGATCTCAGCCTATATGTCACATCCTCTGAGGCGCCTTCCTGGTCCCCCTTTGTCATCAGATTTATTTATTTAGTCTTTATTGAATTTGTTACAATACTGCTTCCGTTCTATAGGTTTTTTGCTGTTGTTTTTGGTTTTTTGGCCATGAGGCATGTGGAATCTTAGCTCCCCAACCAGAGATCAAACCCACACCCTCTGCGATATTAGAAGACAAAGTCTTAAACCTCTGGACCACCAAGGAAGTTCCACCATCAGATTTATATACTCCCATCTGGTCTTTCTCCAAATATCCTTTCCTGTCCCCCTCCAGCCCTGACCTCAGTTTCCAGCCATGGGGTCTCTTGCAGAGTTACAGACTTCTACCAGCTGCCAATCTGGAAGCTCCGTGGGGACAGGAACCACACCTGCTAGGTTCAACTGCCCTACTTGCTTCCCTGGTGGATCAGAGAGTAAAGAATCTGCCTGCAATGGGGGAGACCTTGGTTCGATCCCTGGCTTGGGAAGATCCCCTGGAGAAGGAAATGGCAGCCCACTCTAGGATTCTTGCCTGGGAAATCCCATGGACAGAGAGGCCTGGCGGGCACCGTCCACGGGGCGGCATAGAGTCAGACACGCCTGTACTGCTAACACCACGACTCCGCTAGCTGGATGCCTGACTCACGACCGGCACTAAACACAGATCTGTTTGGTGAACAAATGGTTGATTCCCAGGCCATCCAGCCGGGCATGGCAGAGTCAGCCAAGCACTGAGATCCCCTTAACACCGTCTGCTCTCTTCTGTGACTGAGGTTTCCCCAGGCCCTCTCAGGGGAGGTCAGCAGTGCAGGGAAGAGCTCCAGATGGCCCCAACCCCAGCCCTAGTGTGACTCGAGCCACCCCTGGGCACGAGGTCTTTCTACCCTTGCTTCAACTTCATCTATAAGTTGGGAAATCAGTCGCTCCCTACCGGGTGGGTGGAGGGAGGGAAGGATGGGCCGAGTGGGAACAGGACGGTCAAAGACGCTGGAGAGACGGATGGCTGTGGCCTTGTTCCTGTCACTCTCCTCGTGATCAGGAACCGCAGCAGCAAAGTGTTTGCACATCCTCTTCCTTCTACCTGGAGAGCTTTCCTCCCTCTCTTGGCCTCCTCTCTTCCTTTCATCCTTCCGATCTCAGCCTATATGTCACATCCTCTGAGGCGCCTTCCTGGTCCCCCTTTGTCATCAGATTTATTTATTTAGTCTTTATTGAATTTGTTACAATACTGCTTCCGTTCTATAGGTTTTTTGCTGTTGTTTTTGGTTTTTTGGCCATGAGGCATGTGGAATCTTAGCTCCCCAACCAGAGATCAAACCCACACCCTCTGCGATATTAGAAGACAAAGTCTTAAACCTCTGGACCACCAAGGAAGTTCCACCATCAGATTTATATACTCCCATCTGGTCTTTCTCCAAATATCCTTTCCTGTCCCCCTCCAGCCCTGACCTCAGTTTCCAGCCATGGGGTCTCTTGCAGAGTTACAGACTTCTACCAGCTGCCAATCTGGAAGCTCCGTGGGGACAGGAACCACACCTGCTAGGTTCAACTGCCCTACTTGCTTCCCTGGTGGATCAGAGAGTAAAGAATCTGCCTGCAATGGGGGAGACCTTGGTTCGATCCCTGGCTTGGGAAGATCCCCTGGAGAAGGAAATGGCAGCCCACTCTAGGATTCTTGCCTGGGAAATCCCATGGACAGAGAGGCCTGGCGGGCACCGCCCACGGGCGGCATAGAGTCAGACACGCCTGTACTGCTAACACCACGACTCCGCTAGCTGGATGCCTGACTCACGACCGGCACTAAACACAGATCTGTTTGGTGAACAAATGGTTGATTCCCAGGCCATCCAGCCGGGCATGGCAGAGTCAGCCAAGCACTGAGATCCCCTTAACACCGTCTGCTCTCTTCTGTGACTGAGGTTTCCCCAGGCCCTCTCAGGGGAGGTCAGCAGTGCAGGGAAGAGCTCCAGATGGCCCCAACCCCAGCCCTAGTGTGACTCGAGCCACCCCTGGGCACGAGGTCTTTCTACCCTTGCTTCAACTTCATCTATAAGTTGGGAAATCAGTCGCTCCCTACCGGGTGGGTGGAGGGAGGGAAGGATGGGCCGAGTGGGAACAGGACGGTCAAAGACGCTGGAGAGACGGATGGCTGTGGCCTTGTTCCTGTCACTCTCCTCGTGATCAGGAACCGCAGCAGCAAAGTGCTGGCGCAGAGAGGCAGCAAAACGTGAGGGGCCAGAAGCATTTGCTCTGGGGACAGACAGCAGACAGCACTGCGTTCCCATCCAGGTTCTGTCCTTTTGGCGAACAGCAGAACCTTGAGCAAATGAGCCTGCGCATCTCTGAGCCCGTTTCTCCATTAGTAAAACGGGGCAAGTGAACGTGCCCCCTCTGAGGGTCCTGGCCCCGAGTGAGAGCAGGGGAGACCTTAGCTGTCCCCACCGCCCATCTGTGTGGGTCTGTGTGTGCTTGGTGGTGAAGGGGCAGGGTAGCAGGAAGGGGCCTCCAGTAACGAGGAGGGGAGAGAAGGAAGGAGCTGATTCTAATCTCCCGTGGAGCCAGGGGAAGCGAAGAGAGACAGAAGTACCGGTCTGAGAACCGATGACAGAAGCTAGAAGGCCAAGAGACCGCGAGAGGGGCAGGGGCAGGGCTGAGGGATGGCACAGGTGCTTAGGAGGGCATGGGGAAATTACAGAATAGCTGCATCGTGACGGGTTACCGGGGGAGACAAGATCCAGGGTGCTGTCCCTAACCTGCAAGGACCACGTCATGCGACATGGCCCTTCTCCCCAGTGCCTCCTCATGTCCCCACTGAGGTAGCTGCTTTACAGAAGCCCCTTTTGTGGGGCTTCCCCAGTGGCTGAGCAGTAAAGAGTCCACCTGCCACGCAGGAGACCCAGGTTCCATCCCTGAGTCGGGAAGATCCCCTGGAGGAGGAAATGGCAGCCCGCTCCAGGATTCTTGCCTGGAGAATCCCACGGACAGAGGAGCCTGGCGGGCTGCCGCCCAGGGGGCCACGAAGATTCAGCATGCCTGTGTGACTGAGCACCCCGCCATGTCCCCCTCACCCCTTCCCAAGGATGTCCTTGGGCCTGGTTCTGGGCTAGCTTCTGAGAACTCTAGAAAAGGCTATTGTGCCTCAGGTGTTGGGAGCAGGTGGGAAGTGGGAGGTCTGGGCAGCCTGGAAACTTGAAATGTTTCTATGTCCCCACTCCCCATCCAGTGCTTAGCATCGGGGAAGGTGGCTTCTGGGAAGGCCAGGTCAAAGGTCGCATCGGCTGGTTCCCCTCTGACTGCCTGGAAGAGGTGGCCAACCGCTCCCAGGAGGCAAAGCAAGGTAAGGAAGACCCCCTCCCCGTGTCCCCGATCTACTCTAGGTTCTCATGTCCCTTTCTTTCCCCCTCCAGAGGGGCTGGGGTGCTGGGAGATAGAGGGGAGGGCTTGGGCTGAGACCCCAGGGTGAACCCACGACTTCCAGAGTGAAGGTCCAAGGTCATCCTCTGTCCCTGCAGAAAGCCGAAGTGAGAAAGCCAAGCGACTCTTCCGGCACTATACCGTGGGCTCCTACGACAGCTTCGATGCCCCAAGGTAAATGTCCTTACACCCTCGGGCACCCCCACCCCACATCCCTTCCACTCCACGTTTGAAATATTTCTACCACCTCTTACCCCACTATCTCTTTTGATCTGGGGTCAGCGGAGGTAGGGGTAGCTTCAGACCACACAGCCCAACCCCAAACCATCCCTGGCAGCCACTGAGACTGCCTAGCTCTGGGGCAGCCAGAGACCAATGAGGTGGACTGGAGCAAGGTGGGGAGATGGGAGCTGGGGGGCTCCTGTGTACGGCTGGCTGGAGGCTCCCGTCTCCTTCCTGTGGCTCATCTCTGTGAAGACCTGTGCAGTGGAAGGGCGTGCGTCCCAGGCCGGCCCCTGGGGGTGGGGGGAAGGACCGGCAGAGCCAGCCAGGTGGGGCTGTGGGGAGAAGGCACGCTGACGCCTTTGCCCTCCCTGACTGCTGGCTGACTTGCTTCGGAAGCTTGATGGATGGGATTGGCGCAGGGAGGTGAGAGGGGAGGGGGGGGCGGGCGTGGGGGTCAGGAATGGGAAGGAAAGGGTGCTTGGGGCCTATGGGGGGGTGTGTGCACCCCCAGAGCTGAAGTCTCCCAGTGCGTGACTGTCTTACACCCTCGGCGAGCATCCTTGTACAGACTCCCCACGCGTGTGCTTGCCGAGCGTGCCTCTGTAGGGGCGCCGGCCACGTGTCTGTGTGCATGTGTGGCTGGAGGCCCCAGAGGTGGAGCCCCGGGCCTCTGCCGCTGAGGAGAGGGTGTGCCCTGCTCTGTGTGGACGGTGGTGCGTTGGGGCTGTCGTGTCTGGGTGCACGCTGGGGGCTGGGTGTGCGGCTGGTGCTGCCCCTCTGTTCCGCACCCCATCCGTGTCCCTGAGAGCCATGCTCTCAGAGATACCCAGTGTGTCTGCTTGCCGTAGATGGACAGGTGGGTCTCTGCCCCTGCCTGTCCCTCCTGATGCATGTCCCTCTGTGTGCGGGTTAACACGTGAAGTGGTGTGCATGCTTTTGCATCTGTCTGACTGATCTGGAATTCAGGACCCGGGGTGTTGGGGGAGGGGAGGGCGGAAGCGGGGAGGACTCCAGGGCTTGAGCTTCCAGGAGGGCCAGGCTGTGGGGGAGGGATGGTCATAACTGGGCATCTGAAGATGACATCCCCCGCCTCCCCCACCGCTCCCCTTAATCCAGGACAGGGCCCCCTTGTCCGTAGCATCCTTCCATTAAATGTGTCCAAACTGGGGAGGTAGGGGTAGCTTCAGACCACACAGCCCAACCCCAAACCTGGCAGCCACTGAGACTGCCTAGCTCTGGGGCAGCCAGAGACCAATGAGGTGGACTGGAGCAAGGTGGGGAGATGGGAGCTGGGGGGCTCCTGTGTACGGCTGGCTGGAGGCTCCCGTCTCCTTCCTGTGGCTCATCTCTGTGAAGACCTGTGCAGTGGAAGGGCGTGCGTCCCAGGCCGGCCCCTGGGGGTGGGGGGAAGGACCGGCAGAGCCAGCCAGGTGGGGCTGTGGGGAGAAGGCACGCTGACGCCTTTGCCCTCCCTGACTGCTGGCTGACTTGCTTCGGAAGCTTGATGGATGGGATTGGCGCAGGGAGGTGAGAGGGGAGGGGGGGGCGGGCGTGGGGGTCAGGAATGGGAAGGAAAGGGTGCTTGGGGCCTATGGGGGGGTGTGTGCACCCCCAGAGCTGAAGTCTCCCAGTGCGTGACTGTCTTACACCCTCGGCGAGCATCCTTGTACAGACTCCCCACGCGTGTGCTTGCCGAGCGTGCCTCTGTAGGGCGCCGGCCACGTGTCTGTGTGCATGTGTGGCTGGAGGCCCCAGAGGTGGAGCCCCGGGCCTCTGCCGCTGAGGAGAGGGTGTGCCCTGCTCTGTGTGGACGGTGGTGCGTTGGGGCTGTCGTGTCTGGGTGCACGCTGGGGGCTGGGTGTGCGGCTGGTGCTGCCCCTCTGTTCCGCACCCCATCCGTGTCCCTGAGAGCCATGCTCTCAGAGATACCCAGTGTGTCTGCTTGCCGTAGATGGACAGGTGGGTCTCTGCCCCTGCCTGTCCCTCCTGATGCATGTCCCTCTGTGTGCGGGTTAACACGTGAAGTGGTGTGCATGCTTTTGCATCTGTCTGACTGATCTGGAATTCAGGACCCGGGGTGTTGGGGGAGGGGAGGGCGGAGGGGGGGAGGACTCCAGGGCTTGAGCGTCCAGGAGGGCCAGGCTGTGGGGAGGGATGGTCATAACTGGGCATCTGAAGATGACATCCCCCGCCTCCCCCACCGCTCCCCTTAATCCAGGACAGGGTCTCCTTGTTCGTAGCATCCTTCCATTAAATGTGTCCAAACCTCTGTGTCTGTGTGCTGGCCAGTGGGGACGGACCGGGGCGGGGAGGGCGGCGGGGAGAAATGACAACATGGGAAGAGAGGGTGGGACTGGGGTGCCACCCTGCGCCCCAAGTGTCCGAGGCGCTTGACCATTGTGCGTGTTCACCTGGCACGTCTCCGGCTCTGGGCACTGGGTGAGTATCGAGGTCCCCCACCCCGCATCCGGAGTCTCCCCATCCACCTCTGTTTCTTGTCTCTGTCGGAGTCTCTCTGGCTCTCCCCCTCGGCTTTGGTCAGGGGGTCACTTGCTCTACCAGCCGGATGGGGGTGGTCCCTCTTGCCCTCACCTTCCTCCTCTTCCCTCCGCTTGCCTTGTCAATGCATTTTCTCCTCCCGTGTCTGCTTGGCATGTGCTTCTCCTCCCGCTTCCCCCGTGCTCTCCCTGACCCGGTCTGGGGTGGCCTGGCCCGGGCTGTGACCCCGCCTCCCTGCCGGAGCTGTGCAGTCCTGCCGCGTGTAACCCCCGCTTAGCCCGCGCTGCCTCTCTCCTCACCCCGGGGGTCTGCGGCTCTCGCCCGAGCCGTGCTATGTGGATGTCCCTCCGCCTGGACTTCTTCGGGGGGAGGGGTTCCTCTCGCTGCTCTGGCGCCCCGTACGAACATTCTGGCTTTCCCTTTCGGGCCTTTCCAGACTGGGTCCGGGTGCCTCGTGCGTCTGTCTGTGGTGGGGGGCCGTCAGGCCTCCCGGGGTCTCTGTCACCGTGTGGCACCTGCTAGGAAGTGGGGCTCGGTCCGCGGTTCAGGCCGGTGAGTTGGGATGGACAGGTGGGTCTCTGCCTGCCTGTCCCTCCTGATGCATGTCCCTCTGTGTGCGGGTTAACACGTGAAGTGGTGTGCATGCTTTTGCATCTGTCTGACTGATCTGGAATTCAGGACCCGGGGTGTTGGGGGAGGGGAGGGCGGAAGCGGGGAGGACTCCAGGGCTTGAGCTTCCAGGAGGGCCAGGCTGTGGGGGAGGGATGGTCATAACTGGGCATCTGAAGATGACATCCCCCGCCTCCCCCACCGCTCCCCTTAATCCAGGACAGGGTCTCCTTGTTCGTAGCATCCTTCCATTAAATGTGTCCAAACCTCTGTGTCTGTGTGCTGGCCAGTGGGGACGGACCGGGGCGGGGGAGGGGCGGGCGGAGGGGAGAAATGACAACATGGGAAGAGAGGGTGGGACTGGGGTGCCACCCTGCGCCCCAAGTGTCCGAGGCGCTTGACCATTGTGCGTGTTCACCTGGCACGTCTCCGGCTCTGGGCACTGGGTGAGTATCGAGGTCCCCCACCCCGCATCCGGAGTCTCCCCATCCACCTCTGTTTCTTGTCTCTGTCGGAGTCTCTCTGGCTCTCCCCCTCGGCTTTGGTCAGGGGGTCACTTGCTCTACCAGCCGGATGGGGGTGGTCCCTCTTGCCCTCACCTTCCTCCTCTTCCCTCCGCTTGCCTTGTCAATGCATTTTCTCCTCCCGTGTCTGCTTGGCATGTGCTTCTCCTCCCGCTTCCCCCGTGCTCTCCCTGACCCGGTCTGGGGTGGCCTGGCCCGGGCTGTGACCCCGCCTCCCTGCCGGAGCTGTGCAGTCCTGCCGCGTGTAACCCCCGCTTAGCCCGCGCTGCCCTCTCTCCTCACCCCGGGGGTCTGCGGCTCTCGCCCGAGCCGTGCTATGTGGATGTCCCTCCGCCTGGACTTCTTCGGGGGGAGGGGTTCCTCTCGCTGCTCTGGCGCCCCGTACGAACATTCTGGCTTTCCCTTTCGGGCCTTTCCAGACTGGGTCCGGGTGCCTCGTGCGTCTGTCTGTGGTGGGGGGCCGTCAGGCCCCTCCCGGGGTCTCTGTCACCGTGTGGCACCTGCTAGGGAAGTGGGGCTCGGTCCGCGCGTTCATGCACGCGGTTGCGAGGCGTCTTGTGTGATGTTGGGCGTCCCTCTCCCCGCTCTCCCTCGCTCTGCACCTGCGCGGGAGGGCCCTGGAGGGGGGAGGGGGTTAAGGGGGGGCCCAGACCGGAAGTGCCTCCCCTTCTCCTCCCCCCCGCGCCTCGCCCCTCCCCCTTCTCCCGCCAAGGGGGCCCCCGCGTTCCCCGCCCGGCCCCTCCCCTGCCCGGCCCCCTCCGCCGCCCGGCGCAGGACGCCAAGGGGTTAAGCCTCGCGCCCGCCGCCCGCCTCCGGAGCTGTCCGCGGTGCTGAAGCCGGCGCCGTCCGCGGTGCTCTCGCTCCCGCCGCGGCCCGACCCCGCGCCCCGCGCCCCCGCGGCCCCCGGCATGTGAGCCCCCGGCCCTGCCCTCCCTCCCGCGGGAGGGTGCGCGCCCCCTCCCCCTCCCCCTCCCGGCGCGGGTCAGCATGAGGCGGGGCCTGGGGGCCCGGACACGGGGGTTCGGCCGAGCGGGGACGGGGACGCGGCGGCGGCGGCGGCGGGGGCGGCCGGCTCCGGGACCGGGGCCGGGGCCGGGGCCGCGGCGGCGATGGCTTTGTCAGCGGTCGGCGGCGGGGGTCTCGGGGGCGGCCCCGGGGGGAGCTCCCTGCCGCAGCCGCCCCCCGCGCTCTCCTCCAGCTGGCCGGCCCTGGGGCCCCGGCGGCGCAGCGTCTGGTATATCTACAGGTAACGAGCGCGCCGCCCCCTTGCCCCGTGGCCTCCCCAGCCCCGCCCGCCCCGCGACCCTCCCCCCCCGCCGCCTCGCCCGAGCCGTGCTATGTGGATGTCCCTCCGCCTGGACTTCTTCGGGGGGAGGGGTTCCTCTCGCTGCTCTGGCGCCCCGTACGAACATTCTGGCTTTCCCTTTCGGGCCTTTCCAGACTGGGTCCGGGTGCCTCGTGCGTCTGTCTGTGGTGGGGGGCCGTCAGGCCCCTCCCGGGGTCTCTGTCACCGTGTGGCACCTGCTAGGGAGTGGGGCTCGGTCCGCGCGTTCATGCACGCGGTTGCGAGGCGTCTTGTGTGATGTTGGGCGTCCCTCTCCCCGCTCTCCCTCGCTCTGCACCTGCGCGGGAGGGCCCTGGAGGGGGGAGGGGGTTAAGGGGGGGCCCAGACCGGAAGTGCCTCCCCTTCTCCTCCCCCCCGCGCCTCGCCCCTCCCCCTTCTCCCGCCAAGGGGGCCCCCGCGTTCCCCGCCCGGCCCCCTCCCCTGCCCGGCCCCTCCGCCGCCCGGCGCAGGACGCCAAGGGGTTAAGCCTCGCGCCCGCCGCCCGCCTCCGGAGCTGTCCGCGGTGCTGAAGCCGGCGCCGTCCGCGGTGCTCTCGCTCCCGCCGCGGCCCGACCCCGCGCCCCGCGCCCCCGCGGCCCCCGGCATGTGAGCCCCCGGCCCTGCCCTCCCTCCCGCGGGAGGGTGCGCGCCCCCTCCCCCTCCCCCTCCCGGCGCGGGTCAGCATGAGGCGGGGCCTGGGGGCCCGGACACGGGGGTTCGGCCGAGCGGGGACGGGGACGCGGCGGCGGCGGCGGCGGGGGCGGCCGGCTCCGGGACCGGGGCCGGGGCCGGGGCCGCGGCGGCGATGGCTTTGTCAGCGGTCGGCGGCGGGGGTCTCGGGGGCGGCCCCGGGGGGAGCTCCCTGCCGCAGCCGCCCCCCGCGCTCTCCTCCAGCTGGCCGGCCCTGGGGCCCCGGCGGCGCAGCGTCTGGTATATCTACAGGTAACGAGCGCGCCGCCCCTTTTCCTCGCGGCCCGACCCGGAGGCCCCGGCCCGCGGTGAAGACCCTCCCCCAGCCCCCGATCCCGCATCCCTGCGACTCCCTCCCCGCCCCCAGGCCGCCCGCCCCTCCGCCTTTCTCCCCTAACCTTCTCCTGGCTCTAAACCCTCTCCAGACCCCTCTTCTCTCCCTTGCTTTTTCTCACCCCCTCCCTAGGTCTCTCCCCCCCAACATACACATTCCTCGCGCCCCTCATAGGCCCTTCTAGGCCCCCTTCAGCTCTTCCTCCAGGATCTCCCTCCTAAGGAGGCCCTCCAGACCGACGCCACTCCGGGATTCGGGCCCCGCTTGTCCTCTCTGCCACCCTCGCGCCCCCACTCTAGAGACCCACCTCCGGCGTCTACACCCCAGGCCCGCGTCCTCTGATCCTTGTGTCCCCACACCCCTCCACGGAGTTGTCAGGTGCCCCCATTCATACCCCTCGCTCCCATTCACAGCCGCCCCCCCATCACACGCGCCTCCCGCCCCCGCCTCCCCTCCCCTGTCTTTTTCCGCTGCGTGTCACTGTGCGACTGCGTGTGTCCCTGTGGCTGTGGCGGTGTGCGTGCGTGTGTGTCTCTGCCTGCAGCCGCGTGTGTCTGTGTGTGTGTGTAACACAGAGAGAGAGTTGCGGGGGGGCTCCCAGCCCACCCCCCAACTGTGTCCTTCCCCGTGTCCCTGTGTGACGGCGTGTTTCTGTGTGTGACTTGGAGCCAAGGCGAGGCTGTCTGGGGACTAGTGTGTGTTTGTGGGGGGTGGGGGGTGTCTGTCCCAGGGACTGCGGCTGTGTTTCCCAACACCCACCTTCCTTTCTCAGGCCTGCCCCCTCCCCCACAGCCAGCCTCCACCAGGGCCTCTATGTGTCCCCATCCTCACGCCCCCCCTCTCCCTGCCCCCAGGGGTCTGTGCCTGTGTGGGGCACGTGTGTGGAGACACAGCCGAGCCTCTGCACGGGGAGCTGCATCTGCTTGCGTGTGGCACTTAGCATGGGAGTGGACCGGCTTCCCTTCGCCGCGGCCTCTGTGCAGGCCTTGGAGAGGCCCAGGGAACTGGGCACGGGGAGGGGCTGGGTGCCAACGGGGGCGCTGTGTACAGCAGCAGCCCCTGGGCGGTGGGATCCTGGGTGTGCAAGAGGGGCCTGGGGGTGTGGGTGGGGGAGCGGATGCTGCTGCAGTCTCCGCGTGGGATCTGGTGACCGAGAGCTGGCCGCGGAGCTCCAGAGGCCGCTCAGGGTCGCCGAGGGAGGGCCTGGGGCAGAGCATTGTGTGCCCAGGTACAGGGCAGGTAGTCAGCCACAGGGAGCATGAATGGGGAGCTGTGTGGGTAGCAGACCGCAGGGCAGGGGGCGGGCTTCGGGGGGGCGGGGTGAAAAGGGAGCAGGGACGAGTAGGGGGCACTGAAGTGGGGGCGTGGGGACCACCGGATCAGCGAGCCTGTGGGGAGCGTGGGGAGGGAGGGAAGGCAGGAAGTGTGACGAGGACTTGGGGGTGGGGATTTGGGCAGTTTAGGGAGAGCATGGAGAGAAGATGCAGGGAATGTAAATGAAATGCAGCTGCACGTAAGAGGAGGCGGAGGCAGGGTGTGTGTGTGATGAAGTGAATTGAGGATGCCTCCAGGATGAGAATGGGGACTGGAGTAGGAAAGAAACCTAGGATACCGTAAGGGACCCAGTGGGGCTCTGTGCAGAGGCTCGAGATGATGTGGGAGAGGAAAAGCAAAGGACGGGGACAGGTGGCCTCAGAGAGGCAAGGAGGTCACAGAAATCTGTGGGGGACACTTTGGGAGAGAGGATGTGGGGTGTGCAAGGGCAACATGCAAGGTGGAGGGGTCCCCATGGCGGGGAATGAGGGCTTATGGTCGAGAGAGCTGATGGGGAGTGGGTCAGGGTCTTAGGGAGATTTCAGACAGCGTGGAGGAGGGGAAATCCAGGCACAGAGCCAGAAACAGGCATGCCCAGGAGTGGGGAAGAAGAAGTCCCGAGGTGCAGGGAGCTGTGGGCACCAGAGGGCAGTTGGGCAGTTCAAGGAGACCGCGGTGCCTGAGAGAGACTCCACGCAGAGGCGGGACTGGGTGAGAAAGTCGTGGGAAGGAACAAGGTGTGTCCAGAATGGGGGCGCTTGAGAGGGAGGGATGCAGGGGTGCTTTCATGATCTGTGGGTATTTGGATATGATTGGGTACATGGGTTGCCTGTGCAGAATTGAGATCTTGACTTTGGCTTTTTTTTTTTTTTTTTTTGCTGGTGAGTGTGATCTTGAGCAAGTTATTTCTCCATGCTTCAGTTTCCTCATCTATAAAACAGGAGGGAAGACAGTCCACCCCTCCCATGGGGTGTGAGGATTGAAGGAAGAAATACGTGTGAAGTGTCTGGCGTTCAGCAGTGGCTCAATAACTGTTACTTACTGTTGTGCTGTGGGCAGGGCCTGGGAGGCCTTTCAGGCGCGGGAGGGGTATGCTCATGGCGCACCGGGGGCAGACCTGTACGTGCGGGCTGCTGGGGTGGAGTGGAGAGAGTATTACCGCTGCAGTTACCCGGGTATTTTCTTGGGCACTGTTGAAGCCCGTGGTACACTGTGGGAGCTCAGGCAAGCGTCCTGACCTTTCTGTGCTCCTGTTTCCTCCTTTGTAAAGCAGAAGTGGTACCCGAACCCCCTCTAGAGGCTGGCCATGGGAGACAAGTCGATTGAGGCCTTGACCCGTGGGGGGCTTCAGATGCTGGTCGGCCTATAACAAGTGCCTTTTCTTCGTATCTAATGGATAAAGGCGTTTTATTGGACTGGATTGTATTGAGGGCGGGATATCTGGGGCTTGTGCAGAGGCTCGAGATGATGTGGGAAAGCAAAGGAGGGACAGGTGGCCTCAGAGAGGCAAGGAGGTCACAGAAATCTGTGGGGGACACTTTGGGAGAGAGGATGTGGGGTGTGCAAGGGCAACATGCAAGGTGGAGGGGTCCCCATGGCGGGGAATGAGGGCTTATGGTCGAGAGAGCTGATGGGGAGTGGGTCAGGGTCTTAGGGAGATTTCAGACAGCGTGGAGGAGGGGAAATCCAGGCACAGAGCCAGAAACAGGCATGCCCAGGAGTGGGGAAGAAGAAGTCCCGAGGTGCAGGGAGCTGTGGGCACCAGAGGGCAGTTGGGCAGTTCAAGGAGACCGCGGTGCCTGAGAGAGACTCCACGCAGAGGCGGGACTGGGTGAGAAAGTCGTGGGAAGGAACAAGGTGTGTCCAGAATGGGGGCGCTTGAGAGGGAGGGATGCAGGGGTGCTTTCATGATCTGTGGGTATTTGGATATGATTGGGTACATGGGTTGCCTGTGCAGAATTGAGATCTTGACTTTGGCTTTTTTTTTTTTTTTTTTTGCTGGTGAGTGTGATCTTGAGCAAGTTATTTCTCCATGCTTCAGTTTCCTCATCTATAAAACAGGAGGGAAGACAGTCCACCCCTCCCATGGGGTGTGAGGATTGAAGGAAGAAATACGTGTGAAGTGTCTGGCGTTCAGCAGTGGCTCAATAACTGTTACTTACTGTTGTGCTGTGGGCAGGGCCTGGGAGGCCTTTCAGGCGCGGGAGGGGTATGCTCATGGCGCACCGGGGGCAGACCTGTACGTGCGGGCTGCTGGGGTGGAGTGGAGAGAGTATTACCGCTGCAGTTACCCGGGTATTTTCTTGGGCACTGTTGAAGCCCGTGGTACACTGTGGGAGCTCAGGCAAGCGTCCTGACCTTTCTGTGCTCCTGTTTCCTCCTTTGTAAAGCAGAAGTGGTACCCGAACCCCCTCTAGAGGCTGGCCATGGGAGACAAGTCGATTGAGGCCTTGACCCGTGGGGGGCTTCAGATGCTGGTCGGCCTATAACAAGTGCCTTTTCTTCGTATCTAATGGATAAAGGCGTTTTATTGGACTGGATTGTATTGAGGGCGGGATATCTGGGGGAGGCTTGTGCATAAACTGTGAGCAGAATGTGGGGGTGGAAAGAGAGATGAAAGGGACAGGGGAGAGGTCAGGTCTCTGGGCCGAATGAGAGTGAAGCTGATGTGAGAGAGGAGCAGAAGGGTCTGTGCAGCGTCCTGGCCACGGGCACTGGGGGCCTGGAGCTCCAGGAGGCCAGGAGGGCTTCTAGGAGGAGGCGAGGTTCCCAGCGGCCCAGAGCTGGGAACAACGCTGCTGTGAGGTTCGTGGTCGCAGGCAGACGGCTCTGACCTCGCCACCGCTTTCTATCAGCCCTGTCCACTCACTCACAGCCTTCCTGACCTCTCTCTTTCCCCTCTCATCCCTTTTAACCGCTTCCCTCCTTCTCTTCCAACATCCTCTCTACCTGGCCACACCGATGGTCAATCCCTGGGTTGAACAGAGGGTGAGAAGACGTGGTGGGTATCGTGTAGATGGGTGTAGTGGGGCATCGTGAACCCTGAGCAAGGGCCGATGTGGGCCGTGTCTCCGTGTGCGTGCCTGCCGTGGGGCCCACAGGGTTACCATTGGGAGGGTGGGGGCAGGGCTGAGGGGCCGGGCGCACGGGCAGAGCACTGTCCGTACAGTACAGAGGCATGGATTTGACAGCGGGCGCGTGGCAGGTCATGGGAGCATCCCGCAGTGTGTGTGTGAGGACGGGGGTGGTGCTGAAGACAGTGGGAGCACATTAAGCATTATTGGAGTGTGCTGGTTGTGTTCAGGGGGTGTGTTATGGGAATAGACTGAGATCAGAGTGGGGGCGTTATTATTGGAGCATCCTGGGGTGTGCGGGGGTGTTGCTGGAATATACTGGAGTATTCATGGAGGGTGGTTGTGCTGAGCCTGAGGGGGTGGGCACCTGGAGTGTGTGGGGGGGGCACTCCGGCTATTATTGGAGTGGGTGAGGGCCTGCGGACATTATTGGGTTGTGCCTAGGAGGTCTGGGTGTGCATTGGGCCGGGGTTCACGCATGGCTGTTGGAGGCTCTGGGCATGGCAAGGCCTGCATCCCGCTGCCTCTGGGGGCAAGGGGACAGTGGGTATTCTGAGGAGCCTGGAACCAGGCTGTTGGGGTATTCGTGCTGTATGCTTGGGCTCCTGGAATGGAAAGGGTGTGTAATCCTGATGTGCACAGTGGTGACGTCTAGGGTTTGGAGGACTGTTGTCCGAATGAGCCCTGGGCAGGCGTTGAGATACATGGAATAGGTTTGAGTTTAACTGAATTGCACTGGCTGTATGTTTGCGTGCGTGCTAAGTTGCTTCAGTCATGTGAGAGTCTTTTTGACCTTATGGACTCTAGCCCTGCAGGCTCTGCTGTCCACGGGATTCTTCAGGCAAAAATACTGGAGTGGGCTGCCATGCCCTTCTCCAGGGAATCTTCCAACCCAGGGATGGAACCTGGGTCTCTTAGTTTCCTGCGTTGGCAGATGGATTCTTTACCACTAGTGCCACCTGGGAGGTCCCCTGGGTATGTGAGCATTCCCTAAATGTGCTGGTAGGCTCTGGTGGCCTGCCTGGGGACCCTCCACATATTAACATGCAGTTTGCACTTTGCTAGAATCTTCTGACCGCATGAAAGAGACACATTTGAGTGTATCAGGGAATAGACGTCATCGCCACCCACTAGAACTTTCTGCAGCAATGGAGATGTTCTCTGCCTGTGTCGTCCAGGGTGGTAGCTGCTAGCCGCCTGTGGCTGCCAGGCACTTGGAAACGTGGCTCAGTGAGAACTGAGGAACTGAACTGTGTTCAATTTAATTTTTAATTAATTTGCATATAAATAGACACAGGCAGCTAGCGGCCACCATATTGGACAGTGCTGAATAAGCAGTGCTACAATATGCTCGGGGACCTGGGGAGATATTACCATAGCGCACACATAGTCCGGGAGTTGTGAGAGGCAGCATCTGAGTACAGGTGTCCTCTGGACCACAAGACTTGACCAAAGACAGCGAACACATCCTACTGGGCGTGCGCCGTGCGCACGGACTCTGCTGAATACTATGCAGCCTACAGATTACAGAGCCTCCACAGTGACCCCGTCAGGTGGGGTCTGTCACTGTCGCCTGTTATAGATGAGGCAACTGAGGTCCCAAAGGTTAAAGCCATGGGCTCAAGGTCACAGACAGGAAGTGGCTCGCAGGGACTCCAGCCAGGCTGTCCCTTGACCTGGTGGTTTATCTCTCCATTCCTGAATGGATGCACCGATGGATGAATGAGGAAAGAGTGAGTGGGAGAGCGAGCACTCCGGGCTCAGAGGGGGAGGTTTGTCAGGGCTGCTGCACGCTTACCCACGTGGAGTGGGTGAGGAGGCTCTAGGAGGGGGACATGAATGGTTCCAGAGCTTGGGCTCAGGTCACCAGGTGGCTGCTGGGGCACAGCTCCGTGTCTCATGATCCCTTTCCACCCGCCCCACCCCGCCCTCCCTCCTCCCGCCAGCGATTACATCATCAAAGAGAAGACAGTCCTACTGCAGAAGAAGGACAGCGAGGGGTTTGGGTTCGTGCTCCGGGGCCAAGGGTATGTTGGAAAGGGAACCTGGGTCTCTTAGTCTAAATAGTCCCCTGGATTATGGCTCCCTGGTGGCTCTGGTGGCCTGCCTGGGGACCCTCCACATATTAACATGCAGTTTGCACTTTGCTAGAATCTTCTGACCGCATGAAAGAGACACATTTGAGTGTATCAGGGAATAGACGTCATCGCCACCCACTAGAACTTTCTGCAGCAATGGAGATGTTCTCTGCCTGTGTCGTCCAGGGTGGTAGCTGCTAGCCGCCTGTGGCTGCCAGGCACTTGGAAACGTGGCTCAGTGAGAACTGAGGAACTGAACTGTGTTCAATTTAATTTTTAATTAATTTGCATATAAATAGACACAGGCAGCTAGCGGCCACCATATTGGACAGTGCTGAATAAGCAGTGCTACAATATGCTCGGGGACCTGGGGAGATATTACCATAGCGCACACATAGTCCGGGAGTTGTGAGAGGCAGCATCTGAGTACAGGTGTCCTCTGGACCACAAGACTTGACCAAAGACAGCGAACACATCCTACTGGGCGTGCGCCGTGCGCACGGACTCTGCTGAATACTATGCAGCCTACAGATTACAGAGCCTCCACAGTGACCCCGTCAGGTGGGGTCTGTCACTGTCGCCTGTTATAGATGAGGCAACTGAGGTCCCAAAGGTTAAAGCCATGGGCTCAAGGTCACAGACAGGAAGTGGCTCGCAGGGACTCCAGCCAGGCTGTCCCTTGACCTGGTGGTTTATCTCTCCATTCCTGAATGGATGCACCGATGGATGAATGAGGAAAGAGTGAGTGGGAGGCGAGCACTCCGGGCTCAGAGGGGGAGGTTTGTCAGGGCTGCTGCACGCTTACCCACGTGGAGTGGGTGAGGAGGCTCTAGGAGGGGGACATGAATGGTTCCAGAGCTTGGGCTCAGGTCACCAGGTGGCTGCTGGGGCACAGCTCCGTGTCTCATGATCCCTTTCCACCCGCCCCACCCCGCCCCTCCCTCCTCCCCGCCAGCGATTACATCATCAAAGAGAAGACAGTCCTACTGCAGAAGAAGGACAGCGAGGGGTTTGGGTTCGTGCTCCGGGGGGCCAAGGGTGAGTGCCAGCCCGGGAGGGGGCGGGAGAAGGGTTGTCTGATCCAGGGGGATGGACAGGGGAAGGGACACCCCCCAGGCTTCCCCCCACCCCGCCCTGGGGTTCTGGTCCCTCAGCTACGGTAAGGCCTCCGTGACTTGGGTCTGAGCCCCATCCCCTGCTCGGCCTCTCCACCCCCTCCCCTCCGACCCCGCCGGCTCCTCCCCATCTGCAGCGCAGACCCCCATCGAGGAGTTCACCCCCACCCCAGCCTTCCCAGCGCTGCAGTATCTGGAGTCGGTGGACGAGGGTGGCGTGGCATGGCGAGCTGGGCTGCGAATGGGAGACTTCCTCATCGAGGTGAGTCCTGGCCCCCAGCCCCAAGGGCTTCTCCAGAGACCCAGCCCCTGGCCCACCTTCCACAGACACCACGCTTTCCCCTGGAACCATAGCGACAAAGCCCTCGGTCCCTCGTGATCCATGCCAAGCAAGGTGCAGCTGCCCAAATCCACATCCTCCTTTGGCATCAAGCTTTGCAGTCCCCTGCCCGCCCCCTCCCTCAAGCCAGCCTCTTCAGTGATTCCATGGGAAAGCCTTCCTGAAGCATTTCAGGAGACAATGGAGCTGTCTTCTAGGGCATGGGAGTGCGTGTGCGCACTCACACACACACACACACATACACACAAAACTGGAGGACATGGAGGGAGAGAGAGGCAGATAGGGTGGGCCCAGCCTCTTCCCCCACCCTGAGGCCAGAGGACTCACAGGAGCAGGCAGCTGGGAGCTTGCAAGGGGGCGGGAGGAGAGTGACCAGCAGAGCCACAGATGGCAGCAGGCAGGAGGAAGACACTTTGACAGGGATCATGAAGTGGAAGGCATTTTTCCCCTCCCTCTCGGGTGTGGTCTGGGGGTGTTTGTGCCACAGGTGAACGGGCAGAACGTGGTGAAGGTCGGCCACCGGCAAGTGGTGAACATGATCCGCCAAGGGGGCAACACGCTGATGGTCAAGGTGGTGATGGTCACCAGGCACCCGGACATGGATGAAGCTGTTCACAAGAAAGGTGCTCCTCCCGCCCCCCACTGCTACTGGACTAAGACCCTGTGGAGCTTAACGGCCAAATGGTCCACACCACGAGCAGCAGCCTTCTTTTCCCCAAGGCTGCTTGTTCATGACCTCTGGAGAGGAACCGAGCCAGAGCTTAATGCCTGTGGCAGAAAGGTCATGGGGTTCTGTCCATGGTACTGACGCCCGACCCCACTGTCGTTTTTTCAGCTCCCCAGCAAGCTAAGCGGCTCCCACCCCCAGCCATCTCCTTGCGTTCCAAGTCGATGACCTCGGAGCTGGAGGAGATGGGTGAGCTTGTGCGGCTGCTGGGGACCAGGTGCTGCGGAGGGAAGGGGCAGCGGGAGGCTGGACCATCCCTTGAGTTTGTTAGTGTTGTTAGTGACCAGGGGTCCTCGTCCTCGTCCAGTTCCCCGGCCCATGGCTCCGACTCTCTCTGCGTGTGTGTCTGCCGGGAAAAGGCGCCTGAGAGGCGACTGTCCTTTGTCCTCTTGAGTCTGTTTCTCTGTCGGGGTCTCTCTCCGGGTCTGAACTGTTCCTCTCTGCGAGTCCGATTCCTTTCTAGCCCCTCTCCGTCTGTGCCGCCTCCACTCCGCCCCCATTCTCCCTCTGTCCCTCCACCAGCATCCTTCACTCCCACTAACAGAAAGGAAGACGAGCCCCTCCCTCCAGACAGGGCCGAGTGGACCTGGGGGGTCCAGTCCCCACCCCAGGGTCCCGAGGGAGGCGGGCGTTCCAGCAAGGGGGTCCCTCGCCTCCCCCTGAAGTCCTAACTCTTGGCTCCTCTACTGCCTCTCCCCCGGGCTAGTCTCCCCCTGGAAGAAGAAGAGTGGTGAGTGGGCCCAGGACTGGCGGGAGGGCCCCGGTCCCGATCCCGCCGGCGGGCTCGCCCCTCCCCGACCCCGGCCCCTCACTGCCCCACTGCGCTTGCGCACGCCCGCCGGCCACGCCCACTGGCCACGCCCGCCGGCCGAGCCCGCTCCGCCCCGCCCCCCGGGAGCGCCCCTGGGCTTCATCCACATCCTTTGCCCACAGAGTACGAGCAGCAGCCCGCGCCGGTGCCCAGCATGGAGAAAAAGCGGACCGTGTACCAGATGGCTCTCAGTAAGCTGGCCCAGGCCTGCTCCCCGGGCTGCCCAGGGCCCCGGCCCCACGCCCCCTGGGGTGCCACTCAGTGCTCTCCCGCTCTCCCACACCCCATTCGGCCACTTTCGGGCTGATCACCTTCACCCCTCAACTTCATCCCAGCCATGTAGCTTAAGCACCCAACTCTGTCGTGAGCCTCTTCGCAGTCCCTTCTGCGTCATCCCCGCCCTCCCTCATACACTGGCTGTCCTGTTCCCCGCCCTTCCCATCGCTGGGTCCCGCCTGGGCAGGGCCTTGCGGCTCCAACACAAGGGGCACCGGGAGGGAGACAGAGGTGCCCTTTTCTGGTTCATACAAGATATTGGAAGGACGCCCAGCAGCTCTGTCTGCGCCCGCCAGGCCCAAGCCAACTTCATTTTGCTGTTTCTTCGCCCGTCTTCTGCCCCCACCTAGACAAACTGGATGAAATTTTGGCGGCAGCTCAGCAGACCATCAGTGCAAGTGAGAGTCCTGGGCCTGGTGGCCTGGCATCCCTGGGCAAACACCGACCCAAAGGCTTCTTTGCCACTGAGGTAGGCGGCCTGGTCTGCGGAAATGGGGGCCTTGTGGGGAGGGAGACCAGGGTACGCAGGGCACCTTGGAGCCTTTATCCTCTCTTTGCAAACCCTTTGTGACTTGACTCCACTGTGTTGACCGCCTGTCCTAAGAGGCCCCACGTTTTCTGGGGTCTCTCTTTGCTCACCATTCTGGGGGCCCCCTTTCCTCACTACCCGCCCTCTTCCTCCTTTATCCCCCAGATCTCATCTCTGTCACCTCTCTCCACTATTTCCCCCCAGCACCTCATCACTGTCTCTCTCACACACCTCTTTCCGTCCCTCTCCATCCCATCTCAAGGATCTCAGGGAAGGTAAATGGAGGTCCTGGATGGGACCCCTGGCACAGGCCCAGCAGCGCATAGTAATAGTGCTCCACAGTAGTAGTCAGTAAAATATTAACTACCTTCTCTGCCTCTGCCTGCTCACCTACAGTGGGTGTTGATCACATTTCTGACTGTTTTTCCGTGGATTATCTTGTTCATTCCTTGGAATCATCCTGGAAGGTCCACTCAGTGGTGATTCAGAGGGGAAACTGAAGCTCAGAGAGGGGGCCAGAATTTCAGCCCCAGACAGTCTGGCAGCTGGATCCCTGGTCCAGGCCTGCCATTTCTGGTGCGCACCTGCTGGTCCCTCCCTGGCCGCCCTCCTTACTCACTGGGTTGTGCCCCTTCCCCGGGGCTCATCCCCCACCCGCCCTGCACTCCCCCACCTCTGGAGTCACAAGGGGCCTTCCCCCTCTCTCAGCACTTCCTTCTTTGCCCAGACCCTGGGCTCTGACCCCCCCCTCTGACTCCCCCTTTCAACAGGCCACACCCACCCCCGGTGGGTAAGGGCCCACTGACTCTAAAACCAGATGCTTTGACTTTGGAGGGAGCTGTCGACCCTTTAAGGCTGCCATAGTCCTCAGAATAATGCTTGTAAATGAATAAAATGTAAGATATCCCTAAGGGTCAAGGACAGAACTTAACCTTGGGGAGCGACTGCGGAAGGATGAGGCCCCAGGAGGCGGTGCCAGCCTCAACAAAGAGATCAACTCTTGTGAGTAGATGAAGTTAGGATACAATCCCCCGAGCCAAAAATAAAGTTAAAGTAAAATAAAATACATAAATAACCCAAGAAGCCAGTTACACTGTAATAGTTATCAAAAAGCTTAAACATTTTTAAAAATATTTTTTGATTTGACTGTGCCAGGTCTTAGTTGCTGCAGCATGCAAGATCTTCTATCTGTGTTGCAGATTGTGGGATTTTAGTTGTGGCATGTGGGATTTAGTTCCCAGCCCAGGGATCGAACCCGGATCCCCTGCATTGGGAGCAGCAAGTCTGAGCCACTGGACCACAAGGGAAGTCCCTCAAAACACTTTTTAAAAAGCAACATTTGTAATATAGTAATGTCAGTGCCATTTCTTCAACACGGTAGCCAGCAACATCCGATGGTGAATCTTGACTACTCTAATTTCAGAGTTTCAAAAAGGCATGAAGACTGTTTGGCAAAATCTGTGGTCTCTGCATGAAGAAAACAGAAACATCCGTGGTTTCTGGTACAGCCACAGGCTTGGCTAAGACGGGGATGGTTTGCTGCCTACATCCTTAATTGAGAACATGTGTTTTAGTTGGAGACCAGTGAAGGGGTTTTTCCTCCTCCTTCCAAGTGCACAGCCCCCCGAAGCGTTCAGACAGCTATTCTAGAAGGGCGTACTTTTATAAGAGCCAAATGCAGGTGGCCGATTTTGTATGCAAACTCCTAGAATTTCAGATTTAGAGGCAGAGGGCCTTGCCTTCAGGAGGTCATCACTTCACATCCTTCCTTGGCTCCTCAAGGAATTGCACATCCCTGAGCCTGGGACTTCCCTGACAGTCCAGGTAAGACTCCAGGCTTCCACTGCAGGAGGCCAGGCGCAGGTTGGAGTCCCTGGTCAGGGGAATTAAGATCCTGCAAGTTGCAGGGCCAGAAAAAGAAAGAAATCTCTGAAGTTTTTTAGGGTCATCTTCTGTGCCCACCTCCTCCCAGGATCAATGTAAGAATCAAAAGTGTGTAGGTAGGGCGGAGGGATAAATTTGAAGTTTCAGATTAACATACACATACTACCCTATATAAAATAAACAGAGATCTACCATATAGCATAGGGAATTATATTCCCCTGGTCCCTGCCCCCCACATCCTGTTCCAGTCTTTCTCTGGACTCAGTTTCTCCTGTTATTTTTCTCTCATCCTCCTGTGTGCATTCTCTTCCTCTTCCCCTCCTGGGCGTGTTTGGCTTTCTGACTGCATCTTTCCCTTCCTAGGGTGCCTCTGACCCTTTCGTGGCAGGCCTTCTCAGGACCACCTTTTTCTGCCTCTTTGCTGGGTTCCTCTTTCTTCCCATCGCTGTCTCATATCCCCTCTCCTGTCTCTCCCCCGACCCCTGGACCCTCATCTCTCTCCCCATCTCTGTATTCTGTCTCTACATCTGTTTCTTGCTCCAATCTCTTCCCGCTCCCCTCTTTTAGAGGCTGGCTCCCTAAGGCGAACTTCCCAGGCCATTTTCAGCCTCTACGTTATGTGCAACACCAGGATTTGGCTGCGATGGAGGCAGCTGGCCCACAGCAGACCCCCAGGGGTGGCACAGAAGGAGGGCGGGACCTCTGGCCCACTGGCTGGGGAAGATCTGCCCGGCAGCCGGTGACGTCACTTGCACCTGGCGCACTCTAATTGGCTGACCTCTCTGGGACCAAACAGGGAGCGAAGGAGAGGAAGCTCCCGGTTTGTTGACAGAGGTTATTAGCCTGTGCCACGTGGACTCCATCCACCTCTCAGGCGGTCACTCCTAGCCTCCTCAAATGCTATTACAGCTCCTCTGTTAGTCTGACATCTCCTCTGCCACTCTGATCCCTCTTGTGCCAAACTAACCTATTATTTGACCCCTCTTTTTCCACTTAGAAGGCCTTCTACCAGTATGCCAGTCTCCCTTGGGTCTGGACCCTCTTCAGTTGGGGCGACGATTCCTCTATCATCCTAACCCCTCCCACATTGTTCTGCTCGCTTCTCTGCCGCCTAGGCTTTGACTTTTCTGCTGACACTGCCATCCCTGACCACCCATCTCTCAGAGGAACAAGATTAGGGTTACCTCATGTGTGGTCCCCAGTCTTGTCAGGGTGTCCTTCATCCTACAAATATTTATTGAGCACCTACTGTGTGCTGGACCTGCTGCTCAGTCCTGGGAGTATAGCAGGGAACCACTCAGAGTTACTTCCCTTAGGGAATTTACATTGGCAGAAGGAGTAGGGGTATATTGGGAGAACTGAGTCATCTCCAAGTAACACTGGCTTGAACAAGGTAAATGCTTATATCTGTGTCATGCTGAACAAGTCAGGAGTAAGGAGTCCAAGGCAGGTGTGGTACCCTCTATGGTCATGAAAACCCAGGGTCCTTCTCATCCTAGATACAAAGGCGCCTCATAGCCCAAGGTGGCTGCTGGAGCTCCAACCATGCCCCAGCATTGCAGGTAGCACGTACAAGGAAGAAAGAAAAGACAGAAGTGTGAAGGAGAGCACATTGTTGCCCCTTGGGTTGCCTCTAAAGAGACTTCCCAGAAGTAAAACACAGCCCTTCCCTGTATGCATCTTGGCCGGCCTTAGTCCCACGACCACACCTTGTCACAAAGAAGGCTGGGAAGTATAGTCTCTTAATAGGTGCCAAATAAGATCAGGGTGTTCTTACAGAATGATGGGTATTGGGTAAGCCACATGCCAAGGAATACAGACAATAAACAAGTAAGCAAAGAATTATAATAACTCTAACCTGGGATGAATATTATCCAGGCTGAATTATATTCAAGTCTCCTTCCTCTATAAAAAGAAATGAAAACACTGCCCCCAAAGGTATCATAGCCCTTGACCCTGTACCCAGAGCGCCTGGGATAATGTCTGGGGCCTTCAGGGAGCTGACACTCCAGCTGGGGAGACAGACGGGAAACACTTCGCTTCAGACGGAGAGAAGGGCCTTGAGAAGACAAGTCAGGGCAGTGCGGTAGACAGTGACTGGGAGGGATGTTTGAGCAGAGGAGGTAAAGAGGGGAAGGAATCTGTGATAACTAGGAGGAAACCATTGCAGAGAGAGGATCCACGACTTGTGTTCCAAAACAGTGATGGACCTTGGGGCATTGGAGGATCAGGAAAAGGTGGGCATGGTGGGATCAGAGTGGGAGATGTACGCAAGGGCTAGATCATACGTGGGGTCTTAGTTTGGCCTTTCTAGAATTGGAGCCTGAGATATGGATGCTCGAGACAATGATTTCTTAAGGGGGAACCTGTAAGAGCATGGGGAAAACAGGATGGACAGCAGAGAAGGTCAGCAAGCCTGGTCTCCACTGGATTTCCCCTTCAGCCTGATCTCCCAGGAAGCTCTGGGGTATGAATTGCAGGATGGAGACCTCATGTCCGTGGGTTGCAGGCTGCTGCTCCCAGAAGTGGGGACACCTAACTGGGCACATCAACTTCCTGGGGGTGGGGGGAGATTCTTCAGAGCGAGAGGCAGCCAAGTGCTGAAGGCAGGGGATGCTCACAGCAGCTGGGGACAGGCACAGCATCCTGGCCGAGGAGATATCTGGGTGGACCTGGACAGTGTCTACCAGGGACTTTGAAGACCAGACTTGGGAATCTGGATCCCCTCTGAACTGATGTGAGATGCAGTAGTGGAGTTTTAAGCAGGGCAATAGCATGAATTTCTTTTAGAAAGATTCCTCTGACTATTTTTAAAGATTGATTGATTGATTGATACTTGGCTGTGCTGGGTCTTTGTTGCTGTGCGGGCTTGCTTTTGGACAGGGGCTCCTCTCTGGTTGCAGCGCACGGGCCTCTCACTGCGGTGGCTTCTCTCCTTGTGGCGCACTGGCTCTAGAGCGCCCAGCTTCAGTAGTTGAGGTGCACGGGCCCTAGTTCTGGCTCTCAGGCTTTGTTGCTCTGCCGCCTGCGGGATCTTCCTGGGCCAGGGATAGAACCAGTGTGCCTTTCATTGCAAGGCGGATTCTTAACTACGGGACCACCAGGGAAGCCCGCCTCTGACTCTTGTGTGAAAAGCAGACGAGGAAAGGGTGGAGGGACAGGAGAGGCATCCAGGAGCCAAGGAAGGGGCTGCTGCAGTCGTCCAGGCGGGTGACGGTGGGAGCGGGGGCCTGAGCAGTGACGCTGGAGTGGAGAAAATGTGTTCGGACTCGTGATGGGCTTGGGGAGCAGGGCAGAGAGGCTCGATCGATGATCTTCCTTCCCCTCCCCCTTCTTTCACCCACTGCTGCCATCAGGTAGAAACCTTTCTCTTCTCCCAGATTCCCTTCCGTTTCCTCCACACCCCTCTCCCAGCAGAGGCTGGGAAAGGAATGGAGGCTGGCGGTGTGGGGCATCCATGGACTTCCATCCCTGACTGGCTTTCTCTGCTCTCTTCTCTCCTCCTTTGACTGCCAACCCAAAGTCGAGTCCCCCCCCCAAAACTTGATTTTGACCTGGGCTCATCGCAAAACCGCTCCCAAGGCCAAAGCTATGAACGACAGGATAGCCTATCCGTGGCACTGAGGGGCCCCGGACATCAACTTCCTGGGGGTGGGGGGAGATTCTTCAGAGCGAGAGGCAGCCAAGTGCTGAAGGCAGGGGATGCTCACAGCAGCTGGGGACAGGCACAGCATCCTGGCCGAGGAGATATCTGGGTGGACCTGGACAGTGTCTACCAGGGACTTTGAAGACCAGACTTGGGAATCTGGATCCCCTCTGAACTGATGTGAGATGCAGTAGTGGAGTTTTAAGCAGGGCAATAGCATGAATTTCTTTTAGAAAGATTCCTCTGACTATTTTTAAAGATTGATTGATTGATTGATACTTGGCTGTGCTGGGTCTTTGTTGCTGTGCGGGCTTGCTTTTGGACAGGGGCTCCTCTCTGGTTGCAGCGCACGGGCCTCTCACTGCGGTGGCTTCTCTCCTTGTGGCGCACTGGCTCTAGAGCGCCCAGCTTCAGTAGTTGAGGTGCACGGGCCCTAGTTCTGGCTCTCAGGCTTTGTTGCTCTGCCGCCTGCGGGATCTTCCTGGGCCAGGGATAGAACCAGTGTGCCTTTCATTGCAAGGCGGATTCTTAACTACGGGACCACCAGGGAAGCCCGCCTCTGACTCTTGTGTGAAAAGCAGACGAGGAAAGGGTGGAGGGACAGGAGAGGCATCCAGGAGCCAAGGAAGGGGCTGCTGCAGTCGTCCAGGCGGGTGACGGTGGGAGCGGGGGCCTGAGCAGTGACGCTGGAGTGGAGAAAATGTGTTCGGACTCGTGATGGGCTTGGGGAGCAGGGCAGAGAGGCTCGATCGATGATCTTCCTTCCCCTCCCCCTTCTTTCACCCACTGCTGCCATCAGGTAGAAACCTTTCTCTTCTCCCAGATTCCCTTCCGTTTCCTCCACACCCCTCTCCCAGCAGAGGCTGGGAAAGGAATGGAGGCTGGCGGTGTGGGGCATCCATGGACTTCCATCCCTGACTGGCTTTCTCTGCTCTCTTCTCTCCTCCTTTGACTGCCAACCCAAAGTCGAGCTTCGATCCCCACCACCGCTCCCAACCAAGCTATGAACGTCCTTCCTACCTGCCTCCTGGACCTGGGCTCATGCTCCGGCAAAAATCTATTGGTACGTCATCCGCAAGGGCGGGTGTAAGGGATGCTGGTGGGGAAAGGGGACGCTGGGCCGGTGACAGTTTGTGGGGAATACAAGGGAGCCTGGAATGTTCTTCTCTCCTTCCATATGGGACCATGAAGTTGGACCAAGAGCTCCGGGTTTGCTGCTGAGCCAACTTTGAGCTTGAATCCTGGCTCTTGTCCATCCCAGCTGTGTGACTGGGGGAAGGTGGCTTCGCTTCTCTGGGCCTAGGGCCCTGCATCTAGGAAATGGGGGCATCACTGCTCCTGCCCGGATGCAGTAAGGCAAAGCCCCCACTGCCGACTTTGGTTTATTCTCTCATACTTGACTCCATTTATTCACTCATTTTACAGACGTTCATTGAACACTGCTGTATGCTAGGCTAGACAGGTGGGATTTGTCAGGGAACAAAACAAAAGGTCCTGCTCTCATGGAGTTTACCTTTTAGCAGGCAAAGACAGACAACGGATTATAAGAAATTCTAAAAAGTGATAGAGTAGGGGCTTCCCTGGTGGTCCAGTGGGTAAGGACACCGCCTTGCAGTGCAATGGGTGCCGGTTCAATCCCTGGCCTGGGAAGATCCCACGTGCCACGGAGCGGCTGGACCGATGTGTCCAATTACCGAGCTGGAGCTCCGAAACGCATGTGCCCAGAGCTGGTGCTCTGCGACAACAGAGGCCCCTGCGATGGGAGGCCCACACGGGCCAAAGAACAAAGATGGGCAAAAATAGAGAAATGAAAGACCAGTAGAAGTGGCCCATCTACCCCCTCCCTCCCCAGCCCGCCCCCCCCCCAAAACCCAATATAAAAAAGAAAGTGATAGAATAGGTGCATTGCGGTGAATGCTGTTGGTGGTGGAGAAAAAGAATGAGAGAGGTCAGGAGTGTTGGCGGGCAGGTTTGAGCTGAAACTTGGAGAACTGCAGGGAGCTGTGGGGATATCTGGAGATAAGGCATTCCATGGAGCAGGAACAGGCAGTGCAAAGGTCCTGAGGTAGGTGGGACTGGGCAGCCATTCGCTGAGGAAGCAGCTTGGGAAGATCATGGGAGAGATCAGAAGCTCAGTTTGGGGTCTGAGGCGTTAGAGATGCCAGGGAGACATCCAAGTGGATGCAGCATTTGGATACATGAGCCCAGAGCTCAGGGGCAAGGATAGGCTCCCAGACCAGCATGGGAGCCTTCAGCAGGGAAGGAGTGAATGAAGCCGTAAGGCTGGTTGAGATAGTCAAGGGAGAGAGACGCTAGAGGTAGAAAGAGACTCAAGAACCGAGCCCAGGTGGTTGATAAGAAAGCAAAAGATTCCACTCCTCCAGTTTCCTCCAAGTCGTTTTGCTGTCTGAATCTAGCTTTTTCCCAACTTCGGTGTCCACAGTCCACCAATATGTCCTTTACTTCGTATCCGCTACCCGTACATCCACATGACATTGCTTACCTTCAGCTTGGCTCCCTCTTTTAAATATTAGCCTCATCCTAAGCAGTTCTGTGAAACCACAGATTGGATGTGCTAATTACGTTTCTTTTCTGCACGGGCAAGAAAAGAAATCTAGAACTGTGCACGTGAACACAATGTCTCTTCCTGGCTCAGCCAGTTTGGAAACCACAGATGGGATGTGGTCCAGTGGGTAAGGACACCGCCTTGCAGTGCAATGGGTGCCGGTTCAATCCCTGGCCTGGGAAGATCCCACGTGCCACGGAGCGGCTGGACCGATGTGTCCATTACCGAGCTGGAGCTCGAACGCATGCGCCCAGAGCTGGTGCTCTGCGACAACAGAGGCCCCTGCGATGGGAGGCCCACACGGGCCAAAGACCAAAGATGGGCAAAATAGAGAAATGAAAGACCAGTAGAAGTGGCCCATCTACCCCTCCCTCCCAGCCCGCCCCCAAAACCCAATATATAAAAAGAAAGTGATAGAATAGGTGCATTGGTGAATGCTGTTGGTGGTGGAGAAAAAGAATGAGAGAGGTCAGGAGTGTTGGCGGGCAGGTTTGAGCTGAAACTTGGAGAACTGCAGGGAGCTGTGGGGATATCTGGAGATAAGGCATTCCATGGAGCAGGAACAGGCAGTGCAAAGGTCCTGAGGTAGGTGGGACTGGGCAGCCATTCGCTGAGGAAGCAGCTTGGGAAGATCATGGGAGAGATCAGAAGCTCAGTTTGGGGTCTGAGGCGTTAGAGATGCCAGGGAGACATCCAAGTGGATGCAGCATTTGGATACATGAGCCCAGAGCTCAGGGGCAAGGATAGGCTCCCAGACCAGCATGGGAGCCTTCAGCAGGGAAGGAGTGAATGAAGCCGTAAGGCTGGTTGAGATAGTCAAGGGAGAGAGACGCTAGAGGTAGAAAGAGACTCAAGAACCGAGCCCAGGTGGTTGATAAGAAAGCAAAAGATTCCACTCCTCCAGTTTCCTCCAAGTCGTTTTGCTGTCTGAATCTAGCTTTTTCCCAACTTCGGTGTCCACAGTCCACCAATATGTCCTTTACTTCGTATCCGCTACCCGTACATCCACATGACATTGCTTACCTTCAGCTTGGCTCCCTCTTTTAAATATTAGCCTCATCCTAAGCAGTTCTGTGAAACCACAGATTGGATGTGCTAATTACGTTTCTTTTCTGCACGGGCAAGAAAAGAAATCTAGAACTGTGCACGTGAACACAATGTCTCTTCCTGGCTCAGCCAGTTTCAAGCACAGGCAAGAGACCACTTAGCTACGCCTTTGGGCGACTCACCAAAGGCGCCGCCTCCTGGCCCGGGGAGGCCGCTCGGCTGGATTTCGCCCGTCCCTCTTGCTCCCTCTGCTGTTTGCTCTCGGGCCGTGCACAGGCCAAATTACTGTATCCGCTCGAGACGAACGGTCTTGCTCCACCGGGGGTCAGGATCCTCATCCAGGTTGCTGTTGTAATATGGTCGTTCCGTGGGGTTAGGGCACGGGGAGACCCCCTCCCCCGCCACCCCCGCCCTGCTCCTGGATCTTCTGTGTCTCCCCAGGGGCTGCAGAGGACGACAGACCCTACCTAGCACCCCCCGCCATGAAGTTCAGCCGCAGTCTGTCTGTGCCCGGCTCGGAGGACATCCCCCCGCCGCCCACCACGTCCCCGCCCGAGCCCCCCTACAGCACCCCGCCCGCGCCCTCCTCCTCCGGCCGCCTCACTCCCTCTCCCCGGGGTGGGCCCTTCAACCCCGGCGCAGGGGGCACCCACCCGCACCCGGCCTCCTTCGACGGGCCCGCCCCTCCCGACACCCGCCTGGGCAGCCGCGAGAAGAGCCTGTACCACGGCGGGCCGCTGCCCTCCGCGCACCACCACCCGCCCCACCACCCTCACCACCACCACGCCCCGCCGCCGCAGCCCGCCCACCACCACGCCCACCCGCCCCACCCCGGAGATGGAGACGGGCGGCGCCCCGACGACCCCCGCCCGCCTCGCCCTGGGGCCCCAGCCCAGCCTGCGAGGCTGGCGGGGGGGCGGGCCCAGCCCGACCCCGGGGCCCTGTCCACTCCTCCAGTTTCCTCCAAGTCGTTTTGCTGTCTGAATCTAGCTTTTTCCCAACTTCGGTGTCCACAGTCCACCAATATGTCCTTTACTTCGTATCCGCTACCCGTACATCCACATGACATTGCTTACCTTCAGCTTGGCTCCCTCTTTTAAATATTAGCCTCATCCTAAGCAGTTCTGTGAAACCACAGATTGGATGTGCTAATTACGTTTCTTTTCTGCACGGGCAAGAAAAGAAATCTAGAACTGTGCACGTGAACACAATGTCTCTTCCTGGCTCAGCCAGTTTCAAGCACAGGCAAGAGACCACTTAGCTACGCCTTTGGGCGACTCACCAAAGGCGCCGCCTCCTGGCCCGGGGAGGCCGCTCGGCTGGATTTCGCCCGTCCCTCTTGCTCCCTCTGCTGTTTGCTCTCGGGCCGTGCACAGGCCAAATTACTGTATCCGCTCGAGACGAACGGTCTTGCTCCACCGGGGTCAGGATCCTCATCCAGGTTGCTGTTGTAATATGGTCGTTCCGTGGGGTTAGGGCACGGGAGACCCCTCCCCGCCACCCCGCCCTGCTCCTGGATCTTCTGTGTCTCCCAGGGGCTGCAGAGGACGACAGACCCTACCTAGCACCCCCCGCCATGAAGTTCAGCCGCAGTCTGTCTGTGCCCGGCTCGGAGGACATCCCCCCGCCGCCCACCACGTCCCCGCCCGAGCCCCCCTACAGCACCCCGCCCGCGCCCTCCTCCTCCGGCCGCCTCACTCCCTCTCCCCGGGGTGGGCCCTTCAACCCCGGCGCAGGGGGCACCCACCCGCACCCGGCCTCCTTCGACGGGCCCGCCCCTCCCGACACCCGCCTGGGCAGCCGCGAGAAGAGCCTGTACCACGGCGGGCCGCTGCCCTCCGCGCACCACCACCCGCCCCACCACCCTCACCACCACCACGCCCCGCCGCCGCAGCCCGCCCACCACCACGCCCACCCGCCCCACCCCCCGGAGATGGAGACGGGCGGCGCCCCCGACGACCCCCCGCCCCGCCTCGCCCTGGGGCCCCAGCCCAGCCTGCGAGGCTGGCGGGGCGGCGGGCCCAGCCCGACCCCGGGGGCCCTGTCCCCGTCCCACCACGCCGGCGGGGGTGGCGGCGCCGCGGCCCAGGCCCCGGCGCTGCGCTACTTCCAGCTGCCCCCGCGGGCGGCCAGCGCGGCCATGTACGTGCCCGCGCGCTCCGGGCGCGGGCGCAAGGGCCCGCTGGTCAAGCAGACCAAAGTCGAGGGCGAGCCCCAGAAGGGCGGCGGCCTCCCGCCCGCGCCCGCGCCCACGTCGCCGGCGTCCCCGCAGCCGCCGCCGGCCCCGGCCGCCCCGTCGGAAAAGAACTCCATCCCCATCCCCACCATCATCATCAAGGCGCCGTCCACCAGTAGCAGCGGCCGCAGCAGCCAGGGCAGCAGCACGGAGGCCGAGCCCCCGAGCCAGCCCGAGGCCGCGGGCGGCGGCGGCCCCGCCTCGGCGCCCAGCCCCGCCCCGCCCGCGCCGCCGCCGCCCGCGCCCGTGCCCACGCCCGCCTCGCCCAGCGGCCCGGCCACCCTGGATTTCACCAGCCAGTTCGGAGCGGCCCTGGTGGGGGCGGCGCGGAGGGAAGGGGGCTGGCAGAACGAAGCCCGCCGGCGCTCCACGCTCTTCCTCTCCACCGACGCGGGCGACGAGGAGGGCGGCGACGGCCCGCTGGGCCCAGGGGTGCCCCCGGGCCCGCGGCTGCGCCACTCCAAGTCCATCGACGAGGGCATGTTTTCGGCCGAGCCTTACCTCCGGCTGGAGTCCGCGGGCGCCGGCAGCGGCGGGGGCTACGGGGGCTACGGAGCCGGCAGCCGAGCCTACGGGAGCAGCGGGGGCAGCAGCGCCTTCACCAGCTTCCTGCCGCCGCGGCCCCTGGTCCACCCGCTGACCGGCAAGGCCCTGGACCCGGCCTCCCCGCTCGGGCTGGCCCTGGCCGCCCGGGAGCGGGCGCTGAAGGAGTCCTCGGAGGGCGGCGGGGCGCCCCCGCCACCTCCAAGGCCCCCGTCGCCCCGCTACGAGGCTCCGCCGCCCACCCCGCACCACCACTCACCCCACACCCACCACGAGCCCGTGCTGCGTCTCTGGGGGGCCTCCCCCCCGGACCCGGCCCGCCGGGAGCTGGGGTACCGGGCAGGGCTGGGCAGCCAGGAGAAGTCCCTTCCCGCCAGCCCGCCCGCGGCCCGGCGCTCTTTGCTGCACCGCCTGCCTCCCACGGCTCCCGGGATCGGGCCTCTCCTGCTGCAGCTGGGGCCCGAGCCGCCGGCCCCGCACCCCGGGGTGAGCAAGCCCTGGAGGTCCGGAGCCACGGAGGAGCCCGAGCGGCTGCCCCTCCACGTGCGATTCCTTGAGAATTGCCAACCCCGGGCCGGTGGGGCGGGTGGAAGGGGGCCCCCGTCGGAGGATGGGCCGGGCGTCCCTCCGCCCAGCCCGCGCCGGTCTGTGCCGCCCTCGCCGACCTCCCCGAGGGGCGGCGAAGAGAACGGGCTGCCCCTCCTGGTCCTGCCGCCCCCCGCCCCCTCGGTGGACGTGGACGACGGCGAATTCCTCTTTGTGGAACCCCTGCCTCCGCCTCTCGAGTTCTCCAACAGCTTCGAGAAGCCCGAGTCGCCCCTCACGCCGGGGCCTCCCCACCCGCTGCCGGACCCTCCCACCCCGACCACCCCACTCCCCCCTGCGCCGCCCCCCGCTGTGGCCGCAGCCCCTCCCACCCTGGACTCCACCGCGTCCAGCCTGACTTCCTATGACAGCGAGGTGGCAACGCTGACCCAGGGGACCCCCGCGGCTCCTGGGGACCCCCCTCCGCCAGGCCCAGCCGCGCCAGCCGCCCCAGCGCCGCCTGCCCCACAGCCTGGCCCAGACGCTCCGCCCGGCACGGATTCTGGAATTGAGGAAGTGGACAGTCGCAGCAGCAGCGACCACCCCCTGGAGACCATCAGCAGCGCGTCCACGCTGAGCAGCCTGTCTGCGGAAGGCGGGGGCAGTGCAGCGGCCGCTGGGGCTGTGGCTGGAGGGGCCAGCGTGGCCAGTGGGCCAGAGCTCCTGGACACCTACGTCGCCTACTTGGATGGCCAGGCCTTTGGGGGCAGCGGTACCCCTGGCCCACCATACCCCCCGCAGCTCATGACTCCTTCGAAGCTCCGGGGCCGGGCACTGGGGGCAGGCGGAGCCCTGCGGCCTGGCCCGGGAGGAGGACTCCGAGACCCCATCACTTCCTCCAGCCCCACTGTCTCGGTGACGGGGGCCGGAACCGATGGGCTGCTGGCCCTGGGTGGTTGCGCGGGATCCTCGACGCCAGGCGTGGCCGGCGGTCCCGTGGCCGTAGAGCCGGAAGGTCCACCAGTGCCCTTGCCATCGGCCTCCTCTCTGCCTCGGAAGCTGCTGCCCTGGGAAGAGGGCCTGGGGCCCCCGCCGCCCCCGCTGCCCGGGCCCTTAGCCCCGCCTCAGGCCTCAGCCTTGGCCACCGTAAAAGCCAGCATCATCAGTGAACTCAGCTCCAAGCTTCAGCAGTTTGGGGGCTCCTCGCCAGCGGGGGGCGCCCTGCCCTGGGCCCGGGGAGGCAGCGGGGGAAGCGGGGACAGCCACCACGGGGGAGCCAGCTACATCCCGGAGAGGACTTCCTCCCTGCAGCGGCAGAGGTGAGCGGAGGCAGGGGCTGGCGGTTGGCAGTGGAGGCCAGAGGGGCTGGTGCTGTGGGTACCAGGGCTCATCTTCCACGGAGCTGCGTCCCTGTAGGTGGTAGAAAGAAAAGAGACCAGGCTGGCTTGGAGAAGTTTGCCATCAGAGAAGCATGCTTTCCCCAGCGCTTTCAATTTCCCTTGATCTCAGTAGCTTCTGTGGTCTCCTCTCAACACCATGACAACCCACATTCCATGACGAACAAAAAAGAGTGATGAACCGAGGAGATGAGAGCCCACTTGCCGATGTCTGTTTCCTTGGTGGGTTGTCAGTTCTGACCATCCCTGAGGCCTTTGAGTTCCTTGAGCCCAGTGTTGGTTCAAGACAAGATGCTTCAGGGCATGGTGGCCACAGGTGTGGTCCTGGAGCCAGGGCTTTTTTAGCGGGGGCGGTGTCCTGGTTCCAGCCTGGGACTTTCCAACTGGGTGACCTGAGCCAAAGGAATGCACCTGCCTCTAGGAGGAAGACCTAGGACTCATCTGCAAGGGGAGTGGAGGGGTCTTTTACCAAAGACCACCAATTATAGATGCAGGAATCCCAGGAGATGCCAAAGTTTTCCAAAGCAACTAGTTAGCTGGAATTCGCTGCAGAGTTCAAGCTCATTGGAGACCTGGTCTGAGGGAAAGTACAGAGTCACATTCCTGACTCAGACACAGAACTGGTGGGGAGAGGGTTTGATTTTTGTTTTTGTTTTTTTTTTTAAATCCTCTCGTCCGCCATAGCTCCCTCTAATTCTGCCTGAGGGATTGCTATCCTTAGGGTGATGTTCTAAGGTGGGTTCTGAGGTCTTTGAGATCACAAGGCGTCTCATGGACAACAGAGGAAAGGAGACTTAATTGAGTTCACCAACCCACAGATGGGTGGTTGACTTCCCATCTATTCTGTACCAGGTGCCCTTCAGGGTGAGAGGGACCCCCATGGACAAAACAAGCCAGGTGCCCCAGATGGCGGGGCTCCTCGCCAGCGGGGCGCCCTGCCCTGGGCCCGGGAGGCAGCGGGAAGCGGGACAGCCACCACGGGGAGCCAGCTACATCCCGGAGGACTTCCTCCCTGCAGCGGCAGAGGTGAGCGGAGGCAGGGGCTGGCGGTTGGCAGTGGAGGCCAGAGGGGCTGGTGCTGTGGGTACCAGGGCTCATCTTCCACGGAGCTGCGTCCCTGTAGGTGGTAGAAAGAAAAGAGACCAGGCTGGCTTGGAGAAGTTTGCCATCAGAGAAGCATGCTTTCCCCAGCGCTTTCAATTTCCCTTGATCTCAGTAGCTTCTGTGGTCTCCTCTCAACACCATGACAACCCACATTCCATGACGAACAAAAAAGAGTGATGAACCGAGGAGATGAGAGCCCACTTGCCGATGTCTGTTTCCTTGGTGGGTTGTCAGTTCTGACCATCCCTGAGGCCTTTGAGTTCCTTGAGCCCAGTGTTGGTTCAAGACAAGATGCTTCAGGGCATGGTGGCCACAGGTGTGGTCCTGGAGCCAGGGCTTTTTTAGCGGGGGCGGTGTCCTGGTTCCAGCCTGGGACTTTCCAACTGGGTGACCTGAGCCAAAGGAATGCACCTGCCTCTAGGAGGAAGACCTAGGACTCATCTGCAAGGGGAGTGGAGGGGTCTTTTACCAAAGACCACCAATTATAGATGCAGGAATCCCAGGAGATGCCAAAGTTTTCCAAAGCAACTAGTTAGCTGGAATTCGCTGCAGAGTTCAAGCTCATTGGAGACCTGGTCTGAGGGAAAGTACAGAGTCACATTCCTGACTCAGACACAGAACTGGTGGGGAGAGGGTTTGATTTTTGTTTTTGTTTTTTTTTTTAAATCCTCTCGTCCGCCATAGCTCCCTCTAATTCTGCCTGAGGGATTGCTATCCTTAGGGTGATGTTCTAAGGTGGGTTCTGAGGTCTTTGAGATCACAAGGCGTCTCATGGACAACAGAGGAAAGGAGACTTAATTGAGTTCACCAACCCACAGATGGGTGGTTGACTTCCCATCTATTCTGTACCAGGTGCCCTTCAGGGTGAGAGGGACCCCCATGGACAAAACAAGCCAAGATTTCCCTGATAAAGCTCACAGCCTAATGAGGCAGAGGTGGAGGTCAGACCATAAACAAAATCCTTGTCGTCATCCTGGGGGGGAAAGATACAAGAACGGGATGGTTGGGAGAGATCTCTCAAAGAACAGGCGAGCTGAGCAGAGACCGGAGGAGGGAAGGGAGCAAAATGTGCAGCTCCCGCTCAGTGGAGGGAGCCGTCCAAAGGCCTTGAGACAGGGCTGTTGTGGAGGGAGCTAAAGGGATGAGGGGAACCCTTGTCTCCCCTCGTTTCTTCTCTCCTTTCATCGCCCTCTCCTCATCTCTCTCCCTCTCTCTGTCCCCTGTCCCCTTCCATCTCTCTCCCCTGAATGCCCCCCCCCTTTTCGTTCCTCTCTCACCGTCTCCCTGTCTTCCACTCTGCTGTGACTTGGCCATACCCCGAAAGGCAGTATAGGGTAGTGGTTAAGAGCTTAGACTTTGGTGCCATATAAGCGGGCTCTGCCACTTCCTGGTTGTGTGTCCTTAGGCAAGTTCCTTAACCTCTCTGTGCAGCTGATAATACTGGTAGCCTGCATCAGGGCTGTCACGGGGATCCCATTGAGATGCGATCTGTAAAGGCACTTAGAACAATGCCTGGCACACGTGAGCATCAGTAAGTGGTGGTGATGATTATTATTATCACTTAATGTCTCTTTTTCTTTCATCTCTCTTGACTGTCTCCCTGTCCTCTCTCTTTTCTCTCCCTTCATTTTCTGTCCTGACATCCGTCCTACCCCTTCGCTCACTCCTTCCATCTCTTCCCATCTCTCTGGATCCCTGCTCCCGTCTCTCTTCCTGTCTCCCTGTATCTTGACCTCCGCCCCTTGTCACCCCGCCCTCTCCCACTCCTGCTCCCCTGCCCCCTTACCACATTCCAGACTCTCCGAAGACTCCCAGTCCTCGCTCCTCTCCAAACCTGTGAGCAGCTTGTTTCAGAACTGGTCCAAACCACCTCTGCCGCCACTCCCCACAGGAACCGCGGTGTCCCCTTCAGCCGCGGCAGCCCCAGGGGCCACCTCGCCGTCGGCCTCCTCCTCCTCCTCCACATCCGCCCGCCACCTCCAGGGCGTGGAGTTTGAGATGCGGCCACCTTTGCTCCGCCGGGCCCCCAGCCCCTCCCTGCTGCCTGCCTCGGAGCACAAGGTCAGCCCTGCGCCCCGGCCCTCGTCCCTGCCCATCCTGCCGTCTGGACCCCTCTATCCGGGCCTCTTTGACATCCGGGGCTCCCCCACCGGAGGGGCAGGAGGCTCGGCCGACCCCTTCGCCCCCGTCTTCGTACCGCCGCACCCCGGGATGTCCGGGGGTCTCAGCGGAGCCTTGTCAGGGGCCTCCCGCTCCCTCTCACCGACCCGTCTGCTTTCCCTGCCCCCGGACAAGCCATTTGGCGCCAAACCTCTGGGGTTCTGGACCAAGTTCGACGTGGCGGATTGGCTTGAATGGCTGGGCTTGTCTGAACACCGAGCCAGGTTCTTGGACCACGAGATCGATGGTTCCCACCTGCCAGCCTTGACCAAGGAGGACTATGTTGATTTGGGGGTGACCAGGGTGGGACACCGCATGAACATCGACCGGGCTCTCAAATTCTTCCTGGAGAGGTGATGGCTGGCCTGGACGGACCAGCCCGTCCACAGAACCCTGGAGCCTGCTGACCTCTTGACCTCTGATCACACCCCCCTCAAAAGTCATTCTCTCCCCGGGCCAGGGACTCTGCTAAAACTGCGCCCTGATCCTTGTCTCCTGAGGCCAGAGGTCACCAGGTGGCCTCAACCCGGCCAGACATTTGCACCTCACAGGAGGGGGCAGCTGAGACCAGACTGTGTGTGTGAGAGAGAGAGGCGGGCAGTGGAGGGGGATGGAGGAAATCACAGGGGATGGAAAAGGAGGGAAGGGTCGATTCTAGGGAGGGGGACAGACAGAGCCATAGAGGGTCAGCCCTGAGCCTGAGCGGTTGGGGGAGGTCCCCCGGGCCAACGAGGAAGGGATGCCCTCAAATTCCACCACCTGCCGCCCCTCTAGCACCTTTCCCCCTCCAGGCCCCTGGCTCTCTCTCCCTCCCCTCTCCCAGCACACACAACAGCCCCCAACTCCTTGCACGCTCCTTTGCACGCCTGCTCACCCCTCTCCCCTCCCTGGGCTACAGTTTTGCACAAATTCGCCCTCTCTCTGTCTTGTGTGCTCGCCTTTGCTTCCTCTGCCTCGGCTTCCGGCTCGTGAGGCCCCCTCGGCTCTCCAGCTCACCCTCGGCTTCCCTGGCACACCTGGTGTCTCTCTGGCCATGCTCCACACTCCCTGCTCTCTCAGCCTCTTACTTGCACACACAAACCACGGGCGCCCCCCACCCCTCTCTCCTGAAGACTCTCTGGGCCCTTGCTGCAGACACACTTGGGACACCCTTTCCCTCACCCTCCACAGACCGAGCGCCTCTCCTGACACCTGCGCCTCCATTCTCTTAAAGCTCTTTCTCCTTTTGTTCGTGCACCCCCACATTCCCACCCGTCCCTTTCATGGGAACCCCCACGCCCCGCCTTGCCTCTTCCTCTCTCCCATTCTGGCTGGCATCCCGCCTCCCAGGAGGACTACCTTCTCCTCCTGGCCAGGTTCTCCACTCCCTTGCACCTTTCCTTCCCAGATCCTTGTCCATCTCCACTGTCGACTCTGCTGAGCTTTCTTGCACGCTCGCTGGTGCACACGCATCCTCCCTAGCACCTCCCCTGCTCTTCTGAAGCCTCCTTCTTAACTAGGTTCTCGCACCCCGCGGCCCTGCTCACACGCTCATTCTGGAGTTTCTGCTTGTTGCTGTCAGCTCCTGGGTAACTATTCCCATCTCTCTTGGAGAGCTCTACAGCTTCTTTCCTTTTGCACAGTCATCCTATTCTGCACGCTCTCCTGCTGTATTATTGTTTATTTTTCTGGCACTTTTTTTTTCCTGTCCTGAAAAATCAGCTTTTATGATCATGCACACTCTGCCTATTCCCTTAGCTCTTTACACTGTTTTTCTAGCAAGAGAAGACCCTGTGCACTCTCACGTCTTGCCCACGTTGCTCTCACACTTCTTCTCCCTTCCCTGTCTTCGCCCTCTCACATCCTCCCTCCTCTCACTCTCCCCTACCTTCTGGTCCATCCATTTTGCACGAGGACATCGCCTGTCCTGTCTCCTAAACTTTCTGTCTTTTCCAGAAAGCCCTCCCTCCAGCATGGCTGTCTCTTCCTGCACGCTTCCCTCTCCCCATTCTTGGGGCTTGGAAATTTTCGGCCACTCCTTCCCCTGGAAAGCCCCCTCCTCTACTGTGGGCAAAGTGGGGAGGTACCGCCCTCAGGTCCCCTCCATGTTCAGCTGCCAAAGAAGGGAGCTCCCCCTCCTTCCCCCAAGCCCATTCCCCCTCTGCTGCCCCCTACCCCCCCCCCGGGGAGGGGGGGCGCTCCGTCCATGGGGGGAGGGTGCTTGCAGCCCTCTCCCCTTACCACGTCAGGGATCTGCGGGGAACCTTGTGGGAGGGTTGTGGGAGGGGGGAGGGGTGGCGAGGAGAGGGGCGGAGGTCGCACTGGGCCCCTACCCGCCCCCTCCCCCTTGTCGGATGCCCCCCGTCCGCAGGGGGCCTGCGCGGCGCTCGTCTATCAAGGGCTTGTTCATTTTGGATGGGTGCCGCGGGGTTGGGGAGGGGTGGGGTGGGAGGGGTAGGAGAAGTTGGGCTGGGGAGGGGGAAGGGACTGGATGGGGGCAGCGCGGGGCGGAGAGAAGAGACAAAGCAAAAAGAGGAACAATAACAAACAAAATACAAAAAAAAAAAACTAGAACACACACACACACACAAATCCAGAAAAAAAAAAAAAAAAAAAACCAGAAAAAAAAGCCCGAGAATTGTCTTCCAAGGGTGGGGGTGGGAGGAGGAAGAGGAGGGAGGCGGATGCGGACGTCTGGTTCTCTCTGGGACAGGGATCGCACGCGTTCAAATCCCCGGCGCCCGGGTCTTCCCTCTTGCGGGCCTCGGAATTCATCCCTCAAGGGATTTCGACCCAGGCGTCCATTTGCAGGGACTGGGGGGAGATTAGGGAGGCGGATGTATATCATGGGGGTTCGTCCCTACCCCCTATCACCTCCCTCCCCCTGACTCTCCACCAAGATTTTGCAGAGAGAAATGGATGGCTTTTGTACCAGGTTATTCTTTATAATTAAACTCACAGTATCCACCCCCTCGAGCCGACCCCGCCTCCTTCCTGGGGAGGCAACGGCCCTTTCGGGTAGAGCGCCGAAGCCAGCTGGGTGGTGCGCAGGCGCAGTCAGGGCCCCCAAATGTCAGTCTTCCTCGGTCGGCTCCGCCCCCAGGGCTTCGAGCATGCGCCGTCGGACCAGGGAGCGGCGACGGTGCAGGCGGTAATCGCTCAGTAGCACTTCGTCGTAGCGCATGAGAAGGTGTAGGTTCCCGCGGAGTCGAAGCCCTGAGCGCAGCAGGAGCGAGCGAGTCTGGAAGTCCGTGACCATAATGAGCCACCTGCGAAGAGGGGAGGCCAGGAGGAGAGGGACGGGGCGGAGACGGAACGGGAATCAATGGTGGTCCCAGCCTCGCTTTTGTCATACGTCCCTAAACTCGCCAACCTTGCACTCTCGTCGAAATCACTCTGTTCTTCCACCCTCGCGGGGGTGCATCTAGGTCTTGTCTTCCCTCAGCCTAGTTCTGTCGAGGCTTCATATTTTTACACCGCCACTCCAGGGTGCGACCCTTCAGGGTTGTCCTCGGGCCTAGCCCCACCGCCCCCATCAAGACCATCTAGACTCATCCGACCACCCTGACCACGCCTCTGCGAGGTGTTCGGCTCACAGCTACTTTCCCTTGCTCTATTGCACGCTCCGTTCTTGCGAATCCCCGTCACCACCTGGGCCTCTTAAAGTCCAGTTCCCCCATTCCAGATCACTCCTCCTTTTTCGATCTCACCTGGCCCTACGCCCTGTCTGCACCCACTCACGGCTTTGCCGCTTCTAGCCTCTCTCGTGGGTGCGTACTTAGTCACTCAGTCGTGTCCGACTCTTTACTTCCCTATGGACCGTAGCTCACCAGGCTCCTCTGTCCATGAGATTCTCCAGGCGAGAACACTGGAGTGGGTTGTCATGCCCTCCTCCAGGGAATCTTCCTGACCCAGGGATCGAACCTAGATCTCTTATATCTCTCCTGCATTGGCAGGCGGGTTGTTTACCACGAGCGCCACCTTTCACCCAGGTCGGAGTCCTTAAGTCCACCACACATTCTCCGAGCGCTCCAGGCCCCGCCCCCTCACGATCTTTCCCTTCTCCCCGCCCTTCACGGAGCTTTCGGTTGGCCCGCACCGCCCATTGGCTCCAGGCCCCGCCCACTTGCGCTTCTGCCCCGCCCATCTCTCTAGGCCCTCACTCCCGGCCACGCCCCCTGTTGGCTTTCACTGACGCGCTGCCCCTGGGGCCCTGCTCCCTGCCGAGGACTCACCGGTCCCGGCGCCCAGTCGTCCCACAGATGACGTTCATGTTCTCAAAGCGAATGCTGCTCACACGCCCGCTCTCCATGGCCCCGGGTGACTCGGCTTCCAGAGCCTCCAGCACCTCCAGGTGGGTAAGGTCCTCTTCAGGCTGGGGATGTCAAAGAGAGACCCTCAGCCCGTGACACCCGGGTTCGGTCTAGGGGCAAAGGTCCCCACCCTAGACCCCACCTGCAGAACCTGCCAGAGCAAGGAGGACAGGAATCTTTCAGGTGGAAAGGCACCTGCTGCCGTTCTAGGTCATTCTCAGAGAAAATCAATTCTCAACAAAAGTCAGTGAACAGTTGGCTGAGCGATTTGCCAGTTGGCCAACTTTGCCAATCTATTGAAAACTTTTCCAGCAACCTGCTTTGGCAGCCCTCGAAGATTTCCGCAAGGATTTACGCCGTAAGTTTTTCCTTATTAGCATTTTATTTCTTTATTAGTCATATTAACATTTTAAAGACTGTTTCCTTGTCAAAAAAATAAGGACGGTAGGAGAGGTTGACATCCTGCCAATCTGTTTAACATTCAGAAACACATGCTGATCACTAGTCACGTTTCAGTCTCAGATTACGACGTCGAGAGCGATACCATATGTCATATATAAAATTGCTGAGAAGCTACAATGAAATCAAGAAGTTGGTCACCTCCAGCAAAGCAAGCCTTGGGCGTATATGTTGGGCAGCAGAGGTGGGGGGGTGGGGTGGGGTGCTTCATGTTCAAAGGCACGGAGAAGAGAAGTAGTGGAGTGGGGGACTGGACAAGAGAGTGATCCCCTCGTTGGAGTCAAGTCACATCGACGTCTGACGCTTGCGCCTGGCAAGCCTCATTTAATTCTCAGATTAAAGGGTGAGACCTTAATAGATATCTCCTCTGAGGCAGGAATGGCCGAAGGAGCCAGGCACTGAATAACCACTCCACTGAATCTGTCAAAAACGCGAGCTTTTAAAAATGAGCCTTTGCAATATCTGCACGTTTTACAGACTGTCATAGTAGATGGTTTAGCAGGATTGCCTCTGTCCTCAGCCTCCCCTGTCTGCCTCTCAGTCTCTCCTTGGGGATCAGCGATGGTAAACTCGATGATGGACCCTCTGACTAAGCCAGGATCAACTGCAGCCACCTACCCTGGTGCCAGGCCCCCGGTGCTAGGCTGCAGAGCTTGGCTTCAAGCCCTGTCCACTGCATTTCTGTCCTGCCCCCGCCCCAGCAGGGGCCCGCGGTCACAGGGCCGGGGGGCAGGGCACTCACGGAGGTCTCCATGCACAGGCAGAGGGGCTGAGCGGCAGGCGGCACGGGGAACTTGCGGATGCATGGGAGCTCTCGGTCCAGTGCCTCGTACTCTGCAATGACCTGATGCATATACTGCTTCCTGGGAAGACAGCCATCAGACAGGGACATCCCGAGGTCAGGGGTTGGTGACCTGGCGTTCAGAGGAGGCTGAGGTCAGAAATCACGGGGCCAGGGTCCACTCACGAGGATTTGACAGGTCTACCCAGGCTCCGAGCTGCGTGTCCTCTGGAGTCTCTTGGTCCACAAGGAGCGCTCCTGGGGATGGAAATCCTAGTAGGTCAGCTGCCCTGCACATTCCTCCCAGGATAGCGCCCATGCCAGGTACTGAGCCGTGGTCTCTCCACCCCCAATTCTACCCTCGTCCTCCCCAGCTGTGGGATGTCCCACGGATGGAACTGGCCACCAACCCCATTTCTGCTCAGCCTTTTGAGGTCCTGTTAGACTCTGCCTAAAGAAGGCACGAGAGGGAGACCGTGAGGCAGGAGAAAAAGGAAGGGACCTGCCCCTTTTGGCTTCTTATTCTAATCGCCCCAGCCTGGCTTCTTTACCTCAGCTCATTTGAACCCAGTTTGTGGTTTCTCCAGCCCTCTCAGAACTGGCCCTCTGATTGGAGATTGGTGGATAACAGCTCTGGGCTCTTCTACACAAGCCCTCCGTCAGCTAATCAGTCTCTCTATGGCCAACTGCTAGTTGTCCCTCATAATCCATTTCCCCTTCCTTTACAGTCCTACAATTGTATCCAGCTGAGGACAACACTTCCCAGCCTCCCTTGCAGCTAGGCATGGGCCACGTGACCTGTTAGCAGGAGTGAAGGAAACAACTTTGAAATCATCTACTTAAGAGGAATGTTCTTGGCTTAGACTCCATGCCCCTTCCCTTGAACTGGAGTGTGGATGTAGTAATAAGCCAGCGTCATTCTTGCTAGAGATGATGGAGCCCATGGGTCCCTGTGTCATCTTGTGGGGCTGAGACTTCACACCCATCCGGGCCCCCTGCGTCCTGTTACACAAGAGAGGAATAAACTGTTTCCTTAACACCACTGAGTTGGAGGGTCTCTTTGTTACAGCAGCTGGAAAAAAAAAAAAAGCAGAAAACAGCCCCTGACAGGAGCTGCCCTGGCCAGCGAGACCCTGGCGCCTGCCCTCTGCCCATAAGGAATTTCACAGAACACCTACAGCAGTCACGGTCACTCTGTGGTCATGATGGACCAAGATAAAAATAAGACCCCTCTGGAGTTATGTCTCAACACAGCATCAACTCTGTCCAAGTCCCCAAACTGACCAAAACACCCCTCTTGGCTCAGAGTTCCAGATGCTTCTTTCCCAACCAGTACCGGCAGCTTTCTCCCCTCGCATCGTGGACTTGCCTCTGCTTCCTGCCAGCATTGCATCCAGGGCAAAGCCTGCGCTCCTGATCCCTCCCCAAGTCACCTAACTCTGTCCAGCTCCTATAACAAATCCCCTTTGTGTGTGTGTGTGTGTGCGTGTCCGACTCTTTGCAACCCCACGAACTGTAGCCCACCAGGCTCCCTGTCTGTGGGATTCTCCAGGCACAAATACTGGAGTGTGTTACCATTCCCTTCTCCAGGGGATCTTCCCGAACCAGGGATCGAACCCGCATCTCTGATGTCTCCTGCACTGTCAGGCGGGCTCTTTACCACTAGCGCCACCTGGGAGGCCCCAAGTCACCTTTCACTTAGACGCTGATGGGTCACAGTCTCCCTCATCAAGATTCAGTAGGCCCTGTGGTGTGCTGGTAAATGCTCTCGCTCGCTCTCTCGCTCTCGCTCTCGCTCTCTGTCTCTCTTTCTCTCTCTTTGTCTCTGTCTATCTCTCTCTTTCTCTCAGCAGTCACCAGTTTTCATGGTATCAGGACTCCCCTCCCTGACCAGTTTTCTGCTGCTCATTGTTTTAACGGCCTGCTTGCAGGCTTCACCACTCGGCTCTCGTGAGCTGGGACAGGCTGTCTCCAACACACAGCCGTGTCCTAGCTACGCTCCTGGCAGTCCTTGGCTTCAGGGCATCAACACAGCTCAGCTTGTACCACAGTAAGCTGCCTTTCTGGTCCCCGTCCTCCCACCTCCCATCTGTTTTTTCAGGGCGTGATCTTTTCCTCTCAGAGCCTTACAGGATAAAGTCCTCCCTGTGATGGGGACTCATTCCTCAGTGTGTGGTCTGGGGAGCATTTCAGGGTCCACTCCAGACCTACTGGATGAGAAGGTGCATTTTAACAAGATCCCATTGAGGAAGCACCTGCCCTGCACCACATAGAGTCACTCCACTGACCTCTCTGCAGTTTTCTCTGGCCTTATTGGTCTCCCTTCCTTCCCTCCAACATAGTAATCTCCTTCTCAAGTCTGTCTGCTTAACAATAATAATAACCACATGTTTACAGCCTCTTTTAAAAAGCCAAATACCTTTTAAAGTTCTTTCCTTTGAATCCTCACAACAACCCTCTGATACAGTGTAGTTTCAATGAGAGACCCTGTATAATGAACCCAAATGTTCCAAGACCTAACTTCAACATTTTGCTAATCTTATTTCATCCAGGCACTTCCCCTCCGCACATAGAGGAACACAGAGAAGTTAAGTGATTTTCCGTAGGTTACACAGCCCAAGAGACAGAATCATGATAAAAATCAAGGCATCTGGACCCAGAGCGTGTTCTCAACACCCTAGTCTGTGGCCTCTCCTCCCACTATTGTCTGAACAACAGCTTCCTAACTTTTCCATCTCTCTCTCTCTCCCCCTCGTCATTCACCCCATTGGAATAGCGGTTTTGGATACTGTCTTGGTTGTTTGTGTGTTTATTTATGGCTGTGCTGATCTTTGCTGCTGCATGGGTTTTCTCTAATTGCAGAGGGGGTGGGGGCTACTCTCTAGTTGCGGTGTGCAGGCTTCTCACTGCAGTGGCTTTTCCTGTGGCAGAGCACGGCTCCAGCACACAGGCTGCCACGGTCACTGCACATGGCCTCAGTCGTTGTGGCTCACAGGCTCTGGGCACAGGCTCAGCAGCTGTGGCCCAGGGGCTTTGTTGCCCCATCGCATGTGGTGTCTTTCCAGACCGGGGATCAAACCCATGTCTCTGTATCAGCAGGTGAATTCTTTACCATTGAGCCACGAGGGAAGCCCCAGAATAGCATTTGGAAATGTAGATCTGACCACATGACCAGCTCCACTTTCCTCATAACCCTCCCAGGCTTTCTCCATTGTCCTTGGGATAAATTAAAACTAAGACCACACGTGGTCAGCCTCCGCTGATGTCGCGAGCCCCTCAGACACCCTCATCCTCAGCTGGTGCATTCCAGAAGCATCGCCCTTCTGGGACATGAGGTCTCCACGCCCCCACCTGCCACAGGATCTTGGCACATGCTACAACTCCACGTGGAGCTCCCTGTCCCTCACTTAGCTCACCACGTCTCCCTGAGCATGTGAACTTCCTGTCATAACACCGGGTATTGGTTTTCATCATAGTTACAATTTTACATTTATTTCTGAGTCTCTAATTATAATGTGAGCAACATGAGGTCAGGGACTTGTCTTTTGCTCTTGGCATCTAGCAAAGCACCGGACACCTAGTTGTAAGGATTTATTGAATAAAGACTGAAGGGATATAACCATTCAATGCAATATGTCCTCTTTGTTTGGGTCTTAGTGAAAACAAGTCAGTTGTGAAAAATAAATGTTTTAATAACTAAGGAAATTTAAATATGTACTAGATGATATGATGAGATGATAGTCAAGAAAAATTTATGAATTTTTGTTGACCACAATTAATGGCATGGTAGTTTTCTAAAACTTGTTTTAACACACATTTGTCCTATAGAATGTCCCCCTCAAAGTGTGAGGCAGAATGCCTAGATGAAACAAGATTAGCAAAATTTGATAGTTATTGAAGTTAGGTATTGCAAGGTATGGATTTATTACACATTGTCTCTATTTTTGTGAATGTTTGAATTTTTCCATAGTAAAAAAAAATCTTTTAAATTCATATCAAAACTAACCTAGAAATAAAATTATATGCCCTGGAAAAGTGTGTGAAATGACTCAGAAAATGACTCTAGCAACATCAAAGTGATATGTTTAAAATACGAAACAATTTCTCATGAAATGTGACATTAGAAATAAAGATTCCTAAATTACAACCATGGTTTTAATATATTCATTTCAATGTATACATGTACCTTAATAAAGGCAAACCTTTATAAATAAGTACTTATTGAATAATTGAGTAAACATGATACTTTCGAACTTCAACAGGAATTTCCAAGGCCTCCAGCGTGCCTTGAAAGATGCTGAAGACTAAGAGATGAATGGGCCTGCCCCCCTCCCTGCCACCGCCCTACAGGAGCTATGGGACCCACCCTGCCCGCCAAGAGCTTTCAGTCTGGTAGGGAAGTGGTCACTCTAAAGGGCAGCTCTTGCTACAGGGAGGTGTCACAGGTGGAGAGGAAGCCCAATCTGAGGGCTATCAAGGAAGGCTCCTCAGAGGAGGTGATGTCTACAGTGAGACTTAAGGGATACAAGAGGAATTTGCTAAATAAAGAAATGGCAGAGACCCTCCTCATTTAAAAAACAAAAAAGAAATAGCAGAGAAACAGGGCTTCCCTGGTAGCTCAGTGGTAAAGAATCTGCCTACTAATGCAGGAGACACAGGTTCGATCTCTGATCCAGGAAGATCCCACATGCTGCGGAGCAACTAAGCCCATCAGTCACAGCTATGGAGCCTGTGCTCTAGAGCCTCGGAGCTGCAACCATGGAGCCCATGTGCCAGAACTCCTGAAGCCCATGTGTCCTAGAGCCCGAGTTCCACAACAAAAGAAGTCACTGCAACAAGAAGCCTGCTCACCTCAACTAGAGAGTAATCCCCACTCGCTGCAACTAGAGAAGAGCCAGTGGCAGCAGTGAAAACCCAGAATAGCCAATAAGTAAATAAATAAAATAAAATAAAAACTTTAAAAACAGAAATAGAAGAGAAAGGGATAGTTTATGCAGAGGGACCATGGGAGGTCTTTAAGCAAAAGAGAATATTCCCAGAATTCTCTTCAGGCCTAAGGCTAAGGAGTGCTTATTGCAATGGGAGGTTATTAATTATTTGTGAGATGACGTGGTTCATGTCTGCCCTCCTTGCATGGGAGCAGGCTGGGTCATTTCATTCATTCCTATGAGCAAAACACTTGGGACCCACAGGCTTTCTAATGGCCTAAGCCAAAGTCTGTAACCTGACAAGCAAAAAACATTATTGGTTCCAAAATATCACAAAGAAAATAGCAAAACTGAAATGAACCAATCAATAACGATCAGCAAAACAGGCCAACTGGTCCACTCCATACCACTCCACTTTTCCAGAACTGTAATAAAGTGTATTTATCAGATGGGTGCCTCAGTCTAGGCTAGAGGTGATGTTGGGTGCGGGTCTTCAAATGAAAGAGGTCTTCAAAGACACTAAATGAGACCCAAGAACAGAGAAACTTGTTTTTGCCGCAAGAGCATTTGCTATACCCAGCCTAGTGCCTGGCACAGAGAAGGTGCTTTGAGCCAACACCGAGAAAAGAGACCTCCCCACAACAATTCTCATCCTTCTACCCCACTTGAGGAGCGCCCATTCCCCACCCAGGCAACCATGTGGACTCACCAATCCCCAGTATCCTCAGGGATGTCCAAATTACCTGCTAAGCAGTCAAAAACTACAGACGCTAGGGCCCCAGCCATAAAGACCCTGGTTAACCAGGATCTGAAGTGGGATCAGGGAAGCATGCCTGATCGCTTGCTTCCGTTGTGTCCGACTCTTTGCCTGTGGACCATAACCTGCCAGGCTCCTCTACTCATGGGTTTCTCCAGGCAAGAATAGTGGAGGGGGTTACCAGGCCCTCCTCCAGAGGATCCTCCTGGGCCCAGGGACCCAGGGACCAAACCCATGACTCCTGCTTTGCAGATGGATTCTTTGCCTACTGCGCCAGTAGGGAAGCCTATGGGGTTAGGTGTAAGTTCTTTAAAAAGTTTCTCCCACTTGATGTGTAGCCTCCCGCTGACTAAAATAATCATGATAATTTCATTCCTTTTGCCAAGCACTGAGACAAGAGTGAGTGGGTGACTTAGTGCTGGTCAATGAGATGTGAGGAGAGATTATTTGGATTCTTAAGATTAAGACCTTTGGAAGTGATGCCTGGAACTTTAGGAGCCATTTGGTGACCATGAGGTTATGCAAGCAGGTGTGCAAAGGCGATTTATCACAGACCAAAAAGTGGGGAAACAGAAACGGGCTTCTCAGTTACATTTGCTGAGCTGCCAATCCAACCAAACACAAATCCTCCTCCACGTGTAGGCTTCTTTTTGAGTGAGACAATGATTTTCCTATTCTTTCTATGGGCATCTCAGGTGCCTCAGAGATAAAGAATCTGTCTGCTGAGCAGGAGACACAGGTTCGATCCCTAGATCGGAAAGACCCCCATGGAGACGGAAATGACACCCCTCCCCGAATTTTTACCTAGGAAATCCCATGGACAGAGGAGCTTGGCAGGCTACAGTTGTGGTTGCAAAGAATCAGACACAATTTAGCAACTAAACAATTTTTTACACTTCATTAGGTTCAGTTTTCTATGACCTGCTAGCCAAATGAATCCTCGCCAAGATATGACTTAAGAAATGTTGAATGAGAGAATGAATGAGCTGTGCTAAAGTCGAGTGGATTTGGCAACCCTGGAAGATGAGCCTGTCAGCTGAGGTCAAGCCACACAGGGCCTCAAACACTGGATTGAGGGGCTGGTGCATTATCTCGGGAGTCCAGCCATAAAGACCCTGGTTAACCAGGATCTGAAGTGGGATCAGGGAAGCATGCCTGATCGCTTGCTTCCGTTGTGTCCGACTCTTTGCCTGTGGACCATAACCTGCCAGGCTCCTCTACTCATGGGTTTCTCCAGGCAAGAATAGTGGAGGGGGTTACCAGGCCCTCCTCCAGAGGATCCTCCTGGGCCCAGGGACCCAGGGACCAAACCCATGACTCCTGCTTTGCAGATGGATTCTTTGCCTACTGCGCCAGTAGGGAAGCCTATGGGGTTAGGTGTAAGTTTTTTAAAAAAGTTTCTCCCACTTGATGTGTAGCCTCCCGCTGACTAAAATAATCATGATAATTTCATTCCTTTTGCCAAGCACTGAGACAAGAGTGAGTGGGTGACTTAGTGCTGGTCAATGAGATGTGAGGAGAGATTATTTGGATTCTTAAGATTAAGACCTTTGGAAGTGATGCCTGGAACTTTAGGAGCCATTTGGTGACCATGAGGTTATGCAAGCAGGTGTGCAAAGGCGATTTATCACAGACCAAAAAGTGGGGAAACAGAAACGGGCTTCTCAGTTACATTTGCTGAGCTGCCAATCCAACCAAACACAAATCCTCCTCCACGTGTAGGCTTCTTTTTGAGTGAGACAATGATTTTCCTATTCTTTCTATGGGCATCTCAGGTGCCTCAGAGATAAAGAATCTGTCTGCTGAGCAGGAGACACAGGTTCGATCCCTAGATCGGAAAGACCCCCATGGAGACGGAAATGACACCCCTCCCCGAATTTTTACCTAGGAAATCCCATGGACAGAGGAGCTTGGCAGGCTACAGTTGTGGTTGCAAAGAATCAGACACAATTTAGCAACTAAACAATTTTTTACACTTCATTAGGTTCAGTTTTCTATGACCTGCTAGCCAAATGAATCCTCGCCAAGATATGACTTAAGAAATGTTGAATGAGAGAATGAATGAGCTGTGCTAAAGTCGAGTGGATTTGGCAACCCTGGAAGATGAGCCTGTCAGCTGAGGTCAAGCCACACAGGGCCTCAAACACTGGATTGAGGGGCTGGTGCATTATCTCGGGAGTGATGGAGAACATAGAAGAGCTGTGAGCAAGGGAGAGACAGGGTTATTGCTGGATGTCAGAAAGATTCCTCTGGAGCTAAGGGAGAGGTGGGCTGGAGGGGAGAAATTGGAGACTAGGGAGTTAGGTGGAGAAAGGGTCCGATGAAAGAGGACAGCCCTGAGCCGAGGCTGTGGAAACGGGGCACAGAGAGTGAGCAGCAAGCTAGGGCTGAGGACTGATGGCTGCAGGAGGAAAACGGAACCGCCAGAACAATGCCTGGGGTCTAGACTGGGTCGGTAGTAGGGCCATTCGAAGATGGGAAGCAGGGAGGAGGAGCAGCCTTGGGAGAAGATACTGGGTCCAGCGTAGGAGACAAAGACTGTTAAGGACCAGGACCGGAGGTCTATGGGGATAATGGCCTCAGAAGAGTTGTTAGGGCCCCAGAGGTTCATGGGAAATGTAGTTCTGGGCCCAGAACATTGGGCAGGGAACTGCAAAGGCTCATGGGAAATGTAGTGTGAGGCCTACAGGGTACAGCCTAGGGGGACTTAACAACTTGGGGTAGCTCTCTCTTTGAAAGGCCAAAACTCACTTAAGGTCAAGTGACACAATGCTCCGATGAAGGACCTCCACCCTCACGCTTGCATACCAACACACAGACAGATGTGGCTCGGTACCTGCCTCCCTGTGCATGCCAGGATTGCCCATGGTGGCCCACAGGGGCTCCACAGCCTGCGGCGTCCTGGGAAGGCGGGTGAGGGTTGTCTCAGGAGCACGGGGTGGAGAGCCCTGGCTGGGCCACCCTTCCCAGGGCTTTCTCCCCGCCGCCGCTTCCTGCTTGGCTGTGCAGCCCCGGGGAAAAACCACCGAAGGCTGAGACCACCTAGGAATCTGGGTTCTCTCTACCTCTGGGGCCCCCTGTGTGTTTTTCCAGTTCCTTCTTTCCCAGGTTTTCTATGACCTGCTAGCCAAATGAATCCTCGCCAAGATATGACTTAAGAAATGTTGAATGAGAGAATGAATGAGCTGTGCTAAAGTCGAGTGGATTTGGCAACCCTGGAAGATGAGCCTGTCAGCTGAGGTCAAGCCACACAGGGCCTCAAACACTGGATTGAGGGGCTGGTGCATTATCTCGGGAGTGATGGAGAACATAGAAGAGCTGTGAGCAAGGGAGAGACAGGGTTATTGCTGGATGTCAGAAAGATTCCTCTGGAGCTAAGGGAGAGGTGGGCTGGAGGGGAGAAATTGGAGACTAGGGAGTTAGGTGGAGAAAGGGTCCGATGAAAGAGGACAGCCCTGAGCCGAGGCTGTGGAAACGGGGCACAGAGAGTGAGCAGCAAGCTAGGGCTGAGGACTGATGGCTGCAGGAGGAAAACGGAACCGCCAGAACAATGCCTGGGGTCTAGACTGGGTCGGTAGTAGGGCCATTCGAAGATGGGAAGCAGGGAGGAGGAGCAGCCTTGGGAGAAGATACTGGGTCCAGCGTAGGAGACAAAGACTGTTAAGGACCAGGACCGGAGGTCTATGGGGATAATGGCCTCAGAAGAGTTGTTAGGGCCCCAGAGGTTCATGGGAAATGTAGTTCTGGGCCCAGAACATTGGGCAGGGAACTGCAAAGGCTCATGGGAAATGTAGTGTGAGGCCTACAGGGTACAGCCTAGGGGGACTTAACAACTTGGGGTAGCTCTCTCTTTGAAAGGCCAAAACTCACTTAAGGTCAAGTGACACAATGCTCCGATGAAGGACCTCCACCCTCACGCTTGCATACCAACACACAGACAGATGTGGCTCGGTACCTGCCTCCCTGTGCATGCCAGGATTGCCCATGGTGGCCCACAGGGGCTCCACAGCCTGCGGCGTCCTGGGAAGGCGGGTGAGGGTTGTCTCAGGAGCACGGGGTGGAGAGCCCTGGCTGGGCCACCCTTCCCAGGGCTTTCTCCCCGCCGCCGCTTCCTGCTTGGCTGTGCAGCCCCGGGGAAAAACCACCGAAGGCTGAGACCACCTAGGAATCTGGGTTCTCTCTACCTCTGGGGCCCCCTGTGTGTCCCAGTTCCTTCTTTCCCAGTTTCCTTTTTCTTCCTCCGTGTCGCCTCGTCTCCTCGAGCGTCTCCTCCCGTGCCTGTCTTCCCTTGCGATCTCCTCCTCCTCAGCGCCCCACGACTCTGCCGGCCTCCCTGCCTCCGTCTGTCCCCATTCCTCTCTCCTGACTTCTCCCTGTCTCTCCCCCCATCTCTCGTCCACTCTTTCCCTTGATTTCTCTGCCCTCTTCCTCGCCACATCCCCCCGCTTCCCTTGTTCCGTCTCCCCCGTCTCCTCCATCAGTTTCCCCAGCACCCCCCGAGTCCCAAGTCCCTCTGTGTCGTCATAGTTTTCTGCCTCTCTCTAACCCTGTCACCCTCCTCCGTCTCCCTACCTCTCTCCCTATCTCTCTTCCCTCAGAGCTGCCTCTGTCCGGCTCCTCGGCTTCCTCCCTCTGTCATCCCTTTGCTGTTCCCACTTACCCTCCGCTCATCCCTCTTTCCAGCAGGGACTGGTTAGATTCAAACAGAAACCGGGTTCTGTATGGGGGAGGGAAAGGTGAGCAGGGGCCTGGTTGCCATGGCACCTCTAGTGGATGGGGGAGGGGCTGGGAGTGAAGGCTTTCCGCCACAGAGGTGCCCACCTGCATCCCTTCTTTGTCTCCGCAGGGCTCTCCGCATGGGAGAGGAGCCCAGACTTTCCCCGTTACTTCGTCTTTCTCAGTCTGTCTCTGCTACCTGGATCTCTAGTCTTCTCTCCCCTTCAGCTGGTCTCAGCCTTACCAGTCGGTTATTCCTGCTTGAGACGCATTGGTTCTCTGCTTTTTAGGTAAGAGCCCCTTGGCTTTCTGAGTTATTAATATTTGTCCCGGGGTGAGCTTAGAAAGCCATCTAGGAGGGATTCCCTAGTGGTCCAGTGGGTAAAGAGTCTGCCTTGCAGTACAAGGGCGCCGGTTCGATCCCTGGCCTGGGGAGATTCCACGTTTCGCTGAGCAGCTGGACCGATGTGTCCAACTATCGAGCCAGAACTCTGGAGCGCATGCGCCCAGAGCCGGTGTTCTGCAGCGAGAGAGGCCACTGCGATGGGAGGCCCACACAGGCCAAAGAACAAAGATGGATGAAAATAAATAAATGAAAAACCAGTAAGAGAGGCCAAAATAAAAAAAATAAAAAAGCAATCTAGGAGAGTCAACGCTTGGACGTTTGCTGGACCCATTTGTTTTTCCAGTGAGGTTGTGAGGCTGGTTGAAGTCTTTAAAATGGGAGCTGCTGGGCACCATGACATCACCAGATGGGGAGAAAGCCTGCCTGAATGTAAAGACAGCACAGGGAAGCAGAAACCAAAGAAACAGTTTCCTGAGGCTGATTGGGACACCTAGATCCAGCTGTGCCTGAAGCCAATATCCACCCAGTTAATGCCCTGTTATGCCTAGGTTGTCTGAGTTTCTGTCATTGGCAGTTACAACAGTCCTGACTGCAATGGCTTCACCTCCAGACTCAGTTCCTCCCAGTCCTGACTCTCTCTCAGCATCCTTATGTGTTTTTCTCTCCCATCAGGCTGTCCTTTACTTCCAGGTGCCGAGTCCCTCCCTGTGGGATAGGAGGAAGCTTCCACTCTCATGAGCACAAGCACACCTAGCCGCCAAGCCCAGCCACCAGGCTCTACCCTTCTGCCTCCTGCCTCTGCGCCTCCTCCTCCTGTCCTCACAGCCCGGTGCCCACTCGGATTTCGAGGTCCACGCCTGCCTGGACCTCCGCGGCAGCCTCCCCCTCGGCATCACATCCTCCAGTCTCTTCTCCATGAGGCTTCAGAGGGGTCTTTCCGGCACTCAGAGCGGAGCCCTCCCCTGCTCTCGACCCCTCCACGGCACCTCGGCGCCCTCGGACAATGTTTCAGCTAGGTGGCTGGGAGATGCATGACCAGGCCATGGCTTCCTCTCTTGCCTCATACCTTCAAACATCCTTCAGGCAGCTCTTATTAATTATTGCATTGTATTAATCCCTCCCCGCTTCATCCCTGTCTCCACTCTCCACTTTCTGCCTTTTCCAAGTGCCCAAATGCCCTTTTCCTTTCATAAGAAACTCGAGTGCCCCCTCCTCCAGGAAGCCTTCCCTGACTCCTCCTCCTGTCAGTTGTGTTTTCTGTCTCCTTCCTCTCACATTCTTTATCTGCTCTACACCCCTCCCCGCCACCAGGGCTCTGAACACAGTGCCCTCAGCCTGTCTTTCTCAGGGATTTGGGTCTTTGTCTGCCTCCCACTCCAGACCAGGGTCCCCGGGCGCCTCCATCATCAGCCCAGCATGAGGGAAGGGCAGAAGCATTGAACTATAGCGTCAGGGAAGGGCGGAACACGTCTGCTGAATGAGTAAATGAGTGACAGTTCCCTTCTATCTCTGTGACCTGCACTCAGCATCCCCCAAGCCCACTGCCCTCTCCTTTTTTTTTTTTTTATTTTGGCCTCTTTTATTAGTTTTTTATTTGTTTATTTTTCATCCATCTTTATTTTTTGGCCTATGTGGGCCTCCCATCGCAGTGACCTCTCTCGTTGCAGAGCACCGGCTCTGGGCACATGCATTCCAGAGCGCTGGCTCGCAATTGGACACACAAGCCACTCCGAGGCATTTGGGACCTTCCCGGGCCAGGGATCGAACCGGCGCCCCCTGCACTGCAAGGCAGACTCTTAACCCACTGAACCACCAGGGAAGTCCCCCTCTCCTCCTTTTTCTCTGTGATTTGTTTTCTTCCTCCTTTCTCCCTCCCTGTCTGTCCCTGGCACCCTATCTCATTCTCTCTGTGTGCCTGAATTTGGGTTGCTGTCACACGCCTCTGACTTTCTTCATCTGCCTCTCATTCTCTGGGTCTCTGCACCTTTCGCCATGGCTCTGTCTCTCTGTCTCCATCACTTTGTTTGCTCTCTTTCTGTTTCTGTCTCTGCCTCCTGCCCTGTCTTTCTGCCTTAGCCCCCACCCCAGCCATCACCCCTTTCCCTTGGGCCGTCCCCGTCCCCACTCCCTGGCCTGGCATGCAGCCCAGGGCACAAATCCCTGAATCAGCATTTTCTTCCTAGTCCAGAAATTATGTCAGCGCCGCAGTGAGGTGGGGCTGCTTGTAGCTCTGTTGGGAGGGTGCACCTCTCTGGCTCCTCGTCCTCACAGGCCCTGGCCAGCTTGGGTCTACCTCTGTTCTCATCACTGGCTCTCCCAGGGGAGCACCGGGAGAAATGGTGAGCCTATGTTGACATGCACTGTGCACGTCTCTGGGTGTGTGTCTGCGCTTGTTTGCAGGCACATGTGTGTGTGCATCTGTAAGTACTTTGCAACCTCAGCCAGTGATCCACTTATTCACTCATTCAGCTATCATCCACTCACCCATTCATCTACCCACCCGTCCAACCATCCACTGATCCATCCATTCATCCACCCAACTTATACATACGGGTGTGTGTGTGTGCTTAGTCATGTCCGAGTCGTGGCGATCTCATGGACTGGAGACCATCAGGCTCCTCTGTCTGTGGAGTCTCCCAGGGAAGAATACTGGAGTGGGTTGCCACTTCCTACGCCAAGGGAGCTTCCTTACCCAGGGATCGAACCTACGTCTCTTGAGTCTCCTGCATTCACAAGAGTCTTCTTTACCACTGTGCCCACACACACTTCTTTATTATCCATCTGTTTGTTCATTCATTCAGCCAGCCATTATTTATTGAGTGCCTACTGTGTGCCGGGCAGCAGGGACGCAGCGGTAAACACACTGCTAGCCCCATGAGCTTACGTGCTCATCAGTCTTCCTCGTAATGGACTTCCTTCTCCCCAGGCTTTGCACAGACTGCTTCCTCTCCCTGGGGTAGTCCTCTCCCCTTCTCCCCCATCTTCACCTGGTTGATGCCAACTCAAACATCACTGACTCAGAGAAGCCTTCTGTGACCTCCTTCACAGACACACAGCGCCCTGGACCTTCCTTCATAACATCAATCCTCAGATGGTGTTATTTCGTGACCATCTGTCTCCACCCCTAGACCAGGAGCCCTCCCAAGGCTTGGATGTTTGTCTGCTTTGTTCCCATCTAAATCCTTGCTGCCTAGAGCAGTGCTTGGCCCTCAGTCGATGTTCAAATGGCTGCATGGACTGAGTTGAATGGATGGCTCTCTGTTTCCTGGGTCCTCCAGTGCTGGGCACGCTTCTATATCCCCAGGGGTGATACCAGGCAAAGTCCTCAAACCTCCAAGGTGCAAACAGTGCAGTGGCTGAAAGCAGGGAGCCTAGACCGCATGGCTCTGAATCTCAATTCTGACACCTCCGAGCTGTGTGACCTTGGGCAGGGCACTTCTCTCTGAGCCTCAATTTCCTCACTTATAAAATGACATTAAAGAGTCCATGAGGAAGGACTTCCCCCTGGTGGCCCAGTGGTAAACTATCCACTCTGCAATGTGGGTTCAGTCCCTGGTCAGGGAACTAAGATCCCACATGCCACAGAGCTACAGTACCCGTGTGCCACAGCTAAAGAGGCCGTGCACCGCATTGAAAAATCCAGCATGACAAAATAGATACATAATCAAACTTTTTTTTTTTTTTAAAAGGGGGTCCAAGGGCTTCCCTGGTAGCTCAGTGGCAAAGAGTTTGCCTGCCAATGCAGGAGACACAGATTCAATCCCTGATCCGGGAAGATCCCACATGCTGTGGAACAACTAAGCCCGTGAGCCACAACTATGGAGCCTGTGCTCTAGAGCCTCGGAGCCGCAACTCCTGAAGCCCGTGTGCCCTGGAGCCCAAGTTCCACAGCAAGAGAAGTCACCACAACAAGAAGCCTGCTCCCCTCAACTAAAGAGGAGTCCCCACTCCCTGCAACTAGAAAAGAGCCAGTGGCGGCAGTGAAAACCCAGAACAGTCAAACATAAATAAATAAATAAAATGCAAAAAAGAAAAAGATTGAAGCAAAGTTGTTTGTTTGTTTGTTTTTGAAAAAAAAGGACTTCATGAGCCAACACATGTAATTACTAATTACAACAATCATAAACATTAACCATGTTCTCTGAGAATCTCTGGTGGATTTAAACCTCAAAATAACGTAATGAGGTGGAATCCTGGTTGAAAAAAGATTACTCTCCGAATTAGAAAAAAAAAAAAAAGAGATCCATTTACAGATGGGGAAACTGAGGCACCAACAGTCTAAGTCATGCACCCAAGACCTCATGTGATGAAACAGATTTGATTTGAACCCACGGACTCCGCTGAGAGTTGAGATTGGAACCCACGTGCCGCTCCGAAGTCACCCCACAGCCGACACGCTGCAGCTGCTCCTTGACGCCTGAGCGCCTCTCTGGGTGCAAACAGTGCAGTGGCTAAAGACCTGCCATGGCTCTGAATCTCAATTCTGACACCTCCGAGCTGTGTGACCTTGGGCAGGGCACTTCTCTCTGAGCCTCAATTTCCTCACTTATAAAATGACATTAAAGAGTCCATGAGGAAGGACTTCCCCCTGGTGGCCCAGTGGTAAACTATCCACTCTGCAATGTGGGTTCAGTCCCTGGTCAGGGAACTAAGATCCCACATGCCACAGAGCTACAGTACCCGTGTGCCACAGCTAAAGAGGCCGTGCACCGCATTGAAAAATCCAGCATGACAAAATAGATACATAATCAAACTTTTTTTTTTTTTTAAAGGGAGTCCAAGGGCTCCCCTCGTAGCTCAGTGGCAAAGAGTTTGCCTGCCAATGCAGGAGACACAGATTCAATCCCTGATCCGGGAAGATCCCACATGCTGTGGAACAACTAAGCCCGTGAGCCACAACTATGGAGCCTGTGCTCTAGAGCCTCGGAGCCGCAACTCCTGAAGCCCGTGTGCCCTGGAGCCCAAGTTCCACAGCAAGAGAAGTCACCACAACAAGAAGCCTGCTCCCCTCAACTAAAGAGGAGTCCCCACTCCCTGCAACTAGAAAAGAGCCAGTGGCGGCAGTGAAAACCCAGAACAGTCAAACATAAATAAATAAATAAAATGCAAAAAAGAAAAAGATTGAAGCAAAGTTGTTTGTTTGTTTGTTTTTGAAAAAAAAGGACTTCATGAGCCAACACATGTAATTACTAATTACAACAATCATAAACATTAACCATGTTCTCTGAGAATCTCTGGTGGATTTAAACCTCAAAATAACGTAATGAGGTGGAATCCTGGTTGAAAAAAGATTACTCTCCGAATTAGAAAAAAAAAAAAAAGAGATCCATTTACAGATGGGGAAACTGAGGCACCAACAGTCTAAGTCATGCACCCAAGACCTCATGTGATGAAACAGATTTGATTTGAACCCACGGACTCCGCTGAGAGTTGAGATTGGAACCCACGTGCGCCGCTCCGAAGTCACCCCCACAGCCGACACGCTGCAGCTGCTCCTTGACGCCTGAGCGCCTCTCTGGGACCAAGCCACCGGGTCTGGCGAGCCCGCCTGTGGGCACCTCTCTGAGTGTGGGCATTGCTGCATCGTCCTCCCGTGAGTCTCCCCCTGCCTGTGGACCCCGGATGGAGACCTGGCTGTGGGAGTGGTGTTCGGGCGCTTGTACCTGGGCGCACACATCTGGGCGTGCACCTCGTCCCGTGCAAGCTTTCTTGGGGGCCAGGGGAGGTCCATCGGGGAGATTACAGGCTCCCCTGACGGCTCAGACGGTAAAGAATCTGCCTGTAATGCAGGAGGACCCCGTTTCAAACCTTGGGTCGGGAGGATCCCCTGGGCAGGGGAATGGCTACCCACTCCAGGATTTCTGCCTGGAGAATCGCATGGACAGAGGAGCCTGGTGGGCCACAGTCCCTGGGGTCGCAAAGAGTCCGACACGATGGAGCGACGAACACTGGAGGAGACGGTAAGCAGTGAGAACGGGATTCTGAGTGAACTCGAAAGGCGTTTCTGGGGGACTCAGCTGTATGACGGTGACTGCAGTGTATACACAGGCAGAAACTGGGGGGACCATCTAACTCAAAGGAGGGCTGAGGAGACTTGTCTTAAAAGTGTTTTCTGAAGGAACAGCCATTTGTTTACTTAGAGATTTTATATGGGTGTCACTGGGGGTGGGGGCAGCCCTGAAGAAGGCTGGGAGGGGTGCCCCAAGTCATTGCACTGAGACGAGGTAGTTCTGGATCTTCTTCACGCGATTTTGCCTCTGTGGGCCTCATTCATTTCCTCTGTGTAATGGGTATAATATAATTGCCCCCCCCCCACACCTGATAGGACCAAAGTGAAGATTAACTCAGAGAATGTTTTCAGAGCACTGAGCCTGGGTGTCCAGAACACGGTGACATTGTCATTAACTGCTATTAACACACCAGTAAATGTATACTTGCTGTTTTGAAAAAAAAATTCATTAAACATCTACTTGGTGCTAATTCTCCCTGTTATTGACTGGTTTTTCAGATCTATGGATCCCTTAGGAAATGGGTCTATGGTCCATATTTTGTTGGTGAGGAAATTGGGACTCAGAGTGCAAGGTCACAAAGGCAGGAGGCGGCCCAGGAAGGACCCTCCAAGTGCCTGCTTCTACCTCCACCCAGGGCTCTGGGTTCTGCCTCCCCTCCCACCACCAGCCCTCCGCCAGGAGGACTCAAGTCCTGGGTCCTGCGGAAAAGCAGGGAACCAGGTCCCCAAGGGACAAGGGAGCGGGAGGGGTGGATTCCTGGATCTGGGAATGGTGGGGGCTGGGAACTCAGTACCCCGGGTCCTGGAGGAAGAGCTGGCCGGGATTCCTAACTTCTCAGTCTAGGAGAGGAGGGGATGGGGGCCGGGATCCTTGGATCCTGGGGAAAGAGAAGGGCATGATCTCAGATCTCCGTCTCCTCGGCTGTGGAAGTGAGTCGCGTCTCCGGCGCCGCGGTCCGGGGAAATTTCCCTCCTTCCTCTCTGCGGTCGCGCTATTTCGGCTTTCAAGCCGCAGGTTCGAAGGGGAAGAAGGCGGGGGCGCAAGGGGAGGAGCCGAGGACCTGCGACAGGGGCGGGGGGAGGAGCCGGGCGGGCACCGCGGCCGGCGCGCGGGGCTGCGGCGGCGGCGGCGGCGGCGGCTCCGGGTGAGTCCGCTCCTCCCCCTCCCCCTGCCACAGCCCCCGCCCCAGCCCCATCCCGGGGGGCGGCCCCGGCGCGTGGGGGCGGGAGTAGGTGCAGAGGTGCTCGGATCTCCGACCCGAGAGTGGGAGTGCCGCAGCGTCTCCCGGCCGCCTCGGGGGAGGGGCACGTGGCCCTGGAAGGGGGGGTCCCGAAACACCTGGGTGCACACCAAACCTCTTCCACCGATCCCCCGGGCGTGGGGATGGTTTACCCACCCCATGGCCCCGCAGGACTTAGGACTCCGCAGCTTCTCGAGGTCCCAGACACTATTCCTCTCCCCTGCAGCGCCTTGGGACCCTGGCATCTCCTAACCCCCCCACTCCAACCTCCAAAAAAATTCCCATCCTCTCTGCAGCCGGGAGAGGCACTAAGAACTCCAACTCCCATCAATCCCTGCAGTGCCTGGTCTATGAAGCTGCAGCAACGCGAGCGCACGGCCTGCCGGGAACTGTAGTCTTTAAGCTTAACGGGAGCTGGGGGCCCGAAGGTGGGAAGGGGTGGCCGGACCTCCAGGGGGTCGCCTGGGGTCGAGCAGCTGGCCCGAGTAGGACAAGATGGGAGGCTCGAGCTGAGCTTTTTCTTACGGCCACGGCCCCCAGATCCGGCACCCTCTCCCACCGTCTGGTTCTTGGGGACAGGTCCGCAACCCCTTGTCCACCCTACAACCCTCATGGGCTACCGCCAGCCGCCGCCTCGGCTGCCATCCAGGACACAGCAGGGATAAGCGCAGGTGAGTCTGACTATGCCTGGCTCAGAGCCCTGGCCTTCTGCAGCACCCCACGACACCTGTCCATCTGTGAGCCTTGATCTGTCCCTCCCTAATTTCCCCTGCACCCTCCTTCCAGTTCATCTCTGATGTCTAGCTCCAAACCATGTGCGCTCATTCCCCTTCTCCCCACAGCCACCGATTTCTCCCTCTCTTTTATGACCCCCCTCCTATCCAGCCTTCCTTCTGCACCCATGTCTGTCTGCCCAGTCCTCCATCTGCCATATCCTTTGGTCCGTCTGTGGTCTCTGGCCATTGTTTTTCAGTCCTTTATGTCTGAACTCCATCCATTCTCCTGTCCACTGTTTGTCTCTCGAAGGTATTTCTGTCCACGCTCTTGCCTGGCGCTTATCGCTGCCCGCTCTGTCCGTCTATCTCTCACACTCTCGTGAATTACACACCAGCTTCTTCTCTATGGCTTGTCCATCCCAAGTCTCAATCCTTGACTTTCCCTCCGTCTGTCTGTTCATCTGCCCCTCTCTTCCAGGCCCCGTCTGCCCTTCCCATTATCTCTGTCTCCTTGTCCCTTGTTGCTCCCCGCCTCAACTTGGTCCTTCTCTCTGCATCCTTCACCTTCATCCCTCCCCAGCCAGCACCACACAGCCTCTCTTCCCTGTCTCTCCGCCTCTCCTTGTCTACACCTTCCTGTTCCCGGGACCTACTGAGCCCTTTCCCACCCTGGGCCATCGTCCATGCGGTTCCTGGTGTTTTGAATGCTTCCCCCTCCCCAGGGGTGAGGGAGAGATGGCTGGCTCTGTCTCATCCCCTGAGGCCCTCTGTGACACACCCTTCAACTGTTTCTTTTAGGGCATGTCTCACAGTCTGAGGGCTGTGTGTGTGTGTGTGTGTGTGTGTGTGTGTGTGTCTGTTGATCTGTGTGCTCCTGATGTCCACCTCAATGGACTTTGACACCAGGAAACAGGGGATGGAGTCGGGTTTGCTCCCGGCTGGCTCTGCCACAGCCCCACAGTGCCTCACCTGTAGTTGGTGGTGGGCTCAATGCACGAATGAGAAATGGCTGTCCCATTGTCTCCCCATCCCTAAATTCTGTCCCTTCATCTGTGTGACCCTAATCTTTGTCTCCTTGTCTGTCCGTCCCTTTATTTGTGCATCCTTAATCTCTGCCCCTTGACGGGCCTTCCCAGTCTCTTCCTTCTTGTCCATTTCCCCCAGATTTCTTCTTCCTTGTCATTCCTCCCCGAATCGCCACCCCCTTGTCCCATAACCCCCAGTCACTGCCCCTTGCCTATCCTCTCTCTGTCTATTTCCTCCCTTTTTCCATCCCCTCTCCTGCACCCCATTTCCTGCCTGCGCCCTTGCCCGCCTCTGACCAAGCACAGGACCGCTGGCCACCATGTCAGGAGACTACGAGGATGACCTCTGCCGCCGGGCACTCATCCTGGTCTCGGACCTCTGTGCGCGGGTCCGCGATGCCGACACCAGTGACAGGTGCCAGGAGTTCAACGACCTGCGGATCCGAGGTTACCCCCGGGGCCCGGATGCAGGTCAGCACCCCCAGCCCTGCTGGCCAGCCCTGCTTCCACCAGAGGCAGAGCTGTTAGACAGTCAGGGCAGCCTTGCTCAGACTTCTGCTCCTAATGGGTTTCTGCTCCCCCTTAGAGTCTTGCCTCCAGCCTGCCTGTTGCTGGTCCCCCAAACGTCAGGTCTAAGGAGAAGGTCCATCTGACCTGTGAGCTTCTGAGTGTTGCCCTGGGGGCCTCCTGTTCACCCCTCGCACTCCACTGCTGCCACCCACCCCACCCCCGACCCTGACTTCAGGTATCTGTGCATCTCACATAGGGTTTAGAAACTCAGGCTCCAAGTCAGTCTGTCTGACTGTGTCTGGGTTCAAATCCCACTTCCCCCACTTACTAAATGCATGGTTTCTTCTGTGCCTCAATTTGCTCATCTGGAAAATGGGAATAATAAAAAAAGACTACTTGGTGGGGCAACTAAGAGACTCTAAGGACATAGCTCATGTGCAGGGCTAAGAACAAGCCGGGTCCACGGCAGTCATTCCATGAGCGTTGGAGGCTGCTCCCTGAGCACGGATGGTGTGCCAGGCAGGATGCGAGGTCCTTAGCCTATCTCCTCAACTCCTTGGGATGACCCTTGTGGTAATAGAATCCCTATCTTCTCATTAATTTTACTTTTCCCCTGTCCCATGTGACCCTAATCTTTGTCTCCTTGTCTGTCCGTCCCTTTATTTGTGCATCCTTAATCTCTGCCCCTTGACGGGCCTTCCCAGTCTCTTCCTTCTTGTCCATTTCCCCCAGATTTCTTCTTCCTTGTCATTCCTCCCCGAATCGCCACCCCCTTGTCCCATAACCCCCAGTCACTGCCCCTTGCCTATCCTCTCTCTGTCTATTTCCTCCCTTTTTCCATCCCCTCTCCTGCACCCCATTTCCTGCCTGCGCCCTTGCCCGCCTCTGACCAAGCACAGGACCGCTGGCCACCATGTCAGGAGACTACGAGGATGACCTCTGCCGCCGGGCACTCATCCTGGTCTCGGACCTCTGTGCGGGTCCGCGATGCCGACACCAGTGACAGGTGCCAGGAGTTCAACGACCTGCGGATCCGAGGTTACCCCCGGGGCCCGGATGCAGGTCAGCACCCCCAGCCCTGCTGGCCAGCCCTGCTTCCACCAGAGGCAGAGCTGTTAGACAGTCAGGGCAGCCTTGCTCAGACTTCTGCTCCTAATGGGTTTCTGCTCCCCCTTAGAGTCTTGCCTCCAGCCTGCCTGTTGCTGGTCCCCCAAACGTCAGGTCTAAGGAGAAGGTCCATCTGACCTGTGAGCTTCTGAGTGTTGCCCTGGGGGCCTCCTGTTCACCCCTCGCACTCCACTGCTGCCACCCACCCCACCCCCGACCCTGACTTCAGGTATCTGTGCATCTCACATAGGGTTTAGAAACTCAGGCTCCAAGTCAGTCTGTCTGACTGTGTCTGGGTTCAAATCCCACTTCCCCCACTTACTAAATGCATGGTTTCTTCTGTGCCTCAATTTGCTCATCTGGAAAATGGGAATAATAAAAAAAGACTACTTGGTGGGGCAACTAAGAGACTCTAAGGACATAACTCATGTGCAGGGCTAAGAACAAGCCGGGTCCACGGCAGTCATTCCATGAGCGTTGGAGGCTGCTCCCTGAGCACGGATGGTGTGCCAGGCAGGATGCGAGGTCCTTAGCCTATCTCCTCAACTCCTTGGGATGACCCTTGTGGTAATAGAATCCCTATCTTCTCTTAATTTTACTTTTAAATTTTTCACTGAAGTACAGTTGATTTACAATGATCCGTGCCTCTGGCAAAGTGACTCAGGTATAGATAGATGTTGAGATATATATATATATTATTTTTCAGATTCATTTACATTCCAGCTTATTATAAGATAATGGATATCCTTATCATCCCTATTTTCAGTGGGGGAAACTGAGGCTCAGGTGGAGTGATTGATCACCCAGCTGCAGGGTTCTGAGAGCTAGGGATATCATGCGTGCCCTTGTCCAGATGAGAAACCTTCAAGAAGCATGCAGTGGATGTTAGGATGGCGGTCACACTCTCTGAGCACCCGGGCGGGGCCAGCATCCTAAGTGCAGGATGTCCGGGGGCCAGGGATGGGGGCCCAGGCAGCCGCAGCAGCTCTCAGTCTCACAGCCTGTGGGCAGAAGAGCCAGACTGGGCCCCCGGGAAGTCAGGTCTGCTACTGCGATTTGGCGGTCTGGGGCAAGGTGTCCCAGGATCACCCTCAAATTCAATGATTTCTAGGACTTTGACTTGGAAAGGGTCTGGGTCAGGCTGACAGTGGGGGAAAGCATCTTCCAATTTTTCTCCCCCGTCTCTTCCAAAGTGACCCCCTATTCTCAATTCTTCCCATGTTTGGACGGCTGGAGAGTCCTTGCTGTGGTTTCTAACAGGCCCCCCAGAACGCTAAGTAGACGTTGATCATTTCAGAGGGGACACCCTCGGGGGTTGGGGTGGGGAGGGAAGCCCAGCGTCCTGCCACTGCCTGCCATCTGGCCTTTCAGGGTCACTTCCTGTCCCTCTGAGCCTCAGTTGCCTCCTCTGTAAAATGGGAACTGACAGCCCTAGGTTGTGGACTGTTGTGGGGATCACCACCCCAGCCCACTGACTTGGATACACTGGGAGGTTCAGGATGAAAGACGTCCCCTTATCACCAAGAGCTCCCTTCCACCCTCTGCCCCTGCTGTCGTGGCTGAGGGGCTGGCTCCTCCCCCTGCTCCCCACAAGCCACTGTCTGTACAGAGCAGGGCCCAGCTCATTGAGACCCAGGAGTCAACCCCCCAACAAACTCACGTGTCCTTGGAAAACCCCACTCCTGGTACCAATTACTGAATTGAACTGGAAAGCTTTGGTTCAAGGTCTGGGCATTCCTGGGTTTCTCTAAAAGGCAGATTGGCACCCAGTAAGCCTTCAGAACGTGTAGCTGTGGGGGCCATGGTGTCAGACCCATGTGGCAGCAGCGCTAGGATTTGTCATCCTAACAGAAACTCCAGAGCCCCCGGCTCAAATGCTGCCTCCCCCACTCCAGTTATAGGACTTCGGGACTGTGGTAGCTTCGTGTCTCTTGGTCTCAGTTTCCTTTTGTGGAATAGCTAATGGACGCAGCCATGTTGCCAACCTCCTCAGGTGCCCCTCAGGAATAAGGAAACAGATGTTGCTAAAGCACTTAAGTGCCCGATCCTTAGTAACCTCTCAAGAAATGTGTGCTCTTAGCTTCCCCAGCTTCCTCTGCCAGCCATTTGCTCCCTCCAATCTTTAAAACCACTAGGGGAGGCCAAACGGATTTTCCCATGTGACCAAGAGGGGACAGTCAGGCTCAGAGAGGTTACGATTTGTTCCCATAGACACACAGCAAGCTGGGGTTTGAACCCTGTGCCTAACTGTGGTACGTGGTCTCCTCTCTCCTTGATCACCTCTGAGCATTAGGTGTGTCCACTTATAGACAGGCAGTGAGGGCTGGCGATCCAGAGAATAGAAAGGAGAAAGTCTGAAGAGAGACTGCCTGTTCAAACCCCGGGTCTGTCGTTGATGAGCTGTGCAGCCTTAGGCACGGACCTTTTTTCTAACAGGCCCCCAGAACGCTAAGTAGACGTTGATCATTTCAGAGGGACACCCTCGGGGTTGGGGTGGGAGGGAAGCCCAGCGTCCTAGGCCATCTGGCCTTTCAGGGTCACTTCCTGTCCCTCTGAGCCTCAGTTGCCTCCTCTGTAAAATGGGAACTGACAGCCCTAGGTTGTGGACTGTTGTGGGGATCACCACCCCAGCCCACTGACTTGGATACACTGGGAGGTTCAGGATGAAAGACGTCCCCTTATCACCAAGAGCTCCCTTCCACCCTCTGCCCCTGCTGTCGTGGCTGAGGGGCTGGCTCCTCCCCCTGCTCCCCACAAGCCACTGTCTGTACAGAGCAGGGCCCAGCTCATTGAGACCCAGGAGTCAACCCCCCAACAAACTCACGTGTCCTTGGAAAACCCCACTCCTGGTACCAATTACTGAATTGAACTGGAAAGCTTTGGTTCAAGGTCTGGGCATTCCTGGGTTTCTCTAAAAGGCAGATTGGCACCCAGTAAGCCTTCAGAACGTGTAGCTGTGGGGGCCATGGTGTCAGACCCATGTGGCAGCAGCGCTAGGATTTGTCATCCTAACAGAAACTCCAGAGCCCCCGGCTCAAATGCTGCCTCCCCCACTCCAGTTATAGGACTTCGGGACTGTGGTAGCTTCGTGTCTCTTGGTCTCAGTTTCCTTTTGTGGAATAGCTAATGGACGCAGCCATGTTGCCAACCTCCTCAGGTGCCCCTCAGGAATAAGGAAACAGATGTTGCTAAAGCACTTAAGTGCCCGATCCTTAGTAACCTCTCAAGAAATGTGTGCTCTTAGCTTCCCCAGCTTCCTCTGCCAGCCATTTGCTCCCTCCAATCTTTAAAACCACTAGGGGAGGCCAAACGGATTTTCCCATGTGACCAAGGGGGGACAGTCAGGCTCAGAGAGGTTACGATTTGTTCCCATAGACACACAGCAAGCTGGGGTTTGAACCCTGTGCCTAACTGTGGTACGTGGTCTCCTCTCTCCTTGATCACCTCTGAGCATTAGGTGTGTCCACTTATAGACAGGCAGTGAGGGCTGGCGATCCAGAGAATAGAAAGGAGAAAGTCTGAAGAGAGACTGCCTGTTCAAACCCCGGGTCTGTCGTTGATGAGCTGTGCAGCCTTAGGCACGTCCCTCCACCTCTGGGTCCCCTCAGCTCTACAGTGGTTAGGTGGAAACACGGGCATCACGTAGTCGTGGCATCTCCACGGAGTGTGCACCATGTTGAGGACACTGAGCAGCGCCTAGTAAACCTTAACTTTAGGGAAGAGCCGTGGGAATAACTCCGACCCCACCCTGACCCCTGACCTCTGTCTTCACTCTCTCCAGACATCTCCGTGAGCCTGCTGTCAGTCATCGTGACGTTCTGCGGCATTGTCCTTCTGGGCGTCTCCCTCTTCGTGTCCTGGAAGCTCTGCTGGGTGCCCTGGAGGGACAAGGGAGGCTCCGCAGTGGGCGGTGGTCCCCTGCGCAAAGACCTAGGCCCCGGGGTCGGACTGGCAGGCCTGGTAGGCGGCGGCGGGCACCCCCTAGGAGCCGGCCTGGGGGGCCATCCCCTGCTGGGGGGCCCGCACCACCATGCCCACACGGCCCACCATCCGCCCTTCGCTGAGCTGCTGGAGCCGGGCGGTCTAGGCGGGTCGGACCCCCCTGAGCCCTCCTACTTGGACATGGACTCCTACCCAGAGGCTGCGGCCGCTGCTGTCGCCGCCGGGGTCAAACCGAGCCAGACGTCTCCTGAGCTGCCCTCGGAGGGCGGGGCAGGCTCAGGGCTGCTCCTGCTGCCCCCCACTGGTGGGGGGCTGCCCAGCGCCCAGTCTCATCAGCAGGTCACAAGCCTGGCACCCACCACCAGGTGAGACAGGCTGGCCGGGCTGGGGTCCACTCTGAGCCTCTCTTCCTCTGCGGGGTCACTGTCCCATCCGTGGCGCTCCTGAGTCCTGGGGAAGGAGGGAGCTGGGGGCTGTGGCCTCCTGAATGGGAAAACTGACCAAGGGGACAGTCAGGCTCAGAGAGGTTACGATTTGTTCCCATAGACACACAGCAAGCTGGGGTTTGAACCCTGTGCCTAACTGTGGCGTGGTCTCCTCTCTCCTTGATCACCTCTGAGCATTAGGTGTGTCCACTTATAGACAGGCAGTGAGGGCTGGCGATCCAGAGAATAGAAAGGAGAAAGTCTGAAGAGAGACTGCCTGTTCAAACCCCGGGTCTGTCGTTGATGAGCTGTGCAGCCTTAGGCACGTCCCTCCACCTCTGGGTCCCCTCAGCTCTACAGTGGTTAGGTGGAAACACGGGCATCACGTAGTCGTGGCATCTCCACGGAGTGTGCACCATGTTGAGGACACTGAGCAGCGCCTAGTAAACCTTAACTTTAGGGAAGAGCCGTGGGAATAACTCCGACCCCACCCTGACCCCTGACCTCTGTCTTCACTCTCCCAGACATCTCCGTGAGCCTGCTGTCAGTCATCGTGACGTTCTGCGGCATTGTCCTTCTGGGCGTCTCCCTCTTCGTGTCCTGGAAGCTCTGCTGGGTGCCCTGGAGGGACAAGGGAGGCTCCGCAGTGGGCGGTGGTCCCCTGCGCAAAGACCTAGGCCCCGGGGTCGGACTGGCAGGCCTGGTAGGCGGCGGCGGGCACCCCCTAGGAGCCGGCCTGGGGGGCCATCCCCTGCTGGGGGGCCCGCACCACCATGCCCACACGGCCCACCATCCGCCCTTCGCTGAGCTGCTGGAGCCGGGCGGTCTAGGCGGGTCGGACCCCCCTGAGCCCTCCTACTTGGACATGGACTCCTACCCAGAGGCTGCGGCCGCTGCTGTCGCCGCCGGGGTCAAACCGAGCCAGACGTCTCCTGAGCTGCCCTCGGAGGGCGGGGCAGGCTCAGGGCTGCTCCTGCTGCCCCCCACTGGTGGGGGGCTGCCCAGCGCCCAGTCTCATCAGCAGGTCACAAGCCTGGCACCCACCACCAGGTGAGACAGGCTGGCCGGGCTGGGGTCCACTCTGAGCCTCTCTTCCTCTGCGGGGTCACTGTCCCATCCGTGGCGCTCCTGAGTCCTGGGGAAGGAGGGAGCTGGGGGCTGTGGCCTCCTGAATCCCGGAGAAAGACAAGGCTGGGGCCCCAGACTCCTGAGTCTGAGGGAGGAAGACTAGAGACCTGAGCTCTTAGAACCAGCGGAAGGAGGTGGGTGGGAACAGGAGTCCAAGATCAGGAAGGTGGAAGAGAATGGAGATCACAGACCCCTGAGTCCCTGAGGCTCAGAGCAATTTGTCTCTTTTACCCTAAGCTGCAATTGGCGGTGGGGCCATTCACTCACCCACAGCTCCTCTTGCTGCATGTGTATGCTGAGCACCGAGTATGAGCTAGATCTGAGCCCGGTGTTGGAAAAAGATAGAGGTAGCAGGCAGACTTCTCCTCTGAGCAGAGAAGGTCAGCTCCGGAGAGAATACGCCTGAGTGGAGGTCACAGGGATGGTGGGGGAGGAGATGAGGTAGAGACTTGGGAGGCCGATGGCTGTGGGAAACAGGGGGAGGGGGAGGTAAAGACAGTGCCCAATGGGCTGGTCTGGTGACTGGGTCAATGGGGAGCTGTCAGAGGATCTAGGCAGAGGAGCGGGTTTGAGGGCGACCCTGAGCTTATCTGGGTCTTGTTGAATGGGAGGGGCCTGCAGAGCTTCTGGGGAAAACTGCTCCTAGAAGGACTGTCTCAGGCCCCAGAGGTTCATGGGTGGTTCTCGTCCAGGGGGCTGGTCAGGGACTCACGGAAAATATAGTCGGTCTCTGGGGAAGCCCTCCAGAGCTTGATAGATACTCTGGTCTGAGTTCCTCATCCACCCATTATACAGATGAAGAAACTGAAGCTCAGAAGGTGTTAAGGACCTGCTCAAAGTCACTCTGGAAGCAGAGAATGTCCCGCTGATCCATAGCTAAGGGCATCTCACCCAGCACCCCTTCCCGTGGCTTGGTGCCCTCTCCCCACGTCTCCCAGGCCCGGGCCTGCCTCTCAGTGCATCTGGCTGCCACATCAAGTCGGGTGTGATGGTCCATGCAGGGAGGATGGATACGCAGGGGCCGTGGGGATGGGGACATTCAGGAGACAGAAGGGAAAGCATTTGAGCCCTTTGCGGGATTTGGCGCTCCTGAGTCCTGGGGAAGGAGGGAGCTGGGGGCTGTGGCCTCCTGAATCCCGGAGAAAGACAAGGCTGGGGCCCCAGACTCCTGAGTCTGAGGGAGGAAGACTAGAGACCTGAGCTCTTAGAACCAGCGGAAGGAGGTGGGTGGGAACAGGAGTCCAAGATCAGGAAGGTGGAAGAGAATGGAGATCACAGACCCCTGAGTCCCTGAGGCTCAGAGCAATTTGTCTCTTTTACCCTAAGCTGCAATTGGCGGTGGGGCCATTCACTCACCCACAGCTCCTCTTGCTGCATGTGTATGCTGAGCACCGAGTATGAGCTAGATCTGAGCCCGGTGTTGGAAAAAGATAGAGGTAGCAGGCAGACTTCTCTGAGCAGAGAAGGTCAGCTCCGGAGAGAATACGCCTGAGTGGAGGTCACAGGGATGGTGGGGGAGGAGATGAGGTAGAGACTTGGGAGGCCGATGGCTGTGGGAAACAGGGGGAGGGGGAGGTAAAGACAGTGCCCAATGGGCTGGTCTGGTGACTGGGTCAATGGGGAGCTGTCAGAGGATCTAGGCAGAGGAGCGGGTTTGAGGGCGACCCTGAGCTTATCTGGGTCTTGTTGAATGGGAGGGGCCTGCAGAGCTTCTGGGGAAAACTGCTCCTAGAAGGACTGTCTCAGGCCCCAGAGGTTCATGGGTGGTTCTCGTCCAGGGGGCTGGTCAGGGACTCACGGAAAATATAGTCGGTCTCTGGGGAAGCCCTCCAGAGCTTGATAGATACTCTGGTCTGAGTTCCTCATCCACCCATTATACAGATGAAGAAACTGAAGCTCAGAAGGTGTTAAGGACCTGCTCAAAGTCACTCTGGAAGCAGAGAATGTCCCGCTGATCCATAGCTAAGGGCATCTCACCCAGCACCCCTTCCCGTGGCTTGGTGCCCTCTCCCCACGTCTCCCAGGCCCGGGCCTGCCTCTCAGTGCATCTGGCTGCCACATCAAGTCGGGTGTGATGGTCCATGCAGGGGAGGATGGATACGCAGGGGCCGTGGGGATGGGGACATTCAGGAGACAGAAGGGAAAGCATTTGAGCGGAGAGAGGAGACATGGATGGCCACAGAGGTCTAACCTGCAGACTGAGGTGGATCGTAGGGCACTGGGAGAGAGAGAGGGTTTGGGAGAAGGGAATGAGCCCATCAGGGACCGTGGGGTGTGCAGCGTCTGATGGACGGCTGGGGCTGGGGCTGAACCTGGCTGGAGCCCAGAAGACAGACTGGGCAGACACGGCTGCCAATGGTCGTGGAAACCTGCGGCACAGATGAGCTCGTCCTGGGAGAGTGTGTGAGTGAGAAGAGAAGATGGCAACGAGGGGTAAGGAAGAGCTGTGGGCATCCATTGTGTTCCACAGTCAGAGAAGGAACAGGCCAGGGCGAGAGACCGTGAGGTGGAAGAGGGTGAGGACGGGCTGGGGAAATGTGAAGAAGGGCAGATGGAGGTCAGGGGGTCTAGGCTGTGAAAGGCCCTCGGCGATCACAGAGAGGTCATTCCAGGTCACTCCTTGAGGTCAGAAGGAGGCTTCTAGAGGCTGACGCAAGCCCACCTCTGGGATGGAGCTAGCATAGAAAAGGGGATGGTCACCCCCTCTTCATACAGATGGGGAAACTGAGGCTCGGAGAATTCAAGTGCCCTGCTCAAGGTCACGGTGGGCAAAAGTATGGGTCTGTTGCCACCTGGCTGTGGGTTTTGGGGAGAGGATAGGAGGAGCCACCCGGGTCTTCAAAATACAGTCAAGGATCGGAGTCACTGAGTCCATCTGTCTTCCCCACGCCCCCGCAGGTACCCGGCCCTGCCCCGGCCTCTCACCCAGCATACCCTGACCCCCCAGCCAGACCCCGGCAGTGAGGAGCGGCCGCCTGCCCTACCCCTACCGCTGCCGGGCGGCGAGGAAAAAGCCAAACTCATCGGGCAGATCAAGCCGGAGCTGTACCAGGGGACTGGGCCTGGGGGCCGGCGGGGCGGTGGGGCCCCGGGCTCTGGAGAGGCCGGCGCAGGGGCGCCCTGCGGCCGCATCAGCTTCGCCCTGCGGTATCTCTACGGCTCCGACCAGCTGGTGGTGCGGATCTTGCAGGCCTTGGACCTCCCAGCCAAGGACTCCAATGGCTTCTCAGATCCCTACGTCAAGATCTACCTGCTGCCTGACCGCAAGAAAAAGTTTCAGACCAAGGTCTGGACAGCCGAGTCCCAGAGAGGAGGGGTGGGGTCAGGACCCCTGGCTCTGAGGGAGGAGGGCCCGGGAGCCAGGACCCCTGGCCCTGATGGAAGAGGGACAGGGGCTCGGGCCTGGACCCCGGGGTCTGACAGAGGAGGGGCGGGGTCAGGACCGCTGGCTCTGATAGAGGAAGGGCGGGGCGCCTGGACCCCTGGGTTCGAGGCGGGAGGGGCTGGCGGGCATGGTCTGTCGCCCTTCCTCCCCCACCCCCTGCAGGTGCACAGGAAGACCCTCAACCCCGTCTTCAACGAGACATTCCAGTTCTCGGTGCCGCTGGCTGAGCTGGCGCAGCGCAAACTGCACTTCAGCGTCTACGACTTTGACCGCTTCTCTCGGCACGACCTCATCGGCCAGGTGGTGCTGGACAACCTCCTGGAGCTGGCCGAGCAGCCGCCGGATCGCCCGCTGTGGAGGGACATCGTGGAGGGAGGCTCGGTCAGTGGCTCCTGCACCCCCTCCCCGGGGGACCCGGGACCCTCAGTTTGCCATCTTCCCCCCCCCACCCCACTTGACAGCCTCATAACTCCCAGAACCTGGAATGTTCTTTTTAACGTTATTTTACTCCGGAATATAGCAAATGTACAAGCAGGAACAGAGAATGATACAACGGGTCCCGTTCCCCTTCCGCGCTTTGTTCAGTATTAACATCGTAACTGGGCCCCAGCTTCCCAATTTCTGACCCCTTGACATCTGATGGTGACCGTTAAGACAACTATAAAAGAGGCCACGAGTTTTATCAAACCTCCATGCCACCGTGACCCCCATGACTCCTGCTCTCTGACCCAGATTCCTGACCCTCCAACTTCCCAAGCCTGGAGTTCCTGGCTTTTGGTTTTAAAACTTCCTCCCCACTACAAAATTCCCCCTTTTCCAACTCCCAGACTTCCTGGAACCCCCAACCCCGCTGATTTCTGAACATTTTGTTTCCAGCCCCTGGCCTGCAAGCTCTCGAATTTAATCTGATCCTCTGTTTCTTCGTGGTCTCCACCAGAGCCCTGATAGGCTGATTCTCTAAGCCTCATGCGGAAATCTGACATCTCCTCAGTGCCCCCAACACCCCCATGCGTTCCTTCCTCACTTTTTACCACCTCATTCGCCTGTCCATCCAATCCTTCTGACCCTTCCACGCCCCGAACTTCACCCTCTCCGGACTCCTGAGCCTTCCCAGTTCCAATGTGGGTCTCCCAGCATTTCAGCTCCCTGCCCATCTGAGGAGGCTGTGCATGTGCGTGTGTGTAGGGGTGTGAATCCTGTCCTCCTATCACGAGAGGGTGGGTGGTGCCCACGGATGCCCCTACTTGAGGTCCTCCCTTCTCTGAGCCTCAGTTTCCCCATGTACACAAGGACGGGGTTGAACAGGTGCCCCCTCTGCCGGGGCCACCATGCTCCAAACCCAGCCTCAAGTGAGCTGGCGCAGCGCAAACTGCACTTCAGCGTCTCGACTTTGACCGCTTCTCTCGGCACGACCTCATCGGCCAGGTGGTGCTGGACAACCTCCTGGAGCTGGCCGAGCAGCCGCCGGATCGCCCGCTGTGGAGGGACATCGTGGAGGGAGGCTCGGTCAGTGGCTCCTGCACCCCCTCCCCGGGGGACCCGGGACCCTCAGTTTGCCATCTTCCCCCCCCCACCCCACTTGACAGCCTCATAACTCCCAGAACCTGGAATGTTCTTTTTAACGTTATTTTACTCCGAATATAGCAAATGTACAAGCAGGCACAGAGAATGATACAACGGGTCCCCTTCCCCTTCCGCGCTTTGTTCAGTATTAACATCGTAACTGGGCCCCAGCTTCCCAATTTCTGACCCCTTGACATCTGATGGTGACCGTTAAGACAACTATAAAAGAGGCCACGAGTTTTATCAAACCTCCATGCCACCGTGACCCCCATGACTCCTGCTCTCTGACCCAGATTCCTGACCCTCCAACTTCCCAAGCCTGGAGTTCCTGGCTTTTGGTTTTAAAACTTCCTCCCCACTACAAAATTCCCCCTTTTCCAACTCCCAGACTTCCTGGAACCCCCAACCCCGCTGATTTCTGAACATTTTGTTTCCAGCCCCTGGCCTGCAAGCTCTCGAATTTAATCTGATCCTCTGTTTCTTCGTGGTCTCCACCAGAGCCCTGATAGGCTGATTCTCTAAGCCTCATGCGGAAATCTGACATCTCCTCAGTGCCCCCAACACCCCCATGCGTTCCTTCCTCACTTTTTACCACCTCATTCGCCTGTCCATCCAATCCTTCTGACCCTTCCACGCCCCGAACTTCACCCTCTCCGGACTCCTGAGCCTTCCCAGTTCCAATGTGGGTCTCCCAGCATTTCAGCTCCCTGCCCATCTGAGGAGGCTGTGCATGTGCGTGTGTGTAGGGGTGTGAATCCTGTCCTCCTATCACGAGAGGGTGGGTGGTGCCCACGGATGCCCCTACTTGAGGTCCTCCCTTCTCTGAGCCTCAGTTTCCCCATGTACACAAGGACGGGGTTGAACAGGTGCCCCCTCTGCCGGGGGCCACAGTCTACTTGCAGTCCTCCAAACCCAGCCTCTGGGAACCACGTGCCTAGCTGTAGGGTCCTGTGCCACCGCCGCCTGCTCCCTGCTGTTCCCCGAGGCAGCCCCGCCGAGGCCCTCCCGCATCCGCTTTGTCTCCTCTCTGCTCTCTTTCTCTTCTCCTCCCGCTCGCTCCGAGTATCGCTCCTTCTTCCATTTCTGCATGCATTCCTTCAACAACTGTTTTTTTTCAGGATCAAGAACGGGGAACCCCAGACAGTCCTTGGGGGCGGCAGGTCTAAGTAATCACGAAGTTTGCTGCCCAAGGCCAGCATGACAGGGGCCCACGGGGGGTCTCTGCTCAGGGCCGGGGGGAGTCTGGGAGCGTGAGGGACGAGGTGACCGAGACCTGATGACTGAGAAGGGCCGGGGGGAGGGTATTCTCAGCTGAAGAAGGAGGGGGCGTCTAGGGACCTGGGTGGGAGGCGGGCGCCGAGCTGAGGCAGCCGGGCCCTCCGTGTCCTGTCCTGGGGAAGCCTCTGCCTCCCTTGGAGCCCCATGCTGGTGCCGGCTGCCTCCTGTCCCAAGATGGACCTCTCCGTGTTTCTTCTCTGTCCCACCTCTCTGGATCTCTGTCTCTTTCTCCATGCAGGTCCCTGCTTCGGTTTCTCTCTCTCCCCCGACCCCTGCATGTCTCTCCCCTCCTCCCTCATTCTGGGCTCTGTCACTCTCTCTGGTCTCCCTGTGGGTTAGTCACTCGGTCAGGTCCAGTTCTTTGCGACCCCATGGATGGTAGCCCGCCAGGCTCCTCTGTCCATGGGCTTCTCCAGGTAAGAATACTGGAGTTGGGTGCCATTTCCTCCTCCAGGGGGTCTTCCTGACCTAGGGATCCAACCCAGGTGTCCTGCACGGCAGGTGGATTCTTTACCACCTGAGCCTCCAGGAGTCTCTCCAGTCCCCCACCAAGCCTAGTCCTGCCCCTGGGGCTCTCCTCCCGGCCTCGGGGCCTCACTCTGACTCGACTCCCTCCGCCCCTACTTGAGGCCCTCCCTTCTCTGAGCCTCAGTTTCCCCATGTACACAAGGACGGGGTTGAACAGGTGCCCCCTCTGCCGGGGGCCACAGTCTACTTGCAGTCCTCCAAACCCAGCCTCTGGGAACCACGTGCCTAGCTGTAGGGTCCTGTGCCACCGCCGCCTGCTCCCTGCTGTTCCCCGAGGCAGCCCCGCCGAGGCCCTCCCGCATCCGCTTTGTCTCCTCTCTGCTCTCTTTCTCTTCTCCTCCCGCTCGCTCCGAGTATCGCTCCTTCTTCCATTTCTGCATGCATTCCTTCAACAACTGTTTTTTTTCAGGATCAAGAACGGGGAACCCCAGACAGTCCTTGGGGGCGGCAGGTCTAAGTAATCACGAAGTTTGCTGCCCAAGGCCAGCATGACAGGGGCCCACGGGGGGTCTCTGCTCAGGGCCGGGGGGAGTCTGGGAGCGTGAGGGACGAGGTGACCGAGACCTGATGACTGAGAAGGGCCGGGGGGAGGGTATTCTCAGCTGAAGAAGGAGGGGGCGTCTAGGGACCTGGGTGGGAGGCGAGGCGCCGAGCTGAGGCAGCCGGGCCCTCCGTGTCCTGTCCTGGGGAAGCCTCTGCCTCCCTTGGAGCCCCATGCTGGTGCCGGCTGCCTCCTGTCCCAAGATGGACCTCTCCGTGTTTCTTCTCTGTCCCACCTCTCTGGATCTCTGTCTCTTTCTCCATGCAGGTCCCTGCTTCGGTTTCTCTCTCTCCCCCGACCCCTGCATGTCTCTCCCCTCCTCCCTCATTCTGGGCTCTGTCACTCTCTCTGGTCTCCCTGTGGGTTAGTCACTCGGTCAGGTCCAGTTCTTTGCGACCCCATGGATGGTAGCCCGCCAGGCTCCTCTGTCCATGGGCTTCTCCAGGTAAGAATACTGGAGTTGGGTGCCATTTCCTCCTCCAGGGGGTCTTCCTGACCTAGGGATCCAACCCAGGTGTCCTGCACGGCAGGTGGATTCTTTACCACCTGAGCCTCCAGGAGTCTCTCTCCAGTCCCCCCACCAAGCCTAGTCCTGCCCCCTGGGGGCTCTCTCCCCTCCCCGGCCTCGGGGGGCCTCACTCTGACTCGACTCCCTCCGCCCCCTTCCCCCAGGTCTCTCTCCTCCCTGGCTCTCTCCATCGCCCCTGCTCTGCGTCTTTCTGACCCTACAATTCTGCGGCTCTGTCCTTCTGTCTCTCGGCGGCGTTGGCCTCTCTGTCTCAGTCTGTCTCTCACGGGTTCTTCTCCCTCCCTCCCTCTGGCCTCTCCCGTTCTCCCCCAGGCATGCCTCTTCCAATCTTCCCTGCAGAACAAATAGGCTTTGACGGTGGTGGGCCGCTGTGGCCGGGGAGTTCCCGGGTTTGGCCCAGAGTCAGATGGTTAAGTGGATGGGAAACCTGAGCCCTAGAAATCTGGGAGGCGATCCGGAGGCTGGAGATGGCAAAGAAAGAGGCTGAGACAGGGCGTCGCTGACCCTCTTCCCCAACTGCAGGAAAAGGCAGATCTTGGGGAGCTCAATTTCTCCCTCTGCTACCTCCCCACGGCCGGGCGCCTCACCGTGACCATCATCAAAGCCTCTAACCTCAAAGCGATGGACCTCACCGGCTTCTCAGGTGGGTTCTGGCGTCTGAGGGAGGAGGGGGCTGAAAGCCCAGAGCCCCACAGTCTGAGAGAGGAGGAGGCTGGGGGTGGGGGTCCAGACCCCCCGAGTCTGAGAGAGCAAGAATGTGGCTCTGGTCTCCTGGATCTGGGGGGCTCGGAGCGAAGAGGCTGGGGCCCCAAAGCCTTGGGTCTGGGAGAGGAGAGGTCTGGGGTCCGCGGTCGGGTCTGAGGGAGGAAGTGGCGGTTCAGTGCTCTCCACGCCCGCCCCCAGACCCCTACGTGAAGGCCTCTCTGATCAGCGAGGGGCGGCGGCTCAAGAAGCGGAAAACCTCCATCAAGAAGAACACGCTGAACCCCACGTACAACGAGGCGCTGGTGTTCGACGTGGCCCCCGAGAGCGTGGAGAGCGTGGGGCTCAGCATCGCCGTGGTGGACTACGACTGGTGAGCGCGAGGGCGGAGAGGGAGCGGGGGCGGCCTGCCTCCTGCCGTGGGGCTCACCGGCCCCCTCCGTGACCCCCAGCATCGGGCACAACGAGGTGATCGGCGTGTGCCGCGTGGGCCCCGATGCCGCCGACCCCCACGGCCGCGAGCACTGGGCAGAGATGCTGGCCAACCCTCGCAAGCCGGTGGAGCACTGGCATCAGCTGGTGGAGGTAAGTGTGTGCCCCCAGGCCCCCCTACCCCCGCCGCTCGCTCCTTACTTCAGGCCACCTGTCACGTCTTGGTGCAGCTGCGCAGTCGCCTAGGTTCGAATCCCCGCTCTCCCATCTTTAGCTGTGTGACTCAGGGCAAGTTACTGGATCTCTCTGGGCCTCCGTGTCCTCAGTTGGGAAATGGGACCGTGGATAGCCTCTATGGATAGGACAGATGTGGAGATGCAGTAAGTTAATGCAGGACTCAGTGTCTGCCTCTCAGTGAGGGCTCGGTAAATAGCCAGCTACTGTTATTGTTATGATCCATGATGCTAAGGCCCAAATAAAAGGAAGAAAAAAAACCTAGATGATAAAATAGAGCAGGGCTTTTCTTTATTTGTTATTTAAAGCAGGCTGTGAAAATTGGTGGATTGTGGTTTACTGGGTAGGGATCAACAATTTGTCTTTTGAAATGAATAAGAAAATAAAATTGAAATAGAACAGAACTGTTCACAGAGCAGGAAACCAAGAATCATGATGTTAATTTACCTTTATCCCCCTGGGGATTATGGTTCAAAATTGTTGGGAATCTGGGAGGGAGAGAGAATCTGGAAGGGAGTGGGGAGGAGGTGCCCTTTCAATGAGAGGGTCCCGGAGGGCTTCTGGGAGGAGGTGACATTTGAGCTGAGGCCTGGAGGCTGAGAAGGAATGCGCTTAGGTGAAGAAGACTGTGGAGTGAGGGCAAGGCGGCCTGTTCCTCAGGCCATCGAGAACGTGGTGTCAGCAGTGACTAGAGCACAGAGAGAAGAGGGACGGGCAGACCCCAAGAGACCATGCAGATCTCTCCAGACCCAGCTTGACAATTTTTAAGTTAAAAGTTTAAGGTCACTGAAGACCCTTAATTGGTCAAGAGAACTTTTGAAGTGTAATTTTCTCATTTGAAACCAAGGAAAGCAAAGAAATAAATTTCAAAACTATTGATGAATTTGCTGTCACTAAAGCCAAGAAAGTACTGAATTCTCATAGGGTAAAAATAAAACATTTAAACTTAACATAGAGTGAATTTCAATATACTTACTCTTCATTTTAAATATTTTCTCAATTATTTTAATATTCCAGAAATTTTTTTTTCAGCTTTTTTCCAAGTGTTTAATTTGAGCAAAACAATATATTTGCATGGGATGATTCTTAAGTCATCTCAGGTAGTTCCCCGTCAGCTTTTAACACATACTCTCAAAATGGGTACACCTCCCCCAACTCATTACTTATAGCTGGACAGTCATCCAACAAATCAAACAACAAAAAAAACAATCATCCAGCAAAGAAGGGAGACAGGAGTGACATTTTAAAACAATACTAAATTTAAAAAATTATTTATATTTTCCCTTTTCTTGATATTCCAGAAAATTTTTTTTAAAAAACCCAGAAAAACCAAGCGCATATTTCTGCCTTTGTCTTCAGTTCCTGAGCGCAGGAACTTGCCATTATTGGCAATTTAAATTAATAAGATAAATTTTAAATAAAATGCATTTTATGTAAAATGGCACAAAACCAGCATTTATTTAAAATTTATATTTTGCTCATCGTGGACTTTTTTGTTTTCTTTTCCTTTTTTTTTCCACATTTTTGCATTAATTTTGACTTAAAAAAAAGAGCGTATTACAATAGCATTCATCTTGATTGCTGAGTTTGGGCGTACCTTACATATTACACCCAAATTCAGTTCCTCACTTACAATTGACTAGTTGTTCCTTGCTTTGAAGTTTTTTCCAGGGTTGGAGTGGGGAGGGATTTAAAGGACTGAGCCCAGAACTCAGATGTGAGTTTTGTAAAGACTGTGATTCTCCTCGGCTGAACAGATGGCAGTCCTCCCTCCCTTCATCACTTCCTCCTCTCTAATTCACTCGCTCGTTTATTCACAAACTTCTTGGGAAGCTCCTGTGTGCCGGGCTTGCCCTGCCCCTCAATGGAGAGGAGCTGCACGCGGCTGGAAGGGAATTGGGCCCTGGCCTTGACTGTTAGCCAGTGACTTTCTATGACTGGCCTGCCCTTTCTCTAGCTCACCCTTTCTGTGGCTCCTCATCACGCCCACGACTGGATTTCAGCTCCTCAGGGGCCCCGAAGGTCTTCCCCTCACCCTGGCGGCCTCATGTCTCCTTATCTTTCCAGGGATATCTTCTGGGTGCCTCTGTTTCCCGTCTGTAGAATGGGACTGTAGTATCACTTGCCCCATCCCTTTCAGCTTTTTTCCAAGTGTTTAATTTGAGCAAAACAATATATTTGCATGGGATGATTCTTAAGTCATCTCAGGTAGTTCCCCGTCAGCTTTTAACACATACTCTCAAAATGGGTACACCTCCCCCAACTCATTACTTATAGCTGGACAGTCATCCAACAAATCAAACAACAAAAAAAACAATCATCCAGCAAAGAAGGGAGACAGGAGTGACATTTTAAAACAATACTAAATTTAAAAAATTATTTATATTTTCCCTTTTCTTGATATTCCAGAAAATTTTTTTTAAAAAACCCAGAAAAACCAAGCGCATATTTCTGCCTTTGTCTTCAGTTCCTGAGCGCAGGAACTTGCCATTATTGGCAATTTAAATTAATAAGATAAATTTTAAATAAAATGCATTTTATGTAAAATGGCACAAAACCAGCATTTATTTAAAATTTATATTTTGCTCATCGTGGACTTTTTTGTTTTCTTTTCCTTTTTTTTTCCACATTTTTGCATTAATTTTGACTTAAAAAAAAGAGCGTATTACAATAGCATTCATCTTGATTGCTGAGTTTGGGCGTACCTTACATATTACACCCAAATTCAGTTCCTCACTTACAATTGACTAGTTGTTCCTTGCTTTGAAGTTTTTTCCAGGGTTGGAGTGGGGAGGGATTTAAAGGACTGAGCCCAGAACTCAGATGTGAGTTTTGTAAAGACTGTGATTCTCCTCGGCTGAACAGATGGCAGTCCTCCCTCCCTTCATCACTTCCTCCTCTCTAATTCACTCGCTCGTTTATTCACAAACTTCTTGGGAAGCTCCTGTGTGCCGGGCTTGCCCTGCCCCTCAATGGAGAGGAGCTGCACGCGGCTGGAAGGGAATTGGGCCCTGGCCTTGACTGTTAGCCAGTGACTTTCTATGACTGGCCTGCCCTTTCTCTAGCTCACCCTTTCTGTGGCTCCTCATCACGCCCACGACTGGATTTCAGCTCCTCAGGGGCCCCGAAGGGTCTTCCCCCTCACCCTGGCGGCCTCATGTCTCCTTATCTTTCCAGGGATATCTTCTGGGTGCCTCTGTTTCCCCGTCTGTAGAATGGGACTGTAGTATCACTTGCCCCATCCCTTCAGAGCCGGGCAACAAAGAGCACTGTCAATGATGAGAACAGGCTGGGTGCCTTATTCGGTTGATTACCAGTGACTGTTTTACCTCTGTCCCCACTTCCTGAACCTTCTGAATTTCCCCCTTCAGGAAAAGACATTGACCAGCTTCACAAAAGGCAGCAAAGGGTTGTCAGAGAAAGAGAACTCCGAGTGAGGGGTAAGGAAGCCAGGGCGGGGGTGGGAGGCTCTGGACCGTAGGTCTAAGCAGGGAGGCTCTGAGGATGGAGGGGCCGAGGACCGGGACCCCTGGGTCCCTGGGGCAGCGAGGCAGCTACAGCAGGTCATGGGCTGGCCGGCTGCCATCTCTAATGTTTGCTCCCTGCCCGGTCCTGCAGGTCTGGCCAAGGCTTGGGACCAGATCAGGCCCCCCGAGGACCTCATCCCTCCTGCCCGGACTGTGAACTCATCTCCTCGAAGCCATAACGTCCGAGCCGCGTGGTGCGAGGCAGCCCTGGGCCTGCCCAGCCTTCTGCCCCTGGAGGCCTGGGGCGGGGGCAGGCGGGCCCAGCTCCCTGTTTCAGGGTGGGGGCATTCCATCTCCACGGTGTCTGTCTACCCTTCCCCAGGGCTTCCCATCCAGGCGAGGGGCCATGCATGTCTGGGGGACCCCTACCCCCCAAAACCTCCTTCTGTCTGTCGTCCATCTCTTTGCTGTTTGTACAAGACTTAGTGTCCTGACCCTTGTGCTGTCCGTGAATGTCAACGGACCGATCCTCCGTGCTCCCCTAGACCCACGCACACCCGTGTCCACCCTTTCTGTTCACCACCCCCGAGTCCGGCCGATCCCCCGGCTGCTGCTGCTATCAACGCCAGAATAAACACACACTATAGGTCTCACTCCATCCGGGGCGCCTGTCCTCTCTGAGACCAGGAAGCTGGGTTGGGACATCTGGGCTCTGCACTCAGTCAAATGTTTCGTTCACTGACAGCGTGATCTTTGGCAACTTAACTGATTTCTCTGGGCCTTTCTAAATGTCACACTGTCCAGGACCACGGTGGTTATAGGACACAGCATGCAACTCTAACTACGTAAGCCACAAGCAGGATTGAAGGGCCTCCACGCAAGTCTGAGCGCACAGAGGGACTTCAGGCACAGCTGGATCCAGGTGTTGGATTCTGCTTTGTCCTTCATTGACTTCATTCTCAGCCAGGTCTTGGCGATGGTAACAAATGGCCATTCGGAACAGCAGGCTTATCATGCTGCATTGGTTATAATGCCTTCAGCTGCAAAAAGCAGAATTCTCAACAGAAAGAGCTGCAATGATGGAGATTTCTTCAGCTCATCTAACAAGTATTTTAAAGACACAGAACCCTGGGGTTAGTTCAGCTGCTCAGTGTCAGGCACTAGGTTGGCATCTCTGAGAATCATTTGCCTTCCCCTCGTGGGTGCACGCTGTCCGCAGCGGTACCACACATCCTGTTCTCAGACAGTGACTTCTAAAACAGAAAATGTGGACAAGGGCCTCCCCTTATGTGCTCGGTTTTTTTCCTCCCCAGAAGAGTTCTCCTTATTTCTCCTTTGCCAGACTGGGATCTGTGGCCAGACTGGGCGGCAGAGCAGTGAGCATCTGTCATTTCTAGTCTGTATCACGGGGGCGTGGGCTTTGCCAGCAAGAAGGCGCAGAAAGGGGAATGATTGGTGGGTAGGAAATGAACAAGACCTGCTGCGGTTGCAAAAAAAATTAGGAAACAAAATTACGATATTCCCTCCTTCTCTCTCTCTCTTTCTCTGCCTCCGTATCCTTCAGGAAAAGGATTCTGGTTGGTCCTTCTCAGGCCTTAAATGACCACCTCCAGCTAAGCGACTGTCCAGCTGACAAGTCCTCACTCCCACCCCCGCCACAGCTGGCTGCCCGCTTCCCCATCTCACCCAGATGGGCTCAGACCCCTCAGGAGCTCTCATCCGGGCGCCTGTCTGCTGCTATCAACGCCAGAATAAACACACTATAGGTCTCACTCCATCCGGGGCGCCTGTCCTCTCTGAGACCAGGAAGCTGGGTTGGGACATCTGGGCTCTGCACTCAGTCAAATGTTTCGTTCACTGACAGCGTGATCTTTGGCAACTTAACTGATTTCTCTGGGCCTTTCTAAATGTCACACTGTCCAGGACCACGGTGGTTATAGGACACAGCATGCAACTCTAACTACGTAAGCCACAAGCAGGATTGAAGGGCCTCCACGCAAGTCTGAGCGCACAGAGGGACTTCAGGCACAGCTGGATCCAGGTGTTGGATTCTGCTTTGTCCTTCATTGACTTCATTCTCAGCCAGGTCTTGGCGATGGTAACAAATGGCCATTCGGAACAGCAGGCTTATCATGCTGCATTGGTTATAATGCCTTCAGCTGCAAAAAGCAGAATTCTCAACAGAAAGAGCTGCAATGATGGAGATTTCTTCAGCTCATCTAACAAGTATTTTAAAGACACAGAACCCTGGGGTTAGTTCAGCTGCTCAGTGTCAGGCACTAGGTTGGCATCTCTGAGAATCATTTGCCTTCCCCTCGTGGGTGCACGCTGTCCGCAGCGGTACCACACATCCTGTTCTCAGACAGTGACTTCTAAAACAGAAAATGTGGACAAGGGCCTCCCCTTATGTGCTCGGTTTTTTTCCTCCCCAGAAGAGTTCTCCTTATTTCTCCTTTGCCAGACTGGGATCTGTGGCCAGACTGGGCGGCAGAGCAGTGAGCATCTGTCATTTCTAGTCTGTATCACGGGGGCGTGGGCTTTGCCAGCAAGAAGGCGCAGAAAGGGGAATGATTGGTGGGTAGGAAATGAACAAGACCTGCTGCGGTTGCAAAAAAAATTAGGAAACAAAATTACGATATTCCCTCCTTCTCTCTCTCTCTTTCTCTGCCTCCGTATCCTTCAGGAAAAGGATTCTGGTTGGTCCTTCTCAGGCCTTAAATGACCACCTCCAGCTAAGCGACTGTCCAGCTGACAAGTCCTCACTCCCACCCCCGCCACAGCTGGCTGCCCGCTTCCCCATCTCACCCAGATGGGCTCAGACCCCCTCAGGAGCTCAACCCTTCTTGCCCTGCAGTGAACTCACCTCCTGAAGGCATAATGTTCTCTAAGTAGAGAACACAGGGGACCCTTGATCAACAGCCCCAACAGAGTGCCATGGCAGTGGGCACTGGGCAAGGGACAGCCCGTCAAAGCAGTGAATGCCCACTCCCCCACCCCACGGGTTGTTTCTGTGGCTTTGGGCAAAGTGTATAACGTCCTATGCCCCGATTTCTTTAACTGGAACATAGAGAAATGATAATGCCTAGTCCCAAGAATTGTCTTAAAGATCCAGTGAAATGATACCACGTGAGACACTTAGCGTGGTGTTTGGTATATAGTAACTGACTCAAATGTTAGCTATTAATATGGATAATAATGCTGACTATAATTACCAATCATTATTGTCTATTATTAGAATATAGTTGTACATTAGAGCTCTTGATAATCACTTTCATGTTGACCTAATATATTAAGTATCAGCTGTTCTAGGAGGGGAAAAGATGTTTCACAGTAAGGGAATATAAGCAGGACAATTTTTTATCACCAGTTTGCTTTGAATAACACAAGCTGGTTACAGTTATCCTTACTTTTTTTTTTTTTCTGCCTTTCTCTTATAAAGCTACCTATCATTGGATTTAAGGAGCACTCTAAATCCTGAACAATCTCATCTGGAAATCCTTACCTCAATTATACATCTGCAAAGAGCACCCCCCTTTCCAAATAAGGTCCCAGTCATAGGTTCGCCAGACTGGGATCTGTGGCCCGACTGGGCGGCAGAGCAGTGAGCATCTGTCATTTCTAGTCTGTATCACGGGGGCGTGGGCTGTGCCAGCAAGAAGGCGCAGAAAGGGGAATGATTGGTGGGTAGGAAATGAACAAGACCTGCTGCGGTTGCAAAAAATTAGGAAACAAAATTACGATATTCCTCCTTCTCTCTCTCTCTTCTATGCCCCCGTATCCTTCAGGAAAAGGATTCTGGTTGGTCCTTCTCAGGCCTTAAATGACCACCTCCAGCTAAGCGACTGTCCAGCTGACAAGTCCTCACTCCCACCCCCGCCACAGCTGGCTGCCCGCTTCCCCATCTCACCCAGATGGGCTCAGACCCCCTCAGGAGCTCAACCCTTCTTGCCCTGCAGTGAACTCACCTCCTGAAGGCATAATGTTCTCTAAGTAGAGAACACAGGGGACCCTTGATCAACAGCCCCAACAGAGTGCCATGGCAGTGGGCACTGGGCAAGGGACAGCCCGTCAAAGCAGTGAATGCCCACTCCCCCACCCCACGGGTTGTTTCTGTGGCTTTGGGCAAAGTGTATAACGTCCTATGCCCCGATTTCTTTAACTGGAACATAGAGAAATGATAATGCCTAGTCCCAAGAATTGTCTTAAAGATCCAGTGAAATGATAACACGTGAGACACTTAGCGTGGTGTTTGGTATATAGTAACTGACTCAAATGTTAGCTATTAATATGGATAATAATGCTGACTATAATTACCAATCATTATTGTCTATTATTAGAATATAGTTGTACATTAGAGCTCTTGATAATCACTTTCATGTTGACCTAATATATTAAGTATCAGCTGTTCTAGGAGGGGAAAAGATGTTTCACAGTAAGGGAATATAAGCAGGACAATTTTTTATCACCAGTTTGCTTTGAATAACACAAGCTGGTTACAGTTATCCTTACTTTTTTTTTTTTTCTGCCTTTCTCTTATAAAGCTACCTATCATTGGATTTAAGGAGCACTCTAAATCCTGAACAATCTCATCTGGAAATCCTTACCTCAATTATACATCTGCAAAGAGCACCCCCCTTTCCAAATAAGGTCCCAGTCATAGGTTCTGGGGGATTAGAAAAACATCTTTTGAGGGTTATCATTAAACCTACTCCAAGCACCTTGAAAAGCTGCTTATCAGCTGCCCATAAAGTGAAACATAAACTAACCATGTGACTCAGAAATCTCGCTCCGAAGTATTTGCTCATGCGAAATAAAAACACACGCCCAGAAGCTTCCCTGGTGGTCCAGTGGGTAAGGACACCGCCTTGCAGTGCAAGGGGCACCGATTCGATCCTGGCCTGGGAAGATTCCACTTGCCGTGGAGTGGCTGGACCGATGTGTCCAACTACCGAACCAGAGCTCTGGAGTGCATGTGCCCAGAGCCGGTGCTCTGCAGTGAGAGAGGCCACTGCGATGGGAAGCCCACACAGGCCAAAAAAGAACAAAGATGGAAATAGATGAAAGACCAATAGAAGTGGCCAAAAAAACCCACACCACATCCACACCAATACTCAGAGCAACTTTATCCATCACAGTCCCAGTCTGGAAAACTAGGAACAATGGAAACTGTCCAACAGGAGTGGATAAGCAAACCGTGTGTTGGTAGGATGGAATGCTATTCATCAATGAAAAGAACTACCTACTGCTATGTATAACACCACAGGTAAACCTCAAAAACGTGTTTTGTGAAAGAGGTCAGGCAGAAAAGAGTACAAGCTGTATAATTCCATTTCTATGAAATTGTAGACGAGAGAATGTGTGTTAAGTCACTTCAGTCATGTCCGACTCTTTGTGACCCTATGGACCGAAGAGATTCTCCAGACCGGAATACTGGAGGGAGTTGCTTTTCCTTCCTCCAAGGAATCATCCCGACTCAGGGATCAAACCTGCAGCTCTCAGTCTCTTGCATTAGCAGGCAGGTTCTTTACCACTAGCGCCACCTAGTAAGACCAGGAAAATATTAATCTATCAAGATAGAAGTCAGGGGCTTCCCTGGTGGTCCACTGGGTAAAGAATCCATCTTACAGTGCAAGGGGAACCGGTTCGATCCCCGCCCCGAGAAGATCCCACCTGCCGTGGAGCAGCTGGACCGGTGTGCCCGATTATAAGCCAGTGCTCTGTAGCACAAGCGCTCAGAGCCAGTGCTGTGCAATGAGAGAGGCCACTGCAATGGGAGGCTCACACAGGCCAAAGAATAAAGATGGATGAGAATGAATAAATAAAAAAACAATAAAAGAGGCCAAAACATTAAAAAAAATTAAAAAGCAATAAAAGAGAGAAGTCAGATTAGGGTTGCCTGAGGCCAAGGGAGTAGGAATGGGGATTGATTACATATGGGTCCAGAGGAACCTTTTTTGTTTTTTATAAGAAATGCTCTGACTTAAAAAAAATATATATGTCTTTATTACGTGGCTGCACTGGGTCTTTGTTGCTTCGAGGGCTTTTCTCTGGGTGCAAAGAACAGAGGCTGCTCTAGTTGTGGCTTGAGATCTTCTCAGCCTGGTGTCCTGTCTTGTGGGGCACAAGTTCCAAGGCACAAGGGCTTTAGCAGTTGTGGCTGGTGGGCTCAGTCGTGGCAGCTCACAGGCTCTAGAGCTCAGGCTCAACAGTGCGGTGCATGGGCACAGCTGCTCTGAGGTGTGTGAGATCTTCCCGGACCAGGGACTGAATCCGTGTCTCCTGCACTGATCCCCTAGGGAAGCCGGGAACTATTCTATATCTTGATTGTGGCCATATGTTGTACAGACTTGTCAAACCTCACAGGATAAGCCACTTAAAATGGGTGCATTGTTTTAAATTATGGTAAAATACATAACATGAAGTTTACGGTCTTCATGCTTTTGAAGGTTCAGTGCAGTGGTGTTCAATATATTCACATTGTTGTACAACCTATCTCCAGCACTTTTTTTTATCTTGCAAAAATGGAAATTTTATATTCATTAAACAACTCCTCACCGCTCACACCCTCCCGGCCTCGGCCTGGCAACCACCAGTCAGCGGAATCAAACCTGCAGCTCTCATCTCTTGCATTAGCAGGCATTCTTTAGTACTAGCACCACCTAGTAAGACCAGGAAAATATTAATCTATCAAGATAGAAGTCAGGGGCTTCCCTGGTGGTCCACTGGGTAAAGAATCCATCTTACAGTGCAAGGGGAACCGGTTCGATCCCCGCCCCGAGAAGATCCCACCTGCCGTGGAGCAGCTGGACCGGTGTGCCCGATTATAAGCCAGTGCTCTGTAGCACAAGCGCTCAGAGCCAGTGCTGTGCAATGAGAGAGGCCACTGCAATGGGAGGCTCACACAGGCCAAAGAATAAAGATGGATGAGAATGAATAAATAAAAAAACAATAAAAGAGGCCAAAACATTAAAAAAAATTAAAAAGCAATAAAAGAGAGAAGTCAGATTAGGGTTGCCTGAGGCCAAGGGAGTAGGAATGGGGATTGATTACATATGGGTCCAGAGGAACCTTTTTTGTTTTTTATAAGAAATGCTCTGACTTAAAAAAAATATATATGTCTTTATTACGTGGCTGCACTGGGTCTTTGTTGCTTCGAGGGCTTTTCTCTGGGTGCAAAGAACAGAGGCTGCTCTAGTTGTGGCTTGAGATCTTCTCAGCCTGGTGTCCTGTCTTGTGGGGCACAAGTTCCAAGGCACAAGGGCTTTAGCAGTTGTGGCTGGTGGGCTCAGTCGTGGCAGCTCACAGGCTCTAGAGCTCAGGCTCAACAGTGCGGTGCATGGGCACAGCTGCTCTGAGGTGTGTGAGATCTTCCCGGACCAGGGACTGAATCCGTGTCTCCTGCACTGATCCCCTAGGGAAGCCGGGAACTATTCTATATCTTGATTGTGGCCATATGTTGTACAGACTTGTCAAACCTCACAGGATAAGCCACTTAAAATGGGTGCATTGTTTTAAATTATGGTAAAATACACATAACATGAAGTTTACGGTCTTCATGCTTTTGAAGGTTCAGTGCAGTGGTGTTCAATATATTCACATTGTTGTACAACCTATCTCCAGCACTTTTTTTTATCTTGCAAAAATGGAAATTTTATATTCATTAAACAACTCCTCACCGCTCCACACCCTCCCGGCCTCGGCCCCTGGCAACCACCAGTCAGCGGAATCATACAGTGTTTTCCTTCAGTCGCAACAAATATCCCACACGAATGCAGGGTGTTAATAATAGAGGGAATTAGGAGAGGGCGTATTTAGGGAGTGTGGAATTAGGGTAAAGCATTCCCATTAGGGTAACAGGAACTTTCTGTACTTTTAGTTCAATTTTTTCTGTAAACCTGAAACTGCTTTTTTGAAAAGCCTATTAATTTCTTCTGAACATAACAGATGGCAATCAGGCAAGAACCCCAGGCGTCTATTATGTGGGTCTGTGGTGCAGTAGGTGTCCGCTCTAGCTATAGTTTGCACGTCTGCGGGGGGTTATGGGGGTTGGAAAGGATAATAAAGGTGAATGCCCTCTGGACATTGAAGTGTCTGAGTCCAAGGTCGTTCCTCACTCCTGGGCAGAGTTTCTTTCTACGATACTGATAACGGTCTCTAGACCTCGCCTTTGACTGCTGAAACAGAGAGATGTAACCAACCAAGAGTGGCTCGTCAGTGACGTCACCAGTCACCAAGGCCTCCAAGGGCCCAGCACACCGTGGCGCCCTCTGGCGGGGAGAAAAGGGAAGCGGTCTCTGAGAGCGGGCCAATCCGGTCCTCTGACTTTGGCCAAGTTCCAGTGCCCGATGCAACACTCCTCAGGCACCCTGGCGACTCAAGTCACTCTCCATCTCCAGAAACCCGTCCAGGCGACAGAAATCCTGAGAGGAAGGAACAAGAGTTGCCCGATGCTAGAGCTCAGGCTCAACAGTGCGGTGCATGGGCACAGCTGCTCTGAGGTGTGTGAGATCTTCCCGGACCAGGGACTGAATCCGTGTCTCCTGCACTGATCCCCTAGGGAAGCCGGGAACTATTCTATATCTTGATTGTGGCCATATGTTGTACAGACTTGTCAAACCTCACAGGATAAGCCACTTAAAATGGGTGCATTGTTTTAAATTATGGTAAAATACATAACATGAAGTTTACGGTCTTCATGCTTTTGAAGGTTCAGTGCAGTGGTGTTCAATATATTCACATTGTTGTACAACCTATCTCCAGCACTTTTTTTTATCTTGCAAAAATGGAAATTTTATATTCATTAAACAACTCCTCACCGCTCCACACCCTCCCGGCCTCGGCCCCTGGCAACCACCAGTCAGCGGAATCATACAGTGTTTTCCTTCAGTCGCAACAAATATCCCACACGAATGCAGGGTGTTAATAATAGAGGGAATTAGGAGAGGGCGTATTTAGGGAGTGTGGAATTAGGGTAAAGCATTCCCATTAGGGTAACAGGAACTTTCTGTACTTTTAGTTCAATTTTTTCTGTAAACCTGAAACTGCTTTTTTGAAAAGCCTATTAATTTCTTCTGAACATAACAGATGGCAATCAGGCAAGAACCCCAGGCGTCTATTATGTGGGTCTGTGGTGCAGTAGGTGTCCGCTCTAGCTATAGTTTGCACGTCTGCGGGGGGTTATGGGGGTTGGAAAGGATAATAAAGGTGAATGCCCTCTGGACATTGAAGTGTCTGAGTCCAAGGTCGTTCCTCACTCCTGGGCAGAGTTTCTTTCTACGATACTGATAACGGTCTCTAGACCTCGCCTTTGACTGCTGAAACAGAGAGATGTAACCAACCAAGAGTGGCTCGTCAGTGACGTCACCAGTCACCAAGGCCTCCAAGGGCCCAGCACACCGTGGCGCCCTCTGGCGGGGAGAAAAGGGAAGCGGTCTCTGAGAGCGGGCCAATCCGGTCCTCTGACTTTGGCCAAGTTCCAGTGCCCGATGCAACACTCCTCAGGCACCCTGGCGACTCAAGTCACTCTCCATCTCCAGAAACCCGTCCAGGCGACAGAAATCCTGAGAGGAAGGAAAGATCAAGAGGTTCTGGCATCCAATCGGATACAGGCATTAACTCAACAGCCGTCCAATCAGATGAGCAGAACCAACCAAAGCGCGCAGGCATCCAATTAGACCGAGTAGAGTTGCCATGACAACGCGAATCTCCAGAGGGTTTGCCTAGTCCCTGAGCTTGGACGCTTGAGCGCCCCCTGGCGCTCAGCAACGCTGCGCCGGGTACCCGGGCAAGCGCGTGCTTGTTGAAGGCAGCTCGTAAGGCAGGGCAGAGCCCCGGGAGATCACTGGGTACCAAGCTGGTCCCTGGGGCGCAGGGGCTCCAAGGCGAGTTCGCGTGAGCTCCTGCGAGCCCGCTGGCGGCTCCTGCACACTTTCTCCAGTGCAGTGGTTAGTGCGCATGCACCTGGGTTCCTTTTTTCTTCTTTTACCTTGAGGGAGCGAATAAGGAGGAAAGGGTCTGAGGCAGGTGTCAAACCAGAGGCACAAGGGGAATGGTCGGGCTGACGGACTGACAGATGGACAGGGGCGGGGAGCGTCTGTCCCAGAAAAGGCCTAGGAGACGATGCGGCTCCATGAAATTCTTGTTGAAGGACAGAGCACATGCTTTGCTGGCCCTTGAACATGGACTTGGTCTGCCTCTTGTGTTATCCAGTATTGGTTCCAGGGAACGGGGGAGTGCTTGGCACGTTGGAGGGACAGAAAGAAAGTCAGAAAAGCTGGAGGGGGCCTAGTGAACGAGGAGGGAGAGGAACTCAAAATGGAGGCCGAGAGGCAGGGGCCCAATTGTATAGGGCCTGAGGGTCACGGGAAGATGCTTCCATTTTATCCGAAGGGGAAAGAGAGGCCGTGAGCCAGCTAGGCCAGAATGCAAGAGCTTCTACATATATTTGCTCTGCATCTCGGGCAAATCACCATGCCACTCAGATTCTTTCCCAAGTGTGGGAAAAGAAAGAGTCCAGGAAGGAGATACAGGAGATGGTGAATTTTCTTCTATCTGATACCTTCCCTCCAGTGGATCCCAAAAGAGAGGTTGAGAGTTCCTTCAGAGAAGTGAAGACTGAAGTTATTCCAAACAGCCTTTTGCACCTTCTACAGAGAGCTCCACCTTCAATTCCTCTATCCAGTCATTTGTCTGTGACCCAGAGCTCCTCTTCAGGAATGGACAGGGGGATCCCGGACTCCTTAAAGACTGTCTCCTTCCCTTTCATGTCTCAGGGGCAGTCTGTTTACAACTAAGCCCGACTCTATAACCTGGGGCCAGACTACAGGGGGGTCAATTGTATATACACAAAGGTTTGTCCACAAGTGTTTGTCTCTAGGGAAAGGGTTTCTAGCTCATCAGATTCTCAAAGGATTATTTCACTTGCAAAAGACAAAACTCCCATTCAGATGGGCTGGGAAAAAAAGAAAAAAAGGGAAAAGGGATTGCTATTGCCTCATCTAAATGAAAGTCGTGGCCACCCCAAAACTTTAAGCACAAATCCAGACACTCACATGAGGTCATCTGGGTGTCTCTGGTCAGTCCTGATTTCTGGTCAGCCCTGATTTCTTCTGATCGGCTTCATCTTCACATGGTCTCTCCCTTCCTGGTGAAAGGACCTTGTGATGATATTGGAAGTGCAAGTCTCTTAGTTGTGTCTGACTCTGTGTGACCCGTGGACTGTAGCCCGCCAGGCTCCTCTGTCCATGGGATTCTCCAGGCAACAATACTGGAGTGGGTTGCCATTTCCTTCTCCAGAGCATCTTCCCAACCCAGGGATGGTCTGACTCATGTGTACCGGGAAGCTCTGTGATTAGTATTGGTTCCAGGGAACGGGGAGTGCTTGGCACGTTGGAGGACAGAAAGAAAGTCAGAAAAGCTGGAGGGGCCTAGTGACGAGGAGGAGAGGAACTCAAAATGGAGGCCGAGGCAGGGGCCCAATTGTATAGGGCCTGAGGGTCACGGGAAGATGCTTCCATTTTATCCGAAGGGGAAAGAGAGGCCGTGAGCCAGCTAGGCCAGAATGCAAGAGCTTCTACATATATTTGCTCTGCATCTCGGGCAAATCACCATGCCACTCAGATTCTTTCCCAAGTGTGGGAAAAGAAAGAGTCCAGGAAGGAGATACAGGAGATGGTGAATTTTCTTCTATCTGATACCTTCCCTCCAGTGGATCCCAAAAGAGAGGTTGAGAGTTCCTTCAGAGAAGTGAAGACTGAAGTTATTCCAAACAGCCTTTTGCACCTTCTACAGAGAGCTCCACCTTCAATTCCTCTATCCAGTCATTTGTCTGTGACCCAGAGCTCCTCTTCAGGAATGGACAGGGGGATCCCGGACTCCTTAAAGACTGTCTCCTTCCCTTTCATGTCTCAGGGGCAGTCTGTTTACAACTAAGCCCGACTCTATAACCTGGGGCCAGACTACAGGGGGGTCAATTGTATATACACAAAGGTTTGTCCACAAGTGTTTGTCTCTAGGGAAAGGGTTTCTAGCTCATCAGATTCTCAAAGGATTATTTCACTTGCAAAAGACAAAACTCCCATTCAGATGGGCTGGGAAAAAAAGAAAAAAAGGAAGAGGGATTGCTATTGCCTCATCTAAATGAAAGTCGTGGCCACCCCAAAACTTTAAGCACAAATCCAGACACTCACATGAGGTCATCTGGGTGTCTCTGGTCAGTCCTGATTTCTGGTCAGCCCTGATTTCTTCTGATCGGCTTCATCTTCACATGGTCTCTCCCTTCCTGGTGAAAGGACCTTGTGATGATATTGGAAGTGCAAGTCTCTTAGTTGTGTCTGACTCTGTGTGACCCGTGGACTGTAGCCCGCCAGGCTCCTCTGTCCATGGGATTCTCCAGGCAACAATACTGGAGTGGGTTGCCATTTCCTTCTCCAGAGCATCTTCCCAACCCAGGGATCGAACCCAGGTCTCCTGCATTGCAGGCAGAGTCTTTATTGTCTGACCTCACCAGGGAAGCTCTGTGTGATTAGATTAGACCCACCTGAATAATCCCAGCTACTCTCCCTGTCTTTTTTTTCTTTTCTGGCTCCACCTCGCAGCATGTGGGATCTTAGTTCCCTGACCAAGGATTGAACTCACTCCCTCTACAGTGGAAGTTCAAAGACTCAACCACTGGAGTGCCAAGAAAGTCCCTAGTCTCCCTGTCTTAAAGTCAGCTGATTAGCGACTGCCTGACACAGTCACAGGTTCCGGAGCCTGGGGCATCTTCGGGGATCCATCATTCTGCAGGAGGGGTAGATGCTGAGGAAGCACCACCAGGCAGTCATCGCTGTCTGGCTGTGGGGCAAGAAACAAGGTTAGACTGAGGGGGGGCTGGGAAGGGAAGGGAAGGGAGTTAACATTGAAAGGAACACTTACTACCTCTCAGACGCCACTCTTGGGACTTTATATACATTATTGTTTGCTTTTTGTGACAATCCTGATAAGTAGAAACAAATATCCCCATTTTTACAAATGAAGAAACAGAAATTCAGAGTGATGGGTGGCTTGTGTCACCCGGCTGGTGGCAGAAGTGAGATCAGAAGTCAGGCCTGTCTGCCTCTCTCTAAAAAGTAAAAGTCGCTCAGTTGTGTCCAACTCTTTGTGACTCACGGGCAAGCCATGAATTCTCCAGGCAAGAATACTGGAGTGGGTAGTCTTTCCCTTCTCCAGGGGATCTTCCCAATCTAGGGATCGAACCCAGGTCTCCTACGTTGGAGGTAGATTCCTTACCATCTGAGCCACCAGGGAAACCCTAAGTGACATTTACAATAGAACCTTAGAGAGGAGACTTCCCTGGTGGTTCAGTGTTTGAGACTCTGGGCTCCCAAGGCAGGGGTGGTGGGGTGGGGGCATGGGTTCAATCCTTGGTCAGGGAACTAAGGTCCTTGGTGAGTGAACTAAGGTCCCACATGCTCCACAGCAAGGCCAAAATAAATAATTATTTTTTCAAAAAGAATGGGCAGATTTTTTTTTTTTTAAAGATGCAATATTTTGGAACTTTCCTGGCTGCCCAGTGGTTAAGACTCCATGCCTCCAATTCAGAGAGTGAGGCTTTGATCCCTAGTCAGTCAAGGAGCTAAGATCCCATGTGTTGGGTGGCACAACCAAAAAAAACCCAAAAAGATGTAATATTTTAAAAAATAGAACCTTAAGTTTGAATTCATAGTAGACATGTAATATATATTCATATGCATTTATTTCTCCCTTTTTAGAAAATTATATATGCTTTAAATGTACAAATAATGTATAACTAAAGTGTCCTTGCTTTTGTTTTTTCTTTTCCCCATCATTCCTCTTTTGTTTACACTTATTTTCATCCATATTTTATTCTTTGGCCTGTGTGGGCCTCCCATTATAGTGGTCTCTCTCATTGCAGAGCACTGGCTCTGAGCGCATGCATTCCAGAGCGCCAGCTCATAATTGGACACACCGGTCAGGCCTCTCTGGGTCCTGGCCATGGGATCTTCCCAGGAGGGATTGAACCAGTGCCCCTTGCACTGCAAGGAGGACCCTTTACCCACTGGACCACCAGAAAATCCCTCCTTGCTTTTTAATAACTGTGTAACAGATCAAGCTAGAGGCCTTTTGATCGCCTCTCTATAATCTCACTTTCTTCCCTGGAAGCAACCCTTATTATATGCTTACGGTGGGTCCGTCTAGATCCTTGCCTATAGCGTGTGCATAGATCTAGTTATGTAGTGAGTGCAGACTTATGTCTAGTAAATGAGTAGTATTGTTTGGAGCAAGCCTGTGAGTGTGTTTTAACATAAATGGGATCCTACTGTACATATTGTTCTGCAGCTTGCTTTTTTAACTCAACAATATGTCTTGGAAACCTATCCAGATTTATTTAAATAGCTCGGTACCATTTCTTTCAGGAGCCGCAGCGGTGTTCCAAAAAACTCGTGTTTCTTTAGCCGTTCTCCTGTTGCAGGACATTTGGGTTATTTCTGGTTCCTTTGCTCTTACAATGTTGCTGTGAACATCTTTATATAGGTTTCCTCAGGTGCGTGTATGTTCCCTTAGGGTCAATAGGGAGAGATAGAATGATCAGGTTATGTGGGTATATTCATTTTAATTCTCATAAACACCTTTTAATTCCTTTTTTTGGCTGCCCAGTGGTTAAGACTCCATGCCTCCAATTCAGAGAGTGAGGCTTTGATCCCTAGTCAGTCAAGGAGCTAAGATCCCATGTGTTGGGTGGCACAACCAAAAAAAACCCAAAAAGATGTAATATTTTAAAAAATAGAACCTTAAGTTTGAATTCATAGTAGACATGTAATATATATTCATATGCATTTATTTCTCCCTTTTTAGAAAATTATATATGCTTTAAATGTACAAATAATGTATAACTAAAGTGTCCTTGCTTTTGTTTTTTCTTTTCCCCATCATTCCTCTTTTGTTTACACTTATTTTCATCCATATTTTATTCTTTGGCCTGTGTGGGCCTCCCATTATAGTGGTCTCTCTCATTGCAGAGCACTGGCTCTGAGCGCATGCATTCCAGAGCGCCAGCTCATAATTGGACACACCGGTCAGGCCTCTCTGGGTCCTGGCCATGGGATCTTCCCAGGAGGGATTGAACCAGTGCCCCTTGCACTGCAAGGAGGACCCTTTACCCACTGGACCACCAGAAAATCCCTCCTTGCTTTTTAATAACTGTGTAACAGATCAAGCTAGAGGCCTTTTGATCGCCTCTCTATAATCTCACTTTCTTCCCTGGAAGCAACCCTTATTATATGCTTACGGTGGGTCCGTCTAGATCCTTGCCTATAGCGTGTGCATAGATCTAGTTATGTAGTGAGTGCAGACTTATGTCTAGTAAATGAGTAGTATTGTTTGGAGCAAGCCTGTGAGTGTGTTTTAACATAAATGGGATCCTACTGTACATATTGTTCTGCAGCTTGCTTTTTTAACTCAACAATATGTCTTGGAAACCTATCCAGATTTATTTAAATAGCTCGGTACCATTTCTTTCAGGAGCCGCAGCGGTGTTCCAAAAAACTCGTGTTTCTTTAGCCGTTCTCCTGTTGCAGGACATTTGGGTTATTTCTGGTTCCTTTGCTCTTACAATGTTGCTGTGAACATCTTTATATAGGTTTCCTCAGGTGCGTGTATGTTCCCTTAGGGTCAATAGGGAGAGATAGAATGATCAGGTTATGTGGGTATATTCATTTTAATTCTCATAAACACTCCCTGTAACTTTCAACTTTCGCTATATAAGGAGCATGAAGAGTTCAGCAACTTCAAATAACCCTGTGCTGGTTAACGGAGCCTTGCTTGTCTCTGCGGTGACTGCCGGCCTGGCTGGCTCAGGTCTGTTCCGGGTGCCTCATTCGAGGGCCCAGACCAAGGAGGGTCAACTACTACAGCAGGCATTGGCCAAGGCAAGCCACACGACTACACACAGGCTTAAGGGGCAGGGATGAGGTGTTGACTAGGGCAAGGAGGTAGAGTGGGCAAACCAGTGTTGACTTCTGCACGCCCTAGGACAGAGAGCGTCCCACACCCTATCAACACTTCCACACTGGTCATCTTAGTTTCGGGTAGTCTTGTGGGAGATATGTATGTTGACTTTCTCTTTTGCAAAATGCTTTTATGGCTACTTCCAGCCAAGGGGCAGCACAATGCAGAGGAAAAGGCTCCAGGTTGAGGGACTTCCTTGGTGGCGCAGGGGATAAGAATCTACCTGTCAACACAGGGGACAGGGGTTCAATCCCTAGTCTGGGAAGATTCCACATACCACGGAGCAACGAAGCCGGTGGGCCTAGAGCCTGTGCTCTGCAGCAAAAGAAGCCACCACAGTGAGAAGCCCGTGCACCACAACAAAGCCCCAGCACAGCCAAAAAAAAAAAAAGCACCAGGTGGGAATCAAAAGAGTCTGCCACAACAAAAAAACTCTGTAAAAGTTAGGGCTTCCCCTGGTGGTGCAGTGGGTAAGGACACCGCCTTGCAGTGCAAGGGGCGCCGGTTAGATCCCTGGCCTGGGAAGGTCCCACATGCCGCGGAGCGGCTGGACTGATGCGTCCAATTACCGAGCCGGAGCTCTGGAGAGCATACGCCCAGAGCCGGAGCTCTGCAGCGACAGACGCCACCGCAATGGGGGGCCCACAGGAGCCAAAGAACAAGGACGGATGAGGGTGGAGAAATGGAAGACCGATGGAAGTGGCCCGTCTGCTCCCCTCCCTCCCCAACTCGACCTCCGCCCAAAATAATAAATAAATAAATAAATCTTAAAAAAAAAAACTCTGTAAAAGTTAAAAGTAAAATAAAGGTTTAAAAAAAGAAGAAAAAAAGAGTCTGTCCTGCGTGGGAGGGGAGTGTGGGGCACGGCTGAGTCCCTTCGCTGTCCACCTGAAGCTATCACATTGTACACCAGCTATACTCCATATAAAATTTAAAGTTTTTTTTTTAATGGTGTCACCTAGATTTCTCCACTGTGTAAGGTACCTTTTCTCGTTTATAAATAAAGAACATCTCATTGAAGTGAGGAAAAAAAAAAAAGAACCTGCCACTAATTAGCCCTCTTGCCATCCCTGTGATTTCAGAGTTGCTTCCTTTGTACCGATCTCAGCTTCTCCACTCGTCAATGGAACACAGGACTCAGAGCTGCAGGTCTGAGCCCCAGGAGCTTTGCGTGCCTGTTTTATGGGACTTTGAACAAATCACTTAATCGCCCCTAGCTGTGATTATTTCAGTTGTAGAGCAGAGTCGATAAACTCTGCCTTCCCTACTTCTTGCAACACGGTTCTTCTAAAAGGAAGTATACACAATCAGTGTCGATATATGAAAGGTCGCCGATTCAACTCTTCCATTTTATTGATTTATTTATTGGCCACCCTGGGGAGCATTTGGGACTTTTGTTCACCAACCAGGGATCCAACCCATGACCCCTGAAGTGGAAGCTCAGAATCCTCATCACTGGACACCCTGGGAAGTCCAACTCCTTCATTTTAGAGTTAAGTAAACTGCCAACTCCTAGAGGGGAAATGAGAGTGGGCCGAGCTGTATGAGAAAAGAGAGCAGGTGATTCCTCACAATGCCCATCACTTCTGTTACACTTAACAACTAAGAGAACTCCAGTGAAAACTGACTTAAGCAAAAAAAAGGGGGGGGGAATAGCACCTATTTCTTGGTTCACATAACTGGAAAGTTCAAGACAAGGTCCAGCATCAGGAATGGCTGAATCAGGCACTCTGACATCACTGTTGGGGCACAGCTCCCCATTTCTCCCATCTGTTTTCCTCCATGTGGCCTTCATGCTCAGGCTTCTCCTCTAGGGCAGGGACACCAGGTGTCGAATAGGAAGATTACAAAACAACAACAAAAGGCTCCTGGGATGGACCAATGACTGAACCCACTAACTCTGGATAGTTACATTTCAAAAATGGCACCCTTTCCAGTGCCTGGCCCAGTCCTGAAACTCGGATGTAGGTTTGGCAGGAGGAGCAGAGGCTGGCCGTGTGCAGAGCACAGATTGCCCGAGCCTGTGCAGCTGTCCGGAGGGAAAGCAGGGTGGCACCTGGCCCCTCCAGGTCTCATTTCTACCAGCAAAGCCACCCCAGGATCAAGGCAAGTAACCCCAGAAAAGGCCCTGAGGGTGGCAGACGCGAGGTCTACGTCGTGTGTGTGTGTGTGTGTGTGCTCAGGCGTGTCTGACTCCTTGCGACACCATGGACTCTAGCCCGCATAAACATACAGACCAGATACAGGTTCAAGAATGTTCACGGCAGCATTATTCCAGAGTGGGTGAGAATAACTGGAGTGGGTTGCCATGCCCTCCTCCAGGGGATCTTCCCCACCCAGAGAACGAACGTGAGTCTCCTGCATTGCAGGGGGCTGCTTTATTTCAGAGCTTCCCTTGTAGCTCAGCGGGTTAAGAATCAGTCTGCCATGCAGGAGACCCTGGTTCGATCCCTGGGTGGGAAGATCCCATGAAGAAGGAAAGGCCACCCACTCCGATATTCTTCCCTGGAGAATTCCATGGCTCAGCCTTGAGTCCCAAGGAATCGGATTTGACTGAGCGATGCTCACTTTCTTTACTGCTGAGCCATCAGGAAAGCCCATAGGTCATGAAGATTCTTCTGATCCCTAGGGTGGGTTAGCAGCACTGAAATCTCAGAATAAACGAAGGACAAGGGCGAATTCCCAGTGGAAATTCCATTGCTATTACTAGAAAGAGGAGGAACTCCTTGCCAGGCTGACAAGACAACAGAGACCCACGACACTCCCTCAAGGAGGCTGCAGTCTAGCCAGGGCCATAAACAAGCAGGTCCAGCATCAGGTGTGAATGGGCATCAGCTCCATTTCTCCCATCTGTTTTCCTCCATGTGGCCTTCATGCTCAGGCTTCTCCTCTAGGGCAGGGACACCAGGTGTCGAATAGGAAGATTACAAAACAACAACAAAAGGCTCCTGGGATGGACCAATGACTGAACCCACTAACTCTGGATAGTTACATTTCAAAAATGGCACCCTTTCCAGTGCCTGGCCCAGTCCTGAAACTCGGATGTAGGTTTGGCAGGAGGAGCAGAGGCTGGCCGTGTGCAGAGCACAGATTGCCCGAGCCTGTGCAGCTGTCCGGAGGGAAAGCAGGGTGGCACCTGGCCCCTCCAGGTCTCATTTCTACCAGCAAAGCCACCCCAGGATCAAGGCAAGTAACCCCAGAAAAGGCCCTGAGGGTGGCAGACGCGAGGTCTACGTCGTGTGTGTGTGTGTGTGTGTGCTCAGGCGTGTCTGACTCCTTGCGACACCATGGACTCTAGCCCGCATAAACATACAGACCAGATACAGGTTCAAGAATGTTCACGGCAGCATTATTCCAGAGTGGGTGAGAATAACTGGAGTGGGTTGCCATGCCCTCCTCCAGGGGATCTTCCCCACCCAGAGAACGAACGTGAGTCTCCTGCATTGCAGGGGGCTGCTTTATTTCAGAGCTTCCCTTGTAGCTCAGCGGGTTAAGAATCAGTCTGCCATGCAGGAGACCCTGGTTCGATCCCTGGGTGGGGAAGATCCCATGAAGAAGGGAAAGGCCACCCACTCCGATATTCTTCCCTGGAGAATTCCATGGCTCAGCCTTGAGTCCCAAGGAATCGGACTTGACTGAGCGATGCTCACTTTCTTTACTGCTGAGCCATCAGGAAAGCCCATAGGTCATGAAGATTCTTCTGATCCCTAGGGTGGGTTAGCAGCACTGAAATCTCAGAATAAACGAAGGACAAGGGCGAATTCCCAGTGGAAATTCCATTGCTATTACTAGAAAGAGGAGGAACTCCTTGCCAGGCTGACAAGACAACAGAGACCCACGACACTCCCTCAAGGAGGCTGCAGTCTAGCCAGGGGAGCCATAAACAAGCAGATTAACTAGAGGCTTGAAAGTTGGATTTGGAAGAGCACAGATGGTCTCTATGCCGACTCCGGTGAAGCAGGCTCAGCACCTCGAAAGCAGCGTGAGCTTCACAAGGACAAGTGCTTTGTTCCTCACCCTTTCCTTCATGGCTGTATCCCCAGCCAGCAGCACAGACCTGAGTCCACACGTGAGATGAACAAATGAATGAATGAATGATAAATAGGTAGGGCCAGAAGGATTTAAAATGAAAACAACAGGATACCAGTACAGTGACATCCCCAGGATCACAGCCCTCTAGTAATTTTTAACATGTAGGTTTTCCAACTTGGCTTTTACAAAGGATGCTATGATACACATCTTTGCATGCGTATTTTTGTCTACCTCTCTGATTATTTCTTTTTTTGAGCAGTCTTTTGTTTCATTTTATTATATATATATTTTTTGCCTCTAAGTCATCGTTTATCTTTCATCCATCTTTATTCTTTGGCCTGTATGGGCCTCCCATCGCAAAGGCCTCTCTCGTCACAGAGCACCGGCTCTGGGCACATGCACGCCAGAGTGCTGGCTCGTAATTGGACACACTGGTCCAGCTGCTCCGTGGCACGTGGGCTCTTCCAGAGCCAGGGGTTGAACCGGTGCCCCTTGAGTTGCAAGGTGGACTCTTTACCCACTGGACCACCAGGGAAGACCCTTATTTTATTTTTGATTGGAGGATAATTACTTTACAATATTATGATGGTTTCTGCCATACATCCACATGAATCCGCCGTAGGTACACATATGCCCCCTCCCTCTTAAACCTCCCTCCCAAATTATTTCTTTAATATACGTCCCCAGGAGTTGAATTACTGGGTGATTAAGAAAAACGCAGCAAAAGTTAAAATGACTTTTCCCATTAACTGTTTTGTTTCTGTTCCTTTTGATAAGACCCAAAGGCATAGCATTAAAACAACTTAGTGATTTTTTTTCCCATTAGAGGAGCAAAAAGATGTTTTAAGGTTCTACTGAATGCTGGTGAGAATACAGCAGAAAGACATTTGTGCCCATACTCCGTGTCAGAATGTAAACTGCCACCGCCCTTTCGGAAAGCAAGTTGTCACTAGATGTCAGCGCAAGAAAAGTGTTCATGCTCTCACAGCCTGAGAATCCACCCGCAAGCCAAACAGAGACTCATACACAGCGAGGTTCATCATGATGTTATTTATAATGGTTTTCTAAAAATGAAATTACCAGCAGATTCAATTAGAAAGGAATGGTGAACTCTCTGCTATATCTACTCAATAGAATATTACACAGCCATTTAAAATGACATATAGAAGAATACGTATTAGCACGGAAATGCTGGCGAGGCAATGGTCAGTGAACAAAAGCAGAATGCTCGCAACTTATCTGCAGTGTGAAGGTAACTGTGCTGTTAGAGACTGTGGAAATGCACCAAACTGTTACGGAGTAGTTTGGAGGGTGAACCTCTTTCTAAACTTCTCTCTTTTCCGCTTGTACCCTCAGACTCATTGTGGCAAACAGCATAAAGAGGCCCATGTCCTAATCCCTGGAGTTATGCAGCGAAAGGGACTTTGCAGATATGATGAAGTTAAGAGTCTTGAAAAAGAGAGGAGGGACTTTCCTGGTGGTCCAGGGGCTAAAACTCCACGTTCCACATACAGGGGGCCAGGGTTCCATCCCCGGTTGGGGAATTAGATCCTGCATGCAGCAACTAAGAGTTCACAGGGCCGAACTAACGACCCCATATGCTGCCACTAAGGCCTGGTGCCGCCAAGTAAATAAGTAAATAGAAACAGAGAGGATATCCTGGATTATCCAGTGGGACCTGGTGTAATCCCAAGGGTCTGCAGGGAGCCAGAGGATCAGAGTCACAGAAGGCCATGTGTCAATGGAAGCAGAGGGTGGGGTGAGGCGAGGCCGCAAGCCAAGGGATGCTCACGCCCCTGGAAGCTGGAAAGGCCTATGACACAGAATCTCCCTTCAGCCTCCAGAAGGAACACGCCTTGATTCCTTGAGCCCAGCAAGACTGCTTTGGAACTTCTGATCTCCCAGAAGAGTGAGAGAACAAACCTGTACCTTTCAAGCCACTAAATTTATGGTAGTTTGTTATAGCTGCCATAGAAGACGAATGCAGTCTTGAATTACTTTACTTTGAAAAGTAACTACTTTAAATATATGTAATGTAGGGCTTCCCTGTTGGCTCAGTGGGAGAGAACCCGGCTGCCAGTGAGGGAGACATGAGTTTGATCCCTGATCCAGCAGGATCCCATCTGCTTCATACACAGCGAGGTTCATTTGTTTTATGGTTTTCTAAAATGAAATTACCAGCAGATTCAATTAGAAAGGAATGGTGAACTCTCTGCTATATCTACTCAATAGAATATTACACAGCCATTTAAAATGACATATAGAAGAATACGTATTAGCACGGAAATGCTGGCGAGGCAATGGTCAGTGAACAAAAGCAGAATGCTCGCAACTTATCTGCAGTGTGAAGGTAACTGTGCTGTTAGAGACTGTGGAAATGCACCAAACTGTTACGGAGTAGTTTGGAGGGTGAACCTCTTTCTAAACTTCTCTCTTTTCCGCTTGTACCCTCAGACTCATTGTGGCAAACAGCATAAAGAGGCCCATGTCCTAATCCCTGGAGTTATGCAGCGAAAGGGACTTTGCAGATATGATGAAGTTAAGAGTCTTGAAAAAGAGAGGAGGGACTTTCCTGGTGGTCCAGGGGCTAAAACTCCACGTTCCACATACAGGGGGCCAGGGTTCCATCCCCGGTTGGGGAATTAGATCCTGCATGCAGCAACTAAGAGTTCACAGGGCCGAACTAACGACCCCATATGCTGCCACTAAGGCCTGGTGCCGCCAAGTAAATAAGTAAATAGAAACAGAGAGGATATCCTGGATTATCCAGTGGGACCTGGTGTAATCCCAAGGGTCTGCAGGGAGCCAGAGGATCAGAGTCACAGAAGGCCATGTGTCAATGGAAGCAGAGGGTGGGGTGAGGCGAGGCCGCAAGCCAAGGGATGCTCACGCCCCTGGAAGCTGGAAAGGCCTATGACACAGAATCTCCCTTCAGCCTCCAGAAGGAACACGCCTTGATTCCTTGAGCCCAGCAAGACTGCTTTGGAACTTCTGATCTCCCAGAAGAGTGAGAGAACAAACCTGTACCTTTCAAGCCACTAAATTTATGGTAGTTTGTTATAGCTGCCATAGAAGACGAATGCAGTCTTGAATTACTTTACTTTGAAAAGTAACTACTTTAAATATATGTAATGTAGGGCTTCCCTGTTGGCTCAGTGGGAGAGAACCCGGCTGCCAGTGAGGGAGACATGAGTTTGATCCCTGATCCAGCAGGATCCCATCTGCTTCAGAGCAACTAAACTTGTGCGCTACAACTGTTGAGCCTGTGCTGTGAAGCACAGAGACCCCAACCCCTACAGCCCAAGCACGTAGCGCCGAGTGCAGAGGAGAAAGAACGTGTGCTTTGGCGTCAAACAGAGCAGGTCTGGAATCCAAATCCAACCCTGCTTCACTGTGTGGTCCTGTGCCAACAGTCACCTCTTTGAACTCGAGTCTTTGCTCTAAAGCGTGGAGACAGGAGCACAGCAGGTTCCTTGAGGGATCTGGGGAAGGATGATGGAGGAGAGACCCTGAGTGCTTGTCTCGTGCAAAGCAGACCCAACAAAAACAGTTCACGTTTTGTTATGTGGAGGGATGGTTTTGTTTCAAGAAGACCATTTGAAGCTCAGAAGACTGGACGGATTATGTATTGTATTCAACAAATTTAATGAAAATAGACACTTTCCTGACATGTTCTAGACGCCAGGGCTCTAACAGTCATTTTGAAAAGACCAAGTTTCTGTTCTTCTAGGGAGGGAAGACTAAGCAGTAGGTATACAGACCAGAGAGGTTTGGCTATCAGTAAATTCTCTGGGGCGGGGCTTCCCTAGTGGTCCAGTGGGTAGAGAGTTCGCCTTGCAGTGCAAGGGGCATCGGTTTGATCCCTGACCTGGGAAGATCCCCCGTGCCACGGAGCGGCTGGACCGATGTGTCCAACTACCGAGCCAGAGTGCTGGAGTGCATGTGCCCAGAGCCGGTGCTCTGCAACGAGAGAGGCCACTGCGATGGGAAGCCCACACAGGCCAAAGAATAAAGATGGATGAAAATAAAATAAATATAAAAATAATAAACTAGGATAAAACTAAAAAAAAACAAATAAAATAAAGTAAAATAAATGTTCTGAAGAAAATAGACAAGAGGGTTTGATAGAGTGCAGGTTTAGCTCAGAGCAGGGTGCAAAGTCTTCAGAGTGTCACAGTGAGGGGTAACAAGATCTAATTTACATTTTCACCGGATCCCTCCATGGAGAACTGGCTGTAGGGAGGCAGGTGTGGCCACTGTCAGACTGATGAGGAGGACTCCAGCCTGACACGGGGATGGGGCGGTGGCTTTGGCGGAAGAGGTGGAAAGGAAGGCTGTCGGCAGTCTTTAGAGGTGGAGCCATGGCACCGGAGGATGGTTGGACTGACAAATGAAGGAAAGAGTCCCTCCGAAAGCAATGTCTGCATTCTTTTTTTTTAATGTTTGTCTCTTCCGACGGCTCCAGGTCTTAGCTGAAGCTCGCAGGATCTTTTTTAGTTGCAGCCTACAAACTCTTCTTTAGTCCTGGTGTGTGGGGTCTCGTTTCCTGACCAGGGGTTGAACCCTAGCCCCCTCGCCTTGGGAGCGTGGAGTCTTAGCCACTGGACCGCCAGGGAAGTCCCTCTCCTTTCTTTTTCGACCGCTCATTGGAGGGTGGTACAATGTGTTGAGAGAAGGAAGACCCATAGCCACACAGGTGTGTGGGTGGGGTGGAAGTGGAGAGCAAAGAGGAGCGTCAGGACCGGAGACCCCTGTGGGGAGCCACTCGCTGACTGTGGGTTTACAGCCATGAACTGGGTGAGGTCACTGGGCCTGAGAGAGCACAGCTCACAGGGCGGGCCTCAGCCCCTGCGGCCCCTCCCGCACCCAGGGGCCCACAAAGGAGTCTGGTGGGGAAAAGACAGGGGAGGGCTTGGAGTTCCGAAAGCCAAGAGAAGTGGTTTCAAGGAGGTGCTGTGTGAAGTGCTGCTTAAGTGGAGGAGTAAGTTGTGGGTCTAGACGGAGCCCCTGGATGTGCGACATGGAGGTCATTGGTGACCCTGACGAGGGCAGCTTAGCGGAGTTGGGGAGCAACCCCCAGACATGTTGAAGAGAGAACAGGAAGACATGGAGGGAGGGAGTCTTCCCAATTGTCTCAGGAGTTTTGCTGAGAAGAACAAAGAATGAGGGATGTGTTGGAAGTTATGTGTTTTCAAAGGAGGAACTTTTGGAGCTCAGGGGTCTTTTTGGCGGGGGGAGGTGGTCAGTATTTATTTATGTATCTGGCTGTGTTGGGTCTGAAGATGCTAAAGACAGGATCTTCAAGATCTTTGTTCCATCATGTGAGGTCTTTGTGTCTTGGTTCTCGAGCTCAGGAGCTTTGTTTCATGGCTCGTGGGATCTTAGTTCCTTGCCCAGGGATCGAACCTGTGTCCCTTGCACTACAAGGCAATTCCTTCCCTCTGGACCACCAGGGGAGTCGCAGGAGTTCAGGTTTGTTTGAGCACAGGTCACCTGTTCTCCTTGCTTCGCCTTGCAGCCAACCTTTCTGTGCTCCAAAAAAGAAAGAACAAAAGAAAAGAAAAGAAGGGACTTTGGGGTGATTTTTATTTGAGATAAGAGATACTAGGGCAGGGGCTTCCCCGGTGGTCCAGTGGGTAAGGACACCGCCTTGCAGTGCAGGGGGCGCCAGTTGGATCCCTGGCCTGGGAAGATCCCACGTGCCACGGAGCGGCTGGACCGATGTGTCCAATTACTGAGCCGGAGCTCTGGAGCGCATGCGCCCAGAGCTGGTGCTCTGCGACAACAGAGGCCACTGTGATGGGAGGCCCACACGGGCCAAAGAACAAAGATGGATGAAAATAGATAAAATGAAAGGCCAATAGAAGTGGCCTGCCTGCCCCCCTCCCTCCCCACCCCATCCCCAAAAAAGAGATACTAGGGCAATCTTGAATGTAGAGGCAAAATTATTATGTATATTATATATTATTATATATATTATATATACAATTATATATAATATATACTATTATATATTATATATAATATTATATATGTAAGAAGGGGAAGGGGTTCATTGCAAATGGCAGCTGCCCAAAATGTTACTTCTCTCAGTGGACTGCCCCCTTCCCAATTTTTTTCTGAAAAATGTCGAATATATAGAAAATTGAAAAGCACATTTTAATAGACATTCATATACCCATCATGACAGTTCCACAATTGCTAGCACTTCAAATTCTGAATTTTTTATAATGTAAGTTGTGAGTGTAAATACTCCAGCATGAATTTCCTAAGAATAAGAGCATTCTCATACATAATCACAATATCATATCATTATCACACTAGAAAACTACACTTTGGGGGGAGGTGGTCAGTATTTATTTATGTATCTGGCTGTGTTGGGTCTGAAGATGCTAAAGACAGGATCTTCAAGATCTTTGTTCCATCATGTGAGGTCTTTGTGTCTTGGTTCTCGAGCTCAGGAGCTTTGTTTCATGGCTCGTGGGATCTTAGTTCCTTGCCCAGGGATCGAACCTGTGTCCCTTGCACTACAAGGCAATTCCTTCCCTCTGGACCACCAGGGGAGTCGCAGGAGTTCAGGTTTGTTTGAGCACAGGTCACCTGTTCTCCTTGCTTCGCCTTGCAGCCAACCTTTCTGTGCTCCAAAAAAGAAAGAACAAAAGAAAAGAAAAGAAGGGGACTTTGGGGTGATTTTTATTTGAGATAAGAGATACTAGGGCAGGGGCTTCCCTGGTGGTCCAGTGGGTAAGGACACCGCCTTGCAGTGCAGGGGGCGCCAGTTGGATCCCTGGCCTGGGAAGATCCCACGTGCCACGGAGCGGCTGGACCGATGTGTCCAATTACTGAGCCGGAGCTCTGGAGCGCATGCGCCCAGAGCTGGTGCTCTGCGACAACAGAGGCCACTGTGATGGGAGGCCCACACGGGCCAAAGAACAAAGATGGATGAAAATAGATAAAATGAAAGGCCAATAGAAGTGGCCTGCCTGCCCCCCTCCCTCCCCACCCCATCCCCAAAAAAGAGATACTAGGGCAATCTTGAATGTAGAGGCAAAATTATTATGTATATTATATATTATTATATATATTATATATACAATTATATATAATATATACTATTATATATTATATATAATATTATATATGTAAGAAGGGGAAGGGGTTCATTGCAAATGGCAGCTGCCCAAAATGTTACTTCTCTCAGTGGACTGCCCCCTTCCCAATTTTTTTCTGAAAAATGTCGAATATATAGAAAATTGAAAAGCACATTTTAATAGACATTCATATACCCATCATGACAGTTCCACAATTGCTAGCACTTCAAATTCTGAATTTTTTATAATGTAAGTTGTGAGTGTAAATACTCCAGCATGAATTTCCTAAGAATAAGAGCATTCTCATACATAATCACAATATCATATCATTATCACACTAGAGAAAACTAACACTAATTCCTTAGTGTTTTTTTCTTTTAATTTTGGCCTCTTTTATTGTTTTCATTTTTTTATTTTGCTTGTTTGCTGTTAGAGTTTTTTTTTTACTTTTACAGAGTTTTGCTGTTTACAGGTATGCATAATCCCAGATCAATCATATGTATATCCCATCTATCCCATCCCCCCCATCCCACCTCTCTAGGCCATCACATAGCCCTCATGTAAGATCCCTTAACCCACAGCGCATTGACAATAGTTATCTCTTTTACGTATGCTAGTATAGAGCTCCATGTTACTCTGGTTTTTTTTTTTTTATTTATTTTCATCCATCTTTATTTTTCGACCTGTATAGGCCTCCCATTGCAGTCGCCTCTCTTGCTGCAGAGCACTGGCTCTGGGTGTGTGCGCTCCAGACTGCTGGCTCATAATTGGACACACCAGTCCAGTCGCTCTGTGGCACGTGAAATCTTCCTGGGCCAGGAATTAAACCGGTGCCCCCTGCACTGCAAGGCTGACTTTCTACCCACTGGACCAGCAGGTAAGCCCTCCTTAGTGTTGGTTTTTAAATTTTTTGGTGGGGGAGCAGGTTGGGGAGGGAGGGGAGCAGGCGGGCCACTTCTATTGGTCTTTCATTATCTATTTTCATCCATCTTTGTTCTTTGGCTCGTGTGGGCCTCCCATCACAGTGGCCTCTGTTGTCACAGAGCACCGGCTCTGGGCGTATGCGCTCCAGAGCTCTGGCTCGGTAATTGGACACATCGGTCCAGCTGCTCCGTGGCACGTGGGATCTTCCCAGGCCAGGGATCCAACTGGCGCCCCTTGCACTGCAAGGCGGTGTCCTTACCCACTGGACCACCAGGGAAGCCCTTAACCTCATTTTTAAGATCAAGTTTAAGTTCCATTTTCCCAATTACCCATAGACTGTCCTTCAAACCAGGATCCAAGCAAGGTCTACACAATTGCATTTGGTTTGGGGGCTTCCCTGGTGGCTCAGCAGTAAAGAATTCGCCTGCAATGCAGAAGATGCAGGAGGACACAGGTTCAGTCCCTGGGTTGGAACGATCCTCTGGAGAAGAAAATGGCAACATGCTCCAGTATTCTTGCCTGGAGAATCCCATGAACAGAGGAGCCTGGTGGGCTACAGGCTATGGGGTCCCAAAGAGTTGGACACAACTGATTTGATGACTGAGCACACACTGTACTTCTTTAATCTGTTTTAATCTAGAACTGCTACTCCACCCACTTTTCCCTCCCTTATGACATTGATTTTTTAAAGAGACCAGACCAATTGTCTGATTGTTTCTTCATGGTGTTTTTTGACTTGTTCCTCTATCCTATTTTCTGTAAGAGGAAAATTTAAGTCTGGAGCAGAGATTGCGAAACATCTCACTTCACGATATCTTTAGTGCCTCAGTAATTTTTTTCATGATGTTCCTAAAACTCTAAAGGAATACCTAACTGTTCCATTTATTAAGTAGTTAGGTCCACACAACTTAAGAAGTATCTATGTCCTAATGAGTTAGCACCAATCAAAGAAATAATGCACATAAGTCGAAAGAAAAATATTTTATTTCATTTTAATTGCACACTAATGGGATATGTGCGCTTGCTGGGTACTGCACAACCTCTCCAACTTCAGAATCAGATTAGACACCACTACCCTCATTTCCAGTTCCAGAAATTTTTTCAGGGGAATGCTGCCTTTTAATCACAGACCTGTCAAAATCCCAGCTTCACAAAGATACATCATCCCTGAAAATGTAGCACAAATCTAATGCTGAAACTGTGAACTACCTCACACACACACACACACACACACACACACACGTGACCAGTCTCCCAAGTCATTCAATTCGATGCTCAGATTGTCCCAACTTCTGCTGGAGAAGGCTCTCCTGAGTCCCTTGGGAAACAAGGATTTCAAACCCGTCAATCCTAAAGGAAATTGACTCTGAGTATTCACTGGAAGGGCTGATGCTGAAGCTGAAGCTCCAATACTTTGGCCACCTGACTTGAAGAGTGGACTCCTTGGAAAAGCCCCTGATGCTGGGAAAGACGGAGGGCAGCAGAGGATGAGATGGTTGGATGGCATCACTGATTCAATGGACATGCATCTGAGCAAGCTCCAGGAGATACTGGAGAACAAGGAAGCCAGCATGGGGTCAGACAGGACTTAGTGACTGAACAACAACCAACACTGAAGGTTGGAACTGGAAGTTAGGTCAGGGCTTAGCTGAGCACCCGCTGTGATGCTCCTCCACTCCCAGAACTCTCCGGAGTCGTGAAAATCTTGTTTACAACTTGTTTGTTTACCCAGGAGCCGCTGCAGGCAAGTCTACAGAACAAATATCAGAACACAGACGGGGGCGGGGGCAGGGGCGGGGTACCTCTAGCCATTATCTCTGGTGGATCCCACTTTGAAAGAGTGTTCTGGGCAAACTAAACTAAGTGAAAAGTTCCTTCTTTGGCCCATATTTTATTTATCAAAGGTAAATCTAACTGTCCGTCAGAACTCTGACAGGGTAAGATGACCACTTAACACAATGAGTGGATTTAAAAAAAAAAAAAAAACAGCCTGAAGGAGAGAAATTCAATTTTGAGTTAACCTCTGAAATGCTACCCCAGGGGAATGTATACTTTATTTATTTATTTATTTGAAACAGTAAAGGCAGCTTTAGAGTGCCCATGCCTATGGGCCATCCCTGGGTCACTCCCACTTCTCAGGCGGCAGGGTTTCTGACCGTCATCAGCCCCAGACAGAGCTGACGATGGGAATGAAAGAACGGGGACCAGGGTCGAAGCTGCTCAGGAATGCCGCTAGAGTTAAGCTTTAGGGCAGTTTATGGGACAGATGGTCATGGTCACACGCCTGGACTTGGGTTTGCACTAACCTGGGTCTCTTCTCCTTCTTCTGTGTGTCTGTCCTTCTTTGGCCACACCTGTCCTATCTCCTCTCTCAAAGAAACCAAACCCGCAGCCGTCCCCACGCCTCTACTCTCCCTGCACACCCAAACGGCTGCCTCCTTGTCATCGTTTAGATCTGCGCTGGAAAGCCACTTTCTCCCCAGGCTTCCCCATCACCTGGAGCCTGCCGCCCCGCCCAGCTCTGTGTTCCCAGTGCTCTCCTACTGCCCTCATCGGGCCTCAGCTACATCTCTGGAGATCTTCCATGATGGCGCATGGACTCTCTAGTTGCGACACCCAGGCTTAGTTGTTCCGCACCATGTGGCATGGAGGATCTTAGTTTCCCCACCAAGCACTGAACCCACGTTCCCCGCATTGACGGTATATCCTCTTAACCCCTAGACCACCAAGGAAGTCCCTCCCTAATGCCCTTTTGTTTCTCTGAAATAGGCTCAGACCAGACCAGGAAGGCTTGGGAGTCAGAAAGATATAGGAATTCTCCACTTCCCTGATTGAGCCTCCCAGCAGCAAGCCTCCAGGAACTTAAGGGTTAACTCTGGGCACGGCAGGGGCCTGGCAGATCCTCCCGGCCTGTGCCCACCTGGGCTGAGCATCCCTGAGCGTCCAGCTGAAGCCGGCTGCAAGGAATCTGCTGGATGTTCACGAAGCTCTCCGCACAGGGTCCAGGTCTGACAGAGGCGAGCACGCAGGACCCGCTCGCTCTTGTTTTGTGACCACAGACCCAGGCCTGTGTCGGCGGCGCTCTGGGGTGCACCTGTTCCCATCTCCCATCTCCTAAAGCAGATTTCCACAGCAGCACCCAGGAGGGGACCCAGCGCTCCACGACCCACCTGCGGCTCCCAGGCCCCGGCCCCTCTCTCCTTCCTCAGTTTCCCCTCTCTGCAGCTCTCAGGTCTCCTCATTAATCAACCCCCACATACCCACAGCGGCCTCTTATGCACCCGAGAATGTGACCCACTTTCCCTCCCTGCCTCCCAGCCCCCTTTCTCCCCAGACTGGCCCCCACTTCGCCCATTTCTGGGAATGAAAGAACGGGGACCAGGGTCGAAGCTGCTCAGGAATGCCGCTAGAGTTAAGCTTTAGGGCAGTTTATGGGACAGATGGTCATGGTCACACGCCTGGACTTGGGTTTGCACTAACCTGGGTCTCTTCTCCTTCTTCTGTGTGTCTGTCCTTCTTTGGCCACACCTGTCCTATCTCCTCTCTCAAAGAAACCAAACCCGCAGCCGTCCCCACGCCTCTACTCTCCCTGCACACCCAAACGGCTGCCTCCTTGTCATCGTTTAGATCTGCGCTGGAAAGCCACTTTCTCCCCAGGCTTCCCCATCACCTGGAGCCTGCCGCCCCGCCCAGCTCTGTGTTCCCAGTGCTCTCCTACTGCCCTCATCGGGCCTCAGCTACATCTCTGGAGATCTTCCATGATGGCGCATGGACTCTCTAGTTGCGACACCCAGGCTTAGTTGTTCCGCACCATGTGGCATGGAGGATCTTAGTTTCCCCACCAAGCACTGAACCCACTTTCCCCCGCATTGACGGTATATCCTCTTAACCCCTAGACCACCAAGGAAGTCCCTCCCTAATGCCCTTTTGTTTCTCTGAAATAGGCTCAGACCAGACCAGGAAGGCTTGGGAGTCAGAAAGATATAGGAATTCTCCACTTCCCTGATTGAGCCTCCCAGCAGCAAGCCTCCAGGAACTTAAGGGTTAACTCTGGGCACGGCAGGGGCCTGGCAGATCCTCCCGGCCTGTGCCCACCTGGGCTGAGCATCCCTGAGCGTCCAGCTGAAGCCGGCTGCAAGGAATCTGCTGGATGTTCACGAAGCTCTCCGCACAGGGTCCAGGTCTGACAGAGGCGAGCACGCAGGACCCGCTCGCTCTTGTTTTGTGACCACAGACCCAGGCCTGTGTCGGCGGCGCTCTGGGGTGCACCTGTTCCCATCTCCCATCTCCTAAAGCAGATTTCCACAGCAGCACCCAGGAGGGGACCCAGCGCTCCACGACCCACCTGCGGCTCCCAGGCCCCGGCCCCTCTCTCTCCTTCCTCAGTTTCCCCTCTCTGCAGCTCTCAGGTCTCCTCATTAATCAACCCCCACATACCCACAGCGGCCTCTTATGCACCCGAGAATGTGACCCACTTTCCCTCCCTGCCTCCCAGCCCCCTTTCTCCCCAGACTGGCCCCCACTTCGCCCATTTCTGCCTGTGGGGAAGAAAGGGACCCATCTGCCCTTCCCGGGGTTCTCAGAAGGACAACAGAGGGAGGTCGTCTCCTGGGAACCTTGGTGCTGGGGGAAGTTTTATCTTTTCTCTCCTTGTCCAAACTTAGTAGCCAGACTTTTGCGGGGGACAAAGAAGAGGCTAGGTTCCTGCCTGGGAGGAAAGACAGAGCCCTGGACAGGGCTGCCTGCTTTAGTCGCCTTCTGAGTTTCTTTCCCCCAGACTCCCCATGGCCCCCATCCTTGGAGGTGGGGAGTCGATGAGACAGAGGGAGGGCAAGGTGACCTCTGCAGCTTCCCCACCTCCCTGCAACCCAAGGCGCAGTGCGCTTCACAGCTCTAAATGTGCCCCAGCGCCCGCTGCTAACACCTGGGGAGGTGAGAGAACTCCGAGAGGGGGTGGGTGGGCCTATCCTCTGTCCTGGCACCTGACAGGTCTGGGCAGGGGCTCCTCGCCAAGGCCCCGCCTCCTCTCTAGCTCCATCAAGACACCAGGTCTGGAGCCCAGACCCTGCATCTGGATCCTGCCCTCGTCCCCTTGAGAGCCCAGTGGCCTCATCCGGAAAATGGGTATAAGGCTCTTCCCTCCGGATGCTGGGGGGAGGGTGATGAAGGGGCACACCGTGGGGTTCAAGTCCTGCCCTGCGTGTTCTTCCTCAGGCTCCTGCCCTCCCTCCCCCACGCTGCCTTCCCGGCTCTAGCACCCAGGCTCTGCCCCAGCTGTGGGGCCTCCCGTCTCTTCCCCCTACCCCCGTCTCAGTCCTGCTTTGTTCCTCTGTCCTGCTTTGTCGGGCCAGCGCCTTCCCCCTCTGTTCCCTCCCCCTCCCCACCCCCTCCTCAAAGCTTTTGGGCCTTTCCTCTCCCACCTCTCTCCTTCCTTCCCCCACTTCCCGGCTCCGCCAGCCCCCCTAACCATCTCTGTCCTCTCGATCCCTCTCCTGTCCACCGCCTGCTCCCTCCTGCTCCTCAGCTCCGCTTCCTCTCCGTTCCCCGCGCTGGCCCTGCCTCCCCCTTCCCTCCCGCAATCGCCCCGCAAATATTTTTACCGGAGGTGTCCTAGGAGTTTCTCCTCCCCTGGCCGCCCGTCCCGTCCAGGACAAGCTCGCCTCCCCCGCTCCTTCCTTCCAGCCTTCCTGGCTCTTCCCTCGCTCCGTCCCTCCCGTCTTTCCTCTTTCCCTCGCTTTCCTCCCCTTCCCGTTCCCCCCCCCCCCCCGCGCCCCTCCTCCTCCCGCGCCCTCCCCGCCCCTCCCCGCTTCCTCTCCTCTCTCCGCTCCCCTCCGCTCCTTCCCGGGCAGCTCCCCTCCCGGCGCCCTCCTCCCTCCCTCCGCCCTCCAGCATCAGTATTCGGCTCCCGTCTCTGCCGCTCTCGGCTGCTCTCGGTGGCTGCCGCACCGTCCGAGGCGGGGGCCGGGGCCGGGCCCGGGGCCTGGGGGGGGTGGGGTGGGGGGAGAGCGGCGCCGGCGGCCCGAGGAGGGAGGGAAGGAGGAAGGAAGGAAGGAAGGCTGGAAGGAAGGAAGCAAGGAAAGAAAGAAGGAAAGAAAGGAAGGCGAGAAGGAAGGCGGGCCGGCGGACGAGGGCGCCGGGCCGGGCGGCAGGCAGGCGCGAGGACGACCGAGGAGGCAGAGCGGCCCCCGAACCCCGCTGCCGCCGCGGCGGAAGCCCCCTCCCCACCCGAGAGCCGGGGAGGGGGGAGAACGCCGGAGACCCGGGCCCGGCCGCAGCCCCGCCCCCCGCGCCGCCCGCAGCGGGCCTCGCTCCCCACATCCCCGCGCCTCATTGGGGGGGTCCCCCCCGCGGGCCCGGCATGCGGTCCCCCGGAAGGAGCCCCTTTCCTCGCTGTGAGTAGTCGCCGGAGGGCCCGGGCGGGGGCGGGAGGGCGCCCCGCGGGGGGTGGGTGGGGGACATTCTCTAATTAGGGACCCGGGTCCTAGGCCTCCTCCGGGATGGGGGGGCGGCGGCAGAGGACAGTGGGCGGGGCCTGATGGAGAGCGGGGGAGCGGGGGAGGCAGGCGGTGGGGGCTCTCCAGGCCAGCCTGGCTCGTTCGGTGTTGGGGGGTCGCCGCTGCCTAGGCATGGGATTGGGGGGATGTACGTCTGGCAGTCGCTGCGTATCCAGCTGTGGGGTTGAGGAGGGAGGCCTTCGGGGAGGGGGGCCTCTCTGGGTGTAGGTCTGGATCCCCCCCGGGGTCGGGCGTCCGAATTCGCCCCCCATTGCCCCTCCCACCTTCCACACCGCGGCTGCTTGGGGTGGGGGGGCACTCGAGTGATGGGGAGGGGGGGAGAGGCGGGCACGGGGTTTCCTTGGTGACCGCGCCTGGCAGGAGCGGTTGCCGTGGCAACCGGGGAGAACCAGGGAGTTTGGGAAGTGAGAATGGGAAAAACGGAGGGGTGACTGGGGAAGGAGACAACCCCCTCCCCAATCCTTCTTCCTCTGGGGTCACCCAACCCCCGACTGATGGGCCGCCGGATCCCTGCCCCCTCCCTCGTCTCCGGACCCCCTTCCTTGACCCCGTTCTGCTTCAGGGCCTTGCATCCTTGGGCACGTGTCTCCCCGGGTCCGCTACCTGCCTCCGCCGTCCCCAGCCTCTCCTCCGGGGCCTCCCCTCCCCCACGTGCTGCCCTCTCAGGCCTCCCCACCCTCCTGCCGGCTCTTCCAGGACCTTCGATCGGCCCCTCATCTTATCCTCAGGGGTCTTCTCACGGCCCCCATCTCTCATTCTCTCCCCCAGGTACCCCCTTGATCTCCAGGAGACCCCGACTTTAGCAGCTTTCTCCTCTGGCCCCTAATCTTACCCTGTTCCTCTCCGGAAGCCTCGTCTCCTCCCCTCCGCTGAGGGCCCTCACCTGGGCAGAGGCATGGCGCGTTTCTCTGGCACTCCAACCTCCTTTCCCCATCCTGCTCTGCCCGGGACCCCCTTCTGTGGCCTTCCTTCACTTGGAGCTCCCCTTACCGTCCCCTCACCTCATGGGATCCCCCAGCCCCCGCCCCCAGTGCTGGGGGTCTCCTCTCTGGAAGCTCTTCTCTGACCCTCCGCTTTTCCCAGCTCCGTTCCATCCCCGGGAGCCCGCGACCCGGCCTCTGTCCAGGGTGCCGCCCACGTTTGCAAGCCCCCACATCGGTGGGCTGCTTCTCTCGGGCCAAGGGTCCAGCCAGCCTCTATCCAAGGCTCTGGGCCCTGAGGCCCAGGATGCCCCCTCGCCCACCCACCCCTAATCAATTTCTCGGCCACTCCTCTCTTCCCCCTCTCTCCCCACCCCCACCTCGGCCGCTCCTCCTGAGCCCCCGGTCCTTCTCCCCGCCCAGCTCCCTACAGCCTCCGGCCGTGCTTTCTGGAAGAGACTTTCTCTGGGTGAGGAAATCCCCTGGGGAGAGCCCAGCTGGGAAGAGGGGAGGGGGAGGGAGCCTCAGGGCCGCCCCTCAGCCCCCTCCCCGCCCCCTCCCCAGCTGGGAGCTGCAGTCGAGCCTCCGCAGCGCCCCATTGCTATGCGCCTCACATCCCGAGTCCCGGCCGCGCAGCCGCCAGACAGGAACTCGGGCTCCGGTGGCAGCTGGGAGTAGCCGGAGTCGCTTCCCTCCTGGTCCAGGCCGCCGGCCGCATCCTCTCCGCGCTAAAATCTCCGCGCCTCCCACCCCTGCCAGTGGCCAGGATTAATCAGCCCTTCCCTCCTCCTGTCTCCCAGGTCCCTCTAATCTGCACCTGCTTCCCCTCCCTTCTGCTCTTCCCCGAGTCTCTTCCAGGACCTTCGATCGGCCCCTCATCTTATCCTCAGGGGTCTTCTCACGGCCCCCATCTCTCATTCTCTCCCCCAGGTACCCCCTTGATCTCCAGGAGACCCCGACTTTAGCAGCTTTCTCCTCTGGCCCCTAATCTTACCCTGTTCCTCTCCGGAAGCCTCGTCTCCTCCCCTCCGCTGAGGGCCCTCACCTGGGCAGAGGCATGGCGCGTTTCTCTGGCACTCCAACCTCCTTTCCCCATCCTGCTCTGCCCGGGACCCCCTTCTGTGGCCTTCCTTCACTTGGAGCTCCCCTTACCGTCCCCTCACCTCATGGGATCCCCCAGCCCCCGCCCCCAGTGCTGGGGTCTCCTCTCTGGAAGCTCTTCTCTGACCCTCCGCTTTTCCCAGCTCCGTTCCATCCCCGGGAGCCCGCGACCCGGCCTCTGTCCAGGGTGCCGCCCACGTTTGCAAGCCCCCACATCGGTGGGCTGCTTCTCTCGGGCCAAGGGTCCAGCCAGCCTCTATCCAAGGCTCTGGGCCCTGAGGCCCAGGATGCCCCCTCGCCCACCCACCCCTAATCAATTTCTCGGCCACTCTCTCTTCCCCTCTCTCCCCACCCCCACCTCAGCGCTCCTCCTGAGCCCCCGGTCCTTCTCCCCGCCCAGCTCCCTACAGCCTCCGGCCGTGCTTTCTGGAAGAGACTTTCTCTGGGTGAGGAAATCCCCTGGGGAGAGCCCAGCTGGGAAGAGGGGAGGGGGAGGGAGCCTCAGGGCCGCCCCTCAGCCCCCTCCCCGCCCCCTCCCCAGCTGGGAGCTGCAGTCGAGCCTCCGCAGCGCCCCATTGCTATGCGCCTCACATCCCGAGTCCCGGCCGCGCAGCCGCCAGACAGGAACTCGGGCTCCGGTGGCAGCTGGGAGTAGCCGGAGTCGCTTCCCTCCTGGTCCAGGCCGCCGGCCGCATCCTCTCCGCGCTAAAATCTCCGCGCCTCCCACCCCTGCCAGTGGCCAGGATTAATCAGCCCTTCCCTCCTCCTGTCTCCCAGGTCCCTCTAATCTGCACCTGCTTCCCCTCCCTTCTGCTCTTCCCCGAGTCTCCTTGGCACTTGGGCGTTCAGAAGCACACTCAGAAAAGAGGGATGGAGAGGGAAGCAGCCCAGAGGTGAGAGGGGGGTGTTCAGATGAGGCAGGGAGGGGTGGGAGCCAGAGAGACAGAGGTGTAGCCAGAGTGAGAGAGCGGGACCTAACTCCCAGACACAGCCAATTAGGGGACATCACCGCCAAGCCAGATGTGCACAGTTACTCAGTTTCCAAAAGAGAGTCCGGGCGAGAGGGGAACACACAGACACCCCCGCCCACCCGGCCACAGATCCAGGAAGCTGGCAAGGCAGAGACGCAGGGAGCCGCAGACTCTGGAAGCATGGGGACAGACCCAGGGTGCAGGTGACAAGGAGCCTGGGCGCACCCCAACACCAGAGAGGTGCGGGGAACGACTGGAGGCACAGGGTCCAACCTGCCAGAGCCAGCCGTCGGTGGAGGGCAGGTGGGGGAGTGTGAGGAAGATCCGGAGGCATGTGTGAGCCGAGGGGCACATGGGCATGTGTGCACACACACACACACACACACACAGTCGCTCACTCGCAGCCAGAGACCCAGATGTGCCATCAGAAAGACCCACGTTCAAACTCAGCTTCAGTACCTAGAGTCGGCCAGAGCCGGGCACAGAGAGGCCTGGACACAGACACCCACAGCCCCTCATACACAGGAGACAAGGCAGCACCTCGCCGAGAGACGCGGCCAGAGAGGCCCTCACACCTGGCCACCCCGGGACCTCACACTCACAGAGACACAGCTCTGAGGGCCTCAGCCCCAGATGCAGCGGCCCCCACCCCGCACCGCCGCCGTGCTGCTGACCCCATCTCAGAGCGGCCGCCCTCCGCCCCACCCGGAAGCTGGGAGGGTGCCCCCAGTCAGAGGACTCCGTAGAATGAAGACATCAGGCATCAGAGGACCATTGACACATCTCTGGCAATGGAGCCAGGGTCCCGCGCAGGCGCGTGGACGCACCTGAGCACATTCACCGAGGCCCTGTGGAGAGAGGCAGGTGTCCTGGCGGAGGCCTGGCGAGCGGAAGCGGGGAATTCTCTTCCGGTCTCAGGGGCTCCTCGGCTTGCATAGGGGTTCCCTCCTTTATCACACCCTCCCCCTCCTTCACACCTTCCTTGACCTCCCTGGATGGTCAGCTGTCCTCAAGTGTCCCTGGACCTCTTGTCTCTTATCTCTGCACCTCCCCTCCTGTCCTCTTCCCTCCGCTTGCACCTCCCCTCCCAGCCTCGGCTCCTCAAGGCCCTTCCGCACCGCACCTCGAGGGCCCTGGGTCTACCTTTGCCTCCATTTCGGTTCCTTTTCGCCGGCTTCCTCCACCTTCCCTCCTCTTCCTGTGTCTACCAGGCACTTGTGCACGCCACAGCCCTGAGCCTTCACGCTGGTGTCCTGTACTCACCCAGTACTTTTGAAGTGTTTAACGTGTTGATACCTTTTAATTAGCGATTTCCCATAAAAACTCATTCTCTTCAGGAGGAAAAAAATGTGCAACCACATGTGACTGGTAACCAGACTCAATGTGGTGGTCATTTTACAAATACCAGAATTACCGTGCTGTATGTTGTGGTTGTTCCGTTGCTAAGTCCTGTCCGACTCTTTTGTGACGCCATGGACTGTGGCCTACCAGGCCGCTCTGTCCATGGAATTCTCCAGGCAAGAATACTGGAGTGGGTTGCCGTTTCCTTCTCCAGGGGATCTTCCTGACCCAGGGATCGAACCCAGGTCTCTTGCTTGGCAGGCAGATTCTTTACCACAGAGCCACCTGGGAAGCCCGTTGTGCTATACCCTTAAGGCTAACATATTTCAATTATATCTCAAACCTTAGCTTCTTTGGAATAATTCTTTGCCCTCACCCCTACCCCCATCCTGGGGTAGCAGGGAGCTGTGCTGAGATGCTTCGAAGGCAGCTTGATGGCTGCTGTGTTCTCAGCTGTTTCAGCCATCCGTCTTCCCTACCCGGCGCTCCGGTCAGCTGGGTTTCCCACCTCTGCAATTTTCTCTTTCTCTCCAAGTGGCTCCCCCCACCCACCCAACACACACGCTGTCTACACTTCTTCCCTTGGTTTTCTTCCAGAATCAGGGCTCTCTCCGCCCACCCCTCTTGCTCCATCCTTCTTGGAGGCTGTTTGGCCACAGCTCTGCGCTTCCCTGGAGCCAGCCAGGGCTTGTCTCCCTCCCAGCACACCAAGGGCAGGGAGAGTCTTCAGCCTTCCAGGCTGCGGAGCGCACACAGGTTCTTCGTGGCCAAAGCCCTTCAAGGGGTCTAGAGTCAGCACTGCTTGAAGCCACCCTGTGGCAGCCCATCCTTGACTGGCTGACCGCCAGAGTGGGGCCCCGGACCCCACCCATGGCCCCCAGAGGTCAGGTTGCAGCCTGAAGGCATGGGTGGGCTTCCCTGTGTAGGAAGGAGGGCAGGTACTCTGTTGAAAGTTCAGAAAGTTCGCGGGGTGCCAGTGCAAAGTTCGCAGGATGCCAATGCCAGTCTCAGAGGAGGTGGGGCTCTGCTCCAGGGAAGGAGGGGCTTCATTTGGTCTTATCTGGGGGTCAGGGCACCCGACTGTGCTCAGCTGCGCCAACATCCACCTGGTTGGGGTGCAGCGAGAAGGTTCATGTTTCCTCTCTGGCAAGAGTGTAGGAAGCCTCTTCATCCCTGAGTGTAAGAGCCCCCCTCTTTGCTGGGGAGAGCCCCCTTCCCTTCCCAGTCCCTGAGAATGGGGTGGCTCTGCCAGAGAGGGGGTGGGGGAGAGTTAACAGAGTGCCAGGATGCCCCCTGTTGCCTGGAAACCTACGGGCAACTGTTGTCATGGCAGGTGGAAGGGACGGACTGCATCTGAGGCCTGGGAGGTGGGTTGGAAGGGATTCTGCAGGCCCGAGTCCATCCCAGGGGACTGCTGGGTCCCTAGACCACCGTGGAGAGACGATGCTGGGTCCGGGGGTGCGTGTGTTGGCGAGGGGAGAGTTAAGAAGCCTGTGTGTGACTGGATGGGGAAGGAAGGAAGCAGGGTGGGGCTGGAGCAGGGACCAGGCCATCCCTTTCCTGTCTCCAGCTGTGTCCCCCTGGACCCCTCAGCCCACGCTTCTGTCAGAGTGTCGAGTTTATGCCCCGGAGCTCTTGTTCAAACACTGTGACAAGGGTCAGAAAGTCGTGACAGCCCCAACTCCCCCAGAGGGGTGACCCCAGGCAGTGAATGTGGAGATCTGCCACCCACTTGTGTGGAGCTCTCAACCACAGGGCCGGAGACAGGGAGGAGAAGAGATGACCTTCGTGAGCGCTTAGGCGGGGCCGGGCTCTGTGCTGGTCTTTCCGTGCACACTCGCCCTGTTGTCTCTTCCCGGGTGTCCTGGGAGGGAGGCACGATCATCATCCCTAGCTTGACAAAAAGTGGGTGCTGAGGCCGGGAGAGATGAGGTCCTGTGCCCGGATCCTCAAGCTAGAGGTGGCGAAACCGGGACCACAGACCCAGGCACCGGCCACCCCGTGGACACCTGTCCCAGCCGAGACCACTGCTTTCCAGAGGAGGAAACTGAGATCCAGGGAGGGCAGCGTGCTGGCCCCTGGGGCCCCCGAGTGGAAATTAGGATAGTTAATAATAACAATAATGAGAGTGCTGATAATAATAGATTCAGAAGGTTAGACTTCAAAAGAGACACTGGAGTTCTGGTCGCTCACAGACTGCCTGCCTCTGGAGCTTCATGCCCTTCAAACCCTGGTGGGGACAAGACGGAGCCTATCCCCCGGGGCCCGTTCTCACGGCAGACCTTCCTTGCCAAGGTAGGGGTGTTCCGCTGGGGCTGGGCAGGGCCCAGACACCTCAGATGATTCTGTGCCCCCCAAGTGAGTGATAAATGGGTGTTTCTGATCCAGGCAGAAATGCTGGATTTGCAATATGACGGAGTAAGGGTAGGGGATGGAGTCACAAAATAAGATGTATTCTTCTGACCGAGTGAGAATAAACAATCACTATTATTAATGATAACATTGGAAAAGACCCTGATGCTGATAAAGATTGAGGGCAGGAGGAGACGGGGGCAAACAGAGGATGAGCCGGTTGGATGGCATCACCGACGACTCAAGGGACGTGAGTTTGAGGAAACTCCGGGAGGTGGTGAGGACAGGGAAGCCTGGCGTGCAGCCGTCCACGGGGTTGCAGAGTTGGGCGTGACTGAACAACAATGATAGCACGACCCCGGGCGTGCCCAGCACCGGACCTGTCATCCCGAGTCCCCGCCAAGCTAGGCGTCATTACCTTCTCAGACAGAGCTGGGGGTGGGGGGACTGGAGGGAGACACGGCAGGAAAGCAGTGGGTCGGTGTAGACCCTGGGCTCCCTGACCCTGGGGTGCGTTCCTCTCGTCCATCCTTCCTCGGGGGAGAGGGTGCCACTCTCTGGGAGGAGGGTCATCACGGGGACAGCAGAGTTTTACTGAGACCTCGCCACGGGTCGGGCCCTGCGCTCAGTCCATCACAGATACGGGACCACAGCCCCACCATACGAGGAGGCTGATGAGCTAGTTTCCTCATTTTACAGATGAGTACACTGAGGTCCTGAGAGGCGCATCCCCCTCGCAAGGCCCCGTGTCTAGTGAGTGTGACAGTCGGGGTTCTGGCCCGGGTCTGCACCGCCCTTGCCCCCAGCACACCCTAGGCCATGGGGAGGGTCAGGGGAGGGTTTGTTACTCATCTTTTTCCCTCCACCTCCTCCTCCTTGGAACTCACTGGCCTCCCTATCAAATCTGCCTATTATCTACCTATGAAACCCTTTCAATGTGTGCCCAGACTGCACCCTTCGGGGACCCGCGGCTCCTTGCTCCAGGACCAGGATCCCTGGGAGACGCAGGGTCTCGGCCTCATCCTGGAGCCACCGAATCAGAAGCCGCACTTTCGCAAAACCCCCGGCTCCTCTGGAGGCGCCCCCCCTGCCTGAGGACCATGCCCCTGCTCAAGGAGCTTTCGACTTCTGGCTCCTGTGGCTAGACCCACCACAGCGCCCCTTTACAAACGGTCGTCGTTCTGCGCAGCCCGAGGTGAAGACGGATGGCCGCGTCCCCCGTCCAGGGGACAGCGAGGGGAGCAGGGTGGTCACACTCAGGCTGGCTCACACCAGGGCCTCCCCGCCGCAGACGCACCCCAACACGCCCCAGTGAAGCCTTGGCGGTGGCCGCTGTTGTGAAAACCATCCATACCAGGCTAAGTCCTGGCTCTCTCTGGGGTAGATTCAGTTCATCAGTGGTCTTAGCTCGTCCCCTGCCCCCAACGCCAGAGTTACACGGAGTGTGGCGGCCTGGAGGTTCAGCTTCCTTCTATCTCTGGGCTCCTCCCTGGGCCTAGGTGGTCATGGGTCCAGGAAAGATTCGGGTATCTCATAGTGCCTCCATATGCCCTTCTGTGAAATGGGCCCAAGGCTCCCTCGGCACGAGCCTGGCACGGAGCAAGCCTCATATGACAAAGGCAGAGCCAGCCTGGCATGGCTGCCCTACGCTCAGTTAAGTGTGTTTCTCCAGCTTTCATCTCCTTCAAAGCCCTTCCAGCGTCCTAAGGGAGTCCTGTGACACTGTCAGGCAGGAGCAGCAGGAGCCCAGGCTTTGGGGACTCAGGACCCCGTTCCAGGTGGGACTGAGGCTGAACCCGAAGACACCGGGACAGCCGCACCACGTCGCCCAGCACGGGAGCCCCTCGGCCCACAGCCTCGTGTGGCCACCAGCAGTTTAAAGGGGGGCTTCCCTGGTGGTCCAGTGGTTAGGACGCCACACTTCCACTGCAGGGGGTGCAGGTCTGATCCCTAGTCAGGGAACGAAGATCCCGCATGCTTCAGGGTAGGGTGCAGCCAAAAAAGAAAAAACAAAGTCCAGATACATTTTAAGGAAATCAACAATTCAGTTCCTCAGTCACACTCACCACATGGCAAGTGCTTGAGGCCACATGTGCTGGTGGCCACCACGCTCAGCAGCCCCGATGGGGGCGCTGGGGGACGTCAGTCTGTCCAAAGACGGAGCCGGTTCCACGCCAGCGGGCACACAGCCGCTGCTCCCCCCCGCTTCCCGCCCTACCAGGCCTTTGTCGTGTGTGCGTGTGTGCGTGTGCGTGTCATGTCTGACTCGGTCCCATCCCGCGGACTGCAGCCCGCCAGGCTCCTCTGCCCGTGGGATTCTCCGGGCAAGAAGGCCAGAGTGGGGTGCCTTGACTCCTCCAGGGGATCTTCCGGATCCAAGGTTGAACCCGCGTCAACTACATCTCCTGCGCTGGCAGGTGGGTTCTCTACCACCAGCGCCCCGCGGGAAGCCCCTGTCATATGGCACCTGTTGTCAATTCCCATTTCTCAGGTGAGGAAACAGAGACAGCAAGGTATGGCTCCAGCAGAAAAGAGGCAGCAGCCTGGGACTGGAGTGGGTTCGCTTCTTTCCCACTCACCTGCTAGACTTCAAGCCCAAGCTCATGCTTGCTGGCCAGACCCCCTCTGGGGCCACCTTCTCCCAGCTCCAGGCAGCACTGCCTGGCGCTGATAATCCTGTGCTAGAGCAGGCCTCATATGACAAAGGCAGAGCCAGCCTGGCATGGCTGCCCTACGCTCAGTTAAGTGTGTTTCTCCAGCTTTCATCTCCTTCAAAGCCCTTCCAGCGTCCTAAGGGAGTCCTGTGACACTGTCAGGCAGGAGCAGCAGGAGCCCAGGCTTTGGGGACTCAGGACCCCGTTCCAGGTGGGACTGAGGCTGAACCCGAAGACACCGGGACAGCCGCACCACGTCGCCCAGCACGGGAGCCCCTCGGCCCACAGCCTCGTGTGGCCACCAGCAGTTTAAAGGGGGGCTTCCCTGGTGGTCCAGTGGTTAGGACGCCACACTTCCACTGCAGGGGGTGCAGGTCTGATCCCTAGTCAGGGAACGAAGATCCCGCATGCTTCAGGGTAGGGTGCAGCCAAAAAAGAAAAAACAAAGTCCAGATACATTTTAAGGAAATCAACAATTCAGTTCCTCAGTCACACTCACCACATGGCAAGTGCTTGAGGCCACATGTGCTGGTGGCCACCACGCTCAGCAGCCCCGATGGGGGCGCTGGGGGACGTCAGTCTGTCCAAAGACGGAGCCGGTTCCACGCCAGCGGGCACACAGCCGCTGCTCCCCCCCGCTTCCCGCCCTACCAGGCCTTTGTCGTGTGTGCGTGTGTGCGTGTGCGTGTCATGTCTGACTCGGTCCCATCCCGCGGACTGCAGCCCGCCAGGCTCCTCTGCCCGTGGGATTCTCCGGGCAAGAAGGCCAGAGTGGGGTGCCTTGACTCCTCCAGGGGATCTTCCGGATCCAAGGTTGAACCCGCGTCAACTACATCTCCTGCGCTGGCAGGTGGGTTCTCTACCACCAGCGCCCCGCGGGAAGCCCCTGTCATATGGCACCTGTTGTCAATTCCCATTTCTCAGGTGAGGAAAGAGAGACAGCAAGGTATGGCTCCAGCAGAAAAGAGGCAGCAGCCTGGGACTGGAGTGGGTTCGCTTCTTTCCCACTCACCTGCTAGACTTCAAGCCCAAGCTCATGCTTGCTGGCCAGACCCCCTCTGGGGCCACCTTCTCCCAGCTCCAGGCAGCACTGCCTGGCGCTGATAATCCTGTGCTAGAGGAGGAAACGGGAGTCCAGAGAGGGGAGGGGCTGGCCCAAGGTTGCACAGCCAGCCACCGATGCAGCCAGGCTCCTAGTTGGGGTGCCGGTGTGAGCATCTTTGCCACCTACATATAAAGACTGGGGTTGGGAGGTCTTGTGTCTGCCCTCTCCGTTCTCCTCCCCCAGCCTCCTTCCCTGCCCTCTCGCTTCCCTGGCTTTAAGAATTTGACTCCCAGATCTCCAAGCAGATCCTGGCCCTGCTGTCTCATCTCCAAGTTCTGCCACTTTGCAGATTGGTGGCATCTTTTCATCCTCTCCCTCCCTGTGGGCCCTGCCCCAGCTTCATCCTCTCCCCCTGGACTTTGACCCAGCTCATTCCAGGCCTCCAGTCTCTCCCAAGAGTCCACCCAAAGGGATCTTCCAGCCCAGAGCTAACACCGCCCCTCCCACCACAGCCCTCCACCCCAGCGCCCAGCATCCCCAGCCCTCAGCCTGCCGCGGAGGCAAGATGTCTTTGTGACTGAGCTGGACTCTGCAGATCCCCGCTTCCCATCCGCCTCCCTGGTCCCCAGGCCTTTACACACAGGGGCCCTCCACCTGACGCGCCCATCACCCGCTTGTCTCGCGTTGGTCCTTCAGTTTTCAGCTTCTTCATCACCTCCTCCAGACCGGGGGCGGTGCCCCTGGGAGACGCTCCAGGGCCTTCACCCTGTGCTCATGGTCTCACTCAACTCTGCACTCTAGCCTCTGGACTGCTAACTCCCCAAAGACAAAGGCGGGTTCCTCTGCCTCTGCGGCCCCGGCGCCGGCCGGGAACTCGTCGGTAGGGGGCGCTCGCCCGCCCCTTTATTCCGCGAGTCTGGATGAGGCTTGGTAGGCGCGGGGCGGGTCCTAGGCATCCAGGATGCAGCCGGGACAGACGCCCCGCCCGGGGATCTCACTTTCTAGTGGGCAGACAGGCCGTAAGCAGAACCACTCGTTATCCATCATATAAGGCCGGGCCAGCGGATGAGGGTTGGGAAGGGAAGGGACTAAGTGGAAAGGGCGGCCTGGAGGGGCGGGAGCAGAGAAACCCCCCGCAGGTGGCATGGGAACCGAGGCCAGAATGGAGGCAGAGGGGACAGCAGGAGCAAAGGCCCTGGGGTGGGAACGCGACAGGGTGTGTGGCAGAGCCCCAGGAGGTGGTGCGGTAGACCCACTTAGTAACTGTCTGTTGGAGGAACACATGAAAGATCAATTCACTGATCGCCTCAGTGCTTCTCTGTGGGGGGCTGGGGGAAGACAGCCTCCCTCACCAAGCAAGTCACCCCTCCCTAGCCCGCTCCTGTCCAGGGGGGCCGGGCGAGTCCTGAGCTGAGACCCGCAGCAGCCGTTGTGAACGGCCTGGGCTGCCCAGTTCGAGGGTGGTTGTACCTCAAAAGTTAGGGCACCGTCAATCCCTGAGGCTGTGGGGTTGCTTTTATTTTAGAGGCATTCAGGACACGGACTGGCTCAGAGAGACACACGTGTGAAGCTGTGTTTTCCATCCCTGCCCCCCCACGGTAACAGCGCCTGGCCTTCCCAGCGACAGCAAGAGAGGGGAAATGTTCCTCTCTCCCTGGCTTTGATGTCTCTCCACCCTCCTGACTCCAGGCGCCTCTTCCCCCACCCAGTCCCGCACAGTCGGAAAGTTCCTCTTCAGATCTAACCTCCATCCCTCTTGCTGCGATGGCAGTCCATTTCCTATCTTCTGGACTTCCCCCAGAAAAAAATGAGTACCCCAGTAGGAATGTGCCCTGCCTTCCTTTTTCTCCTCACCCTGCCTCTCCTGAGTCCCTGAGTTTCCCATCTAGCATTTGCCTCTCCATCCTCTCAGAGTTTTGGGATCTCTCAAAACTCCGGCTGGGGTTCCGGGGGCCCGGGCCGGGAACTCGTCGGTAGGGCGCTCGCCCGCCTTTATTCCGCGAGTCTGGATGAGGCTTGGTAGGCGCGGGGCGGGTCCTAGGCATCCAGGATGCAGCCGGGACAGACGCCCCGCCCGGGGATCTCACTTTCTAGTGGGCAGACAGGCCGTAAGCAGAACCACTCGTTATCCATCATATAAGGCCGGGCCAGCGGATGAGGGTTGGGAAGGGAAGGGACTAAGTGGAAAGGGCGGCCTGGAGGGGCGGGAGCAGAGAAACCCCCCGCAGGTGGCATGGGAACCGAGGCCAGAATGGAGGCAGAGGGGACAGCAGGAGCAAAGGCCCTGGGGTGGGAACGCGACAGGGTGTGTGGCAGAGCCCCAGGAGGTGGTGCGGTAGACCCACTTAGTAACTGTCTGTTGGAGGAACACATGAAAGATCAATTCACTGATCGCCTCAGTGCTTCTCTGTGGGGGGCTGGGGGAAGACAGCCTCCCTCACCAAGCAAGTCACCCCTCCCTAGCCCGCTCCTGTCCAGGGGGGCCGGGCGAGTCCTGAGCTGAGACCCGCAGCAGCCGTTGTGAACGGCCTGGGCTGCCCAGTTCGAGGGTGGTTGTACCTCAAAAGTTAGGGCACCGTCAATCCCTGAGGCTGTGGGGTTGCTTTTATTTTAGAGGCATTCAGGACACGGACTGGCTCAGAGAGACACACGTGTGAAGCTGTGTTTTCCATCCCTGCCCCCCCACGGTAACAGCGCCTGGCCTTCCCAGCGACAGCAAGAGAGGGAAGTGTTCCTCTCTCCCTGGCTTTGATGTCTCTCCACCCTCCTGACTCCAGGCGCCTCTTCCCCCACCCAGTCCCGCACAGTCGGGAAGTTCCTCTTCAGATCTAACCTCCATCCCTCTTGCTGCGATGGCAGTCCATTTCCTATCTTCTGGACTTCCCCCAGAAAAAAATGAGTACCCCAGTAGGAATGTGCCCTGCCTTCCTTTTTCTCCTCACCCTGCCTCTCCTGAGTCCCTGAGTTTCCCATCTAGCATTTGCCTCTCCATCCTCTCAGAGTTTTGGGATCTCTCAAAACTCCGGCTGGGGAGGCCTCGGCCCCACACCTCAAGCGCCTGGGCCTCCATGCCTCCACCTCCTTCCCCCTGGGTCTCGGCCCCTCTCTAGGTCCTCTGTTCCCCCTTAAAGCCTCTCCGTATCTCCTCCCTGGTGGCTCAGACAGTAGAGGGTCCACCTGCCACTCAGGAGACCCGGGTTTGATCCCTGAGTCACAAAGATCCCCTGGAGAAAGGAACAGCAGCCCACTCCAGCATTCTTGCCTGCAGAATCCCATGGACAGAGGAGCCTGGCGAGCTACGGACCATGGGGTCGCCAAGAGTCAGACACAACTGAGAGACTTAACACTTCTCTCTTGCCGCCTCACCAGGCTCCCCTTGGTCTCCGTTTCCTCTCTCTGATTGGCTCTGCCCCCTTCTGCCTTTCACACCTCTTCTCTCTGGGCCCTCTTGCATCTCGGTGTCTGCTTGGTGCCTTGCATCACATGGGGTGGAGGGCCCTAGCGCTGAGGCTCCTCCCAGGGTGCTGGGGTGAGAGACCTGGCCCAGAGTTGGGTCTTGGGTTCCAATCCTAGCTGCCCTGCCTCCAGGCTGCGTGACCGCCAGCCAGTGCCTTCAGCCCTCAGACTCTGCCGCTCCATCTGGAAAACGGGCGCAGGGACAGGGCCCCCCTCGTAGGGCCACAGGGAGAAGCCAGCAGCTCCAGGTTAGGGCAGTGCTCAGTGCTTTCGGCTCTGGGTCCATAGTGAACGCTCAGTGGAGCTCTCCGCTCTGATGAGGGATCAGGGATCCACTGTGGCAAGGAGGGGTCACAGCAGGCAGGCGACAGGTCAAAAGCCCCCCCTGGAGATCTCCGACGGAATTGTCCCTGCCATCGTGACAAGCTTGAGGGTCTGGAGCCCCTCGGCTCTGGGGAGGATGACGGAGAGGGGCCACTTCCCAGCTGTGTCCTTGTCCTTGAAGAAGTGACTCTGCCTCTTGTGCCTCACTTTCCCTGTCTGTGAAATTGGGGTAACAGCTGTTCCCTGTCCGAGGGCCCACGGGAGAAACACAGTGGAAGTTAGACTCCCAGCATGGAGCTGAGTCCCCACATACTGACAGCTGGCCGAAACTGGGAAGTGGGGTCTTGAACAAACCCAGGGAAGAACTGTCTTAAAGAAGGTGTTTGGCCCCAGGAGCCTGGGGAAAGCGACTGGGAAAAACAAAGAAAACCCCAAGAAGTTGAGGTGAAGGGTAAGGAGGGGCCGGAGATCCTGTGGGACCCAAGGAATAAGGGAGGGAGCCCTGAGCCAGCGAGGCCAGAGGTGGGGACGTGACGGGGACACTGGGGCAGTGCGCCGAGAGGCCCCAGAGATCTCAAGGTGCCATGTAAACAGGGACATGAGTGCGTGGTGGTGGCAGCATTCAGGAGATGGGGTGAGGCAGGCATGCACACGCTCCCTGGCTTTGAGAACGTGCTCAGAAGAGGGTCAGCCAGCGCGCCTGCTAGCTGGATTGGAGAGGTGTGTCTGGCCAGGTGCCCCTCAGCACAGAGCAGTAGCCAGCAGTGTAGCCCACACAGGTGGCGTCTGAGGGACAGCTCCCCTAGATGGGCCTGCGTTTGGTGGGTGCACGCAGCTGCCCTGGGACCAAGGGTGTATCGTATGTGGGACCCAGTCAGCCAGCTGGCACCACATTGCGGTCACAGATATCGAGCGGAGGGCGGTTGTGTTGGTGGCATCTGGAGGTGCTGCCTCCACCAGGCTGGCCTCCTGGGATGGGAGGGGCCCTGGGGATCCAGGACGTCTAGGGTGTGCAGCTGGGGATGGTGTGTCTTGGCTGGGTGTGCCGAGAGGGGCGTCTCTGTGTGACTTCAGGAGGGAAGGCACCTTGGTGGTGGGAACTCTGAGCATTTACCTGCTGATGCCTCCACTCAGTGTCTACTGAGCACCTGTCCCGTGCCAGGCCCATCATAGGTGCCGGGAACCAAACTGCACAAGATAGATGCAGTCCCTGCCCTCAGGGAGCTTACACTCAAGTGCACAGGCTTCTAAGAGGCCCTCAACATTGTTATTCAGTCATGTCCAACTCTCTGCAGCCCCGTGGGCTGTAACTCACCAGGCTCCTCTGTCCATGGGCTTCTCCTGGCAAGAATACTGGAGAGGGTACCCATTCCCTTCTTCAAGGGATCTTCCGGACGCAGGGATAGAACCCACGTCCCCTGCAATGGCAGGCAGGATCTGTACCACTGAGCCACCAGGGAAGCCCCTCTAAGAGGTCAGAGGGTAACAAATGTGATATGGACAAAGCAGAGAAGGTTCTGGTATGGGGCGGGCCTGGGGAAAGCGACTGGGAAAAACAAAGAAAACCCCAAGAAGTTGAGGTGAAGGGTAAGGAGGGGCCGGAGATCCTGTGGGACCCAAGGAATAAGGGAGGGAGCCCTGAGCCAGCGAGGCCAGAGGTGGGGACGTGACGGGGACACTGGGGCAGTGCGCCGAGAGGCCCCAGAGATCTCAAGGTGCCATGTAAACAGGGACATGAGTGCGTGGTGGTGGCAGCATTCAGGAGATGGGGTGAGGCAGGCATGCACACGCTCCCTGGCTTTGAGAACGTGCTCAGAAGAGGGTCAGCCAGCGCGCCTGCTAGCTGGATTGGAGAGGTGTGTCTGGCCAGGTGCCCCTCAGCACAGAGCAGTAGCCAGCAGTGTAGCCCACACAGGTGGCGTCTGAGGGACAGCTCCCCTAGATGGGCCTGCGTTTGGTGGGTGCACGCAGCTGCCCTGGGACCAAGGGTGTATCGTATGTGGGACCCAGTCAGCCAGCTGGCACCACATTGCGGTCACAGATATCGAGCGGAGGGCGGTTGTGTTGGTGGCATCTGGAGGTGCTGCCTCCACCAGGCTGGCCTCCTGGGATGGGAGGGGCCCTGGGGATCCAGGACGTCTAGGGTGTGCAGCTGGGGATGGTGTGTCTTGGCTGGGTGTGCCGAGAGGGGCGTCTCTGTGTGACTTCAGGAGGGAAGGCACCTTGGTGGTGGGAACTCTGAGCATTTACCTGCTGATGCCTCCACTCAGTGTCTACTGAGCACCTGTCCCGTGCCAGGCCCATCATAGGTGCCGGGAACCAAACTGCACAAGATAGATGCAGTCCCTGCCCTCAGGGAGCTTACACTCAAGTGCACAGGCTTCTAAGAGGCCCTCAACATTGTTATTCAGTCATGTCCAACTCTCTGCAGCCCCGTGGGCTGTAACTCACCAGGCTCCTCTGTCCATGGGCTTCTCCTGGCAAGAATACTGGAGAGGGTACCCATTCCCTTCTTCAAGGGATCTTCCGGACGCAGGGATAGAACCCACGTCCCCTGCAATGGCAGGCAGGATCTGTACCACTGAGCCACCAGGGAAGCCCCTCTAAGAGGTCAGAGGGTAACAAATGTGATATGGACAAAGCAGAGAAGGTTCTGGTATGGGGCGGGCCAGGGGGTGGGGAGGGCTGCTGTGTGATGCAAGCTAGTCAAGGTGGCCTCGCTGAAAAGGCGACTTCTGGGCCAAGAGCTGAGGGAGAACAGGGAGGATGAGCGGTCCAGGCAGAGGGAAGAGAACATGCAAAGGCCCTGAGGCAGGATGTGCCGAAGCAGCAGGAGGCTGGTGTGGCCTGAAGGGGCTGAGTGAGGGGGGAGGAGCAGCTACACCTCCGGAGACCCCAGCACGAGCACGCCAGGACTGCTGAGAGGAGGAGGGGCAGGCCTGGGCCTGGAGGCGTCAGGACCCCTCGGGCAGCCTGTGGGAACAGTCCAGGTGGGAGGGCAGGAGTCTGAATGGGGAGGCCCGTGAGGAGGCACCCTGATCTCAGAGGGTGGTGGGACAAGAAGAGGTCGGATTTGCATCTGCTGTTGGCAGAGCCATTGACTGAGCCGCTCCCCGCACCCTGGGCCCGGGGAGACAGATACTGTCATTATCCGGGTCTCACAGCGGTCAGCTGCAGCTCAGAAAAAGGAAGTCCTGGCCTGAGGTCACACAGCCAAACGCAGGCCCCCGGGTGCTCCATCCCCTTGTTCTATCATTGCTGCTAGACTGTGGGGCCACGAAGGGCGGGGGTGGCGTTGTCAGCACCTGTACCAGCATCTGCACGTAGTAGGGACATGGAAAAATCCTTTGGATGGATGGATTCCTCTATGAATAGAGCGAATGGGAGAGTCTGCCCTGCCCATTTTGCAGAAATGAACCAGGAGGCCGATCGCAGGAAACAGCTGCGGTCCAGGGAAGGGGGTGCCTCTGGGAGCGGGTTTCTTTGTGGTATGAACCCGGCTTGGCCTTGGCTGAAGGGCAAGGGGTGGCTCTCTGCAGCCCGTGGCTGTAACTCACCAGGCTCCTCTGTCCATGGGCTTCTCCTGGCAAGAATACTGGAGAGGGTACCCATTCCCTTCTTCAAGGGATCTTCCGGACGCAGGGATAGAACCCACGTCCCCTGCAATGGCAGGCAGGATCTGTACCACTGAGCCACCAGGGAAGCCCCTCTAAGAGGTCAGAGGGTAACAAATGTGATATGGACAAAGCAGAGAAGGTTCTGGTATGGGGCGGGCCGGGGGGTGGGGAGGGCTGCTGTGTGATGCAAGCTAGTCAAGGTGGCCTCGCTGAAAAGGCGACTTCTGGGCCAAGAGCTGAGGGAGAACAGGGAGGATGAGCGGTCCAGGCAGAGGGAAGAGAACATGCAAAGGCCCTGAGGCAGGATGTGCCGAAGCAGCAGGAGGCTGGTGTGGCCTGAAGGGGCTGAGTGAGGGGGGAGGAGCAGCTACACCTCCGGAGACCCCCAGCACGAGCACGCCAGGACTGCTGAGAGGAGGAGGGGCAGGCCTGGGCCTGGAGGCGTCAGGACCCCTCGGGCAGCCTGTGGGAACAGTCCAGGTGGGAGGGCAGGAGTCTGAATGGGGAGGCCCGTGAGGAGGCACCCTGATCTCAGAGGGTGGTGGGACAAGAAGAGGTCGGATTTGCATCTGCTGTTGGCAGAGCCATTGACTGAGCCGCTCCCCGCACCCTGGGCCCGGGGAGACAGATACTGTCATTATCCGGGTCTCACAGCGGTCAGCTGCAGCTCAGAAAAAGGAAGTCCTGGCCTGAGGTCACACAGCCAAACGCAGGCCCCCGGGTGCTCCATCCCCTTGTTCTATCATTGCTGCTAGACTGTGGGGCCACGAAGGGCGGGGGTGGCGTTGTCAGCACCTGTACCAGCATCTGCACGTAGTAGGGACATGGAAAAATCCTTTGGATGGATGGATTCCTCTATGAATAGAGCGAATGGGAGAGTCTGCCCTGCCCATTTTGCAGAAATGAACCAGGAGGCCGATCGCAGGAAACAGCTGCGGTCCAGGGAAGGGGGTGCCTCTGGGAGCGGGTTTCTTTGTGGTATGAACCCGGCTTGGCCTTGGCTGAAGGGCAGGGGTGATGCCTGGGGTGGGCCCAGGCTCGCTGGTGTACAGGGTGGATGTGAGAGCACCTCTTTGTGGGGTGGGGTGGGGGGCTTCGGGGTAGCTTCTGGGGTGCTGAGGGGGCGCCTGCCTGTGGAGGAGCCCTAGGTAGTCTGCACTCCCGCTGGGGGGCAGGGAGGGAGGGGTGGTGTGGCCTGCGGTGGGGGTGGGGGCGTCCGCGCTGGCCGGGCCTGGTTATGCAGCCCATGAGGTTGGCTCTGCCACGAGGCCAGGCTTGGCACAGCCCAGAGCCCCCCTCCCCCTTCCCTGGGCAGCCCAGCCTTCAACCTTCCTCCCCCTGCTTCCCTCGACCTTCCCCGACTGCCCAGAACCAATGGGTTAATTAGATAACAGAGCCTTTGATTAGCGGGGGAGGGGGAGGCCTCCGTCGCAAGGAAAGGGAGGGGGGCCCCCCCAGGAGGAGAGAGGCGAGGCGCCCGCCCCGCGCAGGAAGCGAGAGAGAAGGAGGGAGGCGGGTGGGGAGGGAGAGAGCCGAGGCACAGCTTGGCTCTGCACTGCCGTGTGACTAGAAATTGTAATCGCAGAGAAAGAGACAGACAGAGCTTGGCGGAGGGAGACGGGGACAGACGGACAGACGGGCAGAGAATCTGACCGAGACGCGCTCCCCGACCGACCTAGGAGCGAGCGGGTGATGGGGGAGCAGCGAGAGTGAGATGGAGGAGCAGGAGACGGGGGCTTGGGGGTCCCGGGGGCAGCGAGACAGGGAGGGGAGCCCTGAGGCGGGGGCTGGAGCCTGAGGAGCTGGACGGGGGCTGGAGGCCGAGGCGCAGGGAGAGAGCAGAGGGCTGGGGTCGGCGGGGAGAGGAGGCAGGCGGTCGGGGGGAGGTAGGGGCGGGGGTAGGCGACCGGAGGAGGCGATCAGGGAGGGGAGGAGGCGCCGGTTGCTGCAGTGGCCTAGACGAGCCTTCCCGGGGGGCGGGAAGGGCGACAGGCGAGGAGGGGGGGGCGCGGGGAGACCCAAGAAGCCCCTGCGCCCCCCCCAACAACCTCGACGGAAAACCCTGGAGGACTGGGGAGGCAGAGCCCCCGGCGGCTGGAGGCATGTGGAGGGGCAGCCTGGGGCGCAGGGAGAGGCCCAGCGGAAGCCGAGCCACTGGGGTGAGTGTCCGTCGCTGTCGGGGGAGACAAGGACGGAGATGGCGGAGAGCGAGGAGGGCGGGGAGGGAGACTCAGGCGCTGCAGAAGCCGTCCTGGGGCGGGAGGATACGGGCTGGCAGCGGGCGAGAAGGGGAGGGAGGTGAAGGTAGAGACGCAGCCGCGGTCTGGATCTGGGGTGGGCGCTGCGGGCTCCCACCGCCCGAGGGACATGCTGATCTGTGGGTTCCCCGGCCTCGGGTCCCGGCCCACTGGCGCTGCGCGGCCCCTCGGCTCCCAGGGTGCGGGCTGGCTTCTCCCCAGTCTCGGGCGGTGGGAACGGAAGGGTGGGCGCAGGACGAGGGCAGAGCGTCGGGACGCGAAGACCCCCCACGACCCTCGCAGGACCCCCAGAGAGAGGCGCTCAAAACCCCCAGCCCTGCGGGCAGGAGCATGAGTCTGGGTGTCGACCCAGGACCAGCCCTCCCCCACCCCAGCCCCACCTCTCTGTGCCTCTGTCTCTCGTCTGGCTGTTGCTTTTCCGCTCACACACGCGCTCAGGCACACGGACAGACGCACATGCGTTTTTATCAGAGTTAAAACGCTGCTGGAAACCGCGGGCGGGAGCGCGTGCGCGTGCGTGCACACGGGGTGCGGGGGCGAGCCGTCCTGGGTCCGCGGGTCTGCGAGCGCGCGGGCGCGGCCCGCCACCGCTGTGGGTGCGCGTGTTTGTGCGGCCGGCCTCCCTGTGCCCCTGGGCTCCCCACGCGTGGGGAACTCTCGGGTCGGCCGTGTGGCAGCAGAGCTCGCGGGCGTGGGCGCGCGCGTGTGCAGTGGAGACGCAGATGCTGCGTGGAAGGAGGGCTGGGCGCCCGAGAGGTAAACCCAGGCCCACAGACCCCTTCTGCCGCCGCCCCGCCCGCCTCACGCGCCTCGGGGCCTCATCTGTCCCTCGGCTATCCTAGCCGCTCCCTCGCGAGGCTCCCCGGGAGCTTCCACGAGCGTGTGAGCGTCTGGCTCAAGAAGGGGCTGACTCACAATTCCTGAGTTACTGGTACTGTTGCTGTTACCCCTGTTACAGTCAGGATTAGCCCATCTTCCTCTCTGCCTCCGTCCCATGGAAATGGGGGAGAGGGGACCTGACCCCAGGCTGCCCATTCCCCTCCGCAGAGCTCCGGCTGGCGGTTTCCCGCCAGCCAGCCCCTGCCCCAGCGGCGGGCTCGCGTCCTGCGGCAGCCACGCGCAGGCCTACCCCCGCCCCCACCCCCGCCAGGCTGCCTGGAGCACCTGCCTCCCCACCAGCCACCTTCTCGCCATCATGGCCTCCCTCCCGCAGGCTGCCTCACCTGCCCACACCCGGCACCCCCCACTCGCCTGGTCTGCCACCTCCGCTTCTCGTTCACGTCCCTCTTCGAGTCTAACTTAACTCTCGGCAGCCGCTGCCGCGGGGCACACACGGGGCCTGGACAACGTCAGGGAGACAGGAGCCCGGAGCCCATGTGGGATGGCAGCCGGCTGGCCTGGTTGCCTGGAAACCTGCCCTCTGGAAACACTCCCTCGACCGAGGAGTGGGGTGAGGGGGCATCCAGGAGGCTGGGACGGGGACTTGGGTGGATCTGAGAGGGCGCTGCATCCTAGCTCTGACTTCTTCCCCTTTGTCTGTCACTTTCCACTGGTCTCTCACACGCCATCTCCACCTATCCATGCTCTTCTGTGAAATCATACAAGGAACCAAGGTTTTAATCTGCCCGACATCTCCAGAAACCGCGGGCGGGAGCGCGTGCGCGTGCGTGCACACGGGGTGCGGGGGCGAGCCGTCCTGGGTCCGCGGGTCTGCGAGCGCGCGGGCGCGGCCCGCCACCGCTGTGGGTGCGCGTGTTTGTGCGGCCGGCCTCCCTGTGCCCCTGGGCTCCCCACGCGTGGGGAACTCTCGGGTCGGCCGTGTGGCAGCAGAGCTCGCGGGCGTGGGCGCGCGCGTGTGCAGTGGAGACGCAGATGCTGCGTGGAAGGAGGGCTGGGCGCCCGAGAGGTAAACCCAGGCCCACAGACCCCTTCTGCCGCCGCCCCGCCCGCCTCACGCGCCTCGGGGCCTCATCTGTCCCTCGGCTATCCTAGCCGCTCCCTCGCGAGGCTCCCCGGGAGCTTCCACGAGCGTGTGAGCGTCTGGCTCAAGAAGGGGCTGACTCACAATTCCTGAGTTACTGGTACTGTTGCTGTTACCCCTGTTACAGTCAGGATTAGCCCATCTTCCTCTCTGCCTCCGTCCCATGGAAATGGGGGAGAGGGGACCTGACCCCAGGCTGCCCATTCCCCTCCGCAGAGCTCCGGCTGGCGGTTTCCCGCCAGCCAGCCCCTGCCCCAGCGGCGGGCTCGCGTCCTGCGGCAGCCACGCGCAGGCCTACCCCCGCCCCCACCCCCGCCAGGCTGCCTGGAGCACCTGCCTCCCCACCAGCCACCTTCTCGCCATCATGGCCTCCCTCCCGCAGGCTGCCTCACCTGCCCACACCCGGCACCCCCCACTCGCCTGGTCTGCCACCTCCGCTTCTCGTTCACGTCCCTCTTCGAGTCTAACTTAACTCTCGGCAGCCGCTGCCGCGGGGCACACACGGGGCCTGGACAACGTCAGGGAGACAGGAGCCCGGAGCCCATGTGGGATGGCAGCCGGCTGGCCTGGTTGCCTGGAAACCTGCCCTCTGGAAACACTCCCTCGACCGAGGAGTGGGGTGAGGGGGCATCCAGGAGGCTGGGACGGGGACTTGGGTGGATCTGAGAGGGCGCTGCATCCTAGCTCTGACTTCTTCCCCTTTGTCTGTCACTTTCCACTGGTCTCTCACACGCCATCTCCACCTATCCATGCTCTTCTGTGAAATCATACAAGGAACCAAGGTTTTAATCTGCCCGACATCTCCACTTGCCGGCCAAGCGCCCCTGAAGTAGCACGTCCTCACCCCCAGATTCAGTTTGCTATTCTGGGAAATGGACACAACGTCTTACCAGCACGGAGACCGTGAGGAGAGGGCCAGCCTTTCTCTCCGCCTCCCTCGCCCGCTGGGGCCTCATAACCTGGGCCCTGGGATGGTCTCTCCCCCGACCCTCTTGGGTCCTAAGCCGGGAGCAGGGAGGTGACAGGGAGGCGGTAGCCGCAGAGAGCTGTCTGGAGGAAGGGGAGGAGCTGGGCCGCGGGTCCCTCACTGAGCCTCTCCCTCTCTCTCCGCGACAGCCCCCCGGCGCCCACACGGAGCATGAACTTTGAGGATGGCGCGCACCCGCGGCTCCCTGTGCCCCCCACTGCCGCCCGGTAGGATGTCCTGGCCCCATGGGGCCCTGCTCTTCCTCTGGCTCTTCTCCCCGCCCCTGGGGGCCGGCGGGGGCGGCGTGGCCGTGACATCCGCCGCCGGAGGGGGCTCCCCACCGGCCACCTCCTGTCCCGCGGCCTGCTCCTGCAGCAACCAGGCCAGTCGGGTGATCTGCACCAGGAGAGAGCTGGCCGAGGTGCCGGCCAGCATCCCCGTCAACACGCGGTACCTGAACCTGCAGGAGAACGGCATCCAGGTGAGCCGGGCTGGCCGCCGTGGGGGAGGGGCACGCGGGGCGCCGGGGGCGGGCAAAGGCGTGGCCGGTCCCTCCTCCCTGAGCTGCGGAAGGCCTCCTGGGCACCTGATGCTCCCCTCTGAGAGACGCTGTTTGCGTCCTCGGTCCTGGAGCCCAGGCTGTCTGGGCTTCCTTCGCCTGAGGCTCCCAGTGTCGTGCTGGGGCAGGACCGCCGGGCGCCTCCCACAGCGCAGGACAGGCCGCCCTCGGCCCGGCCCTGGAGCCCAGGTCGTGCAGGGGTGACCCTTCCCTGCGGTCCCCGTGGCACCTGCCCTGCCACACGAGTGGGGCACAGAACGCTGGGCCTCAGTTTCTCCGTTTGGAAAATGGGGATGGTGGGAGCTCTGCCCTCGGGGCGGGTGCCGGGGCTGCTGGACCTCTTCCTCGTCGGGGATTTAGAGCTGACCTGGCAGCTCAGCGCTCATGCGCTGGAGGGTGCGGGGCTCGCAGCCCCCTGGAGTTGGTGTGAGACGAGGGCCGCCCAGGTGTGGCTGGTGCGGGAATGGGGCCGTTGCCATCTGACGACTGTCTGATTTAGATGAGCTGCCCCAATGCTTTGGGGGCAGAGCGGCGCTGCTCGGAAGGAGAGTCTCTCACCCTTAGCTCTGTTGATTCTGAGGCTGGACCCTCCGTGGCTGGGGACAGGGCTTCCGGCGCGCGGTAGGAGGGGAGCGGCGTCCCTGGCCCCGGGAAACCAGTAGCAGCCACTCTCCAGCCCCAAGCCTGCCTCCCAGAGTTGTCAGGGAGTCCCTGGGGAGGGAGGGAAGCCCCGCTGGTTGAGAACCACCGGGGTTTTGTTTTGTTTTGACCACGAGGCATGTGGGACCTTAGCTCCTTACCCAGGAAGCACACCCACACCCCCTGCAGTGGAAGGCAAAGCCTTAACCTCGGACCACCACGAAGTGCAAGAACCTCTGCTTTAAAGGCATTAGGTCAGTCCTTGTCCCTGGGCAGGCCTCTCCTCTCCCAGCCTGTAGAGCCAGGAGAAAGGGGTGGGGCGGTCTGAGCTCACCTTCCCCTCCCCTACTGCACCTCCTGGGCAGAGGAAGCCGTCAAGGACCCCATCTGACTGTCCCGGACAGCTGGACCCAGGCCCCTCTGTGGGGGCCAGAGAGGGAACCTCTTCGGAGGGTCCGTGTCAGGGGGCATCCCAAAGGCAAGGCTGTCCCTTCCTGGGTGGCCGTGGGACAAGAACCACTGAAGCCACAGTCAGGTCCTATCACCCACCCCTGTCCCTGCGGGGCCGTGTCCCTGGGCTCCAGGCCACCTCGCCAGCCCCTCCCCGAGATGCTCCCTCTTCTGCTCCTGGTCTTTGAGTGGAGCAGCAGCCTCAGCTGCTGTCTGTCTCCCCGAGCAGGCGACTCACCCCCTTCATTCTCCCAGTGCCTGTTGGACAGGTGCACTGACCCCACAGGCCTTCCTGCCCCTGGGCAGCTCACCTTCCAGAAGGCAAACACAGCCCACCTGTAAAGGGGCTGGCACATCAGACTGGGGTGACCGGGAAGTGAGAGCCGGGAGTGGGGCCGTTAGAGCCTCAGGGATCCTGTCTGCGACAGGGGTGCTGAGTCCACACCACCCACAGCATCTCTTCGGTGGAACTGAACTGCTTTAGGGAGCTTGATGAAAAATTCGGTCCCTCCAACAGCTGCTGAGTACTAAGACCCGCCCCCAGGCGCCCCAGCCCCCACCCCAAGCAGGGCACGGACCTTGGACAGTGACCAAACAATTCCAGTGTCCCGGCTCCTCCAGCTCCTAACTCCCTACACGCAGCCCGTCCTCCCAGGGCCCCCCACAAGCCTCATGGTGCCCTCTGCCTTGTGGCTGTTCAGTTGCTCAGTCGTGTCTGACCCTCCGCGACCCCATGGACTGCGGCACGCCAGGCTTCCCTGACCTTCACCACCTCATGAAGTTTGCTCAGACTCATGTCCGTGGAGCCAGTGATGCCATCCAACCCTCTCATCCTCCGTCGCCCCCTTCTCCTCCTGCCCTGAATCTTTCCCAGCATCAGGGTCTTTTCCAGTGAGCTGGCTCTTCACATCAGGTGGCTAAACTATTGGGGCCCCCTGCCTAAAAGCCTCCCCAAGCCCCCTGGTCTCTGTGGAATGAAGTCCAGGCTCTCCAGTGACACCTCCTGGGCAGAGGAAGCCGTCAAGGACCCCATCTGACTGTCCCGGACAGCTGGACCCAGGCCCTCTGTGGGGGCCAGAGAGGAACCTCTTCGGAGGGTCCGTGTCAGGGGCATCCCAAAGGCAAGGCTGTCCCTTCCTGGGTGGCCGTGGGACAAGAACCACTGAAGCCACAGTCAGGTCCTATCACCCACCCCTGTCCCTGCGGGCCGTGTCCCTGGGCTCCAGGCCACCTCGCCAGCCCCTCCCCGAGATGCTCCCTCTTCTGCTCCTGGTCTTTGAGTGGAGCAGCAGCCTCAGCTGCTGTCTGTCTCCCCGAGCAGGCGACTCACCCCCTTCATTCTCCCAGTGCCTGTTGGACAGGTGCACTGACCCCACAGGCCTTCCTGCCCCTGGGCAGCTCACCTTCCAGAAGGCAAACACAGCCCACCTGTAAAGGGGCTGGCACATCAGACTGGGGTGACCGGGAAGTGAGAGCCGGGAGTGGGGCCGTTAGAGCCTCAGGGATCCTGTCTGCGACAGGGGTGCTGAGTCCACACCACCCACAGCATCTCTTCGGTGGAACTGAACTGCTTTAGGGAGCTTGATGAAAAATTCGGTCCCTCCAACAGCTGCTGAGTACTAAGACCCGCCCCCAGGCGCCCCAGCCCCCACCCCAAGCAGGGCACGGACCTTGGACAGTGACCAAACAATTCCAGTGTCCCGGCTCCTCCAGCTCCTAACTCCCTACACGCAGCCCGTCCTCCCAGGGCCCCCCACAAGCCTCATGGTGCCCTCTGCCTTGTGGCTGTTCAGTTGCTCAGTCGTGTCTGACCCTCCGCGACCCCATGGACTGCGGCACGCCAGGCTTCCCTGACCTTCACCACCTCATGAAGTTTGCTCAGACTCATGTCCGTGGAGCCAGTGATGCCATCCAACCCTCTCATCCTCCGTCGCCCCCTTCTCCTCCTGCCCTGAATCTTTCCCAGCATCAGGGTCTTTTCCAGTGAGCTGGCTCTTCACATCAGGTGGCTAAACTATTGGGGCCCCCTGCCTAAAAGCCTCCCCAAGCCCCCTGGTCTCTGTGGAATGAAGTCCAGGCTCTCCAGTGACACCCCGTCGCTCTCCCAGCCCTGAGGGGCTGCTCAGACCATCCCCTGCCTGAACACGCCTCTTTTTGGCCCTGAGGTCCAGGGGCGCCTCCCCTCCCCACCTTCTCTGGGCCCTCAGCTCCCCAACATCCCTGATCGTCCCCTTAACGCTGCCGTTATTCAATAGCTCTTGCTTGTTTTCCACGTGGGAGGCTGTAGCGTAAGGACTTGGGACACATCAGTAAACAAAACAGACACCCAGACGCGCCCTCCCAGCATCCAGGCCTCTGTCGAGAATGAAATGTACATGCAAAGTTGCTTCAGTCGTGTCTCTTTGCAGCCCTGTAGACGGCAGCCCGCCAGGCTCCTCTGTCTATGGGATTCTCCAGGCAAGAACACTGGAGTAGGCTGCCATTTCCTCCTCCAAGGGATCTTCCCAACCCAGGGATCGAATCCACACCTCTTCTATCTCCTGCATTGACAGGTGGATTCTTGATCACTAGCACCACTGGGGAAGCCCAGAAGGAGATGTGCTTTTTGTTAAAGATGTTATGGGCTGTGGGCAAGGAGGCTGGATGGAGTTAGGGGGTGGCAACTCCAGGAGGAGGGGCTGCCGGCTGCAGCTTTAAAGACACAGAGGTCAGGGTGGCCTCATGGAGCCAGTGACATTTGAACACATGTCTGTCTTTGGTGGTTCTGTTTTGTTTGGCCGAACTGCATGGCTCACGGGATCTCAGTGCCCTGACCAGAGATGGGACCTGTGCCCCCTCCAGTGGAAGCATGGTGTCCTAACCTCTGGACCAGCAGGGAATTGCCTGAGCAAATGTTTGGTGGGAGCCTTGTGGGGGCATTCCAGGCAGGGAGCAGCAGGTGCAAAGGCCCTGGGGTGGGGCCTGCCTGGTGTGTAGGAGGAACAGCCAGGAGGCTGATGTGGCCAGAGTAGAGCAAACCATGAGGAGAGGGCCAGAGGGTGAGGACAGAGAGGGGACAAAGGGGTCTTGTGGTCATGGTGAGGACTTACCTCTTCTCTGCCAGGGACAGGAGCCAGGTGAGGCTCTGAGCAAAGGACAGGTAGGCCCTGACTTGGGTCTTTCTCTGCCCAGGGTGTGGGGACCGAAGGAGCAAGGGTGATGGCAGAGAGGCCTGTTCAGAGATGCTGGTGCCCCAGCGCGGCCCCAGACTGTTTGAGGCGGAGGTGGAGGGAATCAGACAGATTCTGGGTCTGTTTTGCAGTAGAGATCGCAGATGTTTTCAGCAAAGCGGATGTGAGGAAAAGGACGCCTTCATAGGTCTCAGGGGGCCCTTTGGCTGGACCTATTTGTCCGTGCGTCTGTCACCCCATCTCCCAAGCCACTGGCCTCCCAACCATGTAATCCACGCCCCTATCGGAATATACATGTATGAATTTGTTACTAAAGCCACATAAAGGTCCTCAGCATCCATGGGTCACGTGTATCATAAAGCTTACACAAAGACGGCCATTGTTACAGGGCAGCGTGTGTGTGCTCAGTCGTGTCCAACTCTCTGCGACCCTGTGGACTGTAGCCCGCCAGGCTCCTCTGTCCATGGGATTCTCCAGGCAAGAATCCTGGAGTGGGTTGCCATCTCCTTCTCCAGGGGATCTTCCCGACCCAGGGATCGAACCCACATCTCCTGCATCGCAGGTGGATCCTTTACCATCTGAGCCACCAGGGAAACCTCTTAAAGAATGACAAGCATTTTTTTTTTTTCTTTTTGGCCAAGCCCTGTGTTATGTGGGATCTTAGTTTCCTGACCAGGGATCGAAGCCACACTTCCTGTAGTGGAAGTGCAGAGTCTTAACCACTGGACCGCAGGGAAATCCCCAAGCATGGCAGGCCCGTCTTGAAATCCTAACACTTTTGTTTCCCTGGGGGGAACCCGGGGGGCTCTTACACCCTCCTCTCTGGAAACTGCCGACCCTTCCAAACCACATGCTCCCTGAGGTCAAGGAATGTCCTGTCCACAAGTATGGATGATTCTAAATGCTTCGTAGAATTGTACCCCCTCAGTGGACGCTGGCAGACAGCAGGAGACGTGGAACCAGCTCGGTTACCAAATACCTTGTGAATTACCAAGATTTTAAAAAATGAAAAAAACTCACCTGTAGTCTCACCACCTAGATATAAATAACTGCTGTTTACATTTTTGTTCTGAAGCCTTCCTGGCTCTTTTGTGTGCCTATGTAAATGTGGCTTTCAATTATTTATTATAGAATGCACACTAATTAATTTAGGAAAACTAGGAACACAGGGACAAAAGCCGAGTGTAGTCCATCCATCACAGGTAACACCCATTAACATTTGGTGTCTTCCTCCCTCCCTGAGCATGATAGGTCTGGGTCTCTAAACGGATATGTTGGTGATGTCCAAAAGTGATATTTTTTTTCTTTTTTAAGACAAAATGGAATCACCGTATTTCATACTGGTTTGCCACTGACTTCTGGCACGGCATGGTTAAGAGTTTGGCCACAAACATCTTTCTCCCTGGTTCTGATGGTTGTCTGTTGTGTGTGTGTGCTCAGGCATGTCGACTTTGGGACCCCATGGACAGTAGCCGTCCAGGCGCCTCTGTCCATTAAACGTATTTTAATTACCGCATAGGTTTCCGATGCGTGGGCATGCGGTTAATTCATTAGCCCCTTCTCATTTCCAGTGCTTTAATGGCTATAAGCAATACTGCAGTGAACATCCTCAGTGCCTGCTCTTTGCACATTCTGGATTCTGAGATAAATTCCTAGAAGTGGGATTTTGAGATTAGAGGCTGTGACCTCTGATGAGGCCTGGTACCAGAGCCCCCTAGAGGGGGTCTGAACTGGGAGATTGGAAAGCCCCCAGCCCTGTCCCTGGCCACCGACCTGTCCTCTGCTTCCCTTCTGCAGCCTCCGGAGCCCAGCACACAATAGATGCTCAGCAGGTGTTTGTCTGAGAATAGAGGGCCAGCCCCAGGGGACTTGGCAGAGGCCGGAGGACCCTCTGAGAGCCAGGGCGGGAGGCGAATCCTGCAGTGCCCGCCCTGAGAACCCGGGGCAGCCCTCAGGTTCTGTCGGCTGTTCCCACCCTGGCCTGTGGTCCAGCGAGGGCCACACAGGGAGTGCGGTGACCTTGTAGTCGAGGGGACAGGGACAAAGCCTGCGGAGGTGCCTTCTAGGCAAAGCCCTGGGGACTCCTCTTCCCTCAGCCCTGGTGCCATTCAGGCCGAGGATATGCCACCCCTAGGCCGACTCAGGGACACCCTGCTCCCATGTCCTCTGGATCTTGGGAGAAGCCGTGCTCCTGGGCAGAGTTCAGCCAGGTCACCCTCCCCAGCCAGGGGTAGGGTCTCCCTGGGCCTCCCGCCTTGGTCCTGAGTCCCGCCTCAGCCTCCTCTCCTTGTCCCCACTTGCTGCCCCCCCACGGGAGCCCACCGTCCTCATGTGTTTACTCTGGATCTTTCTGCTTGTGTATGTTTTTGCAAAATGCTTATTGTTGCTTTGTGTGCATGTATTTTTAATTCATGTAAATGAAGCTGCATTATAGACGGCTTTCTTTGTCTCATTGTTTTCACTGGACCCGGGTTGTTAGGAGCCTTCCGCGTCACTCTGTGTATCTCTGTGTGTGTACGCAGTTGCTTTAACTGCTGCAGAACTCCCTTGATGGGCGCCCCCCACGCCAGCCCCCTCCAGCCCCCAGGAAGCGTCCAGCTGCCTCCACCACAGACCCTCCCTCAGAAGCCCCTTGGGGGCTGCGGCGTGATCCTGTCTCTGGAATGGACACCAGGGGACTGGTGGGTCAGAGGACACAGTGGACTTGACCTCGCCCAGGCTTTTAGGGGCTGCCCTGGCCCCTCCGGGGCCACCGTGAGGTCCTGCTGACGACGTGTCTGGAGCCACTTGAGAGGGACATCTGCTTCCGTCCTAAGAGACCGATCAACCCATCCTACGGAGACGCTCAGAGAGTTGTGTTGAAGGCGGGGTGGCCCAACAGCCAAAACGCAGAAGCAGTCTTGGTTCCTGATGACCAGGCACCACTTCAGCCAACCTCGGAGCATCCCCATGACCCAACGTCAAGCAGCGATTTAAAATGGAGTTTCGGGGGCTTTCCCGGTGGTCCAGCAGTGAAGAATCCGCCTTGCAACGCAGGGATGTGGGCTTGATGCCTGTTCCCATATACTGCACAGACATCATGAATCAATGGACATGGGTCTGAGTGGGATCTGGGCGACGGTGAAGGACAGGGAAGCCTGGCGTGCTGCCGCCCACGGGATCGCAGAGTCGGACACGATGGAGTGACGGAACAACGCAAAGTAAGCCCAAGCAACTGCTGGCGCCTGTGGGCTCCAGAGCCTGCACACCACAGCCAGAAAGTCTGTGGGCCGCATCCAGGGATCCCGCAGGATGTGACGAAGATCCTTCACGCCGCAACAAAGACGCGATGCAGCCAAATAAATAAAGTTAAATGGAGTTTCAAAGACTGTGGAAGGACACAGGGAAATGCTTAGATCATCATACGGAAGTTTTCAAAGGATGCAAGTAGTGTATCCAATCCAGTGTGTCTTTAAATTTTAATTTAAAACAGAAACAAAATTCACAGACCACCCAGACACATTAGCACTGCCTTTTTTTTTTTTCTTTCTTTTTTTGGCTGCACCATATGGCTTGTGAGATCTTAGCTCCCCAACCAGGGAGTGGACCTGGGCCCACCAAATCTTAACCACTGGACCGCCAGGGAATTCCCTTAATTTCTTCTTTATATTTTCTGCATTCTCTACATTTTCTACAGTGAAGCCCTGTAATATTTTTTGTAATAAGGAAACATTAAACTTCAAACTAACAATTTCAGGGCTTCCCTGGTGGCTCAGTGATAAAGAATCCGGCCGCCCATGCAGGGGACACAGGTTCCATCCCTGTTCTGGGAAGATCCTCCATGCCGAGGGACAGCTAAGCCTGTGAGCCACAGCGACTGAGCTTGTGCCCCAAGCGCACGCTCTGCAACGAGAGAGGCCACCCTTCTACAACTAGGTAGAACCCGCATGTAGCCCCAGAGAGCCAGTGCAACCAAAACTGAATAGATAAATAAAAAAGGTGCCTGGCTTCCACTGCAGGGGCTGCAGATTCCATCACTGGTTGAGGAACTAAGATCCCACATGCTGTGTGGCACAGCCAAACAGTTAAAAACATTTAAAAAAAAAAGAAAGAAAGCCCATGTGAATGCCAACAGGACAAGAAATGGAGCCTAAAGAACCCCTGAACTCCCCAGAGTCCTCGCTTGAGGTAAACAGGTGCCTCCTGCCTGCACATCTGGCTTCCTCCGCTCTGCACACCTGCTGAGACTCAGCCTGTTGTCCCTGTGGCCGCGGCTTCTCCCCTTTCCCTTCTGTGTCGTTGGGTCAGGTTCTACCCATGCAGACACCTCAGGCTCTCTACACATTTCTGTTGATGAGCATTTGGCTACGCCAAGCAGCATGTGGGATCTTATTTCTCCAACCAGAGGTTGAACCCACACCCTCTGTGGTGGAAGCATAGAGTCCTAACCACTGGACCACCAGGGAAGACCTGCTGATGGGCATCTCCAGGTTAGGGCTCTCAGGGGCTTTCCTGCTGGCTAAGTGGGTAAAGAACCCACGTGCAATGCAGGAGACGCAGGTTCAATCCCTGGGTCAAGAAGATCCCCTGGAGGAGAGCATAGCGATCCCTTTTAGCATTCTTGCCTGGGGAATCCTGAGCACAGAGGAGCCTGGCGGGCTAGAGTCCATGGGGTCGCAAAAGAGTCAGACATGACTGAAGCGACTGAGCACACAGACACGTAGAGCTCTCACTCTGCCAGGTTTTAGATCTAGGTTTTCTGAGCTGGAGGAGATGTAGGTAGAGTCCCTCCCACCGTGGGGCTAGAGGGGCACCAAGGCTGCCTCAGGTGCAGGTCCGTAGGTGAGCGACCCCAGGAGATGATACCACACCCCTCGTGCCTCACAGGGCAAGTCCAAGGCCAGCGAGCTGGTCCACTTCTTTAAACGTCAGACCCCAGGTGTTCCCTCTGGTGCCCTCCCTGAGGGAGGCCGCGTCCCTCAGGACGCAGCCCTACCTGTTCCCCTCCCACCCCTGGCATCCCAGGCATCACACTGGCCCTCTCCACTCCCTCCCAGCTCAGCACCTTGGCGCAGGTTGCTGCCTCTTTCTGGAATGCTCTTCCGCTCTCCCACTCACCTAGGCACTTAGGATGGTGGGGACCATTGAGATTCCCACACAAGTCCTCAGACAGGACACATTACGGAACCCATCTGGGCCTCAGTTTTTGCCCTCAGTCAAATGGGAATAATGGCCCTACCATCTTAGACCTGCTGAGAAATTTCTCTCTTTAACCTTTGTGTGCCAGGCGGCCCTGGGGGCCCTGGACTCAGTGGTCTTGGCAGATCTGATGCGGGAGGAGCGCCTGGCGGGCGGTCACCTCCTGAGAGGTCCAGCAGGTGTGGACAGTGAGGCCGTCATCAGGGTCGGTCACCATCCTCTTCAGAGGTGCTGTCTCTGAGCCCCCATCCAGTCAGGCCCTTGGGCCTGGCCCCCAAATCTGTTGACGGCACTCTGGCCCCAGCACTGAGCACAGAGGCCCTGAATACAACTGTTCACTGCGGTTAACATGCAGGAGTGGGAGGTTCGGATGGGCCCAGGCCGGGGCCGGAGCCTGCACCTCACCCCACTTCGCCATCCCTGCACCCACCGCCAGAGGCAAAGCTGGGGCTCACGTAGCCACTGGCGTGCCCCTCTCAGCCCTGCATGATCTGCGCCCAGGTTTAGACACCCATCAGGGCTCCTGGGTTGGGAGAAGAAGGCATCCTCTCTCTAGTCCTAGGAGGTGGGTCTTCTAAGCCCCCTTGTACAGATTGCGGAAGCGGCCCCCTGAGGTCTGAAGTTCACCCCAAGTCACAGGAGCCGTCCAGGGCTGTCTAGATCAGGGCTCCAATGGCCTGACTCCAGTGCTTTTTTAGTTTTTATTTCTAAACATTTTCTTTTGTGTGAGGGGATAGCCGATGAACAGCGTTGTCGTTTCAGGTGCTGAGCAAAGGAACTGAGCCGTGCATGCACACGTGTCCAGGCCCCTCCTCCGCTCCAGCCGCCCCTCGACGCTGTGCAGGGCTTCTGCGCTGTACACAGGCCCTTGGTCCAGCCCAGAGCTCTCACCACCGGGCACAGGGCTCAGCCTGGAAGGGCGGCTGGGCGGGGTCTGTCTGAGCACAGTGGCTGTCCAGGGAGCTGAGGGCCCTGGAGGTCAGGCTGTCTCCTCTCCGCTCTGGCCAGAGCCCTTCCTGCCACCCCGTGTGGCCCAGGAGGGCCGGCCCGTATGGAGGCTGAGAGGGTGGTTTCAGCCGCCCTCTCCCATGATGGCTCCTCGCGGGGGACGGGCGCCGGAGCCCCTAGGAGCCCCCCTTTCCCCTGGCAGAGCCTGGAACCTCCTAGCAGGGACACACGGAGGGTTTGTGGCTGCCTGATGACGGAGACGATGCTGCGTTCTGAGTAGCCGCCATGCCCCCTGGGCTGGGCTGTGGTCATGATGCCTGCTCGTTCTCAGCCCTCAGGGCTCATGCTCCAGAGGAGACGGAGGCCCCGGGAGGCCGAGTCTTAGGCCTCGGGGCTCACTGAGCCAGATGGGAGCCTTCAGCGGCCCCCACGTTTGCCTGGCTCCAGCCACGTCCTGGCAGTCAGAGAAATCCCCACTGAAGCTAGATGCCTACGTCTCTGACCTCAGAGGAGGAAGAAAGATGGAGAGTTGTCATAAAAGCGCTTCGTACAGGGGAAAAAAAAATTCTAAAAAGTTATAAACTTGGACTTTACTGGCAGTCCATTAACTAAGACTCCAAGCTTCCAACGTAGAGAGGCACGGGTTCAATCCCTACTGGGAAACTAAGACCCCACTTGCCGCGGGGCAGCTAAGCCCGAGCGCCGCAACTGTGAAGCCCACACACTGCCATGAAGACTGAATGCGCCCCCCCTACCCCCGCAAAAAATTGTGACACTCTAATAATTAATAAGAAAAAAAAAACTAATGGTAAGCTTACTAAATTTCTGTTAGCGGTTCATTACGTTCCATGCCTATAAAAACGATTCATCTTCATAGTGTTGAGATGAACAATCCACCTCATGATGTTTCAACCACAGTTAAATTTTTAATAAGGGATTTCTTGACAGTTTATTTTCTTAAAAGTCCCAGCAGAACATGGTGGTTTGGTTTTTATTTTCCCCCACCGTTAATAGCGTTTATCTGCCACCACTGAAGTGGAAAGTCCCCTAATTTATAGGCAAGGTTACAGGATGGAAGGAAGCGGGGAGAAGTCCCTGCAGGGGGGGACAGGAGGTGGTCACGGCCGGGCCATGTTCCCGTGGCTGACTGGCGTCACAGAGCCCGGTGCCTGGGGCGGGGAGGGCTTAGCAAATATGCACCGAGGAGGGAGGGGACTCGGGTGATTAGGACCCAGGTCCAGCTTCTCTGTCACATCACAAGCTGTCAGCGTTCCATCAGGCCAGAGATACCGAACTGGGAGGGCAGGGGCATTTGGCTGATCCGAGAACCGGTGCCCACCCTGGTGCCCACCGTGTGTCAAGGATGAGCCGGCCCTTAGCACCCGAGAGGGTCTGGGGAGGGATTTCCAATGCTGCTGGGAAGGGGCTGCAGGCCTGCCTCCCCCCTGGAGCCAGGGCATCTCCCAAGAGCATTTACGACATCACCACTTAAATGATCCTGGCTCAGACTGTAAAGACTCTGCCTGCCGTGCAGGAGACTTGGGTTTGATCCTTGGGTTGGGAAGATCCCCTAGAGAAGGGAATGGCCACCCACTCCAGTAGCCTTGCCTGCAGAATCCCATGGACAGAGGAGCCGGGGGCTACAGTCTGTGGGGTCGCACAGAGTCAGACACGACTGAGTGCCCAGCACTAAACTAAAACTAAATGATCGTTTGCATCACTAATATGTTGGTGTCTCTCGTGGGGCTCGCACCCACGAGCGGGTTCAATCCCTACTGGGAAACTAAGACCCCACTTGCCGGGCAGCTAAGCCCGAGCGCCGCAACTGTGAAGCCCACACACTGCCATGAAGACTGAATGCGCCCCCCCTACCCCCGCAAAAAATTGTGACACTCTAATAATTAATAAGAAAAAAAAAACTAATGGTAAGCTTACTAAATTTCTGTTAGCGGTTCATTACGTTCCATGCCTATAAAAACGATTCATCTTCATAGTGTTGAGATGAACAATCCACCTCATGATGTTTCAACCACAGTTAAATTTTTAATAAGGGATTTCTTGACAGTTTATTTTCTTAAAAGTCCCAGCAGAACATGGTGGTTTGGTTTTTATTTTCCCCCACCGTTAATAGCGTTTATCTGCCACCACTGAAGTGGAAAGTCCCCTAATTTATAGGCAAGGTTACAGGATGGAAGGAAGCGGGGAGAAGTCCCTGCAGGGGGGGACAGGAGGTGGTCACGGCCGGGCCATGTTCCCGTGGCTGACTGGCGTCACAGAGCCCGGTGCCCGGGGCGGGGAGGGCTTAGCAAATATGCACCAAGGAGGGAGGGGACTCGGGTGATTAGGACCCAGGTCCAGCTTCTCTGTCACATCACAAGCTGTCAGCGTTCCATCAGGCCAGAGATACCGAACTGGGAGGGCAGGGGCATTTGGCTGATCCGAGAACTGGTGCCCACCCTGGTGCCCACCGTGTGTCAAGGATGAGCCGGCCCTTAGCACCCGAGAGGGTCTGGGGAGGGATTTCCAATGCTGCTGGGAAGGGGCTGCAGGCCTGCCTCCCCCCTGGAGCCAGGGCATCTCCCAAGAGCATTTACGACATCACCACTTAAATGATCCTGGCTCAGACTGTAAAGACTCTGCCTGCCGTGCAGGAGACTTGGGTTTGATCCTTGGGTTGGGAAGATCCCCTAGAGAAGGGAATGGCCACCCACTCCAGTAGCCTTGCCTGCAGAATCCCATGGACAGAGGAGCCCGGCGGGCTACAGTCTGTGGGGTCGCACAGAGTCAGACACGACTGAGTGCCCAGCACTAAACTAAAACTAAATGATCGTTTGCATCACTAATATGTTGGGTGTCTCTCGTCCCCTCTCGGGTCAGGCTCTAGGAAGCTGGCTGGGGCTGTCTTGGACCGTGTTGGCGCCCCAGAGCCCGGCCTGATGCTCAACGCATAGCAGGCGCTCAAAGAACGTGTAACAATGAGCCCATCAGCACGTGGGGAATGTCTGAATAAAGGTCGGGCCCTGCAGCGCAAAAAAACACATTGAAACCCACAGACAGCCCAGTCCTCTCGGTTTGGGCAGGTGGGCATGGTGGAGACTGGGGGTTTAGATTCAGGAGAAGCAGACGCCGAGTCCTTGTTCCGTTACTCCGGAGCTGTGAGGCTGAGGGCAAATGACCACCTCAACGAACCTCCAGGTCCTCGGCTGTGAAAATGAGGAGGGAAGGCAAGGGCATGGGGTTGATAATCTCCATGTGACCAGATTTCCACAGGGATCAAAGGATATCATGACTGCAGAGTGTTTAGCACAGGGTCTGGTAAATACTATAGATACTAAAATGAAAGTGGTAGTCACTCGGTCGTGGCCGACTCTTTGCAACCCCGTGGACTGTAACCAGCCAGGCTCCTCTGTCCAAGGAATTCTCGAGGCAAGAATCCTGGAGTGGCTTGTCAGTCCCTCCTACAGGGGATCTTCCTGACCCAGGGATCAAACCCAGGTCTCCCGTGTTGCAAATAGAATCTGTATCATCTGAACTGATACTAGACACTTAACAAATACTGGTTCCCCTGTTTGCCTTATTAGACACCTGTCCTGGGAGGCTGTTTATCAGAGTCAGAGAAGAGAAGAGTTGGTGGGCTTTGGTCCCTAGGTATTCATGTTAAATCTGAAAGGTAACCACTAAAAAAAAAGAAGAAATAGGGGCTTCCCCTGGTGGTCCAGTGGGTAAGGACACTGCCTTGCCCTGCAAGGGGCGCCAGTTTGATCTCTGGCCTGGGAAGATCCCAGGTGCCGCGGAGCGGCTGGACCGATGTGTCCAATTACCGAGCGGGAGCTCTGGCGCGCATGTGCCCAGAGCCGGTGCTCTGCGACAATGGTGACCACCGCGATGGGAGGCCCACAGGAGCCAAGGAATGAAGATGGATGAAAATAGAGAAATGAAAGACCAATAGAAGTGGCCCGCCCGCTCCCCTCCCTCCCCAACCCGACCCCTGTCCAATAAATAAATAAATAAATCTTTTTTAAAAAAGAAGAAATACATAAATTCTAAGATAATAAATGAGAGGAACGGAATAAGGAACTAAATCTTTGCAAAAGATGATAAAAAGGGAGAACGCATAGGCTGCAAAAAAAAAAAAAAACTGGACAGACAGAAAGCATGAAATAACATAGGAAGAACCATTCCAAATAGGTTAGTAACCACAGTAAATGTAAGTGAAGTAAACTTCCCGTCAAAAGACATAGTTTTTTTTTTTTTTGACCACACCACCCAGCATGTGGGATCTCCAGCCCAGGATCAAACCTGTGTCCCCTGCATGGGCAACGCAGAGTCTTAACCACTGGACCACCAGGGAAGTCCCCCAAAGACAGAGATTTTCAAATTGAATTAAAAACAAAATCCAAGAGACGTACCTAAAACAGAAGAACAGAAAGGACAAAAGCCAAGATGGCAAACGCTAACTAAAGAAAGCTGGGGGCTTCCCTGGTGGTCCAGTGGATAAAGAGTCTGCCTTGCAGTGCAAGAAGCACCAGTTCGATCCCTGGCCCAGGAAGATCCCACATGCAGCAGAGCGGCTGGACCTGTGTGTCCAATTACGAGCCAGTGCTCTGGAGCACGTGCGCCCAGAGCCAGTGCTCTGAAGAAAGAGAGGCCACTGCAATGGGAAGCCCACACAGGCCAAAGAATAACGATGGATGAAAATAAGTAAGTAAAAAACTAATAAAAGAAGCCAAAATTTAAAAAAAAGAAAGAAAGAAAGCTGGTACATCTTTCATGACATCAGACACGTGGACTTCAGAGCAAAAAGAAGGAAAAACGAGCCAGAATCAAAACCAGACACGGGTGCTCTTTCAGCTCCCAGGTTCTGCCACCAATGGTTTTAACATTTTGGGTGCCGTCCCCAGGCCAGAAGCCATGCAGGCACACTGGCCCATACCGTGGTGGTGTTCCGTCGCTCAGTCCTGTCTGACTCTCTGCGACCCCATGGACTGCAGCACACCAGGCTCCCCTGTCCTTCACCATCTCCCAGAGTTTGCTCAAACTCAGTTCCATTGACTCAGTGAGGCCATCCAACCATCTCATCCTCTGTCGTCCCCTTCTCCGCCTTCAGTCTTTCCCAGCCCGTCCAGTGTGTGGGCTCTTTGCATCAGGTGGCTAAAATGTTGAAGCCTCAGCTTCAGCATCAGTCCTTCCATTGAATATTCAGGGCTGATTTCCTTTAGGGCGGACTGCTTTGATTGCCTCGCAGTCCAAGCGGCTCTCAAGAGTCTTCTCCAGCACCACAGTTTGAAAGCATCAGTTCTTTGGCACTCAGTCTTCTTTCTGCTCCGGCTCTCACATTCGCACATAGCCTCTGGAAAACCCAGAGCTTTGACTCACACCATGGCCGTTCTCCAGGTTAGCCTTGTGCATTCTGAACTCCACCATGAACTAAGCCTTTACCTGGGTGCAGGGAAGGCAGAAATGGTTCAGATGGAGCCTCTACTCAGGAAGACTCACGGCCTAGGGAAGGAGACAGACGCGCCCTAAACCAGCGTGGGGAGGGTCTGCTAAGAGAAAGCCGGTGATGAGTCAGTGAGCACAAGGCCAGAGAGAGGCTTTTGGCAAGAGGCGACTGGAGTGTCCCAGAGACCTAGAAGGAAGATGGCATTCCAGGCAGAGGGCGCAGCCTGTGTGTGCAGAGGCAGAGCGTGGTGAGCTAGAGAGCCCGCATTTCTCCCTGTGGCTGGAGTAGCGGGAAGGCCAGTGGGGCCGGCGCTGCAGGGCCTCTGACAGCAGGTTCAGGGTCCTGGGGAGCCACGGGAGGGCTGTGAGCAGGGACGCGGCAGGGTCTGCAGATACAGAGGGAAGAGGCCAGGGAAGAACCTGGAAGCCCTCAGTCACGACAGTTGTTAATGGTCATTATCAGCCTCATCAACAATTTAAAAAGATGTTTTAATGCCTGTTTGCCATGATCCAAACCCTCACTGTCTTGTGTAGCCTCACAGCGACGCTGCAGGACCTGCGAGGAAGGCGGGCCCGGGGAAGTGAGTCAGGACACCTGGCCAAGCCCACATAGCTGGTCAGCAGCAATGCTGAGACCCAAAGCCTGTCTGACTCTCTGCACCCCATGGACTGCAGCACACCAGGCTCCCTGTCCTTCACCACCTCCCTGAGTTTGCTCCAACTCATGTCCATCTAGTGATGACGCCATCCAACCGTCTCATCCTCTGTTGTCCCCTTCTCCTCCTGCCTTCAGTCTTTCCCAGCCCGTCCAGTGTGTGGGCTCTTTGCATCAGGTGGCTAAAATGTTGAAGCCTCAGCTTCAGCATCAGTCCTTCCATTGAATATTCAGGGCTGATTTCCTTTAGGGCGGACTGCTTTGATTGCCTCGCAGTCCAAGCGGCTCTCAAGAGTCTTCTCCAGCACCACAGTTTGAAAGCATCAGTTCTTTGGCACTCAGTCTTCTTTCTGCTCCGGCTCTCACATTCGCACATAGCCTCTGGAAAACCCAGAGCTTTGACTCACACCATGGCCGTTCTCCAGGTTAGCCTTGTGCATTCTGAACTCCACCATGAACTAAGCCTTTACCTGGGTGCAGGGAAGGCAGAAATGGTTCAGATGGAGCCTCTACTCAGGAAGACTCACGGCCTAGGGAAGGAGACAGACGCGCCCTAAACCAGCGTGGGGAGGGTCTGCTAAGAGAAAGCCGGTGATGAGTCAGTGAGCACAAGGCCAGAGAGAGGCTTTTGGCAAGAGGCGACTGGAGTGTCCCAGAGACCTAGAAGGAAGATGGCATTCCAGGCAGAGGGCGCAGCCTGTGTGTGCAGAGGCAGAGCGTGGTGAGCTAGAGAGCCCGCATTTCTCCCTGTGGCTGGAGTAGCGGGAAGGCCAGTGGGGCCGGCGCTGCAGGGCCTCTGACAGCAGGTTCAGGGTCCTGGGGAGCCACGGGAGGGCTGTGAGCAGGGACGCGGCAGGGTCTGCAGATACAGAGGGAAGAGGCCAGGGAAGAACCTGGAAGCCCTCAGTCACGACAGTTGTTAATGGTCATTATCAGCCTCATCAACAATTTAAAAAGATGTTTTAATGCCTGTTTGCCATGATCCAAACCCTCACTGTCTTGTGTAGCCTCACAGCGACGCTGCAGGACCTGCGAGGAAGGCGGGCCCGGGGAAGTGAGTCAGGACACCTGGCCAAGCCCACATAGCTGGTCAGCAGCAATGCTGAGACCCAAAGCCAATCCTGACCCCCAGTCCCTCCACGCCCCAGCGAGGCTGCTCCCCTGTCGCCCTCCAGAGAGGAGGAGCGAGAGAAGACTGGAATCCTGTTAAAAATAAAGGGACTCGCTATTTAAAGCAGCCCTACAGCACATCCTCCACAAAACCGGGCTTCCCTTCTCAGCAACACCCCCGGCCTGCCCATTCTCCTTGCATCATTAAAGTGACTGGCGGGGAGACCCCCGTCCCCCCATTGGGAGTGCCCCTGAAGCTCTCTTCACCCACTCCCTTCCCATCACAAGGGGACAAACCCTGTAGAGCAGAGGCAACTGCAGCCTCGGGCTCTGCCAGGTGGCGCCTTCTGGATGTGGTGTGGTATCAGTTGCTTTGTCTGGAGAAGCAGGGAGGCTTGGGTTCAGCTCCCTTGCTGTGGGCTTTTGCTTTTCCCCAGGCATGGCGAGCAGCCCTGCTGACTCGCTTGACTTTGCTGAGCCTCCTGATCGCTGAAACGGGGCACGATGCTCGCCTGTTGATGGCCCAGGGTCAGTAGGAACCCTTGCGAGTGCCAAGCCCAGGCTGAGCCAGTCTCACCGATACCCTCGTACCCTCTGTGAGCCCTGCGGGCTGGGCGCTAAAGACGCCCTTCCATGGAGAATGGTCCTCCTCTGTCCTAGTTCAGTAAATAAGCAAAGGATGGATGAATGAAGGAGAGATCTCTCAGGTTCAAGTGGGTGGACCATAAGAAAGGCTAAGCACCGAAGGACGGGTGCTTTCAAACTGTGGTGCTGGAGAAGACTTGTGAGAGTCCCTTGGACAGGAAGGTGATCAAAGCAGTCCATCCTAAAGGAAATCAGCCCTGAATATTCATTGGAAGGACTGACGCTGAAGCTCCAATACTTTGGCCCCCTGATGCAAAAAGCCAACGCATTGGAAAAGACCCTGATGCTGGGAAAGGTTGAGGGCAAGAGGAGAAGGGGGCAGGAGAGGATGCGATGGTTGGATGGCATCACCAACTCAATGGACAGGAACTTGGGTGAACTCCAGGAGATGGTGAGGGGCGGGGGGCCTGGCATACTGGAGTCCATGGGGTCACAGAGTCAGACACGACTTGGCAGCCGAGCAGCAAGAGGGTGAGCAGGAATTTTCCAGGTGGATGAAAAGGGAAAGGCCCTCTGAGCAGAGGGAAGAGAGTATGCAAAGGTGGCGTGCCTATAAGATAGCTCTAGATGTTGATACTGGCCGACTGGCTGCAGGTGAGGGGGCTACCAGCCACGCAGGGCTCCCAAGGCAGGATGGACTTCCTCAGAGGGCACTGGGGAGCCACAGAGGATTCTAGAGGAAGGCAAAGGCCGGGTCAGCTCTGGGTGTGGCCAGGCCCTGGAGATGGACTCAAGGGGGAGAGACTGGAGGCCCAGGCAGGCTGAGGCCTGAGTTGGGCTGTGGGGACAGAGGATGGCCGCAAGACATACAAAAGGGACAGAACCGGCAGGCTTGCTGGTCAACCAGCCCTAACAGGGAGAGGCTGTGGATGGTGCAGGGCGCAGAGCTGCAATCCTGCTTTGGGCTGGGAAAGTGGGCTGCAGGGATCACCCTGGGAACAGTGAGTCCAGAGAGAGCCGGGGCAGGTGGGCATGCAGGTGGATTTCCTGGGAACGAAGGAGACCCACTGGACTCTGTGTGAGTCAGAGCAGGTGAAGGGGCAATGGGGTGACTCCCAGGAGTTCTTTTTATATATTTATTTGTTTGGTTGTACCTGGTCTTTTCTTTTTTCTTTTCTTTTTTTAAATTTTGGCCTCTTTTATTGGTTTTTTATTTATTTATTTTTATCCATCTTTATTCTTTGGCCTCTGTGGACCTCCCATTGCAGTGGCCTCTCTCGTTGCAGAGCACTGGCTCTGGGCGCATGTGCTCCAGAGCACTGGCTCGTAATTGGACACACCATCCTAAAGGAAATCAGCCCTGAATATTCATTGGAAGGACTGACGCTGAAGCTCAATACTTTGGCCCCTGATGCAAAAAGAACGCATTGGAAAAGACCCTGATGCTGGGAAAGGTTGAGGGCAAGAGGAGAAGGGGGCAGGAGAGGATGCGATGGTTGGATGGCATCACCAACTCAATGGACAGGAACTTGGGTGAACTCCAGGAGATGGTGAGGGGCGGGGGGCCTGGCATACTGGAGTCCATGGGGTCACAGAGTCAGACACGACTTGGCAGCCGAGCAGCAAGAGGGTGAGCAGGAATTTTCCAGGTGGATGAAAAGGGAAAGGCCCTCTGAGCAGAGGGAAGAGAGTATGCAAAGGTGGCGTGCCTATAAGATAGCTCTAGATGTTGATACTGGCCGACTGGCTGCAGGTGAGGGGGCTACCAGCCACGCAGGGCTCCCAAGGCAGGATGGACTTCCTCAGAGGGCACTGGGGAGCCACAGAGGATTCTAGAGGAAGGCAAAGGCCGGGTCAGCTCTGGGTGTGGCCAGGCCCTGGAGATGGACTCAAGGGGGAGAGACTGGAGGCCCAGGCAGGCTGAGGCCTGAGTTGGGCTGTGGGGACAGAGGATGGCCGCAAGACATACAAAAGGGACAGAACCGGCAGGCTTGCTGGTCAACCAGCCCTAACAGGGAGAGGCTGTGGATGGTGCAGGGCGCAGAGCTGCAATCCTGCTTTGGGCTGGGAAAGTGGGCTGCAGGGATCACCCTGGGAACAGTGAGTCCAGAGAGAGCCGGGGCAGGTGGGCATGCAGGTGGATTTCCTGGGAACGAAGGAGACCCACTGGACTCTGTGTGAGTCAGAGCAGGTGAAGGGGCAATGGGGTGACTCCCAGGAGTTCTTTTTATATATTTATTTGTTTGGTTGTACCTGGTCTTTTCTTTTTTCTTTTCTTTTTTTAAATTTTGGCCTCTTTTATTGGTTTTTTATTTATTTATTTTTATCCATCTTTATTCTTTGGCCTCTGTGGACCTCCCATTGCAGTGGCCTCTCTCGTTGCAGAGCACTGGCTCTGGGCGCATGTGCTCCAGAGCACTGGCTCGTAATTGGACACACCAGTCCAGCTGCTCTGTAGCATGTGGGATTTTCCCGGGCCAGGGATTGAACCGGTGCCCCTTGCACTGCAAGGCAGACTCTACCCACTGGACCACCAGGGAAGCCCGTACCTGGTCTTAGTTGTGGCATGAGGGATCTAGTCCCCTGACCAGGGATCAAACCCTGACCCCCTGCTTCAGGAATGCAGAGTCTTAGCCACTGGACTTCCAGGGAAGTCCCTCCCAGGAGTTATTGCCAGCACCTGGGACAGCAACCCCTTGTTCTCAGTTTCTGAGTCTAAACCCTCAAATCTGACCTCTGAAGAGCCACCCCATTCTCTCCCTAATGATCAGTAAAGACTGGATATTATTATTATTATTACTATCAATAGAAACAGCAACTAAAGGCTTGCTTAGTGCTCTGCCACCGTTTCCCAGGGTGACGATGAAAGGCAGCCTTTGAGAAGGGTTCTGTGGCTATTATATTTGGGAAACTCAGAGTCGAGCAAAGCAAAGGGCCAGATGGTTTGATTGGGAGAAGCTTTCTGTCATGCTACTGTTTAGAATCTTGCAGGACGGGCTGGTGAAGAAACGTGTTGGGCTCTTTCTGGGGTCCCTCAGAGGAGGATACCCAGGCTCCCACGGCCCACGCAGCAGGGCTGGGCCTCCAGGGCCCTGGGAGCTGTCAGGCCAAGGCTCTCCAGCTCCACTTTTTCTCATCCCCAGCCTCATACACAGACTTAGTAACATCTGCAACACCGGTGGGCTACAGAGAGCCCCCCAGGCCAGCCCTCCAGTCCTCGTCTAGTTCTAAAGGTTAGCCATGTTCACTGCAGGAAATGAGATGAGGCAGGAGCATATTAAGGAAAAGAAAAAGTTGACCATGTCAATTCCATCTCAGCATCCGAAAGCAGGTGGAGCCCCGGGAAGGGATTTTAGACGGCCACCACGGAAGTCAGATTTTAGAAGCATGTGCGTGGATGGAGAATGCTCACCATATACTATTATTGAGGGGAAAAGCAAGGCAGGTTCGATCCCTGGTCCTGGAAGATCCCACAAGCCGTGGAGCAACTAAGCCCAAGGACCCCAACCATTGAGCCTGTGCCCAAGAGGCCGTGAGCCGCGACTACAGAGCCCACCGGGCCTAGAGCCCGTGCTCCACAAGAGAAGCCACCCCCATGAGAAGCCCGTGCACAGCGACTGGAGGGTCATCCCTGCTCTGCAGCAAGAGCAAAAGCTCTCACAGCCATGAAAACCCAGCACAGTCAGAGATTTTTAAAAAAAGATTGAAAATATTTCATTAAGTTTTTCCTCTGGATTACATGTTGAAATCATAATGTTGTTCAGTTGCTAAGTCGTGTCTGACTCTCTGTGACCCCATGGACTGCAGCACGCCGGGCTCCCCAGTCCTTCATCATCTCCCAGAGCTTGCTCAGACTCTTTTCTGTTGAGTCGGTGATGCCTTCCAGCCATCTTGTCCTCTGTTGTCCCCTTCTCCTTCTGCCTTCTATTTTTCCCAACATCGTGGTCTTTTCCAATGAGTTCTCTCTTTGCATGAGGTGACCAAAGTATTAGATTTTCAGGTTCAGTATCAGTCCTTCCAATGAGCATTTAGGGTTGATTTCCCTTTAGGACCGGTTTGATTGAGTATCTGGTGCCTATATGCAGATACCCAATTCTCAGCTGTTTTTTTAAAGTTCTCTGAAGTCATAAGCACTCAGTCTATTCTTCAGAGTTCTCCATTACCCCCTTAATGTTATAAGGCAAGCGATTCCATGGCATTGACGAGGCTGCAGAAAAGCTGCCTGATGGCTGTGTGGTCTCCCGTGCCTCAGTGGAGCCGGCCTGGCCATCGGTGAGGAGAGTCTGGTAAGGTTCTGCTTCCCCAGCCCAGAGCAGCCCTGCGCTTTCTGTGGTCCATCAGCCTCAGCCCTGAGAGGTGGCAGCCCACTTCAGGGGTGAAGAGCCGGGACTCGAGACAGACCTCCTCGGTTCAGTCCCAGTGCCGGCAGCCCTCCTGCACCTGCCCAGGCCCGTCGAGTCACTGCATCTCCCTGTGCTCCGCTTCCTCCCGCTTAGAAGGAGATCATTCATGATCCCTCCTGTGACACCCTTGGGGCTAGATGTGTTTGGCCGTCTGATATTAGAAGGATTCATACACAGCATCTATTATTACAGCACCCGGGTGGATCTCGTGGTTTTCTTATTTTTATATCTTTTGGCCATGCTGCACGTCATGTGGGATCTTAGTCCCCCAACCAGAGACTGAACCTGTACCCCCTGCATTGGCAGTGCCGAGGCTTTACAACCATGAGGGAAGTCCCTAACTATTTTTAATCTGTTTTTTCCGGCGGTGCCACAAGGCTTGTGGGATTTTCATTTCCTGACCAGGAATCAAACTTGAGCTCTTGGCCATGAGAGCTCAGCGTCCTAATCCCTAGACCACCAGGAGATTTCCTTTTTTTTTTCCTTTCATCTTATTTAAGTAAATGATTCTTTTAAATTTTGGTCTCATTTTTATTGATTTTTTTATCCATTTATTTTCATCCATCTTTATTCTTTGGCCCTTGTGGGCTTCCCATTGCAGTGGCCTCTCTCGAGGCAGAGCTTTGGCGCTGGGCACATGTGCTCCAGAGGGCTTGCTCATCATTGGACATACTGTTCCAGCCGCTCCGCGGCGTGTGGGATCTTCCCGGGCCAGGGATCAAACCAGAGCCCCTTGCACTGCAAGGCGAACTCTCTACCCACTGGACCACCAGGGAAGCCCGGATTTTGTATTTTCAATCTTTGAGATTGAGGTGTAATTTACATAGGATACAGTGCCTCCCAGGTTGTGGGTACTGTTGTACTGCTGGGGGACTTCCGACAGTTGCACCCACCCTGTAGTCACCCCCGACCCAACCAGGGATATTTCTATCAACCCGGAACGTTTCCTGGGGCCCTTGGCAGACTGTCCTCCCCAAGGCCCTGGAATACCCCCCCACACACACGTGCGTGGAATGGACAGGCTCCTATAGCGCGTGCCCCTTGGTGTCTGGCTACCGTCGCTCAGCTTCACGCCCGTGGGGCACCATCCAAGTCACTGGGTCCAATGTTTGTTCCTTTTCCTCGCTGAGCAGTCGTGTTCCATCCTGCAGATGATGGACGCCGGTTTATTTCCGGCTTGGGCTGTAATGCACCGATGCTATGAACACCCACCACAGGGCTTTGGATAGACATCTGTCAGTTCTCTTGGGGAAATACTCGGGACTGGAGTGGCCGGGCCCCCTGTCACTAACTCTCTGCTTAACTTTATAAGAAAGCCTCAAAGCGCTTTGCACAGTGACCTTGTGGTCTTATAGCCAACGTGGAGACAGGCAGCGTCTCGGCGCCGTCACCAGCACTCAGAACTCTTTGCTCCAAACACAGAGAACAGACTCCTGGTTGCCGAGGCGGAGGGGTGGATTGGGAGTTTGGGACTAGCAGATGCAAACGATTATATATAGAAGGGGCAAACAAGGTCTTACTGTACAGCACAGGAAACCATATTCAAGATCCTGCGATAAACCATCATGAAAAAGAGTAGGGAAAGACGTGTATATATATATTACATATGAATATATACATACATTTTTCATATATATATGAATCACTTTGCGTTACAGCAGAAATTAACATTAACCAACCAGACTTCAATAACATCTGTGCTTTTAAGAAAGGCAGAGCTTTGGCGCTGGGCACATGTGCTCCAGAGGGCTTGCTCATCATTGGACATACTGTTCCAGCCGCTCCGCGGCGTGTGGGATCTTCCCGGGCCAGGGATCAAACCAGAGCCCCTTGCACTGCAAGGCGAACTCTCTACCCACTGGACCACCAGGGAAGCCCGGATTTTGTATTTTCAATCTTTGAGATTGAGGTGTAATTTACATAGGATACAGTGCCTCCCAGGTTGTGGGTACTGTTGTACTGCTGGGGGACTTCCGACAGTTGCACCCACCCTGTAGTCACCCCCGACCCAACCAGGGATATTTCTATCAACCCGGAACGTTTCCTGGGGCCCTTGGCAGACTGTCCTCCCCAAGGCCCTGGAATACCCCCCCACACACACGTGCGTGGAATGGACAGGCTCCTATAGCGCGTGCCCCTTGGTGTCTGGCTACCGTCGCTCAGCTTCACGCCCGTGGGGCACCATCCAAGTCACTGGGTCCAATGTTTGTTCCTTTTCCTCGCTGAGCAGTCGTGTTCCATCCTGCAGATGATGGACGCCGGTTTATTTCCGGCTTGGGCTGTAATGCACCGATGCTATGAACACCCACCACAGGGCTTTGGATAGACATCTGTCAGTTCTCTTGGGGAAATACTCGGGACTGGAGTGGCCGGGCCCCCTGTCACTAACTCTCTGCTTAACTTTATAAGAAAGCCTCAAAGCGCTTTGCACAGTGACCTTGTGGTCTTATAGCCAACGTGGAGACAGGCAGCGTCTCGGCGCCGTCACCAGCACTCAGAACTCTTTGCTCCAAACACAGAGAACAGACTCCTGGTTGCCGAGGCGGAGGGGTGGATTGGGAGTTTGGGACTAGCAGATGCAAACGATTATATATAGAAGGGGCAAACAAGGTCTTACTGTACAGCACAGGAAACCATATTCAAGATCCTGCGATAAACCATCATGAAAAAGAGTAGGGAAAGACGTGTATATATATATTACATATGAATATATACATACATTTTTCATATATATATGAATCACTTTGCGTTACAGCAGAAATTAACATTAACCAACCAGACTTCAATAACATCTGTGCTTTTAAGAAACCCTCTGCCGTCCACCCGGTCCGTGTCAGTATCACCGACGGTGTTTCCCCTCCCCCACCCAGGTGATCCGGACGGACACGTTCAAACACCTGAGGCACCTGGAGATCCTGCAGCTGAGCAAGAACCTGGTGCGCAAGATCGAGGTGGGCGCCTTCAACGGGCTGCCCAGCCTCAACACCCTGGAGCTGTTCGACAACCGGCTGACGACGGTGCCCACGCAGGCCTTCGAGTACCTGTCCAAGCTGCGCGAGCTCTGGCTGCGGAACAACCCCATCGAGAGCATCCCGTCGTACGCCTTCAACCGCGTGCCCTCGCTCCGCCGCCTCGACCTGGGCGAGCTCAAGCGGCTGGAGTACATCTCGGAGGCGGCCTTCGAGGGCCTGGTGAACCTGCGCTACCTCAACCTGGGCATGTGTAACCTCAAGGACATCCCCAACCTGACGGCCCTGGTGCGCCTGGAGGAGCTGGAGCTGTCCGGCAACCGGCTGGACCTGATCCGCCCCGGCTCCTTCCAGGGCCTGACCAGCCTGCGCAAGCTGTGGCTGATGCACGCCCAGGTGGCCACCATCGAGCGCAACGCCTTCGACGACCTCAAGTCGCTGGAGGAGCTCAACCTGTCCCACAACAACCTGATGTCGCTGCCCCACGACCTCTTCACGCCCCTGCACCGCCTGGAGCGCGTCCACCTCAACCACAACCCCTGGCACTGCAACTGCGACGTCCTGTGGCTGAGCTGGTGGCTCAAGGAGACGGTGCCCAGCAACACGACGTGCTGCGCGCGCTGCCACGCCCCGGCCGGCCTCAAGCGCACTCGGCACTGAGGCCCCTGCAACTCCCAGCGAGGGGAGGGTGGATTGGGAGTTTGGGACTAGCAGATGCAAACGATTATATATAGAAGGGGCAAACAAGGTCTTACTGTACAGCACAGGAAACCATATTCAAGATCCTGCGATAAACCATCATGAAAAGAGTAGGGAAAGACGTGTATATATATATTACATATGAATATATACATACATTTTTCATATATATATGAATCACTTTGCGTTACAGCAGAAATTAACATTAACCAACCAGACTTCAATAACATCTGTGCTTTTAAGAAACCCTCTGCCGTCCACCCGGTCCGTGTCAGTATCACCGACGGTGTTTCCCCTCCCCCACCCAGGTGATCCGGACGGACACGTTCAAACACCTGAGGCACCTGGAGATCCTGCAGCTGAGCAAGAACCTGGTGCGCAAGATCGAGGTGGGCGCCTTCAACGGGCTGCCCAGCCTCAACACCCTGGAGCTGTTCGACAACCGGCTGACGACGGTGCCCACGCAGGCCTTCGAGTACCTGTCCAAGCTGCGCGAGCTCTGGCTGCGGAACAACCCCATCGAGAGCATCCCGTCGTACGCCTTCAACCGCGTGCCCTCGCTCCGCCGCCTCGACCTGGGCGAGCTCAAGCGGCTGGAGTACATCTCGGAGGCGGCCTTCGAGGGCCTGGTGAACCTGCGCTACCTCAACCTGGGCATGTGTAACCTCAAGGACATCCCCAACCTGACGGCCCTGGTGCGCCTGGAGGAGCTGGAGCTGTCCGGCAACCGGCTGGACCTGATCCGCCCCGGCTCCTTCCAGGGCCTGACCAGCCTGCGCAAGCTGTGGCTGATGCACGCCCAGGTGGCCACCATCGAGCGCAACGCCTTCGACGACCTCAAGTCGCTGGAGGAGCTCAACCTGTCCCACAACAACCTGATGTCGCTGCCCCACGACCTCTTCACGCCCCTGCACCGCCTGGAGCGCGTCCACCTCAACCACAACCCCTGGCACTGCAACTGCGACGTCCTGTGGCTGAGCTGGTGGCTCAAGGAGACGGTGCCCAGCAACACGACGTGCTGCGCGCGCTGCCACGCCCCGGCCGGCCTCAAGGGGCGCTACATCGGCGAGCTGGACCAGTCGCACTTCACCTGCTACGCGCCCGTCATCGTGGAGCCGCCCACGGACCTCAACGTCACCGAGGGCATGGCCGCCGAGCTCAAGTGCCGCACCGGCACGTCCATGACCTCGGTCAACTGGCTGACGCCCAACGGCACCCTCATGACCCACGGCTCCTACCGCGTGCGCATCTCGGTCTTGCACGACGGCACGCTCAACTTCACCAACGTCACCGTGCAGGACACGGGCCAGTACACCTGCATGGTGACGAACTCGGCCGGCAACACCACGGCCTCGGCCACCCTCAACGTCTCGGCCGTGGACCCCGTGGCCACCGGGAGCGCGGGCGCCGGCGGCCCCGGGGGCGGCGCGGGCGGCGGCGGCGGCGGCGGCGGCTACACCTACTTCACCACGGTGACGGTGGAGACCCTGGAGACGCAGCCCGGAGAGGAGGCCCTGCAGCCGCGGGGGACCGAGAAGGAGCCGCCGGGGCCCACGACGGACGGCGTCTGGGTGCGGGGCCCGCCCGGGGAGGTGGCCGGCCCGGCCGCCTCGTCCACCACGGCGCCCGCGCCGCGCTCCTCGCGGCCCACGGAGAAGGCGTTCACGGTGCCCATCACGGACGTGACGGAGAACGCCCTCAAGGACCTGGACGACGTCATGAAGACCACCAAGATCATCATCGGCTGCTTCGTGGCCATCACCTTCATGGCCGCCGTGATGCTCGTGGCCTTCTACAAGCTGCGCCGGCAGCACCAGCTGCACAAGCACCACGGCCCCACGCGCACCGTGGAGATCATCAACGTGGAGGACGAGCTGCCCGCCGCCGCCGCCGTGTCCGTGGCCGCCGCCGCCGTGGCCGGCGGGGGCGGGGACAGCCACCTGGCCCTGCCGGCCCTGGAGCGCGACCACCTCAACCACCACCACTACGTGGCGGCCGCCTTCAAGGCGCACTACAGCAGCAACCCCGGCGGCGGGGGCTGCGGGGGCAAGGGCCCGCCCGGCCTCAACTCCATCCACGAACCTCTGCTCTTCAAGAGCGGCTCCAAGGAGAACGTGCAAGAGACGCAGATCTGAAGCCGCGGCGGGGGCCCGCCCCGCCGGGGAGGGAGGGGCTGGGGCCCCGGGACCCCCCCAGCCCCCAGCCCCGCCGCCGCCGCGCAGGGCAGAGGTTGGGACCGGCAGCTCGGAGCCCCACTCGCGTCCGGACCCCTGGGCCCCTCGGCCCAGCGAGGACAGCGTGGGGCCCCGGGAATGGAGCCCCCAGAGGTTCCGGCCTCGCCCCCGGCCCTGGCGACGGGAGGGGACCCAGGTTGGGAGTGGCCGGAGCCCTCCGCCTTTCCGCCTTGCCTCCTCGCTCTCCCGACCATCTGCTCCCGGCCCTCTGCCTTCCAGGGGAGAGAGGAGCTTTTTTGAGGGGTGTCCTCTCCCCTCGCTCCCAACAGCCCTCCTTTTACGGTTCATTTTTTGCAGTTTGACGCCTGTCCCCCGCCACCCTATCCCCACTCTACCCCTCGAAACTGAAGAGACAGCCACGTGGTCAGAGCCTCCGGCCCCCCGGCCCCGCCCCGCGGGCGTCCACTCCGGCCTGGCCTCTGTAGGCCCGGGTGGGGCGGCGTCAGCGCGGCCCCGCCGTCGCCCCCGCCCTCTCCTGCCCCACAGACTCTTTTGATACTGAAGGGAGGTTTGCGTCAACGACTACCTGCTCTGTAATTACTTTAAAAAAAAAAAAAAAACACGGAAAAAGTAAAAAAAAAAAAAATTTTTTTTTTTTTTGGTCATGAAAGCATGGAGGAGAGAGGAAAAAAAGGGAACGTGGGTGGGCAGCTGAATAAGAAGATGGAAAACTCCAGGCCCAATCTGGAAGGTCAGCGGCAGAGCTGGTACCTTCAGGTGTTCTTAGGGCCCTATCTTTCGCCCCAGAGAGACGCTGGGTCTCCCAGCGCACCTGGCATTGGTGTCTAAGCTCCTTGTACCTCTTACAAGGCATGTTCTGGGTCTTCTCCTCTCACCTCCCACCTCACAGCAGAAACCCAGGGGCCTTGTTTCCTAGGCCTGCCCTTTCCAGGGGCCGCCCACCCCGGGGCTGAGGAGGACAGAAACTTAGTGTGTCAGTTCTGAGTCCGTGGTCAAGCTGTGGGTCGAGCCAAGGGAGCTGTAGGGAAGGATCCGTCTCTGCCTCTTCTGACTTCTGGTAGCCCCAGATGTCCCTTGACTGGCAGCAGGGTCACCCCCGTGTCCACGTCACCTTCCCTCCGTGCCTATCTGTCTCTGTACCCACCCCACCCCCGCCCCTTTCACAAGGCGGCTGTTGTTTCACCGCTAAGTCATGTCTGACTCTTTTTGCCACCCTCCTGGACTGTAGCCCGCCAGGTTCCTCTGTCCATGGAATTCTCCAGGCAAGAATACTGGAGTGGGTTGCCATCTCCTCCTCCAGAGGATCTTCCTGACCCAGGGATCGAACCCACGGCTCCTTACCACTGAGCCACCTGGGAAGTTCTTCATATAAGGACAGCAGCCATGTTGCATTGGGGACCCCCTACTCCGGCACAGTCTCATCTTGATCATCGGCAAAGACCCTATTTCCTAGTAAGGTCATCTTCACAATCCTGGAGGCCAGGACACAATTCAGCTCGACACAGAGCCAAACTGAGAGGGTCCATCTCCACTGCAAACCCATTCCCAAAAAAAAAAAAACAGAAAGGAGGGGCCTGAAGGGTGCTTGAGGCGCAGCTGGGGCCTTCAGGGCACGAGGGAGTTGCACTTCGGTCTGGTTAGGCAGTAGGCGCCGCTAGGGGGCGTAGGTGGGGATTACGCTGTAGCCCGGGCTGCCCAGGTGGCGCTAGTGTGAAGGACTCTGCCAGTGCAGGAGATGCAAGAGACGCAGGTTCGTTCCTGGGTCGGGAAGACCCCCTGGAGGAAGATATGGCAACCCACCCCAGTGTTCTCGCCTGGAGAATCCCATGGGCAGAGGAGCCTGGCGGGCCACAGTCCATAGTGTCGCAAGAGTCAGACATGACTGAAGTGACTTAGCAGGCGTGGACGCATGCTGAAGCTCAGGAGGGCTGGGGCCGCACGCAGAGGCCTTGGACAGATGAGAGCCGGCGAGTGGGAGCGAGTGCCCGCGGCTGGCCAGACCAGCGGGCAGATGCTGGCGTGGCAGGAGGAGGCCTGTGTGCCAACCCGCCAGCCTCCAGAGGGTCCTGCAGGACTCCCATTTCGTGCTGGGGAGACAGGCAGAGGCCAGTGGGAGCAGGATGAGGCACCGCTGTGCACACACAGGGCTGGGCCCCAGGAGCAGCTCGGGGCTCAGCTGCCTTTCTCCCCTCGGCCCACCCCGACCTGCATACAGGGCCCATCTGGCGCGTGTGCAGGTTGGCCAGGCCCTGTAGGGTCCTTGACTGCAGGTGGGCGGGGTGGGGAGGGCAGGAAGCCCCCATGACCCCACCCAGGCCCTGTGTGCTCTCAGAGGGCCTGGACTGGGTCCATGCGCCTGGCCCTGCACCTCCTCCCTGCCTGTTTCTGACCCCCAGCATCTTATCTCTTCCCTAGCTCTTAAAGCAAATTCTTCCCTTATCACCCATGGCAGCCGCCTCTGCTGAGAAGTGTCTGGGGTCCCGGCCCTATCTGTCTGGCCTGTCTGCTTGGGACTGTCCTCTCAAGCGACGCCTGGCTCCCCCTCGCTCCCTCTTTCAGGCTCTCTTTCTCTTTCAGGGCCTGATCCTGGTTGCCGTGGCAACACTGCAGCGGGTACCAGGTGGTGGCTGGGGGCAGGGCGCCGACACTGCCGCAGCCTCCGCCATTTCCGATGCCAGGCACCCGCGAGGCACAGTGTCTGGGGCTCATTTAGGGGTACTCAGGGCCTCCCCAGGCCTCCCAGGCTTCTCCTTGGCCGTGGGAGATGGGAACAGGAGAGGGCGGGCCTGGGCCAGGGAGGCTATAAGGGGGCTGCTTGGGGACATCGTGGCTGGAGGAGGGGAGGACCAAAGGTGAGAAGTCAAGGTGAACAGAAGGATGACCAGACTGGAGGGAGGCGGGATCGGGGAGGGGCTGCAGCTGGACCCCTTCCATGGGAGCTGGGGGGTGGTGTGGGGCTGCTGAGGCGAGGATGAACCAAACCTCAGCTCCTGCCGCCTGTGGGGAGATGGGCATGACCAGGCAAGGATCCCTCAGACTCTGAGGGAGGGGAGGGCCTGGCCTGACTGGGGATGGAATGGCAGCCAGCCCAGAGGAGGCAGGGGCTGGAGCCGTTGGGGTGGAGAACCAGGAAAAGGTGGAGAGACGGCGGTGATGGAAATGTGAGACCCGAGGTAGGGACAGAACCAGGGAGGAAACACAAAGGGAGGAGGTTGACCAGAAACACGCGTGCCAAGGCCCTGGGGTGGAGGGGCGGAGGGGGGAGCCACAAGGATGGGGATGGAAACACAGGAGCGAGGGTACCGGCAGAGCCCAGAGGGCCACTCCAGTCCTCTCTACCCCCAACCCAAGCAGGATGTAGTTTCCATGACAACCTGGCCGGCCAGAAAGGGGGGCGGGGGACTGCAGAGGAAATTTTCCACATCAGCAGGCAGAGAGGAGGATGCGATGCAGAGACAGAATAAGCTAGATGTGGGGGGCACCATGCAGGGCCTTGGAACCCCAAACCATCCTACCCACTACCCCCCTCACACCCCCACCTCTGGGCCACCTCGGGGAAGGGGGAAGGTCTGGGAGAGGACCGCAGGTCAAAGTCCAAAGCTCAGCTGCTGCCCAAACCTCGTGTGCGCGGGGAGAGGAGAGGGCAGCAGGCAGCGAGTTCAGAGGCAGAGCACCGAATTCAAGAGCATGGCCCTGGAGAGGGTCCCGAGGAAGGTGGGGATAGTGGGCTACGGCCGCCTCGGTGAGTCCCTGACTGTCTGGGGCCTCCTCCCCAGGCCCCTTTCAGGAGCCTCAAAGGCCCTGTGCTCTCCCCGACTTCTTTCTTCTCTGTCTCCATCTGCGGCCAGGCCGACTCTGTCTGCCTAAGCAGGGAGAGGCGGGCCTGGGCCAGGAGGCTATAAGGGGCTGCTTGGGGACATCGTGGCTGGAGGAGGGGAGGACCAAAGGTGAGAAGTCAAGGTGAACAGAAGGATGACCAGACTGGAGGGAGGCGGGATCGGGGAGGGGCTGCAGCTGGACCCCTTCCATGGGAGCTGGGGGGTGGTGTGGGGCTGCTGAGGCGAGGATGAACCAAACCTCAGCTCCTGCCGCCTGTGGGGAGATGGGCATGACCAGGCAAGGATCCCTCAGACTCTGAGGGAGGGGAGGGCCTGGCCTGACTGGGGATGGAATGGCAGCCAGCCCAGAGGAGGCAGGGGCTGGAGCCGTTGGGGTGGAGAACCAGGAAAAGGTGGAGAGACGGCGGTGATGGAAATGTGAGACCCGAGGTAGGGACAGAACCAGGGAGGAAACACAAAGGGAGGAGGTTGACCAGAAACACGCGTGCCAAGGCCCTGGGGTGGAGGGGCGGAGGGGGGAGCCACAAGGATGGGGATGGAAACACAGGAGCGAGGGTACCGGCAGAGCCCAGAGGGCCACTCCAGTCCTCTCTACCCCCAACCCAAGCAGGATGTAGTTTCCATGACAACCTGGCCGGCCAGAAAGGGGGGCGGGGGACTGCAGAGGAAATTTTCCACATCAGCAGGCAGAGAGGAGGATGCGATGCAGAGACAGAATAAGCTAGATGTGGGGGGCACCATGCAGGGCCTTGGAACCCCAAACCATCCTACCCACTACCCCCCTCACACCCCCACCTCTGGGCCACCTCGGGGAAGGGGGAAGGTCTGGGAGAGGACCGCAGGTCAAAGTCCAAAGCTCAGCTGCTGCCCAAACCTCGTGTGCGCGGGGAGAGGAGAGGGCAGCAGGCAGCGAGTTCAGAGGCAGAGCACCGAATTCAAGAGCATGGCCCTGGAGAGGGTCCCGAGGAAGGTGGGGATAGTGGGCTACGGCCGCCTCGGTGAGTCCCTGACTGTCTGGGGCCTCCTCCCCAGGCCCCTTTCAGGAGCCTCAAAGGCCCCTGTGCTCTCCCCCGACTTCTTTCTTCTCTGTCTCCATCTGCGGCCAGGCCGACTCTGTCTGCCTAAGCACAGTCCACTCCCCACTGCGGGCTCTGGCTCCGGCCCCCTGGGGGTCTCTGCCTTCCCTCTCCTGTCTGATTCTCTGCCCTGTGTCCCCTGGCTCTAGGTCAGTGCGCCGCCCCCTCAACTCTGTCCTCCTCCCGCTGGGCCCCGTCCCCCTCTCTCTGAGTCTCTCTCCCTCTCCCCAGGACAGTCCCTGGTCTCGCACTTGCTGACTCAGGGACCAGAACTGGGCCTAGAACTTGTTTTTGTCTGGAACCGTGACGCAGGACGAATGGCCGGGAGTGTACCTGCTTCCCTGCAGCTCCAGAACCTTGGTGCCCTCAGGGAAAGGTCAGTGACCTTGCCATGAGAGAGCAGAACTCTCTGAAGCTCCTGTTTAGCCTCCCTGTGTGTTCTCAGGCAAGTCCTCCACCCTCTCTGGTCCTTGGTTCACCCAAATATGGAACAGGACAAGCTTCTGTCCACCACCACCTCCCAGACCAGGGTGAAACGTGACAGGCCTCCACAGACTCGGGGGATCTGTGGAGGGGAGGTCTAATACCTCTTCAAGGCCCTCCCTGCCGCTCTCCCCTGTCCCAGGCACCCTGACCTTGTGGTGGAAGTGGCCCATCCCAAAATAATCCAGGAATCTGGGGCAGAAATCCTGCGCTATGCCAATCTCCTGGTGAGTCCTGCCTCTTCCACCTTGGTGCCTCCCCACCCTAAAGTGGGATCCGTCTCCTGACCTCAAGCCCGCTTCATCTGTCTCAGGTTGGGTCCCCCTCAGCCCTGGCTGACCTGGCCACAGAGCGGCAGCTCCTAGAGGCCTCACATCGCTGGGGCCACGCAGTGTTCGTGGCCCGAGGGGCGCTGTGGGGCGCGGACGACATTGCCAGGTTGGATGAAGCCGGGGCTCTCCAGGTGAGGGCCCGCTGCACCCCTGGAAATCAGAGGGGGCCAAAGCACACCTCAGTGCCCCTGACTCCAGCGCTTCCTTCCAGAGTCTCCGTGTCACCATGGCCACTCACCCCAGTGGCTTCCGGCTCGAGGGACCCCTGGCTGGGGCGCATAGCATCGGGCCTCGCGCTGTGCTCTATGAAGGCCCTGTTCGCGGGCTCTGCCCCCACGCCCCCCAAAACTCCAACACCATGGCGGCTGCTGCCCTGGCCGCCCCCAGCCTGGGTTTCGATGGTGTGATCGGGGTACTTGTGGCTGATTTCAGGTGAGCAGAGCTGCGTGGGGTCGGGGCTGGAGCCAGGCCGGCCCGACTCACCACCCTACTTGCCCCAGCCTCAAGGACATGCATGTGGTGGATGTGGAGCTGAGCGGACCCCACCTGTGCTGACTCAGGGACCAGAACTGGGCCTAGAACTTGTTTTTGTCTGGAACCGTGACGCAGGACGAATGGCCGGGAGTGTACCTGCTTCCCTGCAGCTCCAGAACCTTGGTGCCCTCAGGGAAAGGTCAGTGACCTTGCCATGAGAGAGCAGAACTCTCTGAAGCTCCTGTTTAGCCTCCCTGTGTGTTCTCAGGCAAGTCCTCCACCCTCTCTGGTCCTTGGTTCACCCAAATATGGAACAGGACAAGCTTCTGTCCACCACCACCTCCCAGACCAGGGTGAAACGTGACAGGCCTCCACAGACTCGGGGGATCTGTGGAGGGGAGGTCTAATACCTCTTCAAGGCCCTCCCTGCCGCTCTCCCCTGTCCCAGGCACCCTGACCTTGTGGTGGAAGTGGCCCATCCCAAAATAATCCAGGAATCTGGGGCAGAAATCCTGCGCTATGCCAATCTCCTGGTGAGCCCTGCCTCTTCCACCTTGGTGCCTCCCCACCCTAAAGTGGGATCCGTCTCCTGACCTCAAGCCCGCTTCATCTGTCTCAGGTTGGGTCCCCCTCAGCCCTGGCTGACCTGGCCACAGAGCGGCAGCTCCTAGAGGCCTCACATCGCTGGGGCCACGCAGTGTTCGTGGCCCGAGGGGCGCTGTGGGGCGCGGACGACATTGCCAGGTTGGATGAAGCCGGGGCTCTCCAGGTGAGGGCCCGCTGCACCCCTGGAAATCAGAGGGGGCCAAAGCACACCTCAGTGCCCCTGACTCCAGCGCTTCCTTCCAGAGTCTCCGTGTCACCATGGCCACTCACCCCAGTGGCTTCCGGCTCGAGGGACCCCTGGCTGGGGCGCATAGCATCGGGCCTCGCGCTGTGCTCTATGAAGGCCCTGTTCGCGGGCTCTGCCCCCACGCCCCCCAAAACTCCAACACCATGGCGGCTGCTGCCCTGGCCGCCCCCAGCCTGGGTTTCGATGGTGTGATCGGGGTACTTGTGGCTGATTTCAGGTGAGCAGAGCTGCGTGGGGTCGGGGCTGGAGCCAGGCCGGCCCGACTCACCACCCTACTTGCCCCAGCCTCAAGGACATGCATGTGGTGGATGTGGAGCTGAGCGGACCCCCAGGTCCCACAGGCCGGAGCTTTGCTGTGCACACCCACAGGGAGAACCCCGCAGAGCCAGGGGCTGTCACCGGCTCGGCCACAGTCACCACCTTCTGGCGCAGCCTTGTGGGTACGGACAGGCTGCTCCTCTGCACTGGCGGCCCCTCTCCCCAGGCCCTGAGTCCTGGGCTCTGCGGAGCTGGAGCCTCAGGCTTTCTGAGTTTACAGTTCTGATTCTGTCTCTATCGACTGATCTTTATTTCTGAATCTCCTTAACCTTCTACTCCAAGACAATGAATCTTTACAGATCTCTCTCTCTGTCCAAGGCTCCTCTCCCAGCCTCTGGGTCCCTCTCTCTCAGGGGCTCAACACCCGCCAGGACTCTGTCCCTGTCTCTCTAGGTTTCAGTTCCTCTTGCTGGGTCTCAGTCTCTCCCTCTAGATCTTCCTCCAGCCCAACTGTGGTCTATTGCTTCTTGCAGGTGTCTGTCACCCTTCTCTGTCTCAGCCTTTCATTCCCCGTATCGCCCCCGCAGGCTGTTGCCGGCTCCCCTGCAAGCCGGGGATCCATCTCTGCTGAGAAGCCTCGTCCTTCCAAGAGGACACTCTCATCTCATTATTTACCTCCCACCACCAGCGACCCGCTGCTGCCCTGGCCTCCGCGTCCGAGGACCTCCCTCCCGTCTCAGTAAATACTGGAGGCTCTTTCTCTCTGCGTGGTCTGCTGTTTGATCACTTTCCCGTCCGTGACGTCACGCTGGTCTTCACACTAGGCATGACGCCACCACAGGAAGCTGACATACAGGGGAGGAACCCCTCTAAGCGATAGCGAGAGCCTACACACTACATTTCCCAGAATCCTCCGAGCGGCAGGGGGCGTGGAACTGCGGAAAGGAGAGGGGGCCGCCTTAGGACACATTTCCGGGAGCCATTCCTAGGGCCGACGGAAGGTGTAGTTCCGCGTTCTCGGGGCGACCGCGGACGTCCTGGTCACGCTGCCCGGACGTTCCGTGAGACGCACGAGCGTCGCGAGGGTCGCCGGGAATCGTAGTCCGGATCGCGGGGGCCGCCGGGAGCTGTAGTCCGTCCCACTTGCCCAGTCAGCGCAGTGCCGCCCGCCCTGCACTCGGAGTCCAGACCCGCCGCCCAGGGGAATGCGGGAGCCCCCGGTTCGGGGGAACAGAGAGGCAGGCAGGGTGAGAGACGTTGCCAGGCAGCGGGCCAGCGCCACGGTTGGGGTACGGGTCGGGGAGAGGACTCTGTTCCTCGGTGTCCGGGGAAGGGGCCCTGTTGCCAGGTGACAGGAGAGAACTCTGTTGGTTAGTGGCAGGGGAGGGGAGTCTTCTGTTGCTAGGCGACCAGAAGAGACCCTGTTACCTAGAGACACGGGAGGAGGCTTCCTTTATTGCTAAGTAACCAGAGGAGAAACTGGTTACCTGGGTTGGGGGGAGGCTCCTCTGTTGCTAGGTAACCAGAGAGGAAGCCTGTTGCTTAAGGATCCGGGAGGGGGGTTCTCTGTTGCTAGGAGACCACCATAGAGACCCATTCACTTAGGGATATGGCGGGGGTGGGCCTCTGTTGCTAAGTGAGCAGAAGAGAAAGCCTTTTTCCATAGAAATAGGGGATGGAGGTACTCTCTTGCCCAGAGAGCGACCGAGCCAGTGGCCCCTCCGGCTGCCTGTGCCCCCCACTCAATGACGGTGCCCCCAGGGTCTGCTGGCAGGTTGGGCTTCCAGATCCCAGGCCCCTGAGGACCTTCTCCCCCGACCCCTCCAAGCAGGAGCCGAGGACGGCATGTCCCAGGCCCCTGGAGCTCAGCCAAGCCCGCCCCCCGTGTACCACGAGCGGCAGCGCCTGGAGCTCTGCGCCGTCCACGCCCTCAACAACGTCCTGCAGCAGCAGCTCTTCAGCCAGGAGGCTGCCGACGAGATCTGCAAGAGGTGACCCTCACCCACCCCGAGCCCTGGAGGAGCGGGGCTCACAGAGGCAGGGCCAGCCCCTGGCGCTTTCCGGTGCCCGTCCCCTGCCCGGCTGGACTCTGGGACTCAGCGCCTGAGGTGTTTCTTTCCTCAGGCGTCTGCCCACCCGCCTGGCCTCAGCCCCGGCTCAGGCCTCATCCTTTTATCTAGGCCCTCACCCCAACGCTCACCTCACCTCCCAGCTTCCGGTTTATCTCATTCAGTCCAGGCTACGCAGTGCTGGGGCACTACCCCTGCCCCTCCCTTGCTCCCTGACCTCTCACGCCCCCCCAGAACACCTGGCAGAAGCCCCACGTTCCACACCCAGCCTGATAGCGAAAGCCCAAGTGCCTTGGTCCCCGCGCGTCTCTGTTCCTTCATATCTCCCTGCTTGCTTCCAAATTCCCCTTAAGTCTCTGAACTGAGCCCGCACAGTGTCTCTGGGTCTTTGCACCGCTTTCTCCTCTTGGCAGCCTAGATGGAGTGTTCCTCCTCACTAGTCAGGGCTTCAAACGTCACTTCTTTGTTCTCCCTCTGCCTGGGCCCCTCTGCTCGGGCCCATGGCCTCCTGGGCCCTTTCCTCAGCCTCTAGTCTCTCCCCTCTGGTCAGTCTCCCGTGTGACCGTGTGCCCAACAGAGGACCCTTTCTCCCCAACTCTCTCTCACAGCGCGCTCTTGCTGAGGCCTCCCTCTGCCCCAGCATTCTCAGGCAGAGCCCCAGCCCCTCAGACTGAGTATCTTAGAATGCATGCATCCCCTCTCATCCAGAACAGGGATCAATCAGCTCTTTCATGGCTCAGCCATGCTGGAGACTCAGAGACGAGGCCGCTGTGAGCCTTGCTCTAAGGGAAGCCAGGGAAACCGACACACAGAAAAGGAACACACAACTTTCCCTTCTCTGACCCCTCCCCTTGCCCCACTCCCCAAAGGCTCAGAGAGGGAACAAAGTTGCCTTTGTTTCAGGGAGGCAGGGCCCAGAGAGACCAGCGGGCTAGGGGACAGCTGGAGGAAAGGCTGGGGGCAGGAGCACAGGAGACGTGGTAGGTCAGGTGGCTGCAAGGCACAGGAGCCCAGCAGGGGCCAGATCCTGCCAGGCCAGGCAGAGGGATGGGGGCTCTCTGCTGGGGCGACCGGGGTGCAGGGAGCAGGGGAGGGCAGGGGCAGCGCTGGGGGTAGCAAGAGCCCCCAGGAGGAGTGAGACTGGACGCTGGGCGGGGGTCCAGGTGGAGGAGGCAGGACTGGAGCAGAGAGATGGGCAGGACAAGGACAGAGCATGGCGTGGGGCAGAGTCACGGGAGATCCTACCCTAAAGCTTCCGGTTTATCTCATTCAGTCCAGGCTACGCAGTGCTGGGGCACTACCCCTGCCCCTCCCTTGCTCCTGACCTCTCACGCCCCCCCAGAACACCTGGCAGAAGCCCCACGTTCCACACCCAGCCTGATAGCGAAAGCCCAAGTGCCTTGGTCCCCGCGCGTCTCTGTTCCTTCATATCTCCCTGCTTGCTTCCAAATTCCCCTTAAGTCTCTGAACTGAGCCCGCACAGTGTCTCTGGGTCTTTGCACCGCTTTCTCCTCTTGGCAGCCTAGATGGAGTGTTCCTCCTCACTAGTCAGGGCTTCAAACGTCACTTCTTTGTTCTCCCTCTGCCTGGGCCCCTCTGCTCGGGCCCATGGCCTCCTGGGCCCTTTCCTCAGCCTCTAGTCTCTCCCCTCTGGTCAGTCTCCCGTGTGACCGTGTGCCCAACAGAGGACCCTTTCTCCCCAACTCTCTCTCACAGCGCGCTCTTGCTGAGGCCTCCCTCTGCCCCAGCATTCTCAGGCAGAGCCCCAGCCCCTCAGACTGAGTATCTTAGAATGCATGCATCCCCTCTCATCCAGAACAGGGATCAATCAGCTCTTTCATGGCTCAGCCATGCTGGAGACTCAGAGACGAGGCCGCTGTGAGCCTTGCTCTAAGGGAAGCCAGGGAAACCGACACACAGAAAAGGAACACACAACTTTCCCTTCTCTGACCCCTCCCCTTGCCCCACTCCCCAAAGGCTCAGAGAGGGAACAAAGTTGCCTTTGTTTCAGGGAGGCAGGGCCCAGAGAGACCAGCGGGCTAGGGGACAGCTGGAGGAAAGGCTGGGGGCAGGAGCACAGGAGACGTGGTAGGTCAGGTGGCTGCAAGGCACAGGAGCCCAGCAGGGGCCAGATCCTGCCAGGCCAGGCAGAGGGATGGGGGCTCTCTGCTGGGGCGACCGGGGTGCAGGGAGCAGGGGAGGGCAGGGGCAGCGCTGGGGGTAGCAAGAGCCCCCAGGAGGAGTGAGACTGGACGCTGGGCGGGGGTCCAGGTGGAGGAGGCAGGACTGGAGCAGAGAGATGGGGGGACAGGACAGAGAGTCCGAGACAGGAGGAGCATGGCGTGGGGCCAGTGAGTCACGGAGTTGAAGAGAGGGGAGACCCAAGGCTGGGTGACTCACGGACCCTGGGGCGCTCTGTCTGTTGAGGAGGGGGAGGCCTTCTCAGGAGCCCCTGACTCAGGAGGCCCTACTCACCTCCCAACCAGGTTGGCCCCAGACTCCCGGCTGAACCCCCATCGCAGCCTCCTGGGCACTGGCAACTATGACGTCAACGTGATCATGGCCGCCCTGCAGGGGCAAGGCCTGGCCGCCGTGTGGTGGGACAGGAGGAGGTGAGACCCCAGCACCTGTCTCACGTGCTGAGCTGGGCAGTGGGTGCGTGCGGGGCCGGCGGCGGGGGCCGAAGCTGGAGGAGGCGGCGGCTGGGTGGGAGGGAGGAAGGGGTGGAGGGTTGGAGGGTGGGCAAGGCGGGTGACGGATGGCTGGCCGACAGAGGGCTTGGGAGGCGGTAGACGGACACCTGGAAGGTCAGCGAGTGAGCGGATGGGCGGACGATGGGTAGATGCGTGGGTGAGTGGATGGGGAGAGGGGTATGTGAACGGGTGGGCGGAAGGTTGAGGGGCTACGTGAATGAGGGAGGCACAGAAGATGCGTGGTTGACGGCTAGGGGTCCCTCAGTCGTGTCCGTGGCTGGCAGCCCGCCAGGCTCCTCTGTCCACAGGGCTCTCTGGGCAAGGCTACGGGAGTGGGCAGCCACACCCTCCCCCAGGGGATCTTCCCACCCACGGCAGAAGAATGCTTTACCACTGAGCCACCTGGGCAGCCTTTAGTCGGTAGGCCGTGGATGCCACACTGGAGAAATTAAGGGCAACCCACTCCAGTATTCTTGCCTGGAGAATCCCAGGGACGGCAGAGCCAGGCGGGCAACAGTCCATGGGGTCGCAAGAGTCAGGCATGACTGAGCGACTAAACCACCTATCCAGATGCTTGGTTGGATGACAAGAGTGGGTGAAGAGTTGGGCGGAAGGGGAGAAGTTGCTGGGCTGCGAGCTGACAGCCTCAGCGGGCAAGGGTGAGGAGGTGGAGCATCCGTGAGGCGCTGGACACGCCGGACGGGCGGGTGCGGGGTGGACTGCAGATGGGTGGCGGGTAGAGTCAGCGGTGGACAGGTCAGGAGCGGATGGGGAGGGATGGTCGATGGCGATGTTGAGGGCGTGATGCCGGGCAAAGAGTGCGGCAAAGAGTGCGCAGGCGGAGGGCCGGTGAAGGGGGAGCTGTTGGGTGGGCTGAGTCCCTGGGCGGAGGGCCGGGCTGACGGTGGGTCCCCGCCCCTGCCCACAGGCCCCTGCTCCAGCTGGCGCTGCCCCAGGTGCTGGGGCTGATCCTGAACCTGCCCTCGCCCGTGTCGCTGGGGCTGCTGTCGCTGCCGCTGCGCCGGCGGCACTGGGTGGCCCTGCGCCAGGTGGACGGCGTCTACTACAACCTGGACTCCAAGCTGCGGGCGCCGGAAGTCCTGGGCGACGAGGACGGCGTCAGGTGAGGGGGCGACTTGAGGGCGGGGGAGGCAGCCCGCCCCCCCTGCCCAGGCCTCAGTGTCCCACTGTCCTTGGCCAGGGCCTTCCTGGAGGCCGCGCTGGCTCAGGGCCTGTGTGAGGTGCTGCTGGTGGTGACCAAGGAAGTGGAGGAGCAGGGCTCCTGGCTGCGGACAGACTGACCCAGGAGGAGGGGACTGCGGGCACCTGCCCGGAGCCGCCTGGGGCATCCACATCAGGCTCGCCCCACCCCAGCGCTGGGGAAGGCCCCGGCCCCGGCCCCGGCCCGCACCTCCTGGACTGGCAGAGTCCCCAGCCCCGCCCCTGCACCCCCTGCCCCACCATGCCGCTGCTGCCTCAATAAACCTGGACCTTTGCTCCTGGCCTGGCCTGCGTCTCCCCGGGGACTCCTTTCCCTCCATCACGCCAGTTTGTCAGACCCAAGCGGGTTAGGCCATCTCCTGCCACTTAGTCACCTCTCAGGGCCTCAGTTTCCCCGTGGGGGGGCGGGGGAAGGTGGGACATGCCCAGGAGAAACAAGGCAAATCCCTGCCCTCTGCACGGGCAGGGGCGGGGCAGGAATCAACAGGGGCGCCCAGAGGGGGCAGTGAGCCCCAAGGAGAGGCCAGGGCGGGCTCCTCCGCTCCCAGTTCATCTGTGAGCTACAGTCATGGCCGCAAGAAAGGTCCCCAACCTCACCCAGGAACTGATCCGCTGACCTCAAAGTCAGGAGATCATCCTGCCTTGCCTGAGTCAGCCCCATACAATCCCTAGTGTCCTTAAAAGTGAAGGAGGCAGGGCTTCCCTGGTGGTCTAGTGTGTGGAGAGTCCGCCTTGCACTGCAAGGGGCACCGGTTCAATACCTGGCACGGGAAGATCCCACATGCCGCGGAGCGGCTGGACGGGTGTGTCCAGTTATGAGCTGGCGAGCACATGCGCCCAGAGCCGGTGCTCTGCGACAGGAGGCCCACACAGGCCACGGAACAAAGATGGGTGAAAAATAAATAAATGAAAGACCAATAAAAGAGGCCAAAATTAAAAATATATTTAAAAAAAACAAAACAGGAATATTATACACTCAAAAAAGTGAAGGAGGCAGAGGGACCTCCCTGGTGGTGGAGTGTGGCTAAGACTCTGCGACTCCATTGCCGGGGGGAGGGTCCAATACCTAGCCCAGGAACTAAGATCCCATGGGGCCAAACACATTTTTGGAAAAGTGGAAGAGGCAGGAGAGGTGAATCAGAGAAAGAGGTGATGAAGATGCTACACGGGAGGTGGAGTGGTGGGGAGGGACTGGGGGTGTCTTTGAAGACAAGAGGGGTTCCCAAGCCAGGAGGGCATGCAACCTCTAGGAGCTGAAAGTGTGAAAATGAAGGTCTCAGTCTCTCAGCCGTGTCCGACTCTTTTCAAGCCCAAGGACTGTGGCCCGCCGGGCTTTTCTGTCCTTGGAATTCTCCAGGCAAGAATGCTGGAGGGGGCTGCCATTCCCTTCATCCAGGGGCTCTTCCCGACTCAGATCGAACCCAGGTCTCCTGCGTTGCAGGCATGTTCTTTACCGTCTGAGCCACCAGGGAAGCCCCTCGGAGGTGGAACAGCTTCTCCCTGAGGCCCCGGAATGAGCCAGCCCTGCGCACACCTTGACTCTAACCCAGTGAGATTCATCCGGGACTTCCAGCCTCCAGAAACATGTAACAGAATCTCTGTGTGTTGTTGTCCACCACTACGTTTGTTAGAGCAGCCAGGGGAACGGAGCACAGTGTTCGGATTCCTCAGAGTGGTGGAAGGTGTCGCTGAGGAGGTGTTTGAGCAAAGACTGGAAGAAGGGAGGGGAGGGAGTGCCTGGAAGATCTGCGGGAGAAGCTTTCGAGGCAGAGAACAGCCAGTGCAAAGGCCCTGAGGCAGGCTGGAGCTGAGGGAGAGGCCGGAGGGATGCAGAAGGTGGAGAGGGTGCCCACTGGGTTTTGAGCAGAAGCGGGACAGGCTTCCCTTGGGTGTCCTCTCCACAGTCTCCCCTGAGCAGCTCCCAGCCCCGTCCTGTGACCTTCCTCCAGGGCCCCTGTCCCTCCACCCCCACCCCGCCGCTTCCTCCTCCAGCCGGCCCTCCCCAGCTCTCAGGCTCCAAGGGAGACAAAGGGGAAGGTGTGGAATCCCTAGTCCCAGGGGTAAGGGTTTTTTTTTTCTTTTAATTTTTATTTTACTTTTTACTTTTACAGAGTTTTGTGTTTACAGATAGGTGTGATCCCAGATTTGTCATATGTATATCCTCCCCCCATCCAGGAGTGAGGGTTCTAACAGTGGTCCCGCAGGCCAAAACGGGGGCCGTGGAGCGTGAGGGGTCTCGGGTGGGGCTGGCCCTAGGAGGCTAAGAGGGACTCCCCAGGAAGCCAGTGGGAGGGGAGAGAGAGGCCACTCCAGAATTAGAAACAGCCCCAAAGGAGACCTGGAGTGTCGAGGGAGGCGACTTTCCCAGTGTCTGTCTAGGAGGTGATAAGAGATAAGTAACGGCGGACTCTGGCAGGCCCGCTGCTCACAGGGCCTCCGAGAAAGGCTGAGGGGCTGGACCTGGGCCAGGGTGAGATGTGGACGGGCGGGGGTCCTGGATACAGAAAGGCCCCTCTGGGGCCACATGGGGCAGGCTGGAGGCCCAGGAGGAGGCTGGGGATCCCTGTGGGAGAAGAGGAGGTCTGAGTCAGGGCCCTGGGGTCATGGAGGTGACAAGAGTCAGGGCAGGCTCCGGGAGACAGAGAGCACAGGAAAGGAGGTACCCTGAGGTCTGGCCCTCAAACCTGCGGGACCATGGAGACACCCCAGCAGGTAGGACCCTGGGAGGAGAGCAGGTAGGGGGACACAGCCTTCGTGAGATGTAAGGGGTATGACAAGCCAGGTGACATCGGGGGAGGAGGCCCAGGGTCAGGGGCTCAGGAGATGGCTTTAGGGTCACAGGTCTGACCCAGGAGGCGTGAGCGTAAGGGTGGGGTGGGCAAAAGTGGGCCCTCATCAGGTGTCAAGCAGAAATGGGGGCCCGGAGGCACAAGGAGGCTGTGTGTGGGGAGAGACTGGCAGGGCCCCAACTCAACTCGGGGTGTCTCCCTACCCTCTGCCTCAGGCCGCCCCCCCACCCAGACGGTAAGTTCGTCCAGCAGGGGACAAGAGAAGGAAGGCAGGAGGCAGGAGGTGCTGACTCCTGGTGATCAGAGAACTTGGGCTTGGGTTGTTCTGGTTCCCAAGCCTTCAGAGGTCAAAGGGCAACTTGTACAGTGAAAAGTCAAGCTGCACAAGGGACTCCTCAGGTCGTGGCTAAGACTCAGCGCCCCAATGCATGGGGCCAGGGGTTCAATCCCTGGTCGGGGAACTAGATCCCACATGTTGCAACTACGAGTTCACAGCCCACAGCTAAGACCCGGAGCGGCCAAATAAATAAAAAAAATAATAAATAGTCAAGCAGCACGTCGGGGGAGCTGCTCTCTGGAGGAGTGTCCCAGGCCCACACTCCCATCCGTCTCTGACCTGTCCCTCCCTTTGTGTCCCTCTCTTGGCTCTCTTTCTGGGTGTTTCTCACCCTCTGCCTCTGTCTGTCTCCCTGGGCCCTCGGCCCCACCCCTGGCCCCCTGTGCCTGTCGCCTGTCCCATCAGGGCCCAGACAGCCTGGCGGGGCTCCCTGAGTGTTTCTATTCCTGGGCCTGAGTGATCTTCCCAGGTGCCTTCTCTGTGGTGGCCTAATATGGTCCGAGCAGGGCCTGTGGGGCAGGGGTGGAGGTGGCGGGCATGGGGATCTGGGCAGCCTCCCTCCTCCTCCTCCTGCTCCCAGCCCCACTCAGGCGCTTGGGCCCCCTGCTCTGCACAGGCTAGAGCACCCACAGGCTGGCGGGTGCACAACTGAGCGCCTACTGTTTGCCCCTTAGGGTGGGTGCAGGACCACCCTCTGCAGCCTTGCTGGCTCTCACCTGCTGCCCACCATCCCCCTACTCTACTTCTCACAGGGCTGTTCCTTGTCCCAGATGCCCAGCTAGGCTGGTCCCAGGGCTTCGGGTGGTGGGGGTCTCCTAGGGATCCCCGGTTGCCCATCAGGGATGCCGCAGGCAGGCCCATGGGAAGTCTCAGTGCCTGCGGGTTTGCAGGAGGGGGAGGGGGGCTTCGGTCACACGGCAGGTGCAGGGGGAGGTGACAGCTGAACCATGCTCCTGGTGCCGACAGCTGAGGCCCGATTTAGCTCCCGAGCCCGGGTCTGGCCAGATAAGGCCTTGGGGGTTGTAGCCCCGCCCCCAGGGGCGCCCCTTAAATTACGGTCGTGCCCAGGGTGGGCGGCCGCCGGCGATGCCAGGTGAGAGGGGCCGCGCTCCTTCCTGACTCCCTGCGTCCACCCGCAGCACAGCGCTGCCCCTCTCTCTCTCCCTCTCTCGGCTCTCACCTCCTCTGTGTGGTCGTCTCTCTCCCTCTCGTCTCTCCATCTGTCTCTCCTGTCTCTCCCCACCTCCGCCCCCGCTGCTCTCCATTTCTCCCCATTCCGCCCCTGACTGCACCTCTGCCCTTCTCTCTTCCCCCATCATCTCCCTGATCTCTGTCTTCCCAGGTCTCTCTCATCTCTCTTCGTCTCTTTCTATCTTTCTTGCTCCCTCTCACTTTGACTACCCCGCACACCAGGCGGGATTTTAGTTCCCTTGACTGGGGATCCAGTTCATGCCCCTGCAGTGGGATCCTGGAGTCTTAACCACCAGACTGCCAGGGAAGTCCCCTCCCTGAGTCTTTCTTCCTCTCCCTGACTTTCCTTCGCTCTCTTTCTCTCTGTATCCCCTTCTCTCTGCATCTCTCTCTTATCTGACTCTTCTGCCCATCTCTCTCCCTTCTCCCCTGTCTGTGTGTCTCCATCTCTCTTCTCTCTTGGTCTCTCTCAATCTCTCCCTGTCTCCCTGCCTCCCCACTGACTTTCTCTCCCCATCTTTTCCGCCCGCCTCTCTCTGATCCCACCTCTCCAGAGCCCTGGGATGGAGCCGCCCTGGTCTCTGCTACTGTTTGCCCCTTAGGGTGGGTGCAGGACCACCCTCTCACCTGCTGGCTCTCACCTGCCCATCCCCTACTCTACTTCTCACAGGGCTGTTCCTTGTCCCAGATGCCCAGCTAGGCTGGTCCCAGGGCTTCGGGTGGTGGGGGTCTCCTAGGGATCCCCGGTTGCCCATCAGGGATGCCGCAGGCAGGCCCATGGGAAGTCTCAGTGCCTGCGGGTTTGCAGGAGGGGGAGGGGGGCTTCGGTCACACGGCAGGTGCAGGGGGAGGTGACAGCTGAACCATGCTCCTGGTGCCGACAGCTGAGGCCCGATTTAGCTCCCGAGCCCGGGTCTGGCCAGATAAGGCCTTGGGGGTTGTAGCCCCGCCCCCAGGGGCGCCCCTTAAATTACGGTCGTGCCCAGGGTGGGCGGCCGCCGGCGATGCCAGGTGAGAGGGGCCGCGCTCCTTCCTGACTCCCTGCGTCCACCCGCAGCACAGCGCTGCCCCTCTCTCTCTCTCCCTCTCTCGGCTCTCACCTCCTCTGTGTGGTCGTCTCTCTCCCTCTCGTCTCTCCATCTGTCTCTCCTGTCTCTCCCCACCTCCGCCCCCGCTGCTCTCCATTTCTCCCCATTCCGCCCCTGACTGCACCTCTGCCCTTCTCTCTTCCCCCATCATCTCCCTGATCTCTGTCTTCCCAGGTCTCTCTCATCTCTCTTCGTCTCTTTCTATCTTTCTTGCTCCCTCTCACTTTGACTACCCCGCACACCAGGCGGGATTTTAGTTCCCTTGACTGGGGATCCAGTTCATGCCCCTGCAGTGGGATCCTGGAGTCTTAACCACCAGACTGCCAGGGAAGTCCCCTCCCTGAGTCTTTCTTCCTCTCCCTGACTTTCCTTCGCTCTCTTTCTCTCTGTATCCCCTTCTCTCTGCATCTCTCTCTTATCTGACTCTTCTGCCCATCTCTCTCCCTTCTCCCCTGTCTGTGTGTCTCCATCTCTCTTCTCTCTTGGTCTCTCTCAATCTCTCCCTGTCTCCCTGCCTCCCCACTGACTTTCTCTCCCCATCTTTTCCGCCCGCCTCTCTCTGATCCCACCTCTCCAGAGCCCTGGGATGGAGCCGCCCTGGTCTCTGCTGCAGTTTCTGCTGAATAAAACTGTTTCTGTCCTCACCTCTCCACTCCTCTCGCCTCCTTTCCTTTCTCACCCTGCTGCCTCTGAGCTCAGCACCCCCTGCCCTCAGCCCGGGTAGGTAGGGGGTTGGGAACCAACCGGCGGGGGCAGGGCACTGGAGGCAGGCTTCCTCCCTTCCAGAGAGACCATAAGAAACAGAGGCTGAGAGACAGATGGAGGAGATGGGAGAAAGAGACAGGTGTGTGCAGAGGGTGGCCCAGAGGCAGCACGGGACAGGGACCCCGAGACAAAGTGAGACTCAGACAGGGGGCATAGGCTCAGAGATGGGAAGTGCAGTGGGAGACCTGGTGACTCAGACAGACAGACACAGAATGAGACGGGCCACCTCCCCCGCCGCCTCCCCAGACACAGCCCCTACCCCCTCCGCCAGGCAGTACCAGGCGCCCAACAACGGGTCCTTGTCCCCTTTGGGACTCCCATCAGGGCAGCTGGGGGTAGGGTCGGCTGGCGGTGGCAGAGGAAGGGGAGTGGCCACCAAAAGTCAGACTCCACTCTCAGACTCCCCCTCCTCACTTGGCCTCCTCTCTCAGCCTCCCTTCTGGGGTCTCCACCTGCTTGAGTCTGCTTTCTGCTCTGCCGGGAGACAGAGCCAGCCGGACATTTGGGGACATCTGCTAGATGCACCTGGAATGCCTCCATGTCTGTCCTGACCCTCTTGTCTCCCTGACCCCCTTCCTCGGTGCCCTCTGCTTGTTTTTCCTGAACTTCTGGCTCCCTTCCTTGGAAGAGATGGGCATTTATTAAATTCCTAGTGTTTGCTGGTCAGTTTCCATACACTATCTCTGCACCTTCCACTCTCTTTGCACTCCTGTCCCTTCCACCCCATTTCCTTTCCCTTCCTCCTGATTGCCTGGTCTCTCCTCCAAGGAAATAGGCATTTATTGAGCACCTACTGTGTTCTAGTGAATTTATAAACCCTGTCTCCTCTCATTACACTCTTTTCTCCCACAATGCCTTTCTTCCCTCTCTATTTCCTCTCCTTCCTGACTCTGCTTCCTTCTAGGGGAGTGAATGAACAGATATTGAGCACCTACTGTGTGCAGGCAGTTTACCCATCTTCTCTCCCTTCCTCACACCGTCTTCCTCCCCTGTCTCTCCTGTGTCCTCTCCTTCTCTTTCTGGACTCTCTGCTCTCTGCCAAGGCCAAAAACAGACATTTATTGAGCACCTATAGTATATCAAATCATTGCTTGTGCTTTCTCTCCTCTCCTCTTGCCCTTTCATCGCCACTGACCCGTGATCTCTGCTGTCCTCTGCTTTTTTCTGCTCTCTGCCAGGAGAGGAAATGGGCATTTATGAAGCACCAACTGTGTGCCTGGAAGTGTCCTTTCCCTCCCCCTGCACCGTGATTCTTCCTGTTCTTTCACCTCTGACTTCTCCCTTTTCTCTCTCTACCCTCTCGAAACCTGGGCCACCAGACACGGGCCCCTCCCCGCCTCCCCAGACACAGCCCCTACCCCTCCGCCAGGCAGTACCAGGCGCCCAACAACGGGTCCTTGTCCCCTTTGGGACTCCCATCAGGGCAGCTGGGGGTAGGGTCGGCTGGCGGTGGCAGAGGAAGGGGAGTGGCCACCAAAAGTCAGACTCCACTCTCAGACTCCCCCTCCTCACTTGGCCTCCTCTCTCAGCCTCCCTTCTGGGGTCTCCACCTGCTTGAGTCTGCTTTCTGCTCTGCCGGGAGACAGAGCCAGCCGGACATTTGGGGACATCTGCTAGATGCACCTGGAATGCCTCCATGTCTGTCCTGACCCTCTTGTCTCCCTGACCCCCTTCCTCGGTGCCCTCTGCTTGTTTTTCCTGAACTTCTGGCTCCCTTCCTTGGAAGAGATGGGCATTTATTAAATTCCTAGTGTTTGCTGGTCAGTTTCCATACACTATCTCTGCACCTTCCACTCTCTTTGCACTCCTGTCCCTTCCACCCCATTTCCTTTCCCTTCCTCCTGATTGCCTGGTCTCTCCTCCAAGGAAATAGGCATTTATTGAGCACCTACTGTGTTCTAGTGAATTTATAAACCCTGTCTCCTCTCATTACACTCTTTTCTCCCACAATGCCTTTCTTCCCTCTCTATTTCCTCTCCTTCCTGACTCTGCTTCCTTCTAGGGGAGTGAATGAACAGATATTGAGCACCTACTGTGTGCAGGCAGTTTACCCATCTTCTCTCCCTTCCTCACACCGTCTTCCTCCCCTGTCTCTCCTGTGTCCTCTCCTTCTCTTTCTGGACTCTCTGCTCTCTGCCAAGGCCAAAAACAGACATTTATTGAGCACCTATAGTATATCAAATCATTGCTTGTGCTTTCTCTCCTCTCCTCTTGCCCTTTCATCGCCACTGACCCGTGATCTCTGCTGTCCTCTGCTTTTTTCTGCTCTCTGCCAGGAGAGGAAATGGGCATTTATGAAGCACCAACTGTGTGCCTGGAAGTGTCCTTTCCCTCCCCCTGCACCGTGATTCTTCCTGTTCTTTCACCTCTGACTTCTCCCTTTTTTTTTTTTTTCTACTCTGTCTACCCTCTCCTGGGGAAGAAAACAAACAGTTATGAAGCACCTACTATATACCAGGCAATTAATGCCCCCAGCTCTTCTTCTCTTGCTTCTTTCTCCCTGCTCCTGTCCTTCTGGCAGCTTCTCCCTTCCTGTGCTCTCTGAACCTTCTTTGGGAAAGGGGACAGGCATTAATTGAGCACTTCCTGTATGCCCATGGTCAGCCTGCACTGCCTCCTGTGCTGTCATCACCTCCCTTCGGCTCCATCCTGTCACCTCCCTGGCCAGCCTTCCTTTCACCTGTGTCTTCCTTTTCCTCTTGTTCTCTCTCTCCTCCAAGGAAGACAGTGCGCCCTCTGCCTCATTTTCTGTTTTCTCCCTGGCTCCCAGCTCCAGCTGCTCCCCTTCCTCTCCGGCCCCACCAGCTTTCTCTGGGGGAGGCACTGGGCCGGCACTGAGCGCCTGCTGTGTGCTCTGCTCCTCTAGGCTGTCTGTCTGCCCTGGCTTGCCTCACAAGCACTGCGCTCTCTCCTTTTGCCCTCTTGGCTTGGCTTCCTCCTCCTGGTGGCCTGCTCCGCCCACGCTGCCAGGGAGGGAGGGGAGTGGGTCGTTATTAAGTGCCTACTGTGTTCCCACTGCTCTGACCTGCAGGTTCTCTGAGTCTTGATTTACTGGGCTCCCTGTCTCCCTCCGTCTGTGAGCCTGGCTGGGGACCTTCTTTCCCCAGGTCTCTCTCCTCTGCCTCTCTCTCTGGTCCCTGGCTCTCTCCTCTCTCCTCCTGTTCTCCGCCCCTCTCTCTCCATCGCTCTCCTCTCTCGCGCCTCTCCTCTGTCTCACACAGCTGCTCAGCCTCGCTTTCTGACACACGCCTCCCTCCCTGGGCTCTGGTTTCCTCTGCTCGCACCTTCTTGACCAGGTCTTTCTTCTCCTTCTCTCTTCTTGCTCCTCCGCCCCTCCTCCTCTTCCCCATCCGGGTCTGTCTGTCCTCCTGTCTGTCTGTCTGTTCGCACAGACCCGCGCACAGGTGTGCCTCCTCTCAGCCTCGCCTTTCACCCTGATTCTCGGCGTCTTGCTCTTTCGTTCACACACACACACACACACACACAGAGGCACTCTGCTCCCCGTCGCCACCTCTCTTCCTGACCCCTGTTCCTGTCCCTCATCGCGGCCTCCTCCACCCCAGCCCCGCGGGACCCCTCCGCCCGGGCGCCCTCAGCCTGGCTGCTTCCCCGGTCCTGCCCCGACCCGGTCCGGGTCCACCCGGCGGCCTCCAGGGCACCGGGGGGTTGGGGGGGTGCTGGAGCCCCGCTCCCGGCGCCCGGGCTCGGCTCCTCGGTTTGCCCTCTGCGCCCCTTCCTCTCTCGACCTTTCTTTCGCTGTTTCTGTTCCTGACACGGAGCTCTCGGGCCGCCTCGCCCGGCCCTCCCGGGCCCTGAGGGCTGCCGTTCCTCCCCGCCCTGTCCCGGCTCGGCTCGGCTCTCCCGGGTCTTCCCGGCTCTGTGCTCCGCCCTGGCCCGTCGCGTCCTCCCCGCCGCCCTGTCCTCACGCCCTCGCTTCCCGGGGCACCCCCGCCCAGCGGCCCCTCGCCTCACCGCGCCCCCGCCGCCTGTCTCTCCCTCCGCCCCCGCTCACTGCCCCTGTCCCCTGTCCCCGGTCCGCATCCGACTTCCCCAGCGGGGGCGGCCCCTCGGCGGCCGGGTGGGCGGAGCCGGTGTCTCCACGTGCCGCTGGTATTTTTATCCTGTCTCGGAGCAGACGGTCCTGGGATGCCGGGTTCGCAGTTTAGAGAATTCATTTCATGTCCTGCCAGGTCCCGGGACCATCAGCTGCACACGTTCCCCCGTCTGCAGCTCATCGTTCACCGGGACGCGGGCACACGGTCCCGTGACTGGGCGCCTTATCGCCCGGGAGGTGGCAAGCGTTCCCTTCCCTCCTGACTCCCTGCCTCTCTCCCCTCTTCTCCTAGCTCCGTCCCTTCTTCCCGCTTTATTCACCTGGCTCTTTCCCGTCACACCTTTGGCTTTGTTCTGTCTCGGTTTCCCCGGCTGTCACGCTGTCCTCTCCAGTTGGGCACCCGGGCGGCAAGGAGGGAGGCGCGTCCTGCAGGGCTCGGACCTCACCCTCCTTACTGGTCTCCCCGCTTCTTTCTCGCTTCTCTCTGTTCCCAGCTGCCTTCTTTCCACCGCATTTCTCCCCGGGGACTCCCCCCACCCTCTCCCTCCAGGGAGCTCCCCTCCTGCTGCCCCTCCCCTTGGCCTCCTGGAGAGCCCCCGGCAGGCAGGACCCCTTTCCCCTGTGGGGCCCACCTCCCCCAGCCTCCTTGCTCCCCTCCCTCCACCCTCTCTCTCCCCTCCCAGCCTGGTGGCGTCTCCCTCCCAACCTTGTCTCTCACTCTTTCCGCCTCTCCAGTCCTCGTCTACCGTCTCCTCTCCAACCTTCCCTCTCCTCCTGGTCTCTCCTCTGCTCACACTCCCTTCCCCTCTCCCTCCAGCCTCCGCCCTCTCTTGCCTCCCGGGCTCCCTCTGACCCTCCCCGGGGCTCACACCCTTCTGTCTCCGCTGCTGTGTCTCCGGCCTCCTCCTCGCCCCTCCAGTCTATCCCTGGTCCGACGCGGTCAGGGTCTCCCCCTTCTCATCTCTCCTACAGTCTTCCTCTCCCCTTCTCTCCTCTCTCCTGCATCTCTCAGGACCCATGGCTCCCTCTCCATCTCCTCTATCCTGTCTCCTGTTTTTCTTTTTTTCTCCTCGCTCTCCTCTCTTTTCTTCCTTTGTCCCACTTGCTCGCTTCGACCCACCCTCCCTTTTCTCTCTTCCTTTAAAACCACTGGCCTCTTCCTCTCCTCATTTTCAGACTCTTTTCTTCCTCTGGTCTGAACCCTCCCTCCTCCTCCCTCTCTGCTCTCTGCCCCCTTCCCTCGCCCTCCAGCCTCCGCCCTCTCTTGCCTCCCGGGCTCCCTCTGACCCTCCCCGGGGCTCACACCCTTCTGTCTCCGCTGCTGTGTCTCCGGCCTCCTCCTCGCCCCTCCAGTCTATCCCTGGTCCGACGCGGTCAGGGTCTCCCCCTTCTCATCTCTCCTACAGTCTTCCTCTCCCCTTCTCTCCTCTCTCCTGCATCTCTCAGGACCCATGGCTCCCTCTCCATCTCCTCTATCCTGTCTCCTGTTTTTCTTTTTTTCTCCTCGCTCTCCTCTCTTTTCTTCCTTTGTCCCACTTGCTCGCTTCGACCCACCCTCCCTTTTCTCTCTTCCTTTAAAACCACTGGCCTCTTCCTCTCCTCATTTTCAGACTCTTTTCTTCCTCTGGTCTGAACCCTCCCTCCTCCTCCCTCTCTGCTCTCTGCCCCCTTCCCTCAACCTCTGTTCCTCCCTTTTCTCTGCCTCTGGTCCTCTCTGAGTGGCTCTTTCTCCTCCCTCGATTCTCCCTGCCTTTCTTTCCCCTCCTCTCTCTCTTTCTTGCCTCCATCTCTTCTGTCCTGGCTCCGTCGCCTTCCTTCTCCTCATCCTTCTTCTTTCTCTCTCCAGTTGCTCTTTTCTGGCCCACTCCTACCTTTCCGTCTCTTTCCTCTCTCTCCTCTCCAGATCTGCCATCTCTTTCTGTCTGTCTGTCTTGGGAGGCCCCTGCCCTGTCCAGCCCGCGAGCCCTCACCCAGAGGGCACCCCAGGCTCCTCTCTGGCTTGCTTCCCTTTCCCTCTCCCACCCTTGTGGCTCAGGGGTGCCCACGTTCTGAGCTGATGGTGGAGTCTACCACCTGGGGGCGGGGGGCTGTCAAGCCGGAGTCCCGGAGGTGGAAGGACCTCTGTGACACCCCTTTTCTCTCTTTTCTGCCTGCCCTGGACTCTGGACATTGCCTGGAGAGGTCAGCTTGGCAGGATGGAACAAGAACGGGGCTCAGAGGCAGGAAGCAATGTGCCTCAACACAACACAGCACGTGAGTGGCGGGCCGGGCCACCCTGCACTTGGGGCCTTCCTGACCCTGCTGAGCCCTGGACTCGGGTCTGAACTCGGAAGGAAGGGGGCTGGTTCCTTGCCGCTCCGTCCCCCTCCCCAGCCGGCCACCGTCTTCTCTCCCCCAATGCAGCATGGAAAGGGACGACCTCAACCAACCCGTTTCACAGATGAAAAAATAGGCGCCAGGTGTTCCTGAAAACCAGCAGCTGCCGGGACAGAGACTGCAGGGACCCTCGACGGCATTCCCAAAGGACCGACAGCCCCACCCCGACCCAGGGCCTCTCTCTTGGCTGAGAGGGACTGCGAGATGCCCGACCTCCGCCCATACCGCTGGAGAGGCACTCAGACCGTGGTCCTCCATCACTACCTGCTGGCAAAGGACAGAACTGCAACCCAGCTCTACCAGACAGAGGCATGGCCCTCGAGTCTGGGGGTGGGGGTGGGACTGGAGTGGGTGGAGAGGAGAGGGAGGATTTGCAACATTCTGTAAAAATTAAAAACTCTACTATGCCTAATCAAGATAGAAGCATCATGCTCAGCAAGCTTCATGGCGTGCCTGTATGTTTTCAAGTCAGGCCGCGGGTGGGCTTCTGCATTGCCATGGAAACACACCCGTCACTGCTTTGGGAGATGCAGGAGAGTGAGGTTCAGTTGACATGCCGTGCTGGGGGCCTGTTTCTAGGAACTGGGCCAAACTGAGCTTGCTTCCTCTGCAGTGGCCTCGCTGAGTGCAAGGTCACCGGAAGCAAAGGTGAAGGGCGGACAGTCAGAAGGCCCCAAGCCTCGGTCTCTGATGCGCACCTGAGCTAAACAGAGAACCTCCAGGGCTGTTGCTTTTTAATCACTGCGCCACATTTTAAATCACCCAGATGACCATATGAAAGCCCGAGGGGTGTCCTCAATGACAGGGAACAGGCAGCATTTTGTTGGGCAGGGAATTGGGGAGGGGTGTTCCCTCCACTGAGCATTCACCTTACAGGTGTTCTCCAGTTTGGGGCCAGAGGTCAGGAGGCTGGGGTGAGGAAGCAGGAGGGAGTGAGGGCTGGGCTCTGTGGGGCCAGAGGTGGCCTTTAACAAGGTGCCGATCTAATTGCCACCCTGCACTTGGGGCCTTCCTGACCCTGCTGAGCCCTGGACTCGGGTCTGAACTCGGAAGGAAGGGGGCTGGTTCCTTGCCGCTCCGTCCCCCTCCCCAGCCGGCCACCGTCTTCTCTCCCCCAATGCAGCATGGAAAGGGACGACCTCAACCAACCCGTTTCACAGATGAAAAAATAGGCGCCAGGTGTTCCTGAAAACCAGCAGCTGCCGGGACAGAGACTGCAGGGACCCTCGACGGCATTCCCAAAGGACCGACAGCCCCACCCCGACCCAGGGCCTCTCTCTTGGCTGAGAGGGACTGCGAGATGCCCGACCTCCGCCCATACCGCTGGAGAGGCACTCAGACCGTGGTCCTCCATCACTACCTGCTGGCAAAGGACAGAACTGCAACCCAGCTCTACCAGACAGAGGCATGGCCCTCGAGTCTGGGGTGGGGTGGACTGGAGTGGGTGGAGAGGAGAGGGAGGATTTGCAACATTCTGTAAAAATTAAAAACTCTACTATGCCTAATCAAGATAGAAGCATCATGCTCAGCAAGCTTCATGGCGTGCCTGTATGTTTTCAAGTCAGGCCGCGGGTGGGCTTCTGCATTGCCATGGAAACACACCCGTCACTGCTTTGGGAGATGCAGGAGAGTGAGGTTCAGTTGACATGCCGTGCTGGGGGCCTGTTTCTAGGAACTGGGCCAAACTGAGCTTGCTTCCTCTGCAGTGGCCTCGCTGAGTGCAAGGTCACCGGAAGCAAAGGTGAAGGGCGGACAGTCAGAAGGCCCCAAGCCTCGGTCTCTGATGCGCACCTGAGCTAAACAGAGAACCTCCAGGGCTGTTGCTTTTTAATCACTGCGCCACATTTTAAATCACCCAGATGACCATATGAAAGCCCGAGGGGTGTCCTCAATGACAGGGAACAGGCAGCATTTTGTTGGGCAGGGAATTGGGGAGGGGTGTTCCCTCCACTGAGCATTCACCTTACAGGTGTTCTCCAGTTTGGGGCCAGAGGTCAGGAGGCTGGGGTGAGGAAGCAGGAGGGAGTGAGGGCTGGGCTCTGTGGGGCCAGAGGTGGCATGAAAGACAGGAGGGGTGGGGGTGTGACGGAGTGGGAAAGCAGTGAAGGCGCCTCAGTCTGGCCTGGTGGCATCTAATTGAATCTAACCAAGCCTGGGGTTGGTGTTTCATGAGGCTGAAGAGGAAGAGATCAGAAACCAGAGGGCCTCACCGGCCAGGCTGTGGGGTGGGAGGGCTGGGAGCAGAGGAGTAGGGGCATCTCTGGGTCAGAAAGCCCTGCATGAGGGGAAGGGCTGGAGGGGGTCCAGGTGAGGGAGGACAAGGCCAGGGTTGGGCCGCAGGTGAAGGCACGAGGCGGGAGAACCATGGGCAGGCAGTGCCGCCCTCTGGGCTGAGGCTGGGTGAGCAGTGACACCGCTCACGTGCGCGCGCTAGGCGTCAGTCGTATCAGACTCGGTGCAACCCATGGACCGTCGCCTGCTCCCCCGTCCATGGGATCCTCCCGGTAAGGACACTGGAGGGGGCTGTCATTCACTGCTTCAGAGATCTTCCCCACCCAGGGATCCAGCCACGCCACTTAAGTCTCCTCCACTGGCAGGCGGGTTCACCACCAGCAGCACCTGGGAAACCCGGTCCCCCCAATAGGAATAAAGAGTCCTGGGGGACATAGACTTCCTCAGTGGTCCCCGGGGCACGTGGGGAAGGAGCCTTGGGTCTAGAGAACCTGGAGGGGAGCTAGGGCTGGAGACGGGCTTGGGAGCCACCCAGGAGGAGGGGCTGCTCCGAATCTCCAGCAAGAAGGGGGGGCGGCAGCAATCGTCCCCCAGCGAGTCCCTGTGTACGCTCAAGGGGGATAACGCAGGTGCATGGGGACCCCCGAAGCACCCGAAGGCCCATCAGCAGGGACTAGTGGGATCCATCTGGAGTCAGCCACGAGGTGGAAGGGGGACGCACTCCATATCATACGTGGAAACCTCTCTTCTGCCAGGTAGTAGGGCGAAGTGGGGGGCTAGGGCAAACTATTTTTGCAAAAACCGTCTACAAACACACTTGCTTGTTTCTGGATGGAGTTTCTCTACAGCGAGGCACACGTGACTGAAAGCTCGGGCTGCCCTGCCGCCAAGGGTAAGCGGAAGGCTCTCTGCACTGGCTGCTCCTGGATCCCCAGATAATCCTGATCAGAAAAAAACAAAAACAGGGCCTGAGCTCTCCAGGGATGGGCAGAAATTAGAAGTTTAATGGGGACAGAGCCCAGGGGAGCCGGCACCAGCTCGGACACTGACTGGAACATGCCCGAGTGACCCTGCCAGTTTAAGGGCAGTTGATAAAGGCTAAGAAGAGACGGGATCATATTAAGACCTCAGGCCTCAAGTCACTTAAAAAATAAAACGATGCGGCAAATGACTGGCAGGAGATCATGTCTGCAGACTAAAAGGATCAGGAGCTCTGGAGCCGTGAACACTGTCCAAGAGAGCAGAGACAGAATCCACGGGGAGCAGACAGGAAAGACGGCGGACAGTGTCTCCTACTGGTGGAGAAAGAAACTCCAGTTAGAGCCCCTTGGGGACACTAAACTCTTAAAGTTACAAAAGGAAAAAAAAGAAAAATGGTAAACCAATAACCCCCAAGACTGACAGGGGTGGAACACGGCAGGCATGCTGGAAACACGGAGGGAGTGTGAATTCGTGTGAGGCCTTGGGGCTCCCCGGACGCTTGTCACTGGGATGGGGGGACGACCCAAGCTCCCTGGAGGACGAGCAGCAGCAGGATCAGAGATCACGGGCATCGGAAGTCACATGGGGCCCATGGTGGTCTCAGCAGCATCAGATGAATCACCAGAATTCAGAAAGATAAATACTGCCGTGGGGCACAGGACGAGAACAGCTCTCAGGAAACACGAGCAGCGCCGCGGCACTCCACGGCCACGCGTGCGCGTCAGTGCTGTAGGTTCTGTGACGAAGTCAGCGGACGGTGGGCTGAATGAGCCCCAGGTCCCTTTAAGATGGAACATGGGAGGTCATGGCCATTCTCTGGACATGGGCAAGGACAGACCTGCAGAAGACACAGCCCCGGAACAGAGCAGCAGGTGCAGGTCTGTACCGTCGCCAACTCTCCTACTTTTTGTTACAAAGCAGAGACAAGAACAGCATTCCTGCTGGCTGGCACTGTCACTCGGGAGGGAAAACTAACAGATGAAAGTGACTGTGTGATCGTGGGACGAGACTCCACTGAAACCCTTCCTTGGCCATTCTGTCTGCTCGTGAAAATGTCCCTGACCTGTTGTGGGAACTCTACTTCGAGTCACGCATCCACGGAAAGCATTCACACTCACCCAGAGAGGCGGGCGACAGCCCTCAACGGCCCTGTTTATAACCACACCAAGCAGGAGGCGGCTGGACGCTGAGCGTTAAGGGGAGGTTTAATAAATTGCTACACAGACACCATGGAGCCTGATGTCGCCATTTCCATGACAACAGCGGCCATTTCTTGGTGTTTCTGAACCGCACATCCAAAGACTAGAATTCAGCAGCACCTGTCCATCCTGACAGCCTCTCAGCCAAGTCAAGAGCCGCGCTGGGCTCTGGCAACATTCCAAAACACCTGCCTATTTCCTATTTAATATACCAGGGATGCTTGTAAACAGACAAGAGGCGGCGGGAGGACAAGCCGCCAGGACCCGGCAGTGCCCAGGGCAGACCTCCAGGCGGGAGGAGGGCCCTCCGCATCACTGGCCCTTGATTCCAGCTGGCTTCTGGAGGGCCTGGCGTCCTAATAGCAGAAACTCCCAGCTCCTACACAGAGCCGCGGGCAGACACAGGCCAAGGCGGGGCGGGGGTGAGGGCTGCACAGAAGGATGGAAAAGCGGGTGCCCGGGGCCAGCCCACCCCTGCTCGGTGCCAGCCCTGGGCTCCGCGGAGCCCTGGGTGCCCTCCCGAGCGTGGACAGGAGGCTGGTGTCCCAGTCCAGTGTCAGCCAAATTAGGGGTCACCCGGCCCGGCGGGGAGAGACCACCACAAGAGGCACAGCGGGTGAGAGGACAAGGCGCGCTCCCAGAGTGCTGGGCTTGGGGGGCGGGGGGACCAGGAGAGGTAAGAGCTGGACCGGGAGCTCGGGCGCTACCCTGCAGCAAAGGCACAACTCTGGGCTGCAGCAGGGCCACGGGGGAAGGCAGGGGCAGCAGGGCCAGGACGCAGAACCAGCCACCCCCAACAGGGACTCCTGGGAGGGCGTGCCCTCCTACCCACATGGGGCGGGGAGACCGGGCGGAGAATCCCTCCTACGATGATCAAGAACAGGGCACCACGCGGGGCAGGAAGGGGTCCTCTGGGCGAAAGAGGGCGGGGCGCTCACCGGCCCTGGGCCCCTCACCGGCCGCTGCCTCCACCGCTGCCTCCGCCGCCGGCCCCGCCCTGGCCCCCGGCGTCCGGTGCTCCCGACATCATGAGGAAGAGGACCACGGGAATGATGTACATCCACTGTGAGCCGAGGGGATGGTGGACGGACGGACAGACAGACAGAGAAGAAAGGTGAGGATAAGCAGAATCCCGCCCAGGTTAGGGAAGGCGGGGGCGGCATGTGGGGAGACAGTGAGGGAAGGGGGCCCGGGTCCCCTACTTCACTACGGGTTGGGGGAGGGCTGGGAAGTGCAGGGAGTGGGGTGCAGGAGGGGGCGCAGTCCTCACTCAGGCCTCGTGCGGCGGCGGTGCGGGCCCGGGGGCGGCAGGACGCAGGGCAGTGAGCAACACGGCCCCCCCCAGGATGAGGTGCCACTGAGGAAAGGGGGAGCGCAGGTCAGGCCAGTGGTGCTGGGGGTCCTGGGGCCAGCAAGGAGGGTGGGGGTAGCCCGGCGGTCGGGCTCTCCTGACCTCAGGGGCAAGGCCGCGCAGACAGCGGTCAGGGCAGTCAGCTCGGCGTCCTCCCACCCAAAGCCCGGAAGCCCCGGCTATCCTGACTTCCACTGCCCCCTGCCCTTGCCTGGGGTGGGACCGCCCCCTCCAGCCCCAGTGCGCCCAGGGCCAAGGAGCCACAGCTCCCAGACTCCCCCACAAATCTCCAGAGCCCGCCACGGTCTCCTCGCCTGGCTAGAGGACCACCCAATCTCTTTCCCAACCAAACCTGTTCCTCTGTATCTCTGCCTTCCGCCCGCAAGCCCCGCCCCGTGCCCAGCTCAGGCCCCTCCTCTCCTGTCGTCGGTCTAGCATGGACCCCGCCCCTCCTCTGACCACGCCCCCTCACTGTACTCCCTCTTAACAGGACAGACTGACCCTGACTGCGCTGTGGCTGCCCTCAGCCCAGGTCTAGGAGGCTGTCCACGGCTCCCCTCACTGCTCAGCTCCGGGGAGGGTGTTTTCTGTGACCCGTGACCCCATGTCCCGTGACCACCATGACCACCGCCACGAGCAGGGGCTCTGGTCCTCACCGCTCTGCCTGGACCTGGGCTCAGCCTGTGGCCCAGGGGGAGGTGCACAGAAACCCTGGAGCAGTCAAGCAGGCCTGCGCACAGGAGGCCCAGAGGAGGGCCGCGGGGGTCAGGACGGAGGAGAAGGCCGGTGGGGGGGAAGGGCCCTGGGGCAGGCAGAAGCCCACTCACATATTTAGCGAAAAAGGACTTCTGCTCCTGGGGGTTCTTGGCCTTCTGGGCCTGCTCCATCTCCAGGCGCTCGATGAAGGCTGCTGTCTCAGGCCTGGGGGTGAGGGGTACAAGGACACGGGATGAGGAGACCCCAAGGTGGCCTGGAAGGCTGGGGGAGGGGCGGGTGGAGATGGCCATGGAGAGGCAGTGAGAGTCTGAGGAGCTGGCTCTGCCCACCCCTGCCTGGCGCCCCCTCCTCACCCGGGCGCTGTGACCGGCGGCTGCAGCTGCACAGAGGTGTTGAACAGCTCCAGGTCCACGTCCTCCACCTCGTGGCCCCGGCAGCCCCCAGGGTGCGTCACCACCGACACCCCCACCACATTGCCAGCCACGTCCACGTGCAAGGTCAGGTGGTCCGAGAGGTGAGACTCCACCAGGGAGCACTGGGGGAGGGGAGGGGAGAGGAGAGGCTACCGGGGCTGCTGCCCAGACCTCGCCCACGCCAGTACCCCCACCCCATCCCACAGCGCCAAGGAGCCACAGCTCCCAGACTCCCCACAAATCTCCAGAGCCGCCACGGTCTCCTCGCCTGGCTAGAGGACCACCCAATCTCTTTCCCAACCAAACCTGTTCCTCTGTATCTCTGCCTTCCGCCCGCAAGCCCCGCCCCGTGCCCAGCTCAGGCCCCTCCTCTCCTGTCGTCGGTCTAGCATGGACCCCGCCCCTCCTCTGACCACGCCCCCTCACTGTACTCCCTCTTAACAGGACAGACTGACCCTGACTGCGCTGTGGCTGCCCTCAGCCCAGGTCTAGGAGGCTGTCCACGGCTCCCCTCACTGCTCAGCTCCGGGGAGGGTGTTTTCTGTGACCCGTGACCCCATGTCCCGTGACCACCATGACCACCGCCACGAGCAGGGGCTCTGGTCCTCACCGCTCTGCCTGGACCTGGGCTCAGCCTGTGGCCCAGGGGGAGGTGCACAGAAACCCTGGAGCAGTCAAGCAGGCCTGCGCACAGGAGGCCCAGAGGAGGGCCGCGGGGGTCAGGACGGAGGAGAAGGCCGGTGGGGGGGAAGGGCCCTGGGGCAGGCAGAAGCCCACTCACATATTTAGCGAAAAAGGACTTCTGCTCCTGGGGGTTCTTGGCCTTCTGGGCCTGCTCCATCTCCAGGCGCTCGATGAAGGCTGCTGTCTCAGGCCTGGGGGTGAGGGGTACAAGGACACGGGATGAGGAGACCCCAAGGTGGCCTGGAAGGCTGGGGGAGGGGCGGGTGGAGATGGCCATGGAGAGGCAGTGAGAGTCTGAGGAGCTGGCTCTGCCCACCCCTGCCTGGCGCCCCCTCCTCACCCGGGCGCTGTGACCGGCGGCTGCAGCTGCACAGAGGTGTTGAACAGCTCCAGGTCCACGTCCTCCACCTCGTGGCCCCGGCAGCCCCCAGGGTGCGTCACCACCGACACCCCCACCACATTGCCAGCCACGTCCACGTGCAAGGTCAGGTGGTCCGAGAGGTGAGACTCCACCAGGGAGCACTGGGGGAGGGGAGGGGAGAGGAGAGGCTACCGGGGCTGCTGCCCAGACCTCGCCCACGCCAGTACCCCCACCCCATCCCACAGGGCCCCTGAGGCACCTTTCAAAGGCCTCCACGGCCCCCGCCAGCCTCAGGAGGAAGCAGCAGCCCCTCTGAGGCCCTGGGCGGCCCCACTGAAGCTCCGGCCAACAGCACTGTGACCCTCAGCCTGGAGACCCCTCAAGGGCAAGGCTGGGTCCGAGCCTTCCCACCCTTCAAGGCTGGGCCATCAACAACGGTAGGTAGGACCCAGGTTGGAGCGGGTGGGCAAAGCAAGGATGGGGCCCAGTCCTCGTTGCTGACTCACCGCGGGGACAAAGGAGGAGACATAGCCACCAGCTTCTTGGCCATCGGGGACTCCTGGCCGCCTCGGGACCCGGACGCGGTATAGGCCATTCAGCGCTGCCACATCCTGCAGGGTGGAGAGGAGAGGGTGACAGAGCGGAGGGGGGCAGTGGAGGGGCAGCGCCCAGCCTCACCAGGCCTGCACGCACACAGGGCCCCCAACCAGGAAACCCCTTCCCCAGGCTCACACAGCCAACGTCCCCCACTGCCTGCTCCCCGGCCCGGTCAAATCCAAGGCTCTTCCCACCTACCAAGCCAAGCCATACCCTCCCCAGGGCACACGCCCCGACCGCAGGAGAGCCGGGTCCCCTCCTCACCCGGAGCCCTGACCCCAGCAGCACCCCAACTCCAGCAGAGCCGGGTCCCCTGCTCACCCGGAGCCGGCCCCGCTCCTCCTCGTTGAGCTGCCGCTGTGACAAAGACAAGGTGCCGTCTTGCTGGTTCCAGAGCAGCGAGCCCCGCTTCCGGAAGTGGGTACTGTCATCTGCGGGAGGACCTGGACTCAGTAACCTCCCAGCCACAACATCCGGCAACCCCTGCAGTGACCAGGTCGCTTCCCCACCCTGAGCCCTCCTTTTCCCCCTAACACCTGGGGACACCCCACCCTGCTCTCCCTCCTGCTTCCTGGGGCAACACGTGGCAGATGCCCGCCCACGGTGCCTAAGCCTGGTTCCAGCCTGCAGCTGCACAGGGTGTGAACAGCTCCAGGTCCACGTCCTCCACCTCGTGGCCCCGGCAGCCCCCAGGGTGCGTCACCACCGACACCCCCACCACATTGCCAGCCACGTCCACGTGCAAGGTCAGGTGGTCCGAGAGGTGAGACTCCACCAGGGAGCACTGGGGGAGGGGAGGGGAGAGGAGAGGCTACCGGGGCTGCTGCCCAGACCTCGCCCACGCCAGTACCCCCACCCCATCCCACAGGGCCCCTGAGGCACCTTTCAAAGGCCTCCACGGCCCCCGCCAGCCTCAGGAGGAAGCAGCAGCCCCTCTGAGGCCCTGGGCGGCCCCACTGAAGCTCCGGCCAACAGCACTGTGACCCTCAGCCTGGAGACCCCTCAAGGGCAAGGCTGGGTCCGAGCCTTCCCACCCTTCAAGGCTGGGCCATCAACAACGGTAGGTAGGACCCAGGTTGGAGCGGGTGGGCAAAGCAAGGATGGGGCCCAGTCCTCGTTGCTGACTCACCGCGGGGACAAAGGAGGAGACATAGCCACCAGCTTCTTGGCCATCGGGGACTCCTGGCCGCCTCGGGACCCGGACGCGGTATAGGCCATTCAGCGCTGCCACATCCTGCAGGGTGGAGAGGAGAGGGTGACAGAGCGGAGGGGGGCAGTGGAGGGGCAGCGCCCAGCCTCACCAGGCCTGCACGCACACAGGGCCCCCAACCAGGAAACCCCTTCCCCAGGCTCACACAGCCAACGTCCCCCACTGCCTGCTCCCCGGCCCGGTCAAATCCAAGGCTCTTCCCACCTACCAAGCCAAGCCATACCCTCCCCAGGGCACACGCCCCGACCGCAGGAGAGCCGGGTCCCCTCCTCACCCGGAGCCCTGACCCCAGCAGCACCCCAACTCCAGCAGAGCCGGGTCCCCTGCTCACCCGGAGCCGGCCCCGCTCCTCCTCGTTGAGCTGCCGCTGTGACAAAGACAAGGTGCCGTCTTGCTGGTTCCAGAGCAGCGAGCCCCGCTTCCGGAAGTGGGTACTGTCATCTGCGGGAGGACCTGGACTCAGTAACCTCCCAGCCACAACATCCGGCAACCCCTGCAGTGACCAGGTCGCTTCCCCACCCTGAGCCCTCCTTTTCCCCCTAACACCTGGGGACACCCCACCCTGCTCTCCCTCCTGCTTCCTGGGGCAACACGTGGCAGATGCCCGGACCCCACGGTGCCTAAGCCTGGTTCCACCTTGCCAGATGACCCAGGTCACTCCCATACCCTCTCTGGGCTTTCACTTCCCCAGAGGCAGATCACTGGGGCTACAGAGCTCAGGAGCCCTCAAGACCCAAAGGGCCAGGACAGATGCCTGGGTCTGACGAGGGAAGTCTGCAGAGGGTCCCAGCTTCAGTGTTTATCACAAGCACCCTGCCCTGGAGGTCTGAGGCCTCACTCTCGACTATGAAGGCCTCGGTCACACCGACATCTATGCTCTGGGAGTCTGGATGCAGTGTAAACTGGGCTTCAGAGCAGATCCCTGCTCTGCCATTCACGTGTAAAAGATCCCTCTGTGCCTCAGTTTCCTCTTCTGGAAAGTGGGACCATCCCTACCACCTCTGACTTTGCACGACTATTCTGAAGATGTCTGAGTTAATACAGGAAGAGCATCTACCCACAAGGGGAGGGAGGGAGGGCACAGAGCAACTGGTCAGAAAAGTCGGCTCTCTGTCCGCTGGAGCTCAGTCGTAGAGAAAAATCAAGAATTTCCCTTATAGTAGGTCTGCAGTTTCTGGAAGTTGAGATGCCTCCTATACTGATATTTTTGCTAAGATAGCTCCTTTTGTTGAGTGTTGATAACTTCGATAAAAGACACTTAAGAGCAGAAGTTTTTAAGGAGTCCCAAAGTAAGACTTTGTGGTAGCTCAAGCAGTAAAGAATCGGCCTGCAATGCAGGAGACCCGGGTTCGATCCCTTGGAGAAGGAAATGGCTACCCACCCCATATTCTTGCCTGGAGAATCCCATGGACAGAGGACCCTGGCGGGCTACAGTTCATAGGACCACAGAGTCAGACACGACTGAGCGGCCAACTTCCACTTTCAAAGTAAGACTTCACCATTTTTGAAATTATTGATTGTGTATATCAGTTTATATTGTGTGCTAAATTACTATGCCTTGTGCTCTTTTAGTGTCCTGGGGAAATGAAGAATAAAACCTGTTATTTAGCTTAATAACGTCTTACTTCACGTGAAAAAAAAAAAAAAAGAAAAGTCGGCTCTGAGGTTACTACTGTGTACGAGGGTGACCTTTCTGAAGTTCATCTGTCTTCCTGGCATGGGGATATTCAAAGGCAGAGCTTCTGTTCTGCCTGCAAACATACTCCCAAGTGCAAAAACAGAAGTGAGCGGGTGGTGGGGGTCACTGGGTCAGTGTTCAGGTCAGAACTCACCGATCTCAAACGAGTGCTCCAGCAGCAGACCAATGGTCCCGCAGCCCTCCCCTTCTCGACCTTCTGCCCCAACCTGCACGCAACAGAAAAGGCTCCGCGTGAGGACCACCAGAGCCCTCAGTCTGTATGACCCATGGACCCCAGGAGACAGGCCCACGGACTGCTGCAGGAGCCTAATTTTCATACCCATATCCAAACACTGGAGTATGCCCACACTTCCACGGGGATCTGACCATTTCATGAAAACTCATGATCCGGACAAGCCCTAGGAAACCTTGCAAACTCATTTCCAAGGCAACCATCTCCAGGTCACTTTCATGCCTAGCATCATAAAAATATTCATGAGTTAAACAGCATCCTTCTCAAGCTAATAGTCTAGTGACCTCGGTTCCACCTTAAGCCCCAATGGCCACAAGGCCGCCCGATTCCACCCCATCAAGCGAATGCAAGATTTCAGGACTTCCTTTTCTCCAACTCTCCGTATTTTCCCTATCTCTGCCTACTCCACTCTACACCAAGCCTGCGCAACCTCGTTCCAGATGAAAGATTCTGCCCACCTCAAGCATATTCGGGAGATGGAACTCCATTCTCTCCAGACCGTCTGCCTTTTTCATTTTAGCCGCCCCGATGTCTGATTTGCCAAGATTCCAACCGCGCCACACCTCCTCAAGAATATTCATGTTTGCGGATCCCAAGAGTTCGAAAAGTAAAGTTCCTTCCCCAACCTACTCTTTCTGTGCAGCCTCGTTTTCACCGCACAGAAAATTCAGGTGCCAAAATCCCATTCGAGCCCCGCCTCCCTCTGCATATTCACGAACTAGAGCCTCCCTAACTATTCTACCGCTTTCTCCCAGTTGTGCGGCCTCATGCATGCGTGGGACTGCAGCCTCGCTTTCCGAGGTTTTCACCTGGTCCTCCTTCCCAGCCCTGGGCAGCGTCGTTCCCACCTTAACCGACCTAAAGGCCCGAGACCACGAGTTCCGTCGGCCCAGCCCTCTGTCCCAAACGAATAAGTACTCACTCCCCGCACAGCGGCTCCGGACCGGCAGCCACTACCCCGCGCCCGGCTGGGGGCTGCTGCCGCCACCAGCAAGAGCAGGAGCAGCCGAGTCGCTCCAGCGGCGGCCACGGCCATCTCGACCCCTTCCCACCAGCCGAGGGGCTGCAGTGAGCCGGACGCCGCGGAGCAAGCCGGGAGGGATGGGCCGCATCTCGTCGCCCGTGCGCCTGCGCCCGCTGCTTGCGTCTGCGCACGAGCGCCCGCCCGCTACCCGGGCCTGACGCCACGGCGCGGTCCACGCCCTCTCCGGCTCTCCGGGCACCGCCCCTCGGTGACGTCACAACCGCGGGCTTCGGGACTAGCCGGGCCGTACGCCGCGTAGTGACGTCACAGAACCCCGCCCCCGCGGTTTCTCCCTGGGCGCCTCCCTCGGCTCCTCCCTAGGGGCACGATGAAACGCGGGCAGGAGCCTAAACCGGCCCCTGGTGGAGCAGGTGAGGCGGGGCCAGGTGGGATGGCAGGTGACACGCGGAGCCGGGCCTGGAGGGGTTGGACCAGGTGAGGGGACCCGAGGAGGGATGAGGCCTGTAATGCCAAGACCTGTAACCAGGAACCCCCGGGCCCTCAGAGCCTGGCTGCCCGGGGAAGTCCTGCTGCTCAGCCTCTTGGAAGAGACCTGCAAACTTCGCCGCCTCTGTAGAACGGCCCCTGGTTCCAGCCTACCCCACGGGGCGACCTGGACGGCTCCAGCGCCATCTGAGCGGCGAATTCGACCAGCTGCGGGATTTCCCCATCTTTGAGAGCAACTTCGTGCAGGTGTGGAGCCGCGGGATCCTCCGAGCCCAAGCAGGGGGTCTCTACCCACCTTACAGCCCATCTCCTGACAAACACCCCCCGACGCCCTCCAATGCCTCCAAACCTTTAGCTTCTCTATGAATCCTGGCCTTTGATTCCCTAAGTCCATTGTCCCTGACTTCATACCCATATGACTCTTGCCCTTGACTGCAAGATGTCTGATCCCCTTTTTGGTGGTTAACTTACTTGTTTCATGACCCTTAACCCTACCAAAATTCCTGACCTCTGATCCCTCCCCAGTCCTGCCCCCTATCCATCCAGCTTCTAACCTCTGACACCCACCCCCCGCCCAGGTGACCCGGTTAGGAGAAGTTGGCAACAAGGTCACCATGGGGGTGGCAGCCTCCAGTCCAGCCCTGGAACTCCCAGACCTGTTACTTCTGGCGGGCCCTGCCAAGGAGAACGGACACCTGCAGCTGTTTGGGTGACTGCCCCTACCCCAGCCTGCACTGCCCTCCCCAGCTCTAGCCATCCAGGGCCCCCTGAAGCGCCGCCTCTCATTCAGACGACCCCAGGGCCAAGAGCTGTGGATGGCTGATGGCCCTCTCTGGGCTGCTGTCCACTAGGAGAACAAGGATTGGGCCATCCAGAGGGACCAGAAATCAGGGATAGATGGATACATGAGGGGGACGGTCCATGGTTACACCCTGGTGGGGTCAGAGCATAAACATTTATGCAGCACCTACTGCATGCCAGGCATCCCCTGGACCACGCATATCATTTCACCTCTGACCTCCTACTGTCCTATGCTGGGGCCCCTTAGCCCCATCCTCAAAAAGGAAAACTGAGGCCCAGAGACAGGAGCCACTGGGCCAGGTCCTACAGTGAGTCAGGGGAGGCCTGGGATCAGAACCTCAGGCTCCTCACGATGGCCGCCCACAGGATTCTGGAGCTCTCAGGATGCTCTCCACACTGCCCCTTCAGGTCTTTGGGGCGGCGTTGTGTGTTTATTTTTGGCTATTCTGGGTCTTCACTGCTGCCACAGGCTCTTCTCTAGTTGCAGGGAGTGGGGGCTTCTCTCTAGTGGAGGTGAGCAGGCTTCTTGTTGCGGTGACTTCTCTTGTGGAACTCGGGCTGTGGGACACACGGGCTTCAATAGTTGTGGTACATGGGCTCAATCGTTGCGGCTCTGAGGCTCTAGAGCACAGGCTCCATAGTTGTGGCTCACGGGCTTCGCTGCTCTGCAGCATGTGGGATCTTCCCAGATCAGGGATTGAATCTGTGTCTCCTGCATTGGCAGGCAAACTCTTCACCACTGAGCTGCCAGGGCAGCTCCAGCTGCAAATACCAAAACATCTACATGTGTAGGGTATACGGACAGAAAACTGCCAGGGCTTTCCCTTTTTTTGACTACATGCGTACTCTGTCGCTTCAGTCGTGTCCACCTCTTTGTGACCCCACAGACTGTAGCCTGGCAGGCTGCTCTGTCCATGGGATGCTCCCACTGGAGTGGGTTGCCATGCCCTCCTCGAGGGGCTCTTCCCGACCCAGGGATTGAACCCGAGTCTCATGTCTCCTGCATTGGCAGGCGGGTGCTTACCACTGACCTTACTTACATTTCAGTTAATGAAAGCAAGGAGGCGAGGGAGGAGGGAAGGAAGGAAGAATGGAGTCCCACTGTCACACACACACAAACACACATATCAGTTTTCCAACAAGGATTGGGCCATCCAGAGGGACCAGAAATCAGGGATAGATGGATACATGAGGGGGACGGTCCATGGTTACACCCTGGTGGGGTCAGAGCATAAACATTTATGCAGCACCTACTGCATGCCAGGCATCCCCTGGACCACGCATATCATTTCACCTCTGACCTCCTACTGTCCTATGCTGGGGCCCCTTAGCCCCATCCTCAAAAGGAAAACTGAGGCCCAGAGACAGGAGCCACTGGGCCAGGTCCTACAGTGAGTCAGGGGAGGCCTGGGATCAGAACCTCAGGCTCCTCACGATGGCCGCCCACAGGATTCTGGAGCTCTCAGGATGCTCTCCACACTGCCCCTTCAGGTCTTTGGGGCGGCGTTGTGTGTTTATTTTTGGCTATTCTGGGTCTTCACTGCTGCCACAGGCTCTTCTCTAGTTGCAGGGAGTGGGGGCTTCTCTCTAGTGGAGGTGAGCAGGCTTCTTGTTGCGGTGACTTCTCTTGTGGAACTCGGGCTGTGGGACACACGGGCTTCAATAGTTGTGGTACATGGGCTCAATCGTTGCGGCTCTGAGGCTCTAGAGCACAGGCTCCATAGTTGTGGCTCACGGGCTTCGCTGCTCTGCAGCATGTGGGATCTTCCCAGATCAGGGATTGAATCTGTGTCTCCTGCATTGGCAGGCAAACTCTTTACCACTGAGCTGCCAGGGCAGCTCCAGCTGCAAATACCAAAACATCTACATGTGTAGGGTATACGGACAGAAAACTGCCAGGGCTTTCCCTTTTTTTGACTACATGCGTACTCTGTCGCTTCAGTCGTGTCCACCTCTTTGTGACCCCACAGACTGTAGCCTGGCAGGCTGCTCTGTCCATGGGATGCTCCCACTGGAGTGGGTTGCCATGCCCTCCTCGAGGGGCTCTTCCCGACCCAGGGATTGAACCCGAGTCTCATGTCTCCTGCATTGGCAGGCGGGTGCTTTACCACTGACCTTACTTACATTTCAGTTAATGAAAGCAAGGAGGCGAGGGAGGAGAGGGAAGGAAGGAAGAATGGAGTCCCACTGTCACACACACACAAACACACATATCCACACTCCTTTGTCTTCAATTCTGAAATCCAAAAAGTTTTTGTTTTGCGACTTAGTCGGTCGTATAATCTGATTCAGAACCTGAACAGGGCTTCCCTGGTGGTCCAGTGGGTAAGGACACCACCTTGCAGTGCAGGGGGCGCTGGTTCAATCCCTGGCCTGGGAAGATCCCACATGCCACGGAGTAGCTGGACCGATGTGTCCAATTACCAAGCCAGAGCTCTGGAGCACATGCACCCAGAGTCAGTGCTCTGCGACAACAGAGGCCACTGCGAAGGGAGGCCCACACAGGCCAAAGAACAAAGATGAATGAAAATAAATAAATGAAAGACCAATAGAAGTGGCCCACCTGCCCCCCTCCCTCCCCAACCCGCCCCTCCTCCCCCCCCCAAAACACACACACACACACAAAGAACCCGAACAAACTTGAGGGTACCTACAGTCTTCATTTATCCACCTGGGTCAAAAAACATTTCACAAAGCTGTATTCTGATGCCAGAACCCTGGACTGGGACATGCTCTACCACACCTCCCCTCTTTTCAATGTTACTTGTATCCCACCATTTGAGTCATAACCTGCAGTGGGAAGGAAATCAGGGATGGTGCTGTGAAGGGGGCTTTGGCCTCCTGATAATCTCCCCAGCACTCTCCCCTCGCCCGCCACGAAACAGACCAGGTCACGGTGGAGTCATTGACCCTCCCTGCCGGCTCAGCCACAACACTCGTCTCCCGCCGCTCATTTCGCTCATTTCTAACCAGCTTCCAGCCCTGAGCGATTCTGTGCCAGTGGCAGAGAGGCAGATCCTCTCTTGGACACACACCATTCCACAAACTCCACCCTCTTGGCCACCAAGCCTGCAGCCACCTCTTGCTGTGGGGACGTAATCAGGAATGTCCGTGAAGGAGTGGCTGCCTCCAGACAGCTTGGGTTCAAATCCCAGCTTCACCTCCTCCTCCACGGTCTGGCTAAGCTTCCTGCCAGTCTGGGTCTCAGTTTTCTCATCGGCAACATGGGGTTAAGAGGGTACCTTCCAGGGGGGGATAAACTGAGTAAATGTTTGTAAAACCCATGGAATAACATCGGGCACAGTGTATGAGCTCTGAAAAATGTCAGCTGTTCGTCTTCCATTTGGGAACATAATAATAGATCAAGTCACCTACCGAGGGACACTGATGTGTCCTGTGCCTGGGGGTGACAGCCATGGAGCAGACAGGGGACATCCATGTCCCCAGTCTGTGATGAATTTCTAAGGGCAGTATTGATGGGCCTCAGGGGATGGCACGTAGCCAGCCAATGTTGCCAAGAACCTGGGTAAGGCTTAGGTTCAAATTCCTGCTGTAGGACCTCTGCCAAATTACCCATCCTGTCTGGGTGGTTTCCTTTGCTGCCTTTTTGGACCTTGAATCAGGCTGGGGACCTGAGAGATTCCTTTATTCAAATACTCAGAAAGCATTCACTGAGCATGGACCATGGGTCAGCTCTGGGTTCCAAGGAAGCAGCAGTGAGTGAAAAAAAAAGGAAAAAAAAGGACCTAAATCTGTGCCCCCAAGCGCACCTTCTGCTAGGAAGGCAGACAGAGCAGGTGTCCACTTGTCCAGTGGATGAGGTCTGTGGAGGCACATCAGAAGTGGGTGAGAGGTGGGCATGCAGAGGTGAGCAAGGGTGGATGTAAATAAATAGGCTGAAGATTGTAAACAGATCTTCTCTCTGAGAAGGTGCCTGAGAGAAACATGAGATGAACAGACAGGGTGAAGGCAGGAAATTATGGAGGGACTTGGAGATGGTCGGACTGTGAGTATTAATATTAGTACATTTTAACGGTGGGGCCATCAGGATTCCGTAGGATTGGCTAAGGATGTGAAAAAGTCGGATCCGGAGCGACTCGCAGGGTTTCTGACTGAGCAAGTGGGAGGATGTGGTTCAGATGGAGACGAGGAAGAGGAGGTGTTTTGGAGTTGGGCGAAGCACAGGAATTTGGCTGCGGGACATTGTATGGTTCCGATGGCGATCCAACATCCACATGCAAGTTTCAGGTAAGGAGCTATTCGAGTTGCATTTAGGAGGGGGAGCACCAGCGGGGGACACAGATGGGCTCTGTGTCTGGACGAAAGTTAGGCACGGAGAGAACGCGCTGCGGCGCCACGGAGGGGTCAGCCGCTGAAGCCGCTCCCTCCTCCTGCCCAGGCTGTTGCCCTTGCAGTTCGTCCAGCTCTTCGTCCACGATGAAGGCCACTGGCAGCTCAAGGTCAAGTTCCTCACTGGCCGCGCCTTCTACCTGCAGCTGCGGGCCCCGCCCGAGACCCGCGACCGCGAGTTCGGCCAGTGGGTGCGACTGCTCTACCGCCTGCGTTTCCACTCGGCCCAGGGAGCCGTGCCTTTCACGCAGGACTACTCGGCGCTGGAGGAAGATCTGACGGAGCAGGAGGAGGTGGGGCGTGGGCAGGGCTGGGGCGGGGCTGCTGGGTCTGAAGGAGGCGGGGGCAGAGGGGCTGGATCCTGGATCTGAGAGGGGGGGACCAGGAGCCCAGATTCCTGGGTCCTGAGAGGGTGTGTGGTTTGTGCTTGGAGAACAGCAGGCTCACAGAGCAGGTCTGCAGGGCCTCGGCGCACCAGCAGAGGTGGTGAGGATTTCCTAGCTGGCCATCCCCCACCTGGCCTCAGTGCCCTTGACCTGGATCCCACGCTGGGATCTGGAGAGGGAATGCCCAGGCCTGGAAGGCATGGTCAGCCAGACCTGGTGTTAGTTCCCTGTGAGCCCTGGGGAGAAGAAAGGCACCCATCCTTGAAGGTGGGGACACTGGAGCCTACTGGGCCTCTTGGTTGAAGCTCCCACTCACCCACCCCCCAAATGGCAGATACCACCCCAGTCTAAGGCGCTCAGACAGCCTCTCTCTTGTACCCAGCTTCAAGCCGCAGATGCCAGACTTGACCCCCAGACCTCTGAGCTCTGGGGACTCTGATTCCTCCAACATTCTCTGAGGTCACCAAAAGGCCAGAGGTCAAAGTGTGCCCCACCTGTAGCCGAATAGATGAATTACTATTAAAGTTAATAAAGACCGGCCACTTACTAACCAACGACCAGGTCTTGCGCACATTCCCCATCATCACCGCTCAGCATGGCAGCAGGAGCTCCTTCCGCATGGCCGCCTGGGCGCGGCCCCTGGGTCACGGAGTCTGTCTCCTCGGCCATCAATGAGGCCAGCACCCACCGCTCCGTCACATCTGCCTCGCCAGGGCAGCCCCCCGAGTCCATCCTCTGGTTCATCTCTGATCTACCGCGGCTGTCCCTGCAGCCAGGCCCCTGCCTCCCCGCGGCTCCTCCAGGCAGGCTGCCTCCACAGGGTCCTGGGGTCCCCTGTAGTTGCCATGGCAACATGGTGGCCTCCCTAAAGTAGCCTTCCAGGCAGGCTGCCCGTCACCACCCCCCCACCCCGGTGACTAACCCCCACAGGAGGAGGAAGGCGGGCCACAGACTCAAGGAGGACAGACACACGGGCGTCAGGACAAGACCGTTATCTTCTCACTCATGACTCGGGAAAGGGAAACGTGTTGGGGGAGGTCCGAGTTAGGACGCAGCCGCCACTTAGTCTTCTTGGCAGGAGGAGGAGACAGCTTCACTGCGGCACTGTGGGGCGAAGAGAAAGGGGGATAAAGTGCCCGTGGCCCTGCCCTGCGTCAGCCCCTGCCCACTGGGTTCACCTGACCAGCAGGGGAGTGAGCTTTCTCTTCGCCCCCCAGCGGGCACCAGGTCGACCCGACTTCATAGAGCCCTTGATTCATGTCGTTTTGACCCCCAAACTGGGATGTTCTGACTTCAAAGCAGCAGCTGGAGACCAGCCGTCCCTGGAATCCTGACAACAGGATATTTCTCAGCAGATTCAATGGTTGATAAGGGGACAGCAGAACACTAGGAACTGGGTCCGCCCTGGCAGAGCAGTGCTTTAGAAGGGCAGGCAGGAGGTGCGTGGAGAATTATTCCTTGTCCACTGGGCTGTCATCAGGGCCGGGGAGAGGGACTCTGGAAGCCCACGTGAACATCAGCCGCCTCAGAGGGACTTGGTTAGTAGGCTCTCCACCATGTCTTGACAGGTGGATGTTTCCTGGACTGAAGTCGGAGGCGGGAGAGGGAACAATGTGTGCAAAGTCCCAGAGGCAAAGGAGAGCACAGCCGGTTTGTCCAACTGCCAGGTGCTCAGTGTGGCTGGAGAAAAGGGGCTCCGGGGTAGGGGGACCTGAGGCTGGAGAGGGCCCAGAGGTGGCCGAGGCAGGACCATGACACCAGGCCGGCTGCTGGGGAGCCCTAGGAGGGCCGTGAGCAATCAGCCATGGGAATAGCGCGCCCTCTGGGGCCGGGAGGTGGGACTGGAGAGAAAGTGGAGGCGTGGGAAGAGGCAAGGGCAAAATTCAGGAGGCAGAGGACACTGAGGCTATGGGGCAGAGAGGTAGGAAGAGGACAGAGCTTGGGGACGGGCTGCGGAGGGGCTGTCTTCTGGACCACACAGCCCCCGTCCTCTGCCATTGCCCATGCTGGTTTCAATGCTGCGTCCTCACACCTCCCCAGGCCCACGAGAAGGCTAAGCTCTTCAGGTCCTCGTTCACCTCTTACTTGCCCTTCAGCCCCTCTGGAGAACCTCCGATTCCTGCCCAGAATGGGTCAGGTGCTCCCCAGCCCCGAGCCCTACAACACCCTGTGCTGCCTTCTCCCCCTACACAGCACTGACCCTGCTGGGCTCTGAACCAGCTGCCCAGGCACACTCCTAGAGGGCCCTGGTGTGCCTGGGCTTGGGTCTCAGGGCTGCTCAGCACTGTTAGCTTTGTGAAGACTGTGCTTGAGGGTCAGGCAGGCGGATTCGGGGGCCTCCATGTGCTCACCTCGGACTTCCAGCTTGCACTCAGCCAGGGCTTCCCCCAGCTCGTTGACGGCCCGACATGAGTAGGTCCCCGAGTCGAAGGGAGACGGGCGGCGGATGTTCAGCGTCAGGACCCCCTGGTGGTTGGTCATCAGGAACTTGGGATCCTCGCCGATTTCCATCTTGTTCTTCATCCAGACCACCTTGGGCTGTCGAGGGGAGCAGACGAGGGAGCCACATGGCAGAGGGTCCCCTGCACTTTGGCGCAGTGGGCCGTGGGAGGCAGATGTGGGTTCCCCTCTTGGCTGGACCACCTCCTCATTTTGCCTGGCTGGCTTAGATGAGATCACTGCTCCTCTCTGACCCTCAGTCTCTTCTTCTATGGAAGGAAGAGCTTCCTCCTTGGGGTGGCCCCAGGGCCCTGCAGGATTCCCTTCCTCTGCCCTCAGCCCCCTCCCTCCCTCTGCTCCAGCCACAAGGGTGCAGTTTGGCAGACAGGACCTTGAGACGAGCTGTTCCCTCTTCCAACACTGCTCTTCCCTCTCTTTTCCCCCTAATCAGAGCCTGCCTGTCCTTCTCGGCTCCCCTCTCTCTTCCCGGGCCCTGCACTGGAACAGGAGTCCCTGCTCCACATCCTCACACCTGACTGCATCTCCCTGGCACCCACTCCACCCTCTGTCTTATTTGGCTGCCTCGGGTCTTAGTTGCATCCTGGGGATCTTTCCTTGCGGCACAAAGACTCTCGGTGCCATGTGCAGGCTCGGCGGCTCCTCAGCATGTGGGACTTTGGTTCCCCAACCAGGCACTGAACTCTTGTCTCCTGAGTTGTAAAGTGGATTCTCAACCACTGGACCACCAGAGACATCCCGCCCTTTGTCATTTTATCATCATGTGTGTGGCTTCAGATGGATGGTTATCTCCCCAACACACGGGAACCCCTTGTTCAGCTCACTGGTGCCTAGAAAGTTTCTGGACAACGTGTGCTGGGATGAATGGATGATGAAATCAGATGAAGCGAATGCACGAGCTGAATGAATGAATGGACTGCTAGGGGAATAAATGAAGGGAATGATGGAGTGTGTGAATAAAACAGCGAACAGCAGGGGTGGAATCCACAGGGTGCCTACAGGGCTGACGCTAATAGGACCAGAAGTCAGCAAAAAGTGTAGCAAGGGCAGGCAGGGAATAATTTAGGCTTTATGAGCCCCGCGGTCTCTGGGCCACAGACAACACACAAACCAGTGTGCACAGCCGCATTCCAATAGAATCTTATTTAGTAAAGTGAAAGCAAAACAACAAAAGGAAAAAAAATTAAATCTCTTGGCCCGGGCTTCCCCTGGTGGTCCAGGGTCCCCTGCACTTTGGGATGGGGGAGGCAGATGTGGGTTCCCCTCTTGGCTGGACCACCTCCTCATTTTGCCTGGCTGGCTTAGATGAGATCACTGCTCCTCTCTGACCCTCAGTCTCTTCTTCTATGGAAGGAAGAGCTTCCTCCTTGGGGTGGCCCCAGGGCCCTGCAGGATTCCCTTCCTCTGCCCTCAGCCCCCTCCCTCCCTCTGCTCCAGCCACAAGGGTGCAGTTTGGCAGACAGGACCTTGAGACGAGCTGTTCCCTCTTCCAACACTGCTCTTCCCTCTCTTTTCCCCCTAATCAGAGCCTGCCTGTCCTTCTCGGCTCCCCTCTCTCTTCCCGGGCCCTGCACTGGAACAGGAGTCCCTGCTCCACATCCTCACACCTGACTGCATCTCCCTGGCACCCACTCCACCCTCTGTCTTATTTGGCTGCCTCGGGTCTTAGTTGCATCCTGGGGATCTTTCCTTGCGGCACAAAGACTCTCGGTGCCATGTGCAGGCTCGGCGGCTCCTCAGCATGTGGGACTTTGGTTCCCCAACCAGGCACTGAACTCTTGTCTCCTGAGTTGTAAAGTGGATTCTCAACCACTGGACCACCAGAGACATCCCGCCCTTTGTCATTTTATCATCATGTGTGTGGCTTCAGATGGATGGTTATCTCCCCAACACACGGGAACCCCTTGTTCAGCTCACTGGTGCCTAGAAAGTTTCTGGACAACGTGTGCTGGGATGAATGGATGATGAAATCAGATGAAGCGAATGCACGAGCTGAATGAATGAATGGACTGCTAGGGGAATAAATGAAGGGAATGATGGAGTGTGTGAATAAAACAGCGAACAGCAGGGGTGGAATCCACAGGGTGCCTACAGGGCTGACGCTAATAGGACCAGAAGTCAGCAAAAAGTGTAGCAAGGGCAGGCAGGGAATAATTTAGGCTTTATGAGCCCCGCGGTCTCTGGGCCACAGACAACACACAAACCAGTGTGCACAGCCGCATTCCAATAGAATCTTATTTAGTAAAGTGAAAGCAAAACAACAAAAGGAAAAAAAATTAAATCTCTTGGCCCGGGCTTCCCCTGGTGGTCCAGTGGGTAGGGACACCGCCTTGCAGTGCAACGGGCGCCGGTTCGAGCCCTGGCCTGGGAAGATCCCACGTGCCGCGGAGCGGCTGGACCGATGTGTCCAATTACCGAGCCAGAGCTCTGGAGCGCATGCGCCCAGAGCCGGCACTCTGCAACAACAGACGCCACCGCGATGGGAGGCCCACAGGAGCCAAAGAACAAAGATGGATGAACAGAGAGAAATGAAAGACCAATAGAAGTGGCCCGCCCACTCCCCTCCCTCCCCAACTCGACCCCTGCCCAAAAATAAATAAATAAATAAATCTTAAAAAAAAAAAAATCTCTTGGCCCAAGGGCTGTAGTCTGCCAGCCCCAGGTCTAGACGGACCCTTGGATTTCAAGGTTGCAAGTATCCGCGTTCCCAGACAGCGTCCTGGAAACCGGAAGGGGTAGAAGACGACAGCGAACTCTGCAGGGTGAGACGGCTGCCGCCCCAAAGATTTCTACATTTTTTAATATTCATTTACTTGGCTGCAGTATGTGGGACCTAGTTCCCTGACCAGGAATCAAACCCAAGCCCCCTGCATTGGAACCTCAAGAGTCTTAGCCACTGGACGACCAGGGAAGTCCCCAAGGTTTCTGCTTTTGAGGGAAGGTGGAATGTAATGAGCTGAGAGCTGGGCTCTAGCTAGAGAAGAGAGAGAGGAAGTGGGTTAAACGCAAGCACATCCTGGGGCTTCCCCGGTGGTGCAGTGGTTAAGACTCCACCCTTCCCCTGCAGGGTCACGGGTTCCATCCCTGGCTAGGGAACAAAGATCCTCTGTGCCACCCAGCACAGCCAGAAATAATGAATACAAATAAAGGAACCACTCTTTTCTAAAAAAGTGAGCAATCCCACGAGCAGAGGAGAGAGAACTCAGGGAACAAGAGCCCATGTGGTGGGCAGGCAAGGGGGCTTCACCTGGATGAAGATTTCCCTCTAAAATTACACACACAGACACACACACACACACACACACACAGCACCTTTGGGTGGCCTCTGACGGCACAGTTGAGAGCTGCCGCGTAACCAGCGACGACCACCCGGTCGAATAGAGGCGTCAGGAACTTGGGGGCTGTTCGGAAGTCATGCTCCTTGTACTCAGGCACTTTGAAGGTGATACCTGGGGGAAGGGCGAAGCTCCTGTCAGGGGACTGATCCCGACTGTCCCCGGATACCCCTCCTCCAGCACCAGATGCTACTGACTTTGCCTCCAGGGAGGGGGATGCTCAGAGGAGTCAAGTTCAAACCAGAGAGACTCTTACATAGAACAGATAGCCAACAAGGACCTGCTGTATAGCATAGGGAACTCTACTTCTCAGTACTCCGTACTCTCTAATAACTACATGGGAAAAGACTCTGAAAAAGAGTAGGTATGTGTACAGGCAGAACTGAGTCACTTTGCTGTACACATGAAACAACACAGCACCGTAAATCAACTATACACCACCCCCCCCAACAGCAACACACAGAGGAGGCACTGAGACTGGCCCTGTGGGGGTAGGGAGGCCATACCCGTCTTGAGGATCCGGGCTGTGTTCTTGGAGATGCCAGGCGAGTCGCTGAGCCCACAGATGTTCTCGCTGTAAACTCGGAAATAGTACTCGTTGCCCACGATGAGATCAGACACGGTGCAGGAGGTGTGTCGGTTGTGTTCGTAAACGGTGAACCACTCCTGTAGCGCAGGGGACAGGGAGGAGCCGGGAGACTTAGGGACACCAACCCAAGGACGTAGGGAAAACACCCCCAAGTGGAGGCCTCGCCCACAAAACCTGCTGTTCCTAGCAGAACTGTTCACTGTCACCGGAAGCAGGGAGCAACCCTGATGCCCGTCAGTGGAGGAATGGACAAGCACAGCATTCAGACCCGGGGCCTTTCGGGGAATTCCCGGTGGTCCAGTGGTTAGGATTCTGTGCTTCCCCTGCGGGGTCAGGGGTTCCATCCCCAGTTGGGGAACTAAGATTCCACAAGCCTTGTGTGCGGCCAAAACAAACGAGGAAACCAAATGAGGGCCTAGCATTCAGCCTCGGAGAGGGCTGAGGCTGGATACCTGCTGCAGTGAGGATGACCCTGGAAAACACAAGGCTGAGGGAGAGGCGCCAGACAGAGGCTCATGATGTGTGACCTGTGTCCACACGCATCTGTCCTGGCCGGGCAAATCTACAGAGACAGGACACAGAAGGGGAGCGGTCAGGGGCTGGGAGAGAGGGAAAATGGGGGGGCTACTTGACAAACATGGGATTTCCTTTTCAGGTGCTGAAGATGTCTTGGAACAGGATAGAGCGGGTGGGTGCACAGCCTTTTGACGATGGGAAATGCCACTTAAAAATGCGTGTGTGCTAAGCTGCTTCAGCTGTGTGTTTGCGGCCTCATGGACTGCAGCCTGCCAGGCTCCTCTGTCCATGGGATTGCCAGACAAAAATATGGGAGTGGGTTGCCAAGCCCTTCTCTAGGCGATCCCCAACCCAGAATCGAACCCGCCTCTCTTAAATCTCCTGCATAGGTAGGCAGGTTTTTGCTTACCACTAGAGCCACCTGGGAATTTTTGTTAGGTGAATTTTACCTCAATTCAAAAAGAAAAAGGGCTTCCTGGTGGTCCTGTGGGTAAAGAGCCATACCCGTCTTGAGGATCCGGGCTGTGTTCTTGGAGATGCCAGGCGAGTCGCTGAGCCCACAGATGTTCTCGCTGTAAACTCGGAAATAGTACTCGTTGCCCACGATGAGATCAGACACGGTGCAGGAGGTGTGTCGGTTGTGTTCGTAAACGGTGAACCACTCCTGTAGCGCAGGGGACAGGGAGGAGCCGGGAGACTTAGGGACACCAACCCAAGGACGTAGGGAAAACACCCCCAAGTGGAGGCCTCGCCCACAAAACCTGCTGTTCCTAGCAGAACTGTTCACTGTCACCGGAAGCAGGAGCAACCCTGATGCCCGTCAGTGGAGGAATGGACAAGCACAGCATTCAGACCCGGGGCCTTTCGGGGAATTCCCGGTGGTCCAGTGGTTAGGATTCTGTGCTTCCCCTGCGGGGTCAGGGGTTCCATCCCCAGTTGGGGAACTAAGATTCCACAAGCCTTGTGTGCGGCCAAAACAAACGAGGAAACCAAATGAGGGCCTAGCATTCAGCCTCGGAGAGGGCTGAGGCTGGATACCTGCTGCAGTGAGGATGACCCTGGAAAACACAAGGCTGAGGGAGAGGCGCCAGACAGAGGCTCATGATGTGTGACCTGTGTCCACACGCATCTGTCCTGGCCGGGCAAATCTACAGAGACAGGACACAGAAGGGGAGCGGTCAGGGGCTGGGAGAGAGGGAAAATGGGGGGGCTACTTGACAAACATGGGATTTCCTTTTCAGGTGCTGAAGATGTCTTGGAACAGGATAGAGCGGGTGGGTGCACAGCCTTTTGACGATGGGAAATGCCACTTAAAAATGCGTGTGTGCTAAGCTGCTTCAGCTGTGTGTTTGCGGCCTCATGGACTGCAGCCTGCCAGGCTCCTCTGTCCATGGGATTGCCAGACAAAAATATGGGAGTGGGTTGCCAAGCCCTTCTCTAGGCGATCCCCAACCCAGAATCGAACCCGCCTCTCTTAAATCTCCTGCATAGGTAGGCAGGTTTTTGCTTACCACTAGAGCCACCTGGGAATTTTTGTTAGGTGAATTTTACCTCAATTCAAAAAAGAAAAAAAGGGGCTTCCCTGGTGGTCCTGTGGGTAAAGAGTCCACCTTGCAGTGCAAGGGGCACCAGTTTGACCCCTGACCCAGGAAGATCCCACCAGATGCGGAGTGGCTTGACCAGTGTGTCCAATTATGAGCCAGCGCTCTGGTGTGCATTACCCAGAGCTGGTGCTCTGCAGTGAGAGAGGCCACTGCTATGGGAGGCCCACACAGGCCAAAGAGTAAAAAGATGGATGAAAATAAATATAAATAAAAGAGGCATGACGGGAAAAAGAAAACAAAACAAAACAGAAAACGTATTAAAGAGTCTCCTGGTGGCCTATTGGTTAGGACTTGAGGCTTTCACTGCTGTGGCCGGGTTCAATCTCCAGTCAGGAAATGAGATCCCACAGCCACACGGCCATGGCCAATAAATAAATAAATAAATCATCTATTATGCAGGAAATCTCAGTCAAAAGGCTTTCCTCCCAGTCCCGGCCCTTTCTCCCTGATGGCTCAGTGCCTCAGTTTCCCCAGCTGGGAAATGGGCACAGCACACCTGCGGTGACCATCTATCTCGCAGCTTTCCTCCCGCCCTTCCCTGGTCCGCTGGTCGCTCACCATGGTTTTCTTGTCGGCTTTCTGGACTAAATACCCGGTGACCTCACTGTTGCCGTCATCCTTGGGGGGCTGCCACTCCACCAGCGCGTTGGTGCCCCACACCTCCTTCACCATCACGTTCTCAGCGGGCCCTGCCTTTTCTGGAAGGTGGATAGGCTGTTGTAGGTCAGCCCCAGCGTCCTGAACTGTCTATCCCCACCCTTCAGGTCTCTCTCAGGCTGCTTCCCGCTCCCATTTCCTCCCGTTGTGGGAAATGCCACTTAAAAATGCGTGTGTGCTAAGCTGCTTCAGCTGTGTGTTTGCGGCCTCATGGACTGCAGCCTGCCAGGCTCCTCTGTCCATGGGATTGCCAGACAAAAATATGGGAGTGGGTTGCCAAGCCCTTCTCTAGGCGATCCCCAACCCAGAATCGAACCCGCCTCTTAAATCTCCTGCATAGGTAGGCAGGTTTTTGCTTACCACTAGAGCCACCTGGGAATTTTTGTTAGGTGAATTTTACCTCAATTCAAAAAAGAAAAAAAGGGGCTTCCCTGGTGGTCCTGTGGGTAAAGAGTCCACCTTGCAGTGCAAGGGGCACCAGTTTGACCCCTGACCCAGGAAGATCCCACCAGATGCGGAGTGGCTTGACCAGTGTGTCCAATTATGAGCCAGCGCTCTGGTGTGCATTACCCAGAGCTGGTGCTCTGCAGTGAGAGAGGCCACTGCTATGGGAGGCCCACACAGGCCAAAGAGTAAAAAGATGGATGAAAATAAATATAAATAAAAGAGGCATGACGGGAAAAAGAAAACAAAACAAAACAGAAAACGTATTAAAGAGTCTCCTGGTGGCCTATTGGTTAGGACTTGAGGCTTTCACTGCTGTGGCCCGGGTTCAATCTCCAGTCAGGGAAATGAGATCCCACAGCCACACGGCCATGGCCAATAAATAAATAAATAAATCATCTATTATGCAGGAAATCTCAGTCAAAAGGCTTTCCTCCCAGTCCCGGCCCTTTCTCCCTGATGGCTCAGTGCCTCAGTTTCCCCAGCTGGGAAATGGGCACAGCACACCTGCGGTGACCATCTATCTCGCAGCTTTCCTCCCGCCCTTCCCTGGTCCGCTGGTCGCTCACCATGGTTTTCTTGTCGGCTTTCTGGACTAAATACCCGGTGACCTCACTGTTGCCGTCATCCTTGGGGGGCTGCCACTCCACCAGCGCGTTGGTGCCCCACACCTCCTTCACCATCACGTTCTCAGCGGGCCCTGCCTTTTCTGGAAGGTGGATAGGTTGTTGTAGGTCAGCCCCAGCGTCCTGAACTGTCTATCCCCACCCTTCAGGTCTCTCTCAGGCTGCTTCCCGCTCCCATTTCCTCCCGTTGTCCGCCCCAGCCACCTCACAACCTCCTCGGTTCCAGCCTGTCCACCCGCCTGCGTCCCGGCTCAGCCTCCTCTCCTCCCCTCCCCCATTGCCGGCTCCTCCCACCCCTCGCCACCCCTCCCTGCCCGCGGGCCGCGCACCCACAACCCGGATGCGGATGGTGGCCGTGTCCTTCATGTTCTCGATCTGCACGCAGAGCTCGTACTCCCCGGAGTCGGAGCGGGCCGCCTGGCGCACGAAGAACACCGTGTCGAAGTCGCTGGTGCGCACGTGCACGCGGGACGTGTCTATGGGCGCCCCGCCCTTCGTCCACACCACCTGCGGCCTCGGCTTCCCCTGCGCGGGGAAGAGGGGGGACGGTCAGCCTGGGGCTCACCGGCAGGAGGGGACCCTCACCCCTGCGCCTCGCCCCATCAAACGCAGCTCGACGTACCTGGAAGGGGATGACCAGGTTGAGAGCCTCCCCCACTTTGCGGACGTAAGTCTGGCGGAGGTGGCGGGGCAGCCGGATCTTGGGTTGCTCTGCAGAGACAAATCCAGGCACGCGCTCAGCGCCGGCCGGGGGACAGTCGAAGGAGGGACAGAGACCAGGGGCGATGGGCGGGGTACTCTAATGGTCTTTCGGAGAACAGGGGCGGAGGTCAGGAGCCGCTCACCCACAATCTCGCGGATGGTGACCGGCTGGGCCAGGGTGGCCGGCTTGCTGCGTCCCGCGATGTTGACGCCGACGACGCGGAAGGTGATCTTGGCGCCAGTGGGGAGGTTTTTGACGGTTAAGCCGCAGCGCTCCACTGGCTCCGTGTTAGCAGGGATCCACTCGTCCGCTGCGAGAGAGGAGCCAGGCTGGGGGCCTTCCTTCAAGACCTTCCTAGGGGCCCCTCTGGGTCCCTTCCGTGCCTCGGGCCCCACCGCAGTAAATAGCTGCGGCTGACATTTCTTCAGCATGTCTCAGGACCAGGTTGGAGCTCATTAATTCCTGCCTCCACTGTTATCCCCACTTTAGAGATGAGGAAACTGAGGGCGGAGCGGGTAAAAACTTGAGGTTGGGGCGGAGGTTAGAGACAGCCCCTCGGATTTCCTGCCTCTGTAACACGTGCCTTTTCTTCTTGGTTTTATCGTCATGGATTGATGAACTAATGTGAATCGGACCAACAATCAACAGGGTGAACTCTAACAAAAATCGGTTCTGAAACACAACCTGGAGAGGGGTGGGCATGGGGAGGAATGAGACACAGAACCCTGGGAATAGAAAGGAAAGAAACTGACCAGAGGCCAACCATCATCACTGACACGGATCCCGGATGCGGTCATCACTGCATCCTGTCAAGGTGGGAATTGTCTTCTCATTTTTAGATGAGGAAGCAGAGGCCGAGGGACTTGCCCAAGGTCACACAGTTGAAAAATGCAGGGACAAGACCGGAACCCACATCTCTCTGATATAAGGCCTGGGGTATGATGTCACAGTTTTCCCAGTGAGAAGACCACGTTGGAGATACCCAAAAGCCCGGGCACTTGGCCTGCCATGGAGTCAGTGCTCAGTTCGTTCAATGAGGGACGGAGAGTGGAATATGTGGAAGGGAGGATGGGTGCCTGGGTGGGTGGATGGATGGGTGGATGGACGGGTGGACAGACAGGTCGTCAAGACAGCTGAATGGGCCTGCAGGCAACCGGATGGATAGAAAGAAGGGAGGGAGGGAAGACAGTGATGAAGAGGCAGATATATGGGTGAAAAATTGCTATTGGATGGGTGGATAGTTAGAGGATCCAAACAATTTTCAGATGGATAGAGAGGTGGATGGATGGATAACTGGGAGAGCAAGAGGAAGGAAAGGGGGGAACAGAGAAGGGAAAGAAGAGAGAAATAGAGGGAAAAAGAAGGAAGGATAAAAGATTAGTGGAGGGCTTCCCTGGTGGTCCAGTGGGTAAAGAGTCTGCCTTGCAGTGCAAGGGGCACCAGTTCGATCCCTGGCCCGGGAAGATCCCACGTGCTGTGGATCGGCTGGACCGGTGTGTCCAATTATGAGCCGGTGCTCTGGAGTGCATGCGCCCAGCAGCCTGGGGACTGGGTGGGAGGCCCACAGGCAAAAAGGACCGGGATTTTGTTATCCCCACTTTAGAGATGAGGAAACTGAGGGCGGAGCGGTAAAACTTGAGGTTGGGCGGAGGTTAGAGACAGCCCTCGGTTTCCTGCCTCTGTAACACGTGCCTTTTCTTCTTGGTTTTATCGTCATGGATTGATGAACTAATGTGAATCGGACCAACAATCAACAGGGTGAACTCTAACAAAAATCGGTTCTGAAACACAACCTGGAGAGGGGTGGGCATGGGGAGGAATGAGACACAGAACCCTGGGAATAGAAAGGAAAGAAACTGACCAGAGGCCAACCATCATCACTGACACGGATCCCGGATGCGGTCATCACTGCATCCTGTCAAGGTGGGAATTGTCTTCTCATTTTTAGATGAGGAAGCAGAGGCCGAGGGACTTGCCCAAGGTCACACAGTTGAAAAATGCAGGGACAAGACCGGAACCCACATCTCTCTGATATAAGGCCTGGGGTATGATGTCACAGTTTTCCCAGTGAGAAGACCACGTTGGAGATACCCAAAAGCCCGGGCACTTGGCCTGCCATGGAGTCAGTGCTCAGTTCGTTCAATGAGGGACGGAGAGTGGAATATGTGGAAGGGAGGATGGGTGCCTGGGTGGGTGGATGGATGGGTGGATGGACGGGTGGACAGACAGGTCGTCAAGACAGCTGAATGGGCCTGCAGGCAACCGGATGGATAGAAAGAAGGGAGGGAGGGAAGACAGTGATGAAGAGGCAGATATATGGGTGAAAAATTGCTATTGGATGGGTGGATAGTTAGAGGATCCAAACAATTTTCAGATGGATAGAGAGGTGGATGGATGGATAACTGGGAGAGCAAGAGGAAGGAAAGGGGGGAACAGAGAAGGGAAAGAAGAGAGAAATAGAGGGAAAAAGAAGGAAGGATAAAAGATTAGTGGAGGGCTTCCCTGGTGGTCCAGTGGGTAAAGAGTCTGCCTTGCAGTGCAAGGGGCACCAGTTCGATCCCTGGCCCGGGAAGATCCCACGTGCTGTGGATCGGCTGGACCGGTGTGTCCAATTATGAGCCGGTGCTCTGGAGTGCATGCGCCCAGAGCCAGTGCTCTGCAGTCAGAGAGGCCACTGCGATGGGAGGCCCACACAGGCCAAAGAATAAAGATGGATGAAAAATAAATAAATAAACAATAAAAAGAGGCCAAAAATTAAAAAAAAAAGAGAGATTGGTAGAATGGGTAGAATAGAGAAAAAGGAATGTAAGAGTAGGTAAATACGTGGATGAGTGGGTGGGAGGTCGGTAGATGAGTGCATAAGCGGAATAGAGGATGTGCAATAAATAGGCAGGTGGTGGATAGAAGGCCTCGCTGTATGGAGCATGTGTAGGACAGGGAGGAAGTGGGTGAGGAGAGGGGGAGGGAGAGGGGACACACTGGTCTCGGGGCCGGCCTTGATCCACCCCATCCCGGGGATTCATGGATCTACAGACAGAAGGGTGGCTCACTACACCAGAGGCCTGCCCTGTTAGCAGTCTCTAGCCGGGACACCCACTGGGGCTCTGTGTGCGTCACTGCCCCCCACCAGCCCAGCCGGGGTGACTCACAGCCCTCCACGCAGTACTCGATGAGGTAGCCATCGATGCCGCCCGCCCCAATCCTGTCGGGGGGCCGCCACTTGAGGGTGGTGGTGGTGTCTGTCACGTCCTCCACGGTCAGGTGCTGGGGTTCACTTGTGGGCGCTGTAAGATCCCAGGAAAAGGGGGTCTGGTAAAGGAGGGCTCGGGGGTCAGCGCTGGAGGCCTGGGTCAGGAAAGGGATCAGTATAGTGGGCCAGAGGTCAGCAAGCAAGGGTACGGCATCTCCGCTCATTAAAACAAGGTATCAAGGGCCTGTGAGGCCTCCAAGGGTAGGGACGGGTGTTAGGGTTGAAGGTCAGAGGCCTCCATGACACACTGGAGACAGCCCCGAGGCTAGGACCTTAAAGGTGAGTGGCCCAGTACCGGGTGGGGAAGGGCAGGTGGAGCTGAGAGACCATGTCTTGGAGTTCTTGGATGAGCAGGGACAGAAGTCAGCAGAGTCGAGGGAGTGAATGGACAGGGTGTGCGGTCTGAGATCAGTGATGGCCAGGGCATGGGCCAGAGGTGGGCGGGGCTCGGGGGAGGTGCAGGGAGGCCTCACCAATAGGCATGAAGGGCTTGGTGTTCATGCTGGGCTGGGAGACCCCAATGGCGTTGACGGCAAAGACCCGCATCTCATACAGGATGCCCTCGATCATGTTGGTGGACTCATAGGTGGTCTCTGTGAAGACCTCGAAGTTCAGCTTCATCCAGCGCTGAGAGCCCTTCTTCTTCCGCTCCAGGAGGTACCCTGGTAGCCCCCCAAAACAGAGAGAAGAGGGCAGTCATCGGGAGACATGGGGGCACAGGTCCGTTGGGGACATCAGAAGGTCGCGTGACCCAGAGAGGTCTGAGACTATGAATCTTGAGCTGACCTCATGGTCACAGAGCCGTCAGAAGTCAGTGACCCACGTGGGGTCAGGGATCAAGAATGGTCACAGGTCATGAATCAGGCACCAGGAATCATAAAAAATCTTTGGCTGTTAACCAAAGCGAGGATTCCCAGGTCACTGGGGAGGAAAGGATGACAGGAGGCAAAGGGGATCGTGAGATACTGGAGGTGGAAAGCCAAGTCTCTGAGGGCGGTCACTGAGGAGACTGAGGAGGCTTGGTGGTCACAGAGAAGTCAGGGGGTGGGAGAGGTCAGAGGTCACATGCGCTCACCAGTGACCGGCCGTCCCCCGTCGTACTTGGGTGGCTCCCAGACTAGGATGGCCCAGTCCTCTCCAACCGACGTGACTCGCACAGCCTCCGGGGGGTCTGGGACGTCTGTGGCGGGCGGTGAGGCAGGACGGTCAGGGACCGCTCGTGGCCGTGGGGAGCCACCCCTGGCTCAGCGCCCTTGCCTCCCGGTGCTTACCTACGACCTTCAGGAAGATGGAGGCCACGTCCTCGCCGGCGGGGTTGGTGACCTTGATGGTGTAGCGGCCCTCGTCCCCTCGCTCAGCGCTCTCAATCACGAAGCTGCTGATGTCTGCTCGCTGCTCCACGCGGACCCTGCCCTCGGTGCCCGTGAACACCTGAACAGAGCCGCCCGGTGGCCTCTTTCTACTTCTCTCCAGACCCAGACCAGGCTCTGCCCCTGCCCTGCTCTCTGATCTGCAGTGGCTCCCATGACCACACAAAACACAGGCCGTGGACCCAGCAGGGCGGTGGGCGGGCTCGGGAGGTGCAGGGAGGCCTCACCAATAGGCATGAAGGGCTTGGTGTTCATGCTGGGCTGGGAGACCCCAATGGCGTTGACGGCAAAGACCCGCATCTCATACAGGATGCCCTCGATCATGTTGGTGGACTCATAGGTGGTCTCTGTGAAGACCTCGAAGTTCAGCTTCATCCAGCGCTGAGAGCCCTTCTTCTTCCGCTCCAGGAGGTACCCTGGTAGCCCCCCAAAACAGAGAGAAGAGGGCAGTCATCGGGAGACATGGGGGCACAGGTCCGTTGGGGACATCAGAAGGTCGCGTGACCCAGAGAGGTCTGAGACTATGAATCTTGAGCTGACCTCATGGTCACAGAGCCGTCAGAAGTCAGTGACCCACGTGGGGTCAGGGATCAAGAATGGTCACAGGTCATGAATCAGGCACCAGGAATCATAAAAAATCTTTGGCTGTTAACCAAAGCGAGGATTCCCAGGTCACTGGGGAGGAAAGGATGACAGGAGGCAAAGGGGATCGTGAGATACTGGAGGTGGAAAGCCAAGTCTCTGAGGGCGGTCACTGAGGAGACTGAGGAGGCTTGGTGGTCACAGAGAAGTCAGGGGGTGGGAGAGGTCAGAGGTCACATGCGCTCACCAGTGACCGGCCGTCCCCCGTCGTACTTGGGTGGCTCCCAGACTAGGATGGCCCAGTCCTCTCCAACCGACGTGACTCGCACAGCCTCCGGGGGGTCTGGGACGTCTGTGGCGGGCGGTGAGGCAGGACGGTCAGGGACCGCTCGTGGCCGTGGGGAGCCACCCCTGGCTCAGCGCCCTTGCCTCCCGGTGCTTACCTACGACCTTCAGGAAGATGGAGGCCACGTCCTCGCCGGCGGGGTTGGTGACCTTGATGGTGTAGCGGCCCTCGTCCCCTCGCTCAGCGCTCTCAATCACGAAGCTGCTGATGTCTGCTCGCTGCTCCACGCGGACCCTGCCCTCGGTGCCCGTGAACACCTGAACAGAGCCGCCCGGTGGCCTCTTTCTACTTCTCTCCAGACCCAGACCAGGCTCTGCCCCTGCCCTGCTCTCTGATCTGCAGTGGCTCCCATGACCACACAAAACACAGGCCGTGGACCCAGCACACGAGGACCCCGCTGGGTCTGCCCAGCCTCGTCACCGCACCCACCGCCCTCCAAAGACCACCCTTCGTTAAGAGCACCCGGCTGTCTCATCCCCAAGATGTTACACAGCTGATCCCCGGGGCCTGCCACGCCCTGACACACTTCTCTGTGTGCTGAATTGTACATCCTTTAGAAGCCCCCCGGAAGTTGCCCCTTCTGGGAAGCACTCTTATATACCCTCAGCTGACAGTGGTAGCCCCGCCCCCTGAATCCTCATAGCTTCCGGTACCTCCCTTTAGCTCAGTCCCGATCACCCGGGACTGTGACTGTCTAAACACAGACCTGCCTCTCTCCTCAAGTGAAGGCTCCAGGAAGGCTGGGGCTGTGTCTGATTCCTGGCTGTCTCCTCCGTGCCTGGGCACAGAGCCGGCCTAGCGGGGACCTCAGGGGATGCTTTCTGAGTGAAAGGATGAAGGAAGACTGAGTCAAGTCTCTCCATTTTACAGAAGGGGAAACATGCCCAGAGGAGAGAAGAAAAATTGAACTGTCTCAGGGCCTGGAACATACAAGATGAACATATTTGTTGGATGGATGGATGGATAAGTGGATGGATGGATGGATAAATGGGTTCATTATTGGATGAATTAATTCATCAGTTAATGATGAATGGAAAGATGGGTAGATGGATGAATTGATGAGTGGCTAGATTGATAGATTAATGGATGGATGGATACATGGATGGATGGATAGATGGATGGACGGATGGATACATGGATGGATGGATACATGGATGGACGGATGGATACATGGATGGATGGATGGATACATGAATGGATAGAGAGATAGATGGATGAATGGATGACTACATGGATGGATGCATGGATACAGGGATGGATGAATGGATGGATGGATGGATGGATACATGGATGGATGGATGGGTAGATGGATAGATAGATGGATGGATGGATGAATGGATACATGGATGGATGAATGGATACATGGATGGATGCATAGATACATGGATGGACGGATGGATACATGGATTGATGAATGGATGGATACATGGATGGATACATACAGGATGGACGGATGGATGGATACATGAATGGATGGATGGATAGATGAATGGATGGATAGATGGATGGACGGATGGATACATGGATGAATGGATGGAGAGATAGATGGATGGATGGATGAATACATGGATGGATGCATGGATACATACATGGATGGATGGATGAATACATGGATGGATGGATGGATACATACATGGATGGATGGATGGATACATGGATGGATGGATGGGTAGATGGATAGATAGATGGATGGATGGATGAATGGATACATGGATGGATGCATACAGGATGGACGGATGGATGGATACATGAATGGATGGATAGATAGATGAATGGATGGATGAATAGATAGATGGATGAATGGATCGAGCACCCATCATGTGCTTGGCCAGTACCATGTGATGAACAAATATAATCTCCAGTCTTCAAGCCCTTGAAGAAGGAATCATAGTCCTCATTTTATAGACAATGAAAGTGAAGCTCAGAGAAACCAGCAAGTCACTCAGCAGAGCTGAGAGGGAGAAGTTGGCACAGGAAAGCCCTACATACCTCATCCTCCTTCATCCAGGTGGCAACAGGAGGGGGCTCCCCTGTGATGGACACGTCCAGCCTCAGCTTATTTCCAGCCACGACCACAATTGAATTTTCCGAGGTCTTCCCCGAGCAGTCCAGGTGGATTTTGGGTGGCTCTGGTGGCAGAGGGGAGAGTCTGGGGAACTTGGGAGTGGACAGCTTGGCCCTCCCAACCCCTCCAGAGGATCTCCTGAGAAGCTGGGTTCCAATAATCATAGAGATCCAGTGGCCCAGGTCTCCTGGACCCAGAAGTCTGGGCCCCCATCCTCCTCCCTCAGACCCAGGAGTCCAGACTGCCAGCCCTCCTCCCTCAGACCCAGGATCCAGCCCCCCACATCTCCCTCAGACCCAGGGATCATGGCCCCCACCTTAAACCCACCATAGCAGCCCCTGGTCCTTACCTTGCTTGGGGACATACTCCACCTTGATTTCTGGAGGATGAAGGAGACCAGATGGTTAGGTCTGTGGGGCCTCTTATCCCACCCTCATACCCCAGAGCTGGGGGGCACCTGGCATCACCCTGGGACCCGGGCTGGGGATGGATTCAAGCCCACAACGTCCCTCCTCCCACAATCACCTGCTGTCACCCCCAAGATACAGCTAGGAAAACTTAATCCTGAAGGAGGGCATCGGAGCCCCCCGAAGGGGAGGGGAACCAGGAGGTATCCTCACCCAGGAAGTTGAGCTTGGCCGAGAGGGACAGGGCGTAGCCGTCAGGCACAAATGTGTAGTCTCCCTCATCCTCAGGCCGAACGTCATCAATTACCAGCTTGTGGAACCTAAGGGGAGGGCAGAGGTCGGCCAAGTCATCTTGGGGACCATCCCAGGGAAGCACACTCCTCCATACAATCCACATGCTCAACGCAGTGCCAGTGCCTCTAATCAGATCCCACTCTGCGCCTTCCTTGCTGTGTGACCTTGGGCAAGTCCTTTAACCTCTCTGAGCCTCTGTTTCTTCATCTATAGAAGATTGTTCACAATCTAAAAGGGCGTTATTGTAAAGCATTTAGAAGACAGTCCAACACGCATCAGTATTGGTTCTCGCCCTGACATCACCAGCAGGCTATGGTCCTTACACAGACCACGAGAAAGGCTACCTTCTGCCAAATGCCACCATCAAGAGATCCACAGGGGCCTGAGGTCCTACAGGCATCAGGCTGGCACTCGGCATCCTGTAAATCTCCAAGTAGCTTGCGAGATCTCAATTCCCGACCAGGGATTGAATCCAAGTCTCAGCCATGAAAGTCTCTGGTGGCAGAGGGAGAGTCTGGGGAACTTGGGAGTGGACAGCTTGGCCCTCCCAACCCTCCAGAGGATCTCCTGAGAAGCTGGGTTCCAATAATCATAGAGATCCAGTGGCCCAGGTCTCCTGGACCCAGAAGTCTGGGCCCCCATCCTCCTCCCTCAGACCCAGGAGTCCAGACTGCCAGCCCTCCTCCCTCAGACCCAGGATCCAGCCCCCCACATCTCCCTCAGACCCAGGGATCATGGCCCCCACCTTAAACCCACCATAGCAGCCCCTGGTCCTTACCTTGCTTGGGGACATACTCCACCTTGATTTCTGGAGGATGAAGGAGACCAGATGGTTAGGTCTGTGGGGCCTCTTATCCCACCCTCATACCCCAGAGCTGGGGGGCACCTGGCATCACCCTGGGACCCGGGCTGGGGATGGATTCAAGCCCACAACGTCCCTCCTCCCACAATCACCTGCTGTCACCCCCAAGATACAGCTAGGAAAACTTAATCCTGAAGGAGGGCATCGGAGCCCCCCGAAGGGGAGGGGAACCAGGAGGTATCCTCACCCAGGAAGTTGAGCTTGGCCGAGAGGGACAGGGCGTAGCCGTCAGGCACAAATGTGTAGTCTCCCTCATCCTCAGGCCGAACGTCATCAATTACCAGCTTGTGGAACCTAAGGGGAGGGCAGAGGTCGGCCAAGTCATCTTGGGGACCATCCCAGGGAAGCACACTCCTCCATACAATCCACATGCTCAACGCAGTGCCAGTGCCTCTAATCAGATCCCACTCTGCGCCTTCCTTGCTGTGTGACCTTGGGCAAGTCCTTTAACCTCTCTGAGCCTCTGTTTCTTCATCTATAGAAGATTGTTCACAATCTAAAAGGGCGTTATTGTAAAGCATTTAGAAGACAGTCCAACACGCATCAGTATTGGTTCTCGCCCTGACATCACCAGCAGGCTATGGTCCTTACACAGAGCGCAGAGAAAGGCTACCTTCTGCCAAATGCCACCATCAAGAGATCCACAGGGGCCTGAGGTCCTACAGGCATCAGGCTGGCACTCGGCATCCTGTAGCTCTCCAAGTAGCTTGCGAGATCTCAATTCCCCGACCAGGGATTGAATCCAAGTCTCAGCCATGAAAGTCTTAACCGCTGGACCCTCAGGGAATTCCCTAAACCCTTGTCCTTGTAGATCAGGAAGGCTGCAGGCCACGTGCACAGTCCACTCCATACCTCCCCACGTGGGAGATGGTGATCCTCTTGCTGGGCCGCACCTCTACACCATTCTTGTACCACTTGCCCGTGACCTTCTCGTCGGACACCTCACACTTGAACACGGCCTGTTCCGAGGCCTTCACCGTCAGATCCGCGATGTCCTGCAGGACCTCCAGCTGTTTCTCTGGACAGGGAGGGAAGGAGATGAACTCATCAAACTCCGGTCTGTCCACGAGGATTGGCCAGTTCTCATGATGGACCAAGCACAGGCTTCAGGGATCCAGCCATGAAACAACCCAGAAAAAAAAGCTGTGGGCCTTGAGATCACGATCCAGTGGGACAGGCACTGAACGGGAAACACACAGCAGTAACTAGAGGGAGCGAGGGGTGGCTGGATGGCAATCACCCACTCAATGGACATGAACTTGAGCAAGCTCCGGGATATTGTGGAGGACAGGGAAGCTGGGCATGCTGCAGTCCATGGGGTCACAAAGAGTTGGACACAGCTTAGACTGAGCAACAAGAGGGAACGATGAGGCCTGAGGGAAGGCAAGGAGGCTGCACAAGGCCTCCAGGGAGAGGGTGTGGTGTGTGCAAAGGCCCTGCACAGGAAAGCAGGCTTGTCGGTTTGGAAAACAGCCAGCAGGAGGAGACAGACGCCTCGGGCCATGGAAAGGAGTCTTGTTGACCCTGAAGGAGATGGAAACCCCGGGAGGGTGTTGCAGAGATGACTGGGGTCTGACATATTTTTTTATTTTAATGTTTTAAAGAAAGCAATGCACTTGTATGGCTTCAAGGTAAAACGGTAGGGGCTTCCCCGGTGGCCCACTGGTGGCGAATCCACCTGCCAGTGCAGGAGACATGGGTTCAGTCCCTGGTCCGGCACGATCCCACATGCCGCAGAGCAGCCGAGCCTGGGCACCACAGCCACTGGGCCCATGCTCTGGAGCCCGGGGCCACAGCCCCTGAAGCCTACACGCCCCAGAGCCTGGGCCCTGCAACAGGAGAAGTCACCACAGCGATAAGCCCACTCGCTGCAACTAGAGAAAACCCCGTGCAGCAGTAAAAATAAATAAGTAAATAAATCCTGAAAAGAATAAAATGGCAAGAGGATGTAGATATAAAGAGGGGAATCTCTCACCTCCTCACTTCTAATCGTCCAGGTCTCCATCCCCTCTCCAAACGCATTAGAACCAGTTCACAGCCGTAACAGCAAAGACATACATACGGTTTCTTTCTTCCTTTCCTTTTTTCTTTTTCTTCCTCTTTCCTTCTCTTTCTCCTTCTCTCCCTTCCTCCTTCCCCTCCACATGAAATTGTGGCATATTTGCTTCTTCATCTAACATTGTATCTTGGAAACCCTTCCAAATCAATCAAGTAAAAACCGTCCCTTTTTATGGCCATAGATGGATATATCATCATTTATCTGAACCATCCCTGATTCCAGCTTGTTGTTATTGTTATTAAGAATTGTAGAGGATTTCCCTGTTCGTCCAGTGGCTAAAACTCCATGCTTCCAATTCAAGGGACCCATGTTTGCCTCCTAGTCAGGGCACTAGATCCCACATGCTACAACTAAGAGCCTACCTGCCACAACTTAAGATCCCGCCTGTAACCATGAAGACCCAGAGCAGCCAAATAGATAAAATAAAAATTATTAAAAAAAAAAAAAAACAGACTCAGGGGAGTTTGCAAAAATATCACATAGGAAAAAAAAGGTGGGCAGAGAGCACATATAGTCCTACGTGCCTTTCCCCCGGCTCCCCCTGAGGTGACATCTCTCCTGTGTTCACTACACAGACTCAGAACTGACATGGGTCCTGTCCTGTGAGCTAGACCCCAGAAGGTATCCCGTTTCCGTCACTTGACATTTTACAAGGATCATTCTGGCATGAGTGTATAAATAGGATGCACGGCGTAGCCACTGCCACAGGAGTCCAGGCACGGAGGAGATGGAGACCCGGGCCAGGGGACGGCAGTGGAGGGAGAAGGCAGTGGTCAGATTCAGACTAGCCTTTGAAGGTGGAGCCGCCAGGATTCCCTGGTGAACGGAATGTAGGGTAGGAGGCAAAGAAGGCGCCAGGGACAACTCCGAGATCTGGGGCTTGGGCCACTTGAAGCTGCATGTTAAAGCATGCGCAGTGAGGCCCCGTACCTTCCACAATGAGCTCCGCCTCACACTGGCCGCCGTTGGTCATGACCTTGTAGCGCCCCTTATCCTCCAAGGCCACTTCCGAGTAGATGAGGATCACCTCCTCACTTCTAATCGTCCAGGTCTCCATCCCCTCTCCAAACGCATTAGAACCAGTTCACAGCCGTAACAGCAAAGACATACATACGGTTTCTTTCTTCCTTTCCTTTTTTCTTTTTCTTCCTCTTTCCTTCTCTTTCTCCTTCTCCTTCCTCCTTCCCCTCCACATGAAATTGTGGCATATTTGCTTCTTCATCTAACATTGTATCTTGGAAACCCTTCCAAATCAATCAAGTAAAAACCGTCCCTTTTTATGGCCATAGATGGATATATCATCATTTATCTGAACCATCCCTGATTCCAGCTTGTTGTTATTGTTATTAAGAATTGTAGAGGATTTCCCTGTTCGTCCAGTGGCTAAAACTCCATGCTTCCAATTCAAGGGACCCATGTTTGCCTCCTAGTCAGGGCACTAGATCCCACATGCTACAACTAAGAGCCTACCTGCCACAACTTAAGATCCCGCCTGTAACCATGAAGACCCAGAGCAGCCAAATAGATAAAATAAAAATTATTAAAAAAAAAAAAAAACAGACTCAGGGGAGTTTGCAAAAATATCACATAGGAAAAAAAAGGTGGGCAGAGAGCACATATAGTCCTACGTGCCTTTCCCCCGGCTCCCCCTGAGGTGACATCTCTCCTGTGTTCACTACACAGACTCAGAACTGACATGGGTCCTGTCCTGTGAGCTAGACCCCAGAAGGTATCCCGTTTCCGTCACTTGACATTTTACAAGGATCATTCTGGCATGAGTGTATAAATAGGATGCACGGCGTAGCCACTGCCACAGGAGTCCAGGCACGGAGGAGATGGAGACCCGGGCCAGGGGACGGCAGTGGAGGGAGAAGGCAGTGGTCAGATTCAGACTAGCCTTTGAAGGTGGAGCCGCCAGGATTCCCTGGTGAACGGAATGTAGGGTAGGAGGCAAAGAAGGCGCCAGGGACAACTCCGAGATCTGGGGCTTGGGCCACTTGAAGCTGCATGTTAAAGCATGCGCAGTGAGGCCCCGTACCTTCCACAATGAGCTCCGCCTCACACTGGCCGCCGTTGGTCATGACCTTGTAGCGCCCCTTATCCTCCAAGGCCACTTCCGAGTAGATGAGGATGTGACGCTTCCCATCCTTCTTGAAGCGGTACTTGGCCTTGAAGGAATCCTCCCGGGTCAGTTCCTCACCATCTTTCAACCTGGGGGTAGAGCCCGGGAAGGAGGGAATGAGGAATATATACACAGCACACCCCAGGAATTTACCAGATCATAAACTCCATGGGGCAGATGCCATGTTGACGCATTTTCTCCTCCCTTTATCTCCAATAAGTAGAACTGCACAATAGGCACTTAATAAATACTCGCTGGATGGGGGATAGCTTGAAAAATGGACAAATGGAAAGGGAGACAGGTCAGGGGGTGCATCAGTGGATGAACAGATGAATGGAGGGGGGATACATGAATGGACAGGTGGACGGATGGACAGATACATGAGCGAATGGACCAAAGGATGGCTAATTGATTGAATGGGTGAATAAATAACTTAATCAGAAGTAGCAGAGATCTGGAAAAAGACCTGGAAGAGGATGGGATGGAGGTCAGAAGTTTCAAACAGAGGTCATGCGTGAAGATCAGGATTTACAGAGAAAGGCAGAGCTCTCCGGGAAACTACTGAGTAAAAGTCTGAAATCTTCTAGAGAGATCCTAAAGATCACACCTGAGGACGTCTGTATGGAGATCAGTGGTCAAAAGTCACTTACCACATGACTTGGGCACCTTCTTCTGACACCTCCACTGCCATTTCTACCCGATCGCCCACAAAGACCTGCTGGTCCTCCAGGGGTGTGACAATCAAGACTGGGGGCTCTAGAAAGAGACTCACAGACTCAGAGAACAAACTGACGGTTGCCAGGAGGAAGGATGGGGAGAAGAGAGAGTTAGGGAGTTTGGGATGTACATGTACGCACTGCTGTATTTAAAATGCATAACCACTAAGGGCCTAGTGTATAGCACATGGAACTCTGTTCAGTGTTATGGGGCAGCCTGGATGGAAGAGGAGTTTAGGGGAGAATGGATACATGTATACGTACAATGAGTCCCTTCATTGCTCACCTGAAACTATCACATTGCTTGTTAAGTAACTATACCCCAATACGAAACAAAAAGTTTTTCTAAAAGACTGGGGTTTTGTTCTGTGGGGCATGGGGAGAAGGGAGATCCCTTCCAGAGCCCCACTCCCCAAGCTCATGCCCAAATCTCGGTCTCACCTTTGACAAAGAGCTCAGTGAAACATTTCTCATCTTTGACGACGACCTCATACGCGGCATCGTCTGCCAGTGTGCATTTGTTGATGGTGAGGATTCGCTTCTTACCCACATTCTCAAACACGTATCTGGTACAGAAGTCTCAACTCACCCCAGGGCATGCAGGAGGTCCCGCATCCACCCATCTACTCTCAGGCCACTCACCCTCACAGCTGAGGAGTGTGGGTGGGGGTCCAGGGTCCCGTCTCTAGTATTTAAATAACCACAGAGAAAAGACCGACTGTCCACCTACATCCATAGCCTTCCATTTAGCAGTGGCACACAGCAATCCACCTGAAGAACTACACTTCCCAGACTCCTTTGCAGCGAGGATGGCCGCCCCACTGAGCTCGACCAACAGAATGGGAGTGGACGAGATGGCCATAACTGCTGGGTCGGCTCTAATTTTGCGATGCTTGTTCTAGACTTCTCTGCTTCCCTTTTCCTGTCTGAAGGGTACAGCCCCTGACCCAGCTTCAGTGATGCAGATAACACCACCACAAGAAACTGTAGCCAAAAATATGGAACCTAAATCAAGCAGCTAGAAATACCTTTCTCTTTAAATTACGGTGTTCTGGGGACGCTTTGCTATCGCCATATAACCTGTATTTTTTTTTTTTTTTTTTGGTGCCAAAACCTGGGATCAAACCAAACCTGTATCTTAATGAACATAACTTTTCATCATATTCCAAATGCTCATGGATGAGAAATGTAGAAAACACAGCCAAGGGAAAAATAATAAAAATAGAACCCATCCATAATGGTTTCACCAAGAGATAACTGCTATCAACATTTTGGCCACAGTCTTTTCAATGTTTTTACATAAAATCTATATGAAGATTAACATTTTGTGTAGCAGAAACGAGAACGACGCTCCTGTGCTTAACACGGATCTTGAACAGCTTCCCATGTTAGTGAAAATTTTAGAATATCTTTTTTAGTGATGGCACTGCACCTTAGTATGGAATTGTATATTTGGGTTGCTTTTCATTTTTTTTTTTGTTTTTTTGGCTACAGTAGCAAATGCTCCAGTGAATATTCTTGTGGCTAAATATGCATAAGCATGATTTCGCCCTTACTCTAAATACCTAAAACTGCGCAATCTAAAGACTTTTGAATACACTGCCCTTTTGGAGATTTGCCAATTTACATTCCCACCAACAACATTTATGGACCCATTTTCCTATGTCTTATCCAGCATTGGGTTTTATCATTTTCCAAAATCTTTGCCCATTGGGAGAGCAGAAAGACTGTTTTTTGTTTGTTTTGTTTTTTATTGTTTTTGTTTGTTTCTTTCCTGACCCTGAGGCATGTGAGATCTTAGCTCCCTGACCAGGGATTGAACCCAGCCCTCTTGCATCAAGAGGCGAAGTCTTAACCACTGAACCACCAGGGAAGTCCCAAGACCACTGTTTTCATTCGTGGTATCATTATTGGTGATGGTGATTGTGGCTGTAAGGTTGACTATGGAGTTAGTTTATTGGCTGTTTGGGTTTCTCCTAACTGCATTCCGGTTTTCACTGCCTTTGTCTATTTTTCTCCTGAGATATCAATATCTATCCTTTTCATATAGATGCCCTTTCTGGATCAAGAGTGGCCGGCCTTATTTCTGGACTATCCCTCCCTGGGACTTGGATTCCCCCCAACCCGCGGATGACCCCTCACACATACTTGCTACTGGATCAAGATGGCCGGAACCTGTATTTTTTTTTTTTTGGTGCCAAAACCTGGGATCAAACCAAACCTGTATCTTAATGAACATAACTTTTCATCATATTCCAAATGCTCATGGATGAGAAATGTAGAAAACACAGCCAAGGGAAAAATAATAAAATAGAACCCATCCATAATGGTTTCACCAAGAGATAACTGCTATCAACATTTTGGCCACAGTCTTTTCAATGTTTTTACATAAAATCTATATGAAGATTAACATTTTGTGTAGCAGAAACGAGAACGACGCTCCTGTGCTTAACACGGATCTTGAACAGCTTCCCATGTTAGTGAAAATTTTAGAATATCTTTTTTAGTGATGGCACTGCACCTTAGTATGGAATTGTATATTTGGGTTGCTTTTCATTTTTTTTTTTGTTTTTTTGGCTACAGTAGCAAATGCTCCAGTGAATATTCTTGTGGCTAAATATGCATAAGCATGATTTCGCCCTTACTCTAAATACCTAAAACTGCGCAATCTAAAGACTTTTGAATACACTGCCCTTTTGGAGATTTGCCAATTTACATTCCCACCAACAACATTTATGGACCCATTTTCCTATGTCTTATCCAGCATTGGGTTTTATCATTTTCCAAAATCTTTGCCCATTGGGAGAGCAGAAAGACTGTTTTTTGTTTGTTTTGTTTTTTATTGTTTTTGTTTGTTTCTTTCCTGACCCTGAGGCATGTGAGATCTTAGCTCCCTGACCAGGGATTGAACCCAGCCTTCTTGCATCAAGAGGCGAAGTCTTAACCACTGAACCACCAGGGAAGTCCCAAGACCACTGTTTTCATTCGTGGTATCATTATTGGTGATGGTGATTGTGGCTGTAAGGTTGACTATGGAGTTAGTTTATTGGCTGTTTGGGTTTCTCCTAACTGCATTCCGGTTTTCACTGCCTTTGTCTATTTTTCTCCTGAGATATCAATATCTATCCTTTTCATATAGATGCCCTTTCTGGATCAAGAGTGGCCGGCCTTATTTCTGGACTATCCCTCCCTGGGACTTGGATTCCCCCCAACCCGCGGATGACCCCTCACACATACTTGCTACTTGGTTTAATCTCCTGGCCGTTCTTGAACCACTTGAGGGGAAGGTCTGGGTCGCTGATCTCTACCACCAACTTGATCTTGTTGCCTCTGTCCACTTGGTAGGCTGGATCCAGCTTCTTCGTGAAGGCTGGAGGCGGAAGGATGCAAGGGGGATGGAGCTGAGTCGTTTTCAGTGCTCTGCGCCGCAAAGACTCCCTTCCCAGACTACGAGGTCAGACAGCCTCCTGTGAACTTGGAGGCCCCTGTGAACAGGATCTCTATGACTCCCCAGAGTGGGACCTCCAAAAGATAAGTCCAGGGTTCCAACATGGGCTACCCAGGATGCTGCAGTCCCTGTGGGTGGGGCTCTTCTCCTCTCAGACCAGCACTGACCTGCACTCTTCTTGACCTCAACCTTGGCCTTCTTGAGCCGTTTCAGCATGCCCCGGAGGTCAGTGATGCCATACTGGAAGGCGATCTTCTCGTATTCGCTCTTCTTTGCCCCTTTCAGGAGCTCCCAGATCTCCGGCGGGATGCCCAAGTCATCGTCGTCTTTCTTCTTTTTCTTCTCCTCCTCCACCACCTGCCTGAAGATGGGAAGAACAGGCCGGGGGCACCAGGGAGGGAGGAGGTGAGGGTCTCCGTCTGCCTCCTCCACCACTTGCTGTGTGACCTTCTCCCTCTGGATCTGTTATTTCTTATCCCGTCCCCCCTGGTCCATAACCCCAGCCTCCTCCCTGGCCTCTGACCTCATCCCATTTCTTTCCCTTCAGTCTGTCCCCTCCACAGTCCCCAAGGGCTATTTCGGACCCTCTGCATCAGACACTATCCTTCTTACGCTCAGAACGCCTCCGTGTTGCTTTAAGGAGGAAGTCCCAGCAGCTCTGTTTGGTGACCTCAATGCCACCCTCCGACCCGTCACCACTCTGCACCCAAACCACGCCACTCGCCTTATCCTGCACACTCCAGGCTTGCTCCTGCCTCCCAGCCTGTGGACAAAATGTCTCCCTGCTTGGATGACTGCTCTCCACCAGCTCGTCAGCCTACGGGACCTAGTACCAAAGTTCTCTCCTCCACGAGGCACTTCCTGCCCTCCCAGTTTAGCAGCTGCCCTCCCTCTGGGCTCTTGCGAGGCCCACGTGGGACAATCCCTCTGACCACACTAAACAGTCCTGGTCTGTGTCCATGTCTGCTGAACCAGACCCATCTTGCCAAGGACATGAGCGACTCAATGTCAGGGAACCAGTCAAACTTCTCTCTGTCCCTGATCTCAACTCAGGGCCTGGTTAGACAGGAGGCCTCAGATGTTTGATGAGTGAGAGAGTGAGTGGATCCCTTCCCAGACTACGAGGTCAGACAGCCTCCTGTGAACTTGGAGGCCCCTGTGAACAGGATCTCTATGACTCCCCAGAGTGGGACCTCCAAAAGATAAGTCCAGGGTTCCAACATGGGCTACCCAGGATGCTGCAGTCCCTGTGGGTGGGGCTCTTCTCCTCTCAGACCAGCACTGACCTGCACTCTTCTTGACCTCAACCTTGGCCTTCTTGAGCCGTTTCAGCATGCCCCGGAGGTCAGTGATGCCATACTGGAAGGCGATCTTCTCGTATTCGCTCTTCTTTGCCCCTTTCAGGAGCTCCCAGATCTCCGGCGGGATGCCCAAGTCATCGTCGTCTTTCTTCTTTTTCTTCTCCTCCTCCACCACCTGCCTGAAGATGGGAAGAACAGGCCGGGGGCACCAGGGAGGGAGGAGGTGAGGGTCTCCGTCTGCCTCCTCCACCACTTGCTGTGTGACCTTCTCCCTCTGGATCTGTTATTTCTTATCCCGTCCCCCCTGGTCCATAACCCCAGCCTCCTCCCTGGCCTCTGACCTCATCCCATTTCTTTCCCTTCAGTCTGTCCCCTCCACAGTCCCCAAGGGCTATTTCGGACCCTCTGCATCAGACACTATCCTTCTTACGCTCAGAACGCCTCCGTGTTGCTTTAAGGAGGAAGTCCCAGCAGCTCTGTTTGGTGACCTCAATGCCACCCTCCGACCCGTCACCACTCTGCACCCAAACCACGCCACTCGCCTTATCCTGCACACTCCAGGCTTGCTCCTGCCTCCCAGCCTGTGGACAAAATGTCTCCCTGCTTGGATGACTGCTCTCCACCAGCTCGTCAGCCTACGGGACCTAGTACCAAAGTTCTCTCCTCCACGAGGCACTTCCTGCCCTCCCAGTTTAGCAGCTGCCCTCCCTCTGGGCTCTTGCGAGGCCCACGTGGGACCATCCCTCTGACCACACTAAACAGTCCTGGTCTGTGTCCGTGTCTGCTGAACCAGACCCATCTTGCCAAGGACATGAGCGACTCAATGTCAGGGAACCAGTCAAACTTCTCTCTGTCCCCTGATCTCAACTCAGGGCCTGGTTAGACAGGAGGCCTCAGATGTTTGATGAGTGAGAGAGTGAGTGGATCTCTGGAAAGAAGGAAGGGGACGGAACAAAGGAGAGATGAGTGGGCGAATTGGGGGACATATGAGTGTCTGGATCAATGTACAGAGTATTAGGTGGGGGACTGATAAATGGGTTGGGTCAACGGTTACGCTGACGGGTGAATGGATGGGTGGACTGGTAGGGAACCAGTGGCATTAAGCTAGGTGGATGGGCTGATGGATGGCTGAGGGAGCTGGCGGGAGCTGGTTGGGTGAGCGCTTGGGTGGATATGCTGATGGAAGAAGGCTGGGAAGAGGGTTGGCTGGTTGAAAAAACAGATGAGTCTATTAGTAGAGGGAATTGTTGGGGTTTGGGTTATGAGGATAGATGAGTGGTTCAGATGGTAAAGAATTCACCTGCCATGTGGGAGAGCTGGGTTCAATCCCTGGGTCAGGAAGATCCCCTGAAGAAGGGAATGGCTACCCCCTCCAATATTCTTGCCTGGAGAATCCCATGGACAGAGGAACCTGGAGGGCTACAGTCCATGGGGTCACAAAGAGTCAGACACAACTGAGCAACTTTCACTTGCGTAGATGAGTGAGTAGGAGTAGGGCTACATGGACCAGCAGATAATGAATACCTGAGTGACTGGACAAGCATATCATATAAAATTGCAATCTTTGATCTTTTTTCTTAACCTAACCAACAGCAATTGCACATAGATAAGTCTAACAGAGAGCCATCTGGGCAGATGGGTGTGCACTGGAGAGGTGAACAGTTGACAGAGGATAGCCTGGCTAGACAAGCAGGTGTACGAGTAGACGAGTAGGTCAGTCGAGAGGTGCAGGTGCAGGTGGATTCACAGGTGGGAAGGTGGCTGCAGGGTAGATGCTGGATGGGGAAGGGTGGGTGGATGGGTGCCTCAGCAGGTGGGAAAGTGGATGACAGAGTAGGTGGGCGAGGGATGAATGAGTGGGTCAGTGAATGGGCGGCTGAGAGTAACGGCTGATGCGTGGATGGTCAGATGGGAAGATGGCGGGTTGATGCATGGATATGTGGGTAGAGAGATGAGCAATGGGTAGGTCAGTGGGTAAGTGGGCTGGTAGATGGGTAAGTAGGTAGCTGGTTGGATGAACAGATGAGTGGGCAGATGGATGAGCGGGAGGCTAGATTAGTAGATGGATCGATAAGCAGCTGGTCGGATGGCTGGATGAGAGCACAGGCTGGCGGGGTGACTGGACAGGCAGGTGTACATGGGAGCCGGCGGGGACAGGAAGGTGGAGGTGAGGCTGACGGGCTCAAGGGAGGGCAGCTAGGGAAGACGGGTGGAGGAGAAGGATTGGGGTAGCGGTGAGGGTGGATGGAGAGGTGGCAGGGTGGCTGGGGGATGGGTGGTGGAGTCCTGGGAGAGCAGTCGGGGAAACAGCGGGAGCAGGGGAACCTCATCCACCAGCCTCTCCTCCTTGAACCCCCATCTCCCCTCTCCACGCCAGGCAGACTGGACTCACCTCTTCTTCAAAAGGCCGCTGAAATCCAGCTCACCTGCGTCTTCCGACTTCCCTTCACCCCTGTGGCCGTTGGGGGGAGAGCGTGAACCCCATTAACGTCCCGATCCTCAGACTCTCCACTCCTAGCCTTCCTTGGTCCTCCCGTCTTCCACAGCTGCCCCTCCCAAGGGAGACGGTCCCATGGACCTGGGCAGCAGGTCACACGCCTACCCCTCCCCAGGGTCCAGGGTCACTTACGATCGCTTGAAGCTTTCTAGACTCTGCCCAGCGGAGTCCTGACGGGGTGCTGAGGAGAGGCGATGAGGGAAGAGCGGGTGAGCTTGGAGGCCCAGCCTGATCTAAGACCCACGTGCCTCCTTCCAGCCCTGCACAACTTCCTCCAGGCCTGCACAGCCTCACCCGGGCCCCTCTTCTCTCTTGGGCCAGCACCCCCTTTCTCTTGGACCTGGACACCCTCTGCTTGTAGACTTATTCCCCTGGCTGCCAGGCACCACCATCTCTCAGCCCACTTTCATCTTGGAACCTCCTCTGCTAGTAGCACCGAATGAGTGTGGGCGAGGGATGAATGAGTGGGTCAGTGAATGGGCGGCTGAGAGTAACGGCTGATGCGTGGATGGTCAGATGGGAAGATGGCGGGTTGATGCATGGATATGTGGGTAGAGAGATGAGCAATGGGTAGGTCAGTGGGTAAGTGGGCTGGTAGATGGGTAAGTAGGTAGCTGGTTGGATGAACAGATGAGTGGGCAGATGGATGAGCGGGAGGCTAGATTAGTAGATGGATCGATAAGCAGCTGGTCGGATGGCTGGATGAGAGCACAGGCTGGCGGGGTGACTGGACAGGCAGGTGTACATGGGAGCCGGAGCCGGCGGGGACAGGAAGGTGGAGGTGAGGCTGACGGGCTCAAGGGAGGGCAGCTAGGGAAGACGGGTGGAGGAGAAGGATTGGGGTAGCGGTGAGGGTGGATGGAGAGGTGGCAGGGTGGCTGGGGGATGGGTGGTGGAGTCCTGGGAGAGCAGTCGGGGAAACAGCGGGAGCAGGGGAACCTCATCCACCAGCCTCTCCTCCTTGAACCCCCATCTCCCCTCTCCACGCCAGGCAGACTGGACTCACCTCTTCTTCAAAAGGCCGCTGAAATCCAGCTCACCTGCGTCTTCCGACTTCCCTTCACCCCTGTGGCCGTTGGGGGGAGAGCGTGAACCCCATTAACGTCCCGATCCTCAGACTCTCCACTCCTAGCCTTCCTTGGTCCTCCCGTCTTCCACAGCTGCCCCTCCCAAGGGAGACGGTCCCATGGACCTGGGCAGCAGGTCACACGCCTACCCCTCCCCAGGGTCCAGGGTCACTTACGATCGCTTGAAGCTTTCTAGACTCTGCCCAGCGGAGTCCTGACGGGGTGCTGAGGAGAGGCGATGAGGGAAGAGCGGGTGAGCTTGGAGGCCCAGCCTGATCTAAGACCCACGTGCCTCCTTCCAGCCCTGCACAACTTCCTCCAGGCCTGCACAGCCTCACCCGGGCCCCTCTTCTCTCTTGGGCCAGCACCCCCTTTCTCTTGGACCTGGACACCCTCTGCTTGTAGACTTATTCCCCTGGCTGCCAGGCACCACCATCTCTCAGCCCATCTACCCCAGGGCCAGCTGGTCCATCTCCCCAGGCTGAGAAACCTCCTCGGCTGTGCCATATTTAAGCCTGCACACGTCCTGGACTGCAAACCCCCAAACCTCCTGTACGCCCTCAGAGAGCTCGTGCACATGCCCTCATTCGTGCAGCCTCCCATGGATCCTGTATACTCCCACCCTCAACTGGTTCACCCTCAGACTCCCCTGAAATCAACACCAGACAATAAAATGGAAATGATATTTCAAAACACAAAACTGGGGACACCCTCGCTTCTCAAACTGTGACGGCCACTTTCTCAAGCCTGTGTGCTGTGACCCTCGGAATCTAAGTAACTCACCTCCCAAGCTTCACACATGCCTCCAAATCCAGAACCTTTTCACCCCCAAATCTACACTCCTTAGGGTCTCAACTGGTAGATCCCCGATTTTGAAAACCCTGATCCCTGCTTCTGTGCTCCCTCCTCCAAAAACCTCCTCACAGGTGTGCCCCTCGCCCGGCATCTCGGCACCCTCCCTCTCCCTGGCTGGCAGAGCCACCCTCCCGCCCAGCCCCACTCCCACTGCCTACCCTCCACGTCGATGTTGAAGGGACAGCTGTCACAGACGTCCTTGGCTTTGACCTCAAGGCGGTAATCCCCGCGGTCCCCGAGGACCACCTTCCCGATGTGCAGCTCAAGGGTGTACACCTGTGGGCCGGGCCAGAGGGGCGGTGCCCGTGACGACCCCACACCCCACACCCTCAGAGCCCACCCTGCACCTGTCTCCAAGTCCCCCAGGAAGAGCCAGCCGTCTCTTCCCAGGCCTGGACGCTCCTGACCTCTGGGGGCCGCATCCCTGAGCCTGAGAGCGCTCCGGGCGGGCACACGCGGTGCCCCCGTGCACCCCGCCCCGACCCGACCTTTCTCCCCGCCTGCCCAGCACTCCCTCTCCGGAGCAGCCCCGCAGGCCCTCCAGCCGCGACCCGCGGGGGGCCTCACATTGCTGGCGGCGTCGTGGGACTCCTTGAAGGAGAATCGGGCCCCACTCTTGCTGCCCAGCTCCAGCCACTTGCCCTTGAACCACTTGACAGTCGGTTTGGCGGGCAGCTCTTTTCCATTCAGCTTGGCCACGACGACTGCATCCTTTCCTGGAGGGAGGGGTGAGAATTCCGGCCAGGCTGAAACCCTAAAGACCCTCCAAAGAGGACCGGGAGCCCCCGCCCACCTCCCCGCAGACCCTGGAGGCCAGGCCCCACCCCCTCCAGCCCAGGCGCCGCTCACCAGTCTCCACGGACACAGAGTCCGGCTTCTTCAGGAAAATCCCGGTGGGCTCCTCCGCGGTGGGAGACTGGTCCTCGGGTGGGGTTTCTGCTCAGGAGAGGAGACCAGGGGAGGTGGTCGGAGGTGGGCCTGGGAGGCGGTGGCAGGTCACTTTGGGGGCGGGGTTTAGAGCCTATGAGGGACCTTCTGCTCAGCATCAAAGGCCCTGGGGCAAAGTGGCATTTCCTGGCCCGGGAGCGACCGCGCATCATCTAGGTGGCTGCGTGACCAAGGCTCTCCCACCCCTTTGGGCCTCAGTTTCCCCACCTGTGAACCGGATGGTCTTAAACGGGGCTTCGGGGTAGGAGAGCGGTCAGGGTGGCCTGGGGTGTTCAGAATTGGGCAGGACTTGGTGACGAATCAGCCGGTTGCTGGGGGCTTGAAGCCCAGGAGGAGGGGCTGGGCTCTGTCTTGCAGGCACTGGGAAGCCCTGTCCGCAGGGGCGAGCAGTCAGCCCTGGAGCTGGGGGCAGGGCGAACTAACGGAGAAAGGGCGGGGAGGTGAAGGGGTGCCCCGGGGTGGCTGGAGACAGGGCGGCCAGGCTCGGCTCAGCCCTGTTAGAGCGCCGTCTCACCTTTTGGGGGCGCTGCAGGAGCCTCTGGCGGGGTTGCTTCCTTGGGAGCTGGTTTGGCAGCATCTTTGCCCGCGGGGGCCTTTTTGGCCGCTGTGAGGCAGAAGATATTCCCAGTTGAGCACGCGCTCAGTCTTCTCTTCCAGCACCCAGGAGTGCAGGCCCCCGGGCCCCTCCTCCTTCCGAACCTGGAGTCCAGCCGCCCAGGTGTAAATTTATCTCTAATCCCGGAGTCTGTGCTCTCGGATTTCTCCTTGCCCCCCGGCTGGCCTTGCCTCATCCTCCCAGGCCACCACGCTCTGACCTTTTAGGTCTTGGCGGTATAATTAGCTCTTTCTCTGGGCTGGAAATCGGACACTGGTGCTGACCACAGCATCTTTCGCACGCCCTGCCTGCTGGCGCCTGGCCCTCCAGGGTCCCAGCTGCAGCTAGGGGCTGGACCCTCACTCTTCAGCCTGATTGGCCTGGTGCCAGCCGGCCAGCCGACGGGACACCCTGGGAGGAAGGCTCCTCTCTGGGGGGTGGAGGGAGGGGGGTTGTGTCTCCTCTGTTCACTGCTTCGGAGAGAGAAAGTCCCATCTGCATAGAAAGAAATGCCTCCCCTCAAGGTCCCATTCAAAGAAGGGCCTCGAAACTGCACACAAAGAAAAGTTGTCCAGGCTCTAGGTGGAGAAGGTCCCCTTAATTGCTACACAGGAAACGCCCCATCTAAAGGATGACCCTGTACAGAGAACTCTCCTCCCTACACCGCCAGGAACCCCTAACACCTACACACACAAGGCCTCATTCCCTTGCAGAGAAAGGCCCCAGTCCTCCCTCACAGAAGTTGACCCAGGTCCTTTCCCAGAAGACCCCGTCCTCAAATGTAAAGGACCCCGTCGGCCGCCTACAAACACACGACACTCTCCAGCCACAGTCTGCATCCCAGTGGAGGAAAAGGGGCACAGAGTCACTGAGAACCTCCACCTGCACCCAGAGCCACCCCCCGACTCCCTGCAGAGAAAGGAACCCCACCACACGGAAGGTGGGCCCCACCCCAACACAGGGATGGGACCCTGACCCCCTGGGGCGGGCAGGGGGCCGTGCTCAGCCCTGTTAGAGCGCCGTCTCACCTTTGGGGCGCTGCAGGAGCCTCTGGCGGGGTTGCTTCCTTGGGAGCTGGTTTGGCAGCATCTTTGCCCGCGGGGCCTTTTGGCCGCTGTGAGGCAGAAGATATTCCCAGTTGAGCACGCGCTCAGTCTTCTCTTCCAGCACCCAGGAGTGCAGGCCCCCGGGCCCCTCCTCCTTCCGAACCTGGAGTCCAGCCGCCCAGGTGTAAATTTATCTCTAATCCCGGAGTCTGTGCTCTCGGATTTCTCCTTGCCCCCCGGCTGGCCTTGCCTCATCCTCCCAGGCCACCACGCTCTGACCTTTTAGGTCTTGGCGGTATAATTAGCTCTTTCTCTGGGCTGGAAATCGGACACTGGTGCTGACCACAGCATCTTTCGCACGCCCTGCCTGCTGGCGCCTGGCCCTCCAGGGTCCCAGCTGCAGCTAGGGGCTGGACCCTCACTCTTCAGCCTGATTGGCCTGGTGCCAGCCGGCCAGCCGACGGGACACCCTGGGAGGAAGGCTCCTCTCTGGGGGGTGGAGGGAGGGGGGTTGTGTCTCCTCTGTTCACTGCTTCGGAGAGAGAAAGTCCCATCTGCATAGAAAGAAATGCCTCCCCTCAAGGTCCCATTCAAAGAAGGGCCTCGAAACTGCACACAAAGAAAAGTTGTCCAGGCTCTAGGTGGAGAAGGTCCCCTTAATTGCTACACAGGAAACGCCCCATCTAAAGGATGACCCTGTACAGAGAACTCTCCTCCCTACACCGCCAGGAACCCCTAACACCTACACACACAAGGCCTCATTCCCTTGCAGAGAAAGGCCCCAGTCCTCCCTCACAGAAGTTGACCCAGGTCCTTTCCCAGAAGACCCCGTCCTCAAATGTAAAGGACCCCGTCGGCCGCCTACAAACACACGACACTCTCCAGCCACAGTCTGCATCCCAGTGGAGGAAAAGGGGCACAGAGTCACTGAGAACCTCCACCTGCACCCAGAGCCACCCCCCGACTCCCTGCAGAGAAAGGAACCCCCACCACACACGGAAGGTGGGCCCCACCCCCCAACACAGGGATGGGACCCTGCCATCCCCCACAAGGAAGGGAGCCCCTCTCCACACAGAGAAGACACCCCATTGTCCCAGACCCACGGAGGGAGGAACCCCCCAGGCCCCATTCAAAAAGACAAGACCGCATCTCCCTACAGGGAGGGAGTCCACCAAGCCACCTGGTTTTGCCTCAGGCATCTCCGCCGACCTCCTTCCGCTCCTCAGGCCGCAGCGGTGTCCCTATGGGCCCTAGGGAGGACAGGTGGGCCCACGGGGGGGCCCTTTAAGGAGTTCGGAGACTCCCAGGAGGCTCTGGGAGGCCTAGACGCGCCTCCCCACCGCACCCTCCCCTGCTGCCCCACATTCCGCCTGTGTGTTCTAAAAGGCGAGAAATAACAGCTGGACAAGGAGAGGGGCTGGAATGCCAGGTCCCCGGGGAGGAGGGGGCTGGGCTTCTGACACCTGCGTCTGAGGAAGGGGGGCCTGGACTCCTGAGTCCAAGTGCAGAACGGACCTGGAGTCCAGATTCTTGGGTCCAAGAGAAAGGAGAAGGATAAGGGCCTGGACCCTCGGGTCCTAGGAGGAGGAACAGGAAGGGACTGGGGTCTGAAGTGGACAAGGGCTCTGAGCCAGAACTCCGGCATGGGCTGGGGCGGGGATGGTGGGGAAGACAGGGTCTAGAAAACCATTCTTAGTATCTGCAAGTCAGGAGTTTTCGGGAAACCAGAGCCGGGAGGGAGGGTCCGGTTTCCCAGCGTAGGCAGGATGGCCGCGGGGCAGGCGGGGGGAGGTCTCTGTGCCCTCAGGGAGGGCACTGAGGCTTGGGGACTCCGGAGTCCCACCCCGAGAGTGGGCATTCACCCAGGCTTGGGGCCCCGGCCACCTGGGACCCTAGACTGGCCGCGTCCCCTCCCGGGGCTGCCGGCTCTCGGCGGTGACGGTTCCCCGAGCGGGTGCGGCGGGCACCGGGCGAGGGAGGGGGCGGGTGCCCCAGCGTGGGCGGGCGGGGAGACCGGGAAGGCCCTGGAGGGCTGCCCGGACGCTGGCGCCCTTCCCGGCTGGGGGACCTGCGGCTTTCTGAATGAGGGTGCTGGTGAATGCACGCAGGGCGGGGGGAAGTGACGGAGATGAGGAGGGGACGGCGGGAGTAGAGCGTCTTGGGAACACCAGGTGTTTCGGGGAGGCAGGCGAGGTGGGTGCGAGAGAGAGGGCAAGGGAATGGAGGCTTGGGATTAAGAAGGAAACGGGCGGGGAAGTAACGCCAGCTGAAGGACCCTGGAGTGAATGCAGACAAATCTTTCCGCCCATCACCACCTCCCCCCATCCTTTTCCAAAACCCCCTAAGAGCCGGAAACTTCCCCGCCTCTTCGGAGCTCCTAGCCAACTGGAAGGCAGCATCAGGTGACGTCACGGGTTGTCAGGCAAACTGCCATGCTGCTCCTGCGGACCCAACCGGTTGGCGGAGTGCCCGGAGCCTGGGAGCCCCGCGCCGCCAGCCCGAGGACTATATCCAGCGAGAGGGGAACAGAGATCCAGAGAAAGAGGACAGAAATCCAGAAAGAGGGGGCAGAACCCCAGACGAAAAAGGAAGCAGGGAGAACGGGGCGGGGGGGAGAAGAATCCCAGTCACCAAGAAAAGTCGGAGACAAAAACTGAATCGAACCTCCAGAGCCTGCGTTTCAAGCCCTTGCCACAGCATTCAAGGCTCAGCCTGGTTTGGCTCTGATTGCTTCCTGCATCTCCTCTCTTATCTCCCCTCACGCTGCCCCAGTGTCTCGGAGGGCCAGCAGGCCAGGAGGATCCCTGACAAAGAGTCCCAGGAGGTCTGTCTACCTTGATGTTCTTTATTTTATTTCACATGTGGGGTAATGGTGATAGCTTTTGCAGAAGGTGCCTCGTTTGCAAGAGGAGGTTCCCCCAATTTTGTCCGTGGCAAGCCCATCTCACCCAGCCGTGTCTCCCCAGAGGAGGGGGTGCCAGCCTGGGCTCTGCTACCAGCAGCAGTGTGCCCCTCCAAAGACCTCTTCCCTGGGTCTTGGGTCCTGCCTTCCTTCTGGCATCAGAGGGTGAGTGAGTAGATTTCAGGTGATGTATCAAAGCCTCGACAGGGCTGCAGGGACTTCAAGACCTTCCTCCTCTTCTCGCCTTCCATGGAAGGGCCAAACCTGCCCCAAAGCAGCAAGTCTCTCCCCCTAGATCCCCCAGCCGCCCAGACTCAAGGACTCGGGACTCTGGGCATCTTAGCCGTCAGCCTCTGACACCCCCATGGGTTCCAATCAGAGTTCATCCGGGCTTCCACTCAGGCTGGATTCACATGAAAATGGTTGGGGTCAATTGCCAACTGAGAGAAGCCACCCGGGTGTGATGGCCAGGGAAAATGGAGACTTGAGCAGATTGGAAACCAGATTCCCCGCTGGACGTGGTCGCTGCTCTGCCCCGGCCTCCTCCACATGGAAAAGCTGGCCCACTGGTGCTGGATTGTGCAAAATCTCTGGTGAGAACTGACACGGGGAGGGTTGCCAAGGTCAACTGAGCCGCCAGAATGATCCCCAGCATGGCCCTAAGGAGGGCGTTCCCAGAGAGGGACGATCCCCCTGAGAACTCACGGCTGTTGCTGGGGTCCCCCAAGAGGCGTATCAGATGAGGATCCCATTGGAGGATTCCAGGCAAACACGGGCATCCCAGACAATGGCCCAGACATAACAAAGTTCACTGAGGTCCAGCCCTAAGACCTGACAGTGGTGTTTCCAGACGTGACAAAAGGATCCCAGAGGCACCCTTCATGTGATTGGAGATTTTCAGACATTAAAAAGTGAAAGCACGTAGTTCCGGAGGATTCGGGGATCTCAAAGATGACAAAGGAATTTGGAGGGACAGATAGAACGAGAGAGTCACAGATGGGCCCACAGACATGCATGCAAAGGGTTCCCAGAGGAACCCAGACATAACTAGGAGATCTCAGGTCTGATGGGAAGGACTCAGACAGGAGAGGGGACCCCCAAGAGAGACCGGGGACAGGGCTTAGGGTTGCTGGTAGAGTCCCCCTCCTGGTCTGATGATCTCTAGGTTCACTCTCCCCTAGAGGAGGCCGAGAGGTCGCAGACATCACAAGGGGATCCCAGAGAAGTTCTTGGGATTCTGGAAGCGCTTGCCTTGCCCTGCCCTTCCACACAGGCACGTAGTATAGTCGTCCCGGGTCCTCTGACCCAAGACATGGAGATCTTGGGGCCCCTGGACATGACAAGGGCAACCCAAATGATCGGGGAGAACCCAGAGGGGCCCCGGGCTGGGCTTAGGGACTGCGGCAGCCCCCGACCCCGCACCAGTGTGGGGGGTCTGTGGGTTTCTACGACCCAGGGAGTGGGAACGCCCACGTGACACAGGCGTGGAGCCCCTGAGAGCCCCTAAGCGGCCGCCCCGGGCTCAGGCCCGGCGGGCGGCGGGCAGCAGCGCACTGTCAAACTGGTAGGTGAGCTTGCGCTTGACCTTGCGGATCTCGCCGGTCTTGGCGTAGTTGCGCAGCGCGCGCGCCAGCTTCTGGTAGGTCATGCGCTTGCGGTTGCCTTTCTGCTGGCCCCAGCGGCGCGCCAGGAGCTCCTTGTGCTTCGAGGAGAACTGGAAGACCCCGGCGCCCGGCTCCACCCACCACACGCACTCGCGCATGTCTCCGCGCGTCAGCAGCCCCAGCAGGAACTGGTACAGGCGCAGCTTCTTGCGGGCTCCTGCGGCGGGGTGCAGCGAGGTTAATGGAAGCACCCTTTGGGCCCCGCCCTCCCCGCTTCACCCTGCTCCGGTGAAGCCCCTGCCTTCCCACCAAAAGAACTGGGGTGAGGAGAGGGGGCTGCTAGGTACACCCGCTTGGCTCCACCTGTGCCTCCCCCATTCGGGGTAAGTTGCCCCCATTTCCTGACGGTGTCACCCCAGGACTCCCACCTCTCATCCCTGTTTTATTTTTTTAGGCTCTGTGCCTATCCTGCGTCTGCTGGGTGGCCAGAATAATCTGTTGAGTGCACGGATGAGTCTGTGAAATGGGTTGGCAATACTCCTCAAAGCCTTCTAACAGGTGAAGAGCTCTGGAGATGGTTTGAATCTGCCTGGCCGTTTCTCCAGCGCCAGGCCTCTCAGCGTGTCAGCTCCAGGGCAACAGAGATCCTGGGAGGCCAAGGGGTCTAACTCCTGGGCTTCTAGAAGCCCCAAAGCGTGGGAGGCCAGAGTCGGCCCGGGATCCCAGAGAAGTTCTTGGGATTCTGGAAGCGCTTGCCTTGCCCTGCCCTTCCACACAGGCACGTAGTATAGTCGTCCCGGGTCCTCTGACCCAAGACATGGAGATCTTGGGGCCCCTGGACATGACAAGGGCAACCCAAATGATCGGGGAGAACCCAGAGGGGCCCCGGGCTGGGCTTAGGGACTGCGGCAGCCCCCGACCCCGCACCAGTGTGGGGGGTCTGTGGGTTTCTACGACCCAGGGAGTGGGAACGCCCACGTGACACAGGCGTGGAGCCCCTGAGAGCCCCTAAGCGGCCGCCCCGGGCTCAGGCCCGGCGGGCGGCGGGCAGCAGCGCACTGTCAAACTGGTAGGTGAGCTTGCGCTTGACCTTGCGGATCTCGCCGGTCTTGGCGTAGTTGCGCAGCGCGCGCGCCAGCTTCTGGTAGGTCATGCGCTTGCGGTTGCCTTTCTGCTGGCCCCAGCGGCGCGCCAGGAGCTCCTTGTGCTTCGAGGAGAACTGGAAGACCCCGGCGCCCGGCTCCACCCACCACACGCACTCGCGCATGTCTCCGCGCGTCAGCAGCCCCAGCAGGAACTGGTACAGGCGCAGCTTCTTGCGGGCTCCTGCGGCGGGGTGCAGCGAGGTTAATGGAAGCACCCTTTGGGCCCCGCCCTCCCCGCTTCACCCTGCTCCGGTGAAGCCCCTGCCTTCCCACCAAAAGAACTGGGGTGAGGAGAGGGGGCTGCTAGGTACACCCGCTTGGCTCCACCTGTGCCTCCCCCATTCGGGGTAAGTTGCCCCCATTTCCTGACGGTGTCACCCCAGGACTCCCACCTCTCATCCCTGTTTTATTTTTTTAGGCTCTGTGCCTATCCTGCGTCTGCTGGGTGGCCAGAATAATCTGTTGAGTGCACGGATGAGTCTGTGAAATGGGTTGGCAATACTCCTCAAAGCCTTCTAACAGGTGAAGAGCTCTGGAGATGGTTTGAATCTGCCTGGCCGTTTCTCCAGCGCCAGGCCTCTCAGCGTGTCAGCTCCAGGGCAACAGAGATCCTGGGAGAGGCCAAGGGGTCTAACTCCTGGGCTTCTAGAAGCCCCAAGGGGCCCACGGAGCCGAAGGGTGGGTGAGTTCATAACAGGCAATAAATACAAGAACCCCACCTCTGCCATTTTTCCAGCTGTGTGATATTGAGGTGGTGACTTAACCTCTCTGAGCTGGTGTCCTCAGTTATATAAATGAGGGGTGTGTGTGTGTTTTACTTTTACACATCTTTGTGAAGCCCCCAGTACCAGGTGCTGCACTATGTACTGTACCATTACAAGCTCACTTTATCTTCATCAAAACCCCACAAGACAGGGATGATGATGACAAAGCCCATTTTACAGATGGGAAACTGAGGCCCAGCTAGGGAATGTGACTAATAATTCCAGCTTCCAGAGGTTACGAGTCGTGGAGCTGGGGCACGGGGCAGAAGCAGAGGGACTTGATCCTGCGCTGCCTTGCATCACGAGTCTGTCCATAATGATGGCGAAGGTTTATGGAGTACTGACTCGGCGCCAAGCATGGCTTGCTATCCTGTTGACACTCAGGGGTCCCTCTAATTCTCCCCACCCCCAGGGACAGACACTTGTACTGTTTTCATCCCTCTGTACCGACAGGAGACCAGGGCACAGAGAGGTCGAGGCAGTTGCCCAAGGCAACACAGCCAGCAGAGGGAGTAGAATCAGTAGGTGCCAGGGAAGACATGGTTCCTTTAACCCCTCTACCCCCACCTCCAGCTGGAGTCCCTTCCACCCCTGGCTCCCACATACCTGCCTCAGATCCCCTCCCTTCAGGGCCAGCCACGAAGACCTCGTCCGACTCGCTGTCCGAGACCTCCAGGGCGGGGCTGTCCAGCAGCAGCTCCTCCTCCTCCGACAGCCCGGGGCTGGGGTACGGGGCATATGCCGGGGGACCCAGGGTCTGCAGAAGGTCAGGGTTGCCCAGAGTCCGAGGGAGGGGCTCCCTTCTCTCCCTCCCTCTGCTTTGGTCTCTTGGTTTCCTCCTGGGCCCTGGCTGTGGCCCTCCCTGGGGGCCGGCTCCCCCTGGCTGCCCTCACCACGCTGTGCCCGTAGGCTCTCTAGAGGCAACAGAGATCCTGGGAGAGGCCAAGGGGTCTAACTCCTGGGCTTCTAGAAGCCCCAAGGGGCCCACGGAGCCGAAGGGTGGGTGAGTTCATAACAGGCAATAAATACAAGAACCCCACCTCTGCCATTTTTCCAGCTGTGTGATATTGAGGTGGTGACTTAACCTCTCTGAGCTGGTGTCCTCAGTTATATAAATGAGGGGTGTGTGTGTGTTTTACTTTTACACATCTTTGTGAAGCCCCCAGTACCAGGTGCTGCACTATGTACTGTACCATTACAAGCTCACTTTATCTTCATCAAAACCCCACAAGACAGGGATGATGATGACAAAGCCCATTTTACAGATGGGAAACTGAGGCCCAGCTAGGGAATGTGACTAATAATTCCAGCTTCCAGAGGTTACGAGTCGTGGAGCTGGGGCACGGGGCAGAAGCAGAGGGACTTGATCCTGCGCTGCCTTGCATCACGAGTCTGTCCATAATGATGGCGAAGGTTTATGGAGTACTGACTCGGCGCCAAGCATGGCTTGCTATCCTGTTGACACTCAGGGGTCCCTCTAATTCTCCCCACCCCCAGGGACAGACACTTGTACTGTTTTCATCCCTCTGTACCGACAGGAGACCAGGGCACAGAGAGGTCGAGGCAGTTGCCCAAGGCAACACAGCCAGCAGAGGGAGTAGAATCAGTAGGTGCCAGGGAAGACATGGTTCCTTTAACCCCTCTACCCCCACCTCCAGCTGGAGTCCCTTCCACCCCTGGCTCCCACATACCTGCCTCAGATCCCCTCCCTTCAGGGCCAGCCACGAAGACCTCGTCCGACTCGCTGTCCGAGACCTCCAGGGCGGGGCTGTCCAGCAGCAGCTCCTCCTCCTCCGACAGCCCGGGGCTGGGGTACGGGGCATATGCCGGGGGACCCAGGGTCTGCAGAAGGTCAGGGTTGCCCAGAGTCCGAGGGAGGGGCTCCCTTCTCTCCCTCCCTCTGCTTTGGTCTCTTGGTTTCCTCCTGGGCCCTGGCTGTGGCCCTCCCGCTCTGCTCACGCCACTCCACAGCGAGGCCCGGAGACGCCCGGCTCACCCCCACACACGATGGCTGCCCCTCGACCCACGTCTGTGCCTCTGTTGGCTGGTTTGTGCAATGGAGCAATAAAGCTGCTAAACCCCAGAATCGTCAGAGGGAGGAAGCGGTTCCTGTGTGCCCAGGTTTGGACGCAGTGCTGCGCACCTCAGTCGAATGCTGAGTGATCTCATCATCTCCCCGGTCCTCACCTGGCTCGTGAAGTCCTCTGTGGGGTAGGCTGGGAAGCCGGGCCCTGGGGCCTCCAGACTGGGGGCTGGGTCCAGGCTCACGGGGCTGTAGGTTGAGGGTCCGTAGCAGAGCTGGACACCATGGGGTTGGCTGAAGCTGGCCACAGCTGGGTCGAAGGTCTCATAGGAGGCAGCTGGGACTGCTGGACTGAAGCCGTAGCTCCATAGGTCTAGGGGGAAGGGCACGGAATTAGAAGCCAAGAGGTCTGGCCTTGGCCCCTTCCCCCTCAAAGCCCCACCAGTACAGAGGGGCCATTGTGAGCTGTGCAAATCTCTGACCCCAGGATTTGCATGGGAGAGTGGGGCTGGAGGGGTGGGGGGAAGCAAAGAGGAGGAGGTCTGGAGGCCAGGGCTAACCCTGTCCTGCGCTGCCAGCTGAGAGCTCCCCTGGGGCTCAGCTCTCCCATCTGTGAAATGGGCCCAAGGGGCAGGTGGGGAGGGGGCTGCGCCAGGGTCACTCACCAGGAGCCCCCTCTGAGTCCGGGTAGCTGGAGTGCTTGCAGCTATCCAGGTCGTAGAAGACTCCATCCGGGTACTGATAGGGACGGGGGAGGAGAAGGGGTCATCCAGATGGCAGGAAGGAAGCTCCTCCCACCCCGGACCAGCAGGGAGACTGACGGGTTAGGAGAGGGAGAGAAAGAGAGACACCAGGCACCAGAGACAGGACCACAAAAATGAGAGGTAAAAGAAAAAAAAGAAAAAGAAATGGGAGGTAAACACAGCACAGCAGAAACGTACAAAGACCCCCCCCCCCCCCTACACACAGAAGAGACTCAGGCAGAGACATGTAGAAACACGAAGACCAGGGGCTCTGCTATAGCAGCCAGCTTCCACTAAGACTGAGCTTCCGGGAGCCCAGCACCTCTCCAGGACACACCATCATTGCAGCTGGAGAAGGTGGAGAATTCCCTCGGCCATGCCTTGCCTCAGGGAGGGGAGCAGGGGGCGAAGGGTAAGCACGGAAGTGCTTTGAACAGAGGCAGAGAAGGTCTCAACGCGTGTCCTATCTACTTCCACACCCTTTCAGTTCGTCCCAAGAGTGGAGGGTCGCTTTAGCGATGGACGTCTAAAACTAGATAGGTACACACCCTCCTGATCTTACAGCTAGGTGTTTACCCGCCAGATCTGGAAACCCAAGTCCATACAATAACCTTGTTTGAGAATAATCATGGCAGCTTTATTTATTTATTTATTTATTTTTCCAGGGCGGCTTTAGTCACAGCCCCAAACAGGAAATAGCCCAAATGCCCAGGAACAGGAGACCAGACGTACAAACTGTGGTGTGACTCCGAGATGGAGTACGATACAACAGGAAAAAAGGAGCGGTGTCTGACACAGGCTGGATGCCACATGAAGGAAACCAGACCCCAAACGGGTCAGTGTATAGAAAGCTCAGACCCAGGCACAAGGCCTCCACAGTGGAAAGTATCAGAGGAGGGGATTGATTGAGAAGAGACGTGCCAGACTCTTCCAGAGTAATGGCAGTTTCCTAAATCTTGGTCTGGTTCATGGTTCCACAGGTGTGCCCGTGAGTGAAAACCTCACTGAGCTGTACACAAGGTTTGTCACTTGGCTAACTTGTAAGGCAAACCTCATTTTTTTTTTAAGCCAAACTCTTCAAGCTGGAGGAGGGTGGGATATCCTGGGGAAGGGGCACTCACAGGGGCTTCTTTCAAGCATGTGTGTGGAGTTTCCTTTTATGGACTGGGCTGTGGGTTTATGGGAGTGGGACGTAGTATTCTGCGTGTCTGAAACAGTTGGGACTCAATTCTTGAAACTGTATCAAGTAAAGCAGAGAAGGGAAGAAAGAATGAGCTTTACTGAATGTGGGATGGACGGAGGAGGCAACCCAGAGTCAAAGACACAGAGACCTACCCTCTCCATTCGAGGAAGTGGACCAGAGTCAGAGAACAAATGTTAGAAAAGCCGTGAACGGAGAGCTTGGCGATAGCAAGGAAAACCAGAAAGACAAAGGGACAGGAAGGAGCAGAGCGGGAAACTGAGGCAGGGAGGTTGCGATGGGCCACATGGGTCCCCCCTGCCCTCCCTGACCCCCAGGTCCCTGACTCACCAGACAGCTGAAGTGGGGCCCGTCGAGCCTGGAGGGGGAGAGACACAAGGGCATGTCAGGGGCGTCCTCAGCCTCCGGAGTCTCGGAGTGGAGGGGGTGGCGGGTGAGAGACTGGCGGCTGCAGCTGTGGCCACCACAGCTCGTCCCGGCTGCGTGTCCCTGTGTGGGACCAGCCCCACCACACTCACCCCACGCTCCCACCGGCACAGGAAGTGGGGGTGGAGGCCAGGCAAATGTCCCCCCTCCCCTGGGATTTGCATAGAAGGGACCGGGCGGGGGCAGGGAAAGTGAAGGAGAGAAAGTCCCCAGAGAGAAACTGTGGGTGCCTGACGACGGGTGGGGGTGGGGAGGGGGCCTCCGTGAGCCGGTCAGCTCAATGGGTCCATCTTGGACCGGAGGAGAGAGATGGAGAGATGTCTGGCGGCGATGGGCATGCACAGGAGAGGCTCCGCGGAGGGGAGGAGAGAAGGGAGAAAGGTGTGGAGAGACATTCATGCACGAGCTACAGGAGGTGGCGGGGACAGACGGGAGACAGCTGGAGAGATGAGACAGAAAAACAGCGAGAGAGAGCAAGAGGCAACAAAGAAGAGATCCACAAACAGAAACGACGTGGCAAGAGGCACGAGGAGACCCCGAGGAAGCCGGGAATGGAGGCCGAGGGCCCTTTGGGGGACACCAGGTGGAGAGAAGCAAGCGTCTTAAGGGAGAGATCTTTGGGGTCCACGGGAGACAGGGAGGGGACCGAGGAAGGGCTCGAGGTGGCAGAGGCAGGAGAGAGAGACAGAGTGGACCCCCGGCCCCGCCCACCACCTGCCCCCTGGGTGGGGCAGAGACCACCGCCCCTGGGGGAGGCCCAGCCACAGAGGGGTCAAAGGTGAGGGGCAGGGCAGGGGTCCTGAGGACCGCTTCCGGGTGGCCCCCACTTACTGTGCAGCCTCTAGGGTGAGCATGGTGGTGCTGGGCTTGCTGGCTCCCGCCCGCAGCCTCACCCCTATTTATACCTTGGCCCAGCCCCTGGGTGGGGGGGCAGGGATGCCGGCTGGCTGTGAGCTCAGCCCTCCTCGAAAATCCCCTCGGGGAGGGGGTCGAGGAGGGGGCCGGATTGCACAACCCCTTGGTCACGTGGCAGGGAGGGTGGGCCCAGGGGCTGTCTGGATTTGGGGATCCCCAGGGTTGGAATGGGGGGGCTGCCCCTGAGGAGTGGAGATGGGAGAGGTGCTGGATTTGGGGTGGGCCGTGAAAAAGTAAAGGAGTCAAGGGGTCCCGTGGTCTGTGTGTGGCGGGGTGGTGCTCTGGACCCAGGAGCCAGAGGGGAGGGCTGCGGGGGTCACTCGGAGCTAACTCCCAGATGAGAGACCTCGGTGTCAGAGGTTTGGGGGCGGGGCTCTCCTAGTGGACGTGGACTGAGCAGGGGTCCCTGAGGAACACCCAGGCCTGTGGTGGGGACCCCGAGGTGGAAACATTGTGGGCGTGTGACCTAGGAGGGGGGTCCCCCTGGTCGTTCCGGGGAGCAGAAGCCTCCTCGCTGGGGGCTGCCCCAGGACTGGAGGAAGCAGGTCAGCACCTGGAGGGTGGGGCACCGGGATGGGGAGCTGCGGCCATAGATGCTCAAGGGGGCCTGGGGGAGGGCTCGGGAGGGGTCCCCGGGGAGGCCCGGCCTGGAGGTCTTGTAGGGAGGTTGGAGGGGATCCAGGGGTCTTGCAGGGAGGGCAGAGGGGGCCCAGGGGTCTTGCAGGGAGGGCGGAGGGGGTCCAGGGGTCTTGCAGGGAGGGCAAAGAGGCCAGTGGGGCTCCTGGGAGTCAGGGCCTCCCACCCACTGAAGCTAAGCCACCTGGGCGAGGGCTCATGACAGAGGATCCCCCAGAGACCACAAAACACCAGGTAACAAAAAGCCCGAGCTTTATTAGTTCCCCACCCGTCCCACCCATCAAGGCACTGGCGGGAAGTCCGCTGAGGTCAGTGGTCACCAGGCCTCGGGGCCCGGGGGCCCAAAGCGCCTTAGGAGCTGCTCCTGGTCTTCCAGATCCTTCCGCACCTTCTTGCGCATGTAGAAGATGGGGCAGTCCCGGCTGCGGGCGGGCAGGCGGGGGTCAGGGCCATGCCGAGGGCCGCTGCCCAGCCCAGTGTTGGGGCAGGGGCCGCTCCCAGGACTTTGGCCCCTCTGTGCTGCCCACCCAACCCCCTCCCACGATGGGCTGTTTGCTCAGCGGGCATGGGGGGAGCCGATAACAGCGAGCGCTCGCTCAGGCGCTGGGCCACCCGCCGTATATCACCTGTCACCTGGCACCTGGCGTGGGAACCCGCCCCGCCCACCCGTTCCCTGGGGAAAGCCCGGCCCCGCCCTGGGAGAAGGGGCCAGGACCCTGTGTGTGATTCTGTGTGACTGTGTGTGTGGCTATTTCCTGGGTAAATGTGGGTGCCCGGCCCTCCTGGCTCAGCAGCCCCCACCCCCACCCCAGGAGGGCAGGCAGGGGCACTGGCAGGCCAGGACCCCAGAGGTCAGCGAGACCCCGCAGGCAGAGGGGGAGGTGGGGGAGCTCGAGCCTGCGCCTGGAGAGCAGGGTTCGGGCCTCGGGCTGCGCGCGGGGGCTGGGGCGGGGGGCTGCCCACCTGGTGCAGATGACGTCCTCGTGGAGGCTGCCCTGGCAGCGTTGGCACTGCGTCCAGAGGCGCGAGAACCGCTCCTCCAGGGCGTTCAGGTGGGCCACCTGGGGAGGGCGGGGCAGAGTGGGCGGCCCTGCCCCCGCCCCGACCCCCAGCTGCCCCCGCCCCCTCACCGCCTCACCTCCTTCTGATACAACTCCGACTCCCGGGGCTGGCAGAACTTGCACACGGCTCCTGGGGCGGGGGCCGGTGGAGGTCAGTCCAGGGGAGCTGGGGCCGAGCCAGGGCCTGGCCGCCTCATCCCCGCCCGCTGCCCATCCCGGCTTCTGAAAGTCCCCACGGACGAGAGAACAAGGGAGCAAGTGTGTGGAGAAAACTCCCTGGGGAACTCCCGGGGCAGGGGGCTGGGGACCCTCATGGGGGGTGCCTGCAGACAGGAGCCTCCGCCCAGGGGCCAGGGCCTATCCGGGCAGCCATGCCAGCCGGTGGGACTGGTGCCAGGGGCCTGGGGCCCCCGGCACTGGCAGAGGCGGGAGGGCCGGGGCCTGGTGGGGTCCACGCTCACCCTGGTGGCTGAGGACAGTGCGGCAGCCGATGCAGCAGTTTCGCGCTTGGCGAGGCCAGGAGGCCGCCCACCTTGCCCGTGAGCACCGTCTTGCAGCGTGTGGTCCCCGCCTGCAGGGGAGGGCAGGCGGTGAGTGAGGTGCGTGGTGCCCTCCGACCCCACACCCCCGGCCCGCCCTGGGGAGATATCACCTGTCACCTGGCACCTGGCGTGGGAACCCGCCCGCCCACCCGTTCCTGGGAAAGCCCGGCCCGCCCTGGGAGAAGGGGCCAGGACCCTGTGTGTGATTCTGTGTGACTGTGTGTGTGGCTATTTCCTGGGTAAATGTGGGTGCCCGGCCCTCCTGGCTCAGCAGCCCCCACCCCCACCCCAGGAGGGCAGGCAGGGGCACTGGCAGGCCAGGACCCCAGAGGTCAGCGAGACCCCGCAGGCAGAGGGGGAGGTGGGGGAGCTCGAGCCTGCGCCTGGAGAGCAGGGTTCGGGCCTCGGGCTGCGCGCGGGGGCTGGGGCGGGGGGCTGCCCACCTGGTGCAGATGACGTCCTCGTGGAGGCTGCCCTGGCAGCGTTGGCACTGCGTCCAGAGGCGCGAGAACCGCTCCTCCAGGGCGTTCAGGTGGGCCACCTGGGGAGGTGGGGCAGAGTGGGCGGCCTGCCCCGCCCCGACCCCAGCTGCCCCCGCCCCCTCACCGCCTCACCTCCTTCTGATACAACTCCGACTCCCGGGGCTGGCAGAACTTGCACACGGCTCCTGGGGCGGGGGCCGGTGGAGGTCAGTCCAGGGGAGCTGGGGCCGAGCCAGGGCCTGGCCGCCTCATCCCCGCCCGCTGCCCATCCCGGCTTCTGAAAGTCCCCACGGACGAGAGAACAAGGGAGCAAGTGTGTGGAGAAAACTCCCTGGGGAACTCCCGGGGCAGGGGGCTGGGGACCCTCATGGGGGGTGCCTGCAGACAGGAGCCTCCCGCCCAGGGGCCAGGGCCTATCCGGGCAGCCATGCCAGCCGGTGGGACTGGTGCCAGGGGCCTGGGGCCCCCGGCACTGGCAGAGGCGGGAGGGCCGGGGCCTGGTGGGGTCCACGCTCACCCTGGTGGCTGAGGACAGTGCGGCAGCCGATGCAGCAGTTTCGGCGCTTGGCGAAGGCCAGGAGGCCGCCCACCTTGCCCGTGAGCACCGTCTTGCAGCGCGTGTGGTCCCCGCCTGCAGGGGAGGGCAGGCGGTGAGTGAGGTGCGTGGTGCCCTCCGCGACCCCACACCCCGGGAGCCCCGCCTGCCCCCGGGGTCCCCCATACGCAGCAGCACGGCCTCGGCGCGGCCCTCGCCCAGGATGGGCTCGAAGATGCGCAGGAGCGGCTTGGCGAGCTGCTGCTCCAGGTAGTACTGCGTGTCGATGGGCAGGCTGTGCTCCAGCACAAACAAGGGGTCCTGTGGCAGAGGGGCGGCGCAGTCACACCAGGGGGCAGCGAGGAGGAGCCTGGGAGCGCAGGAGGGGCCCGGCCCCGGGAGCCGCTGGGGGCTGTGTGGGCGGTTCCTCCCGTCATGGGTGGGGGCAATGGTGGGGGGCAGTCAGTAGCCCAGACTGGGGTGGGGTCAGAAGTAATAGGGGTCCCTGGTCACAGGCTCTGTGATCCATGCTGGGGTCCACAGGTACAAGCCCTCAGACCAAGGAAGGGTCAGAGGTCACGGTGGGGGCAGGATGTGTGAAGATGGAGCTGAAGGCTGGAAGCCCAGATATGAGGTGATGGGACAGGAACTGGGGGCTGAGAAAGGGGCTGTGGGGGTCAGAGGTCACGAGACAGCCAGGTAGGATGAGGGAGGGTGTGAATCCAAGGGAAGTTCAAGTTGGAGAGCCAGGAACAAGGAACCAGGGCCACAGAAAAGAGACAGTGCACAGACCCCGGGCTGCGTGCAGGGAGGCTGGCCCCTTCTGCAAGAAGCGGCCGGGAGGGGTCTGGATAACGGGGGCCCTTCCCGAGGGTGTGGGGGGCCCGGGAGCAAAGCATCATGGAGCCAACTCCCAGGGGTGTGTTGCGGGGCGGTTCTCAAGGCCCCGGGGCTCACAGAGAGGAACACCCTCCCCGCCCGCCTGGAAAGCAGAAGTGAGAGCAGCGAGGGGCTGGGCGGAGCGGGCAGCGCAGGTGGGCCTGACCTCGGACTTCATGTAGGCGGCCACGCCCTTGGCGGCACTGATGATCACGTAGGGGACGCGGTCGCCCAGGCTGGGCGCGCTCCCGGGGTCCCGCTTCCTCATCCTGCGGGGAGACCAGGGCCGCGGGCCGGGTGAGGGCAGGTGGGCCGGTGGGGGCAGGCTGGGGGGTAGGAAGTGGTGGGCCCAGCTGGCGGGCAGGGGGCTATTTCTGGCTGGCCCAACCCCCTCCCGAGCTGGGCCAACCTCTCGGCCAGCTCCACGTGGGCCTGCTTGCCGGTGTAGTCCGCGGCGGCGCGGGTCAGCTCCTTGGTGATGACCAGCTGGGAGATGTCGATGCGGTTACACAGCAGGTCGGAGATGACGTCCTGCGCATGCGCCACCGCGCCCGCGGGGTCTCTGCGGGGGTGAAGTTGTGCGGGCGTCACCAGGGGCTGTGGAGGGTCGGCTGGCACCTCCACCGCCTCCCAGCTGGGGCGCAGGATGTGCTCCCGGGGTGGGGAGAGGCCCTGCCTGGCCACAGGCTGCTCAGGGGCAGAAACAGGGCCGGAACCTGCAGCTGTCCGACCCCACACTTTCCACGGCTCTGCCACCGACGAAGGCCGGGCCTGACACCTGTGTCCCCAAGGGAGGGGCCGGGGGCGGCTCCAGAGCCGGGTGGGGGGTCCCACGCACCGGTCGATGAGCAGGCGGCGCAGTGAGGCGGTGACGAGGTTGGCCACCAGGGGGCAGTTGTCCCTGCGCACGGCCTCCAGGCCCTTGCAGTCCATGCGGTCATGGGCGTCTGGCCGAGAGGAGAAGAGGAGGCCCGCGTACCGCTTCTTGCTGATGAGCAGATATGGGAAGTAGACCTGCGGGGAGCCGCGGGCTGAGCCCCTGAGACTGGGCGCCCCATCCTGAGGCTCCCCCAGAAACAGGGGCAGACAGGGATAGTCTCTGGGATGTGGAACTGGGTTACTGGGGAAGATGGACCTAAGACCCCAGCATCTCAGCTCAGGGGGACACCTACCTCAGCATCCCAGGGACCCTACATCCAAATCAGGGACGGACTGGGATAAACCTAGACCCTAAAACCCAAGATCCAGACACCAGGGTGAAGTCTGGAGGGCCCCAAATGGAGGCTTGAAACAGACCAGAGGCAGACAGGAGAGCCTAGGTGACACCCCCAGAGAGGAGACTATGGGCGGGGGCCACCCCAGGTGGACAGGCTCCAGACACATCTGAGCGCAAGTGCACCCCAAGGCCTGACCCCAACTGTGAACACTGGAGATGAACATGGCATTTGAGGACCCCCAGACCCAAGCCTGTCACACTCTGGGAGGCGGGGAGCACTGGTCAGCAGGGCCCCTGGACAGGGCTACCCCACATCTAAAACCAGAGACGCTCCCAGACTGACAGTGTCGCCAGGAAGTAAACTGTGGCGCCAAGCCCGAGGTTCGCTTTCCCAGGTCCTGATTGCCAGGAGGATCCAGGCAGCCAAATTTAGGGCGTCAGACCAGCTGTCGCGACACAGCCGGGAAACCCACCCCCTTTCCGCGGGGTTTTCTGGCACCTCCACCGCCTCCCAGCTGGGGCGCAGGATGTGCTCGGGTGGGGAGAGGCCCTGCCTGGCCACAGGCTGCTCAGGGGCAGAAACAGGGCCGGAACCTGCAGCTGTCCGACCCCACACTTTCCACGGCTCTGCCACCGACGAAGGCCGGGCCTGACACCTGTGTCCCCAAGGGAGGGGCCGGGGGCGGCTCCAGAGCCGGGTGGGGGGTCCCACGCACCGGTCGATGAGCAGGCGGCGCAGTGAGGCGGTGACGAGGTTGGCCACCAGGGGGCAGTTGTCCCTGCGCACGGCCTCCAGGCCCTTGCAGTCCATGCGGTCATGGGCGTCTGGCCGAGAGGAGAAGAGGAGGCCCGCGTACCGCTTCTTGCTGATGAGCAGATATGGGAAGTAGACCTGCGGGGAGCCGCGGGCTGAGCCCCTGAGACTGGGCGCCCCATCCTGAGGCTCCCCCAGAAACAGGGGCAGACAGGGATAGTCTCTGGGATGTGGAACTGGGTTACTGGGGAAGATGGACCTAAGACCCCAGCATCTCAGCTCAGGGGGACACCTACCTCAGCATCCCAGGGACCCTACATCCAAATCAGGGACGGACTGGGATAAACCTAGACCCTAAAACCCAAGATCCAGACACCAGGGTGAAGTCTGGAGGGCCCCAAATGGAGGCTTGAAACAGACCAGAGGCAGACAGGAGAGCCTAGGTGACACCCCCAGAGAGGAGACTATGGGCGGGGGCCACCCCAGGTGGACAGGCTCCAGACACATCTGAGCGCAAGTGCACCCCAAGGCCTGACCCCAACTGTGAACACTGGAGATGAACATGGCATTTGAGGACCCCCAGACCCAAGCCTGTCACACTCTGGGAGGCGGGGAGCACTGGTCAGCAGGGCCCCCCTGGACAGGGCTACCCCCACATCTAAAACCAGAGACGCTCCCAGACTGACAGTGTCGCCAGGAAGTAAACTGTGGCGCCAAGCCCGAGGTTCTGCAGGTGTCTGCAATCAAGGTCCTGATTGCCAGGAGGATCCAGGCAGCCAAATACCTCAGAGTGGGGCTCAGGCACTCAAAGAATGGGACGTCCAGATTAGGGCACCCAGGGATGCATCAACATCAGGGTTCCCTGATGCCGACTTGACAAGAGAACCCCTCACACATGCTGTCTCAAAACTCTGCAGACATCCTGAGAATCAGAGACCGTCCCCCCCAAAAGGAGCCAGACCATGTCTACTCACTCTAAGCGTCGGCGGGCCCCACTTACTTTCTCAAACTCCAACCGGATGGGCGAGGGGAAGTGGCCGGACACCCAGTCCGCGGCCTCCCGTCCCAAAGCCATTGCCTCGGCTACAGAGGAGACGCCGAATCGGCACATGACTGAGTCCGTGTCGCCATACACCACCTGGGGAGGGGTGCGTGTGAGCTGAGGAGCGGGCAGGGGGTGGCAGTCCCGTGCCTCCACGCCAGCCCAGGCGGCCTCCGGTAGGCAGGAGCCCGACCTTGGCGGTGGTGCTGTAGCCGTTCTCCACTGTGTACTTGGATTCCACGAGCTGCTTTGTTTGCTCAATCATCTGGCGCCCGAACCCGGTGACACTCTGTCGGGGAAGGAATTCCACAGAGTGAGGGCCCACGGGCTTGGGTCCCACCTCTGCTGCTCCCCGCAGGTGTGAGTCTGGGTGAGCCACAGCTCCCAAAATCTGCAAAATGGGCTACTGAGCTGCTCCTTAGTAGTCTACTGGAGAGAAGGGGGTCCCTGGCCCAGAGCTGTGGACACCCCCAGAGAGGAGACTATGGGCGGGGGCCACCCCAGGTGGACAGGCTCCAGACACATCTGAGCGCAAGTGCACCCCAAGGCCTGACCCCAACTGTGAACACTGGAGATGAACATGGCATTTGAGGACCCCCAGACCCAAGCCTGTCACACTCTGGGAGGCGGGGAGCACTGGTCAGCAGGGCCCCCCTGGACAGGGCTACCCCCACATCTAAAACCAGAGACGCTCCCAGACTGACAGTGTCGCCAGGAAGTAAACTGTGGCGCCAAGCCCGAGGTTCTGCAGGTGTCTGCAATCAAGGTCCTGATTGCCAGGAGGATCCAGGCAGCCAAATACCTCAGAGTGGGGCTCAGGCACTCAAAGAATGGGACGTCCAGATTAGGGCACCCAGGGATGCATCAACATCAGGGTTCCCTGATGCCGACTTGACAAGAGAACCCCTCACACATGCTGTCTCAAAACTCTGCAGACATCCTGAGAATCAGAGACCGTCCCCCCCAAAAGGAGCCAGACCATGTCTACTCACTCTAAGCGTCGGCGGGCCCCACTTACTTTCTCAAACTCCAACCGGATGGGCGAGGGGAAGTGGCCGGACACCCAGTCCGCGGCCTCCCGTCCCAAAGCCATTGCCTCGGCTACAGAGGAGACGCCGAATCGGCACATGACTGAGTCCGTGTCGCCATACACCACCTGGGGAGGGGTGCGTGTGAGCTGAGGAGCGGGCAGGGGGTGGCAGTCCCGTGCCTCCACGCCAGCCCAGGCGGCCTCCGGTAGGCAGGAGCCCGACCTTGGCGGTGGTGCTGTAGCCGTTCTCCACTGTGTACTTGGATTCCACGAGCTGCTTTGTTTGCTCAATCATCTGGCGCCCGAACCCGGTGACACTCTGTCGGGGAAGGAATTCCACAGAGTGAGGGCCCACGGGCTTGGGTCCCACCTCTGCTGCTCCCCGCAGGTGTGAGTCTGGGTGAGCCACAGCTCCCAAAATCTGCAAAATGGGCTACTGAGCTGCTCCTTAGTAGTCTACTGGAGAGAAGGGGGTCCCTGGCCCAGAGCTGTGGACACAGAGGAGGACCTGACTGCAGCTAACGGTGGTGGGAAGGCCAACGCCAGAAGAGGCCACCAGCTCAGAGGTGCTGAGCATCCCGTGACTCTCCTGGTCCCATCCCCCGTCCTCGTGTGTGGTCAGTCGTGTCGGACTCTTTGCAGCCCTAAGGCCAGGCTCCTCTGTCCATGGGATTCTCCAGGCAAGAATACTGCAGTGGGTAGCCATGCCCGCCTCCAGATCTTTCCAACCCAGGGATCCCACTGCAGGTGGGTTCTTTCCTGTCTGAGCCACCAGAGGAAGCTCATCCGTGGGCAATCAGAAATGTACCCCCACCAAAAGTACGGGGCTGTGCCAGGGCCACGGGGAGACCATTCCTTTCCAACTAAGGTAACTGAGGCTGAGACAGGGGCAGGGACACGCTAGGGGAAAAACACGTGTGACGTGTTTTTGTTTGGATCCAGCTAGAAAACCTCTGTCTTTAACTGGAGTACTCAGGCCACTTGTGTTCAGTGTAATTACCGACGATGCGTGAGCTTAAATCCACCATCCATCCGCCTTCTAGTTGTTCCACCCATTCTGTTCCTTTTTCTAACTTTTTTCTTAAATGATTCATTATTTACTTATTTTTTTTTGATTCCACCCAGCTGCCCTCATAAGTTTAAGAGACAGAAACAGGAAAAGAGGCTAAGAAATAAGAGACATAAGTGAGGCAGAGGGAAGGGGTTGAGAGGAAGATGCCTGAGAGACAAGGCCAGGAAGCTTCTGTCGTGATGAGGAAGTCCCAGAGGAAGCACACCCCCTCCTCCAGCCCGGTCTCTCCTGGGGGGGCTGAAACCCAGACACCCACTTCTTTCCACCAAGGAGGCTGGGAGAGGCCGTAGGAATTAGGAAGGGCCAGTAAGAACAGCGGCGTGACCTACCTATAAGAGACTAACCTCACCCAGAGAGGCCTGGCTCCAGGCAGGGAGCCTCCAAGCCCTTGGCGTGGCCTGCCTGACGAGTGTCTTTGTGCATCTGGGGCCTTGGGTCACGGCAGGTGATCTAACGTGATTTATGGCGGGGGCCTTGGGCCACACCGCTATCACCCTGACCTCCGGAGGGACTGGAGGCTGAGTCACGGAGGTCAGCCCCACGACGCTCTAGGCATGTGACCCCCAGTAAAAACCCAGGACAGCAAGGTTCAGGTGAGCTTCCCTGATGGGCAGTACCACCTGTGTGTCCATGAGGGGAGGAAGGAGAGCTGCCCGCAGGACGCCCCTGGGGAAGGCCAGTGGAGGCTTCCTCCCAGTCTCCCTGGACTCTGCCCCGCACACCCTCCCTGGCTGCTCTAGCCCCTGTCCTTCCACGGTATCCACTGTCATCAATCACAGCCATGAAGGGAACAGCTCTGCTGAGTTCTGAGTCCTTCCAGCGACTCACTGGGTCTGAGGGTGGGCTTTGGGGCCCCTGAACTACAAGTGGGTGGTGAGTGTGCACAGGCCCCTCCCAGCATAAGGTTCACCCCCTGCCAATTCCTTCCAGCCTTCTACCCAGAGCCCTGTGAGGACTGACCCGATGGTCAACGAGGAAGCTCCCCGTGGCTGGAGGGAACCAAGTTTGGAAAGTGTAGGGCCCCAAACCCCAGGAGAAGCAACTAGACAGAAGACCTTTCTAAGAGTCTCTTAGGCCAAAAGCCTTGGCACAGCTGAACCTCAGAGACTGAGGCCCTCTGTGGTCCTGCCATGGGTCTGTCTTTCTGTGTGAACAGAAGCAAGGGCACCCACAAGACACTGCTGTGGGCAGGGAGGAGCCTGGACACCTCTGCAGACATGTCCTCTCAAAACAGAGCACTGTCCTAGGGTCCTTGGTGGGACCCTCACAGAGTGACATGGCAGGGGACCCTCCTGCCTACTCTTGATGGTGACCAAGGACACATGGCATGTCAAGTGCCAGCGCCTAATCGTGCGTCGGGTGACCCCCAGCCCTGCCCAGACCTGACACGTGGCCCTATTCTCCCATCCGCAGGAGGGAGGGAACGTGCTCTCTCCTCCGCCATCCTCGTGGGGACCAGGGGAGGAGGCGGGCTTGGGTGGCGACTGTCAGGCCCAGGGCTGTCAGGCGACCACAGGACAGGTGGAAAGAGCTAGCCACCGCGCGTCCCTCCCTCCAGCCGCGCCCCTCCCCGCCCCTCGCGACTGCCTCCCTCCCCCTCACTGCCTCCCTCTACACTTCCTGCTGTCCCCACCTGTGTCCCGCGAGGCTGGATACGAGGGCCCCCATGTCACCTGCGAAACCCACAGGGCACAAGGCCCAGCCCTGGTTTGCTGCACCCACAGATGAACCAGTCACACAGGCATCACTCTCCAAAAGGCCGGCAGTTGGGTGCCCCCGGCCCTGACCTCCACCCGCCACAGCGCCCCGGCTCTCCCCACGAGGGGGCGTCTGTCCTCCCCCGCCGCAGTGCACTCACCTGTGAGATCTCCAGGCACGGCAGCCTGCCCACCTGGGCGCCCGTGAAGCCGTACACAGAGTTGGCACTCACTTTCAGTGCCAGCTGCCGCCCGTCCAAGACCTGCCGCCGGAGGGGGTCTGTCTCCTTGGCCAGCTCGGCCTTGGCCCTGGGAGGAGAGGGGAGGGTGTGGAGCGCAAAGGCCCCTCCAGCAGCATCTCGGGCCCCCCGGGGAGACAAGTGGCCTGGGCCAGGGTGCCTTCCTGGAAAGGGCTGCCTTGTACAGTCGTGAAGGCTGCAGACTGCATGGCGCTGCCTGGCGGAGGGGCTGCAGGGAGCCGCCTGCAGTGGGTGCCTTGTTCTAGTCCAGGCACAGCTGTCGTTAAGTGTGCCCCAGAGGGACAAGGATCGCCAGGCCGCCTGGGAGCAGGGTGGGCAGGGGGAGCTCAAGAGCCCACCTCTTCCGGGCGCTCAGCAGGTTCTCCAGGATCTGGGGCAGCAGCCCCTTCCGCACCGACGTCTTCACAAACTCGTCCCCGGTGGGCGTCTTGATGAACTGATCCTCCGTCAGGCTGGATGGGAGGTGCTGCGGTGATGCTTGGCCGCCAGCTCCCTCTTCACCCCTCCCCAGGACGCCCCCTACCTCTGCCCGCCCCCTCCCCTCCCCACCAGCTCTGGGTCCCCAGCCCTACCCTGGCCGGAGGCTGGCCCCTGGGTGGTCTCAGGGCACGCGTGGTAGGGGAGGTGCCGTACCCCAGTTTCTGGGCAGCCCCGGGCCGAAGGAGCGTGGTGTAGCACAGGTTGTGGGCCATCATGATGGACGGGTACAGTGAGGAGAAGTCCAGGGTGGCGATGGGGACGTCGTAGTACCTGGGGAGTGGGGAGTCAGGTCCGGAGCCCCTGCGCCCATCACCCGCCCCAGCTCCCCCTGCTAGGCCTCACCCTTTCAAGGGCTCGATGACCGTGGCCCCCGTGTAGTCCTCGCCGCCCTCGGTCTTCACCACGGGCATCAGCAGCCCCTGGCGCATGGCCTGCAAGGGGAGAGAGTCGGACCAAGGCTGGGGGTAAGCTGGACCCCTCAGTGGGGAGCGCGGGGGTCGGTTTGCTCCAGGCTCTGTCCGCTGACCTGTCGCAGCAGCTGGGACACGACTTTGACCTGCTGGCCGCGGCTGAGCAGGTAGCCAAGGGGCACGCCGGTGACGCGCGCCATCTCCATGGCGTTCACCAGCACCATGAGCCGCTCCAGCAGGCGCAGCGGCAGGAAGGCGTCCTTGAGGCAGTACACGGCCAGGCGGCGGCGCGTCTGGTCGTTCCCGTTCTGGGGATGGGGGCGGGGGTCAGGGGTCAGGGTGGCGACAGGGTGGCCAGGAGGAAGGCGCGGTCTGAGGGACTAGTGCGGACTAGAGGTCGGGGCAGGGCGGCAGAACAAAGGTCGCCATGCCACAGGTCATAGGAATGACTAGCGCTGCAGGCCCTACCTGGGGGGTGAGGTCAGAGGTCAAGGGCAGGAGGTGAAGGGGAAGGTCAGGAGAACAGGCAGGGGACTTCCAAGGCCAGTAAGGACGGAAGGTGACTGACGGCGAGGGTGGGGAGATGAAAGGGACGGGGAGGCGGGGGTGGAGCACAGGAGGCGGGATCTGAGGGCTCAGGAGGCGGGGTCTAAAAGCATGAAAGGCAGGGTTGGGGCGGGGGAGGCGTGGTTGGATGCAGGAGGCACAGCCTAAGGACTCCAGAGGCGGGGTCTGAGCACAGGAGGCGGAGTCCGGCGTCCGGCACCTGCAGGTCTGTGATGATGCTGTGCTGCACGTCCTCCTTCTGCTCGCCCAGGAAGTGGAAGCTCACGGCGTTGAGCGTGTAGGAGCGGAGCTTGTACTCCCGCAGCAGCACCTGCGGCGGGCGGGACAGGGTGGGCGGCGGCTCAGCGGCCCGGCGAGGAAGGGCAGCCCCTTCCAGCCGGTCCGTACCTGCAGCATGTCCATCTGCACGCGGCCCACCATGCTGACCACCTTGCTGTCTCGCCGGCCAGTCTGCCTAGACTGGAAGGACGAGTCGCGGATGTTGGAGCGGAGGCCGATCACACGGCCCAGGAAAGGGAAGCCCTGCACCTGGGGAAGAGGGAAGATGGAGGGATCGGCAGGGTGAAGCAGTGACCAGACCACCCACGACACCCACTATGGCGCCGCCCTCTGCGGGGGCGGGGGCAGCTCTGGAGGGCAGGGCCCTTAGGGATATGCAGGCACGAACAGAAGGCTGGGACAGGGAGAGTCAGGGGCCCAAGGGCTGTGGGGTGGAGGGGGCAAGGACAGTGCCCAGGGGCTGGGGGGCTGCACCCAGATGTGGGGACAATGCTGAGCTTGACGGGGAAGCAGTGGGTGCTCCGGCGGGGGCCCTGGGGACCGCCAGGTGGGAGCAGAAGCAGGGAACAGCGTGGAAGCTTCGTGTGTTGCAGTCCATGGGGTCGTACAGTCAGACACGACTTAGTGACTGAACAACTTGGTGAGCAAGTTAAGATGAGGTTATTAGGGTGGCCCTGACCGTGAGAAAGCGGGTATAGGGGCGCAGAGGGGAGAGCTGGGGAGAGCACCATGGACCCCCGCAACACCTGAGGCGACAGGGAGCTAGGAGAGAGGCCTCAGAAGGGACGGACCCCGCCACACCCTGACTGGCCCTGGATCCAGCCTTCAGGCTGGGACGACTCGCGCCTGTGAGCTCTGTTCCGGCAGCTCCTGCCCACCCCCAGATTCAAGCATCGAGGTTTTGCACCTACTTCAAGGACCCTCCTTCTTTCCTTGTTTTTGTTGACAGATTTTAAAGTATCGAGAACAACGCTCTGCACCCCTGACCGCTTCAGTCCGCCCCTCCAAACACACAAGCCTTTCCTTTCTTGTCTTTTTTCTGGCCACACCACAGCACGCAGGGTCCTGCTGCCCCCACCACGTACTGAACTGGTGCCGCTGCAGCAGAGGCGCAGATTTTTAACCCCTGGGCCTCCAGGGAAGTCCCAGTGGGCCTTCCTTACTTAACCATGAACACTTCCTTGCCTCTGCAAAAGCCACGGGAACCTTCTGAGGTTTTGATTGGGGGCGCCGCTGGGCAGTTGCCCACACCCTGAGCCCCCAGTGGGGTGTCAGGGCAGTCCCCCGCCTCCTGGCACACCTTGAGGGTCTGGGCCCGGGAGATGAGGTATGGCAGGTCGAAGTTCTGGATGTTGTAGCCGGTGATCACGTCGGGGTCCATGACGCGGATGAAAGCTGACCAGGCCTGAGGCGGGGGCACACAGGTTCAGTTGGGCTGCCATCCTCGTCCACCCCCCGCCGCGGGGCCTCCCTACTCCTGGGACATCCTGGAGGCCCCCAAGAGCAGCCCTGGAGCCCTCCCACCCGTGGGAGAACACTGGGCGGGTGCCTCTGAAAGTAACAAATCCAGAGAGGAAAGGGCTGGGGAAACACCCTCGGGAGGCGTGGGAGGGCCGGGGCCAGGGGGTGCAGAGGACCGTGGAGGGGGGGCAGCGTGGAACGAGAGCCACCTGGAGCAGGTCCTCCTCGCGCTCGTAGCTCTGCACCTTGGCGCCCAGGATCGGGGCGCAGGGCCGCAGGGTGAGCGCCAGGCGCAGGAAGGGCTCCGGCTCACCCCAGCGAAGGCCCAGAGAGCAGATCTGGATCACAGGGTCCTTCTCGGGCTCTGGAAAGATGCCTGCATGGGGGAGTGGGGGAGCTGACTCCCGAGGCCCCCTCCCGACGCGTCGGGTGAGGGCGCCTCTATGTCTCACCAGGCCAGACGGAGTCTTCTGTCCCCACACCCCGTCTGATCCACCCCAGCGGTCCGACTGCCCGAATCTCTAGGCCCTCTTCCTGACCCTCAGTCTGGGCCAGTCCTGTCCCAGGGCCTTTGCACTGGCCACTCTCTCTGGGAGGGAATGCGCTCCCCTACCCGATCCCGCCCGACTCTCTTCACAAGGCTTGTCCCCTCACCCCGAGGCCTCCCTGCCCAACGGCCCTGCCGCTTCTCCGCCACCGCCCTCCTTGGCACTGCGAGTCTGAGGACACCCTGCCCTCTTGCGCGTTTACTCCCTTCTCTCTGGGTCAGCTCAAAGCGCAGGGGCTCCGGGGCGAGCCTGGCCCATCACTAACGTCTGGAAGGAGGGAGGACCCCGGGCCAGGGGACAGACCTTTGCGGCCGGCACACTCGATGTCGAAGCTGAGCACGCGCAGGGGGGCGATCCGCTGCCACTCTCCTTCCGGCGGGTGGCTAACCACATCTGACCACAGCACGTCGGCTTCCAGCTGACACAGCGTGGCCTGCAGGGACGCAGGGGCTCAGCAGTTACAGCGTCCCCCACTCTGTGTCCCCGCCCCACCCCCACCCCCAGAGACCCACGTACCTTCCCCTCCGACCTCAGGACGTATTTCTCGGCTGGGAGTTCCAGCCAGTTGCAGCCGACGATGTCCGTGTCCACCATGAACCTGCAGGGGGAAGAGGGTCAGTGAGCTGAGGCTGGCGGGGCCGGCCGCTGAGGGAGGCAGGCACGGGGTGCGGGGGGGAAGAGGGAGAAGGTTAGAGAAGCGAGGCGGGGCCATACCGGATCTCAAAGTCAACGTTGGCCTCGTAGGGCGCAAAGCTGGGGGTGCCCAGGCCGGCCACGCGGATGCCCTGCTCCAGGAGGCGGCGAGCGGGGGCCATCAGGCGGGGCAGCGCCAGCGTGATGCGCAGGAACGGGGAGGGGCCGTGCCCGTGGTACCCGAACATGCCTGCAGGCACAGGAGGCTGGCACCGGCCCAGAGGGAGCCCTGCCCACCCGGGACCCCCATCCGCCCGCCCCCGCGGCCCCTGGGGCGGCGCTCACTCTCCCGGGAACACAGCTCCACCGCCAGCACGGCTGGCCCATTGAGCTCCTTGCCCCCGCGCTGGTCCCGGCTGATGGCCGCGTTCAGCTCCCGCTGCAGCTCGCTCAGGTGTTCAGGCCCGAAACCTGGAGGTGGGAGGGGCGGTCAGAAGTGCAGGGGGCCTCTGGGTGGCCGGGTCTTCCGGGCGAGGTCACTCACCGAGGGGTGCGGGGGTGTAGAAGTAGGGCGCGAAGCCGTGGATGTGGCAGCAGACGGAGACGCCCTCATCCGTGACTCCGAAGGCACGCAGGATGGGCACCGAGCCCTGGGAGGGCGGGGGTGCCCCAGGCAGGAGCCGTGCCAGGCCTGGGAGGGGCCACAGGGTTAGGAGGAGGGGGCTGTCCACACCACCGGGACTCCTCAAAGGTGTGCCTGCCCGGCTCTTGGCTTCCCTGCCCACCCTTGTTGCCCACCGTCCTTTTAAAACCACACAGCTAGAGGCAGCACCTTTCTTCTGCAAATCAAAATATTTCTTTTCACAGGTAGAACCAACTTCGTGTGGGCCGCGTTAGCGGGGTTAGATTCCTGTAATGGCTGCTGAAACTGCGGTACAAGACGGTCTTGTCCCTGGATACAGCTCCCTCGAGATGCCCCTCAGGAATCACACCTGCCTCCACCCCACCTCCTGGTACCGCTGGTCTGTTCTCTGTCATCCTGAGTTTGTCTGAGACCATCCACAGAATGGAGTCCTTCAGTACGGAAGCCTCCGGGTCCAGCTTCTCGCCCTCGGCCTGACCTCTCTGGCATCTATCCATGTCCTGTTTGTCAACAGACTGTCCCTTCTGTTGTAGAGAAGCCCCGTGAGCGGCGTGAGGAACGCTCACGTGCTGCAGGATGTGGGAGGTGTTCCTGGTTTTGGGTGGCTAAGAATAGAGCTCTCTTGGGCTTCCCTGGTGGTCCAGTGGGTAAAGAGTGCGCCTTGCAGGGGCACCGGTTCAATCCCTGGCCCGGGAAGAGCCCACGTGCTGTGGAGCAGCTGGACCCAGCTGGTGTGTCCAGTTAGGAGCCAGTGCTCTGGAGCACATGCACCCAGAGCTGGTACTCTGCAGTAACAGAGGCCACTGCGATGGGAGGCCCACACAGGCCACAGAACAACGGTGGATGAATAAAAAAATCAATAAAAGAGGCCAACATTAAAAAAAAAGAAAACTGTTTGAAAAAGAACAGAGCTCTCAACATCCACGGCTCTTATTTGAATGCAGGTGTTTTTTTCCTCTTGGGCAAATACCTGGAGGTGGAACCACCGGGCCCTATGGTAAGAGTCGTGTCTCTTTGCGACCCCGTGGACTGTAGCCCGCCAGGCTCCCCTGACCCTGGGATTTCCCAGGCAGGAATACTGGAGTGGGTTGCCATGCGCTTCTTCAGGCAACCTTCCCAGGGATCAAACCCGCATCTCTTGCATTGCAGGCAGATTCTTTACCATGTTAAGAGTAGGTTTAACTCTGGTATCTCAATAAAACTTGGGAGGAAAAAAAAAAAATTCAATTACCACCAAAAAATCTTAAAAGAGGAGGTTGAACCCTGTAAGAAATTTCCAGGTTGCTTCTCAGAACACCCCCATCAAACCAGAGCCCCACAGAGCACATGCAGTGCCCGGTGCTCCGCGTCCTCACTAGCACTTGGTGGTGTCGTACATTTGACATCAGCCTTTCTCACGGGTGTGTGTCCGGGTCTCACTTGGCTGTCATTTACATTCTTCCGGTAGCTGGTGACCCTGAGCACTGTCACGTGTGCTCATTCGCCACTGGAGATCCTCCAGCAAACTGCCCAAGTCCTCCAGCAGCTCTGTCCACTTTCGAACTGGATTCTTTTTTTTTTTAACTTACTTTTCCATCAGTTTAAATCCTCGAAGGGCACCGCATCAGCCGGATTCTGTGTCCAATGGCCTTAGCGGAAGGTTGCTTCGGAATCTGGCACGAACCATGCCACTGTTTTCGTGAGCTCGAGTTGTCTTTCCCCAGATGACTCTGGTTTTGTTAGGTTTTCCACCAGCAGTCACTGTGTTGTTCTTTGTACACAGAAGCTCATCTCTTGCTGAGACAGAACCTGGTTTCATCTCGAGCATCTGCACCTTCGATTTTCAGAAGAGCTGTGTGCTCCCTTGGTTCCGGAGACCCTGCTTATAGCCAGCGAACATGGCCTTGGACCACAGCCTTCCAGACATAATTGTCATTTTAGAAGTCCTGTTCCCAGCAGGCCTTCACAGGGTCCAAGACGGCTAAAAGAGCTCAAACTGGATTCTTTCTTTCTGAATGTTCCTTATTCACCAGCCCAGGTCAGACACGTGGACTGCAAGCGTCTCCTCCTCGCCTGTAGTTGTGGTTTTTTGCCGGAAATACCTGGAGGTGGAACCACCGGGCCCTATGGTAAGAGTCGTGTCTCTTTGCGACCCCGTGGACTGTAGCCCGCCAGGCTCCCCTGACCCTGGGATTTCCCAGGCAGGAATACTGGAGTGGGTTGCCATGCGCTTCTTCAGGCAACCTTCCCAGGGATCAAACCCGCATCTCTTGCATTGCAGGCAGATTCTTTACCATGTTAAGAGTAGGTTTAACTCTGGTATCTCAATAAAACTTGGGAGGAAAAAAAAAAAATTCAATTACCACCAAAAAATCTTAAAAGAGGAGGTTGAACCCTGTAAGAAATTTCCAGGTTGCTTCTCAGAACACCCGCATCAAACCAGAGCCCCACAGAGCACATGCAGTGCCCGGTGCTCCGCGTCCTCACTAGCACTTGGTGGTGTCGTACATTTGACATCAGCCTTTCTCACGGGTGTGTGTCCGGGTCTCACTTGGCTGTCATTTACATTCTTCCGGTAGCTGGTGACCCTGAGCACTGTCACGTGTGCTCATTCGCCACTGGAGATCCTCCAGCAAACTGCCCAAGTCCTCCAGCAGCTCTGTCCACTTTCGAACTGGATTCTTTTTTTTTTTAACTTACTTTTCCATCAGTTTAAATCCTCGAAGGGCACCGCATCAGCCGGATTCTGTGTCCAATGGCCTTAGCGGAAGGTTGCTTCGGAATCTGGCACGAACCATGCCACTGTTTTCGTGAGCTCGAGTTGTCTTTCCCCAGATGACTCTGGTTTTGTTAGGTTTTCCACCAGCAGTCACTGTGTTGTTCTTTGTACACAGAAGCTCATCTCTTGCTGAGACAGAACCTGGTTTCATCTCGAGCATCTGCACCTTCGATTTTCAGAAGAGCTGTGTGCTCCCTTGGTTCCGGAGACCCTGCTTATAGCCAGCGAACATGGCCTTGGACCACAGCCTTCCAGACATAATTGTCATTTTAGAAGTCCTGTTCCCAGCAGGCCTTCACAGGGTCCAAGACGGCTAAAAGAGCTCAAACTGGATTCTTTCTTTCTGAATGTTCCTTATTCACCAGCCCAGGTCAGACACGTGGACTGCAAGCGTCTCCTCCTCGCCTGTAGCTTGTCTCTGCTTTCTCACAAGAGAACCATCAACACAAGCTGGAGCTTGGGGGGGTCTCTCTATTGCCAAGAACCTTCTCAGCATGGAGCCTTGACGTCCTCGCTGGCCCCTTGCTCCTGCCTCCCTGGTCTCTCTCTTTATTCCTTAAAGATACTGGACCTGCTCCCTCGTCGGGCTTCTGCCCAGAGTCCAGCTTTCCCAGACATCCCAGAGCTCCTCGTCACCTCCTCAGAGGAGCCCTCCTGAGGCTCCAAGATGCACAGTCCAACCCCCCAACCTACCTGAGGCCCCTCCATAACCACCACTACGTTCCACTCCCTGCCTTGTTTTGCCTTTCCTTCTAGAACGTGAGCCTTGGGGAGCAGGGATCTGGTCTGTCTAGAACAGGGCCTGTCTTGGTGCAGATGCCCAGTTGTTCCTGACGGGTTAGATGAATGAATGGAAACCATACTGTACGCTTCCTCTGCCAGGAGCCAGCTCCTCCAGACCTCGGAGAGAGGATGCCTCCTCCTCCAGGATGCCCCCTCCCTGCTCCCAGCTGCCCCTCCCTCCACAGCCCTGGGAGGGGACTCTGTGCCCACTTCTTCCCCTACAGCCAGAGGGGCTGACCCAGGCCCTCATCCCACCCAACAGGCCTCTGCCCCCCAGACCTACCCACGTAATGGTCAATCTCCAACTGCTGGAAGATGAGGGGCTCCATCTGGGGGTCCAGGGCAGGTGGGGAGGGCCGAAACCAGCGGGCATCCGTGGCTGTCGGGGAGAACTGCCCTGGATGGGGGAGGGAAGCAGAGCTCCGTGGAGTTGTGGTCCTGCTTCAGAACTAAGTCGCTGCCTCCCAGCCCTGCTCCGGATCCCTCAGGTGGCATCCGATTTGGGAAAGTCAGGTGGAGGAAGTGGTCTGCCTCAGGCAGGAAACTCCAGAGAGCAGGAGGAGTCAAGGGTCAAGGTTAGAAGTGACAGGAAGTAGCCGTGGACCACCGCCATGGGGCGCTCAGAGTGGGCGGGGCCGACAGTCAGAGGTGACAGGTCAGCTCCACGGCTCACTGACAGGCCGGCGGTGGGGCGCAGGGCTCCGGCTCCAGGTCTCACCATCCGCAGCGCCCTCCAGCGCTGGCTGCAGCCCCTCCTCCTCCTGCTCCTGCAGCCTCTGCTCCGCTTCCATCTCCTCCATGAGCGCCAGCTCCTCCTCAAACTGCGACGGCCGGTACCCATCATCCTCGTCCCAGAGGCCGCCGCGGGCCCGCTTTGGGGGCACTCCGGGCCCCGGGCCTGGTCGCCGCTTCCCCTCCATCCTGTGGGGTCAGGCAGGGGGAGGTGAGGGTTCTTATCTCTCCATGGCCTCCCATGCACCCACCACGACTGTGAGCCTTTTAAAGATCTCTGGAGCGGGGCACTCCCTGGCGGTTCCATGGTTAGGACGCTGTGCTTTTGCTCTTGAGGATGCGGGTTCAATCCTTGGTCAAGGAACTAAGATCCTGCAAGCTGTGTAGTGCAGCCAAAATATTAAAACAACAGAACAGACTAAGTCCATCGATGGTGCTAGAACTCAGGCTAGTGGCCTGCGGTTTCTCGGGCAGGGGAGACTGACTGGGAACGGGCAGGTGGCTGTTCTGCGGGGTGATGGAAAGGTACCATCAGCCAGTGCCTGAGACCTGTGCATTCTACCACATGTAAACTGTATCTCAAGTAAAGCAGTAAAGGGGGTGGCTGTGATCCCACATCCAGGGGTTTGTGCCCCACACGTCCTCTCACATACTGAAAACCTGCATTTACAAGGTTATTTCCGGCAGCACTGTTTGCTGTCCCCAAAGGCTGGAAACTACCTAACTGTCCTCCCCAGGGCGGGGCGGGGGCTGTTTAAATAAGGGACATGAATTCTGTTCCCTGGAATATTATGCAGCTCTATAAAGGAATGAGGAAGCTCTCTGTGCACTGAGACAGAGGATCTCAAAGGCCCATTGTTAGGAAGATAAAGCAAAGTACAGAGTGGTGCACTTGAGAGCTTTTGTATTAAAAAAAAAAGGTGTCTAAGAAAATGAAGAAATTCTAATCAGGAGCAACTAATCAAACCGAAGTAAAGACTAGCCTGAGAGAGATTCTTTTTTGAGAGAGGATCTTCAAAAAAGCAGTTGAACTCGAAAAGAGGAAGGGAAGAAGGATGAGGAAATTGTTTCCGATTAGAGAGATGATGTGGTCGTGATAGGTAAAGGCGGGGTGTGACTCCAGGTCAGATCTTGGATTTAAAAATTGGAAATAGCTCTGAAGGGCAGCACCGGGACAACCATGCAAACTGAGTAACTGCCTGAGATAACAGTATCGCCTCCCAGTGAATGGCCTGATTCTAACCATCCTGTAGGATCCCGATGATTACAACTTGTACAGGGTTCAGCCAAAAAACAAGTCCACGTGCGTCAAAATACAGCCGATGAGGCAGCACAGCCACAACTGGCAGATCCAGGCAAAGGGTTCTCGGGGGGCTCATTGTGCTTCGGCCGTCTGCAGGCTTGGAGTTTTTTTAAATTAAGAGTTGGAGGGGGGCTTCCCCTGGTGGCCAAGTGGGTAAGGACACCGCCTTGCAGTGCAAGGGGCACCGGTTCGAGCCCTGGCCTGGGAAGATCCATCGATGGTGCTAGAACTCAGGCTAGTGGCCTGCGGTTTCTCGGGCAGGGGAGACTGACTGGGACGGGCAGGTGGCTGTTCTGCGGGGTGATGGAAAGGTACCATCAGCCAGTGCCTGAGACCTGTGCATTCTACCACATGTAAACTGTATCTCAAGTAAAGCAGTAAAGGGGGTGGCTGTGATCCCACATCCAGGGGTTTGTGCCCCACACGTCCTCTCACATACTGAAAACCTGCATTTACAAGGTTATTTCCGGCAGCACTGTTTGCTGTCCCCAAAGGCTGGAAACTACCTAACTGTCCTCCCCAGGGCGGGGCGGGGCTGTTTAAATAAGGGACATGAATTCTGTTCCCTGGAATATTATGCAGCTCTATAAAGGAATGAGGAAGCTCTCTGTGCACTGAGACAGAGGATCTCAAAGGCCCATTGTTAGGAAGATAAAGCAAAGTACAGAGTGGTGCACTTGAGAGCTTTTGTATTAAAAAAAAAGGTGTCTAAGAAAATGAAGAAATTCTAATCAGGAGCAACTAATCAAACCGAAGTAAAGACTAGCCTGAGAGAGATTCTTTTTTGAGAGAGGATCTTCAAAAAAGCAGTTGAACTCGAAAAGAGGAAGGGAAGAAGGATGAGGAAATTGTTTCCGATTAGAGAGATGATGTGGTCGTGATAGGTAAAGGCGGGGTGTGACTCCAGGTCAGATCTTGGATTTAAAAATTGGAAATAGCTCTGAAGGGCAGCACCGGGACAACCATGCAAACTGAGTAACTGCCTGAGATAACAGTATCGCCTCCCAGTGAATGGCCTGATTCTAACCATCCTGTAGGATCCCGATGATTACAACTTGCACAGGGTTCAGCCAAAAATCAAGTCCACGTGCGTCAAAATACAGCCGATGAGGCAGCACAGCCACAACTGGCAGATCCAGGCAAAGGGTTCTCGGGGGGCTCATTGTGCTTCGGCCGTCTGCAGGCTTGGAGTTTTTTTAAATTAAGAGTTGGAGGGGGGCTTCCCCTGGTGGCCAAGTGGGTAAGGACACCGCCTTGCAGTGCAAGGGGCACCGGTTCGAGCCCTGGCCTGGGAAGATCCCACGTGCCGCGGAGCGGCTGGACTGATGTGTCCAATTACCGAGCCGGAGCTCTGGAGCGCATGCGCCCAGAGCCGGTGCTCTGCAGCAACAGATGCCACCGCGATGGGAGGCCCACAGGAGCCAAAGAACAAAGACGGATGAAAACAGAGAAATGAAAGACCAATAGAAGTGGCCTGCCCGCTCCCCTCCCTCCCCAACCCGACCCCCGCCCAAAATAAATAAATAAATAAATCTTTAAAAAAAAAAAAAAAAAGAGTTGGAGGGGGACTTCCCTGGTAGCTCAGTGGTGAAGGGTTCACCTGCCCATGCAGGAGACATGGGTTCGACTCCTGATCTGGGAAGATCCCCCAGGCTGCGGAGCAGCTAAGCCCGAGAGCCACAGCTATGGAGCCTGTGCTCTAGCGCCTTGGAGCCGCAACGATTGAGCTCATGTGCTGCGATGACTGAAGTCCGTGAGCCCTAGAGCCTGAGTTCCACAACAAGAGAAGTCACCACAGCAATAAGCCTGCTCACCTCCACTAGAGGGGAGCCCCCACGCCCTGCACCTAGAGATGAGCCCATGGCAGCAGTGAAACCCAGAATGGCCAAAAAAGAAGAAAAAAAGTGGGAGGAAGGGACTTCCGACTTCCCTGGCAGCTCAGTGGTTGGGACTCTGTGCTTCCACTGCAGGGAGGCTCGGGCTCATTCCTTGGATGGGAACTATGATCTTGCAGGCCATGAATTGGGGCCAAAGAAAGAAAAAGCTGGAGGAAGCGCATAAAATAGAAATAACGTTTCTACTAGTAACTGCCTGAGATAACAGTATCGCCTCCCAGTGAATGGCCTGATTCTAACCATCCTGTAGGATCCCGATGATTACAACTTGCACAGGGTTCAGCCAAAAATCAAGTCCACGTGCGTCAAAATACAGCCGATGAGGCAGCACAGCCACAACTGGCAGATCCAGGCAAAGGGTTCTCGGGGGGCTCATTGTGCTTCGGCCGTCTGCAGGCTTGGAGTTTTTTTAAATTAAGAGTTGGAGGGGGGCTTCCCCTGGTGGCCAAGTGGGTAAGGACACCGCCTTGCAGTGCAAGGGGCACCGGTTCGAGCCCTGGCCTGGGAAGATCCCACGTGCCGCGGAGCGGCTGGACTGATGTGTCCAATTACCGAGCCGGAGCTCTGGAGCGCATGCGCCCAGAGCCGGTGCTCTGCAGCAACAGATGCCACCGCGATGGGAGGCCCACAGGAGCCAAAGAACAAAGACGGATGAAAACAGAGAAATGAAAGACCAATAGAAGTGGCCTGCCCGCTCCCCTCCCTCCCCAACCCGACCCCCGCCCAAAATAAATAAATAAATAAATCTTTAAAAAAAAAAAAAAAAGAGTTGGAGGGGGACTTCCCTGGTAGCTCAGTGGTGAAGGGTTCACCTGCCCATGCAGGAGACATGGGTTCGACTCCTGATCTGGGAAGATCCCCCAGGCTGCGGAGCAGCTAAGCCCGAGAGCCACAGCTATGGAGCCTGTGCTCTAGCGCCTTGGAGCCGCAACGATTGAGCTCATGTGCTGCGATGACTGAAGTCCGTGAGCCCTAGAGCCTGAGTTCCACAACAAGAGAAGTCACCACAGCAATAAGCCTGCTCACCTCCACTAGAGGGGAGCCCCCACGCCCTGCACCTAGAGATGAGCCCATGGCAGCAGTGAAACCCAGAATGGCCAAAAAAGAAGAAAAAAAGTGGGAGGAAGGGACTTCCGACTTCCCTGGCAGCTCAGTGGTTGGGACTCTGTGCTTCCACTGCAGGGAGGCTCGGGCTCATTCCTTGGATGGGAACTATGATCTTGCAGGCCATGAATTGGGGCCAAAGAAAGAAAAAGCTGGAGGGAAGCGCATAAAATAGAAATAACGTTTCTACTGACTTTTCATGCATAATTCTGGCAGGATAGGTTATAACTGGTTTCCTGGGGGAGCCAGGCAGGGGAGGGTGGTGAGGCCGTTTGACCAAGATCTCTTTCACATACCACACAGTCCACACATTTCAAGTGTGCCGCTCAGTGCCTCTTAGCATGTTCAGAGCTTGGGCAGGCTTGGTCACCGTCCATCTTAGAACACCTTCATCACACCAAAGAGACCCTCTTGATTCAGCCCATTCCCCCTCTCCCTCACTGATCTACTTGATCTAGATGGATGAGCCTATTCTGAGCATTTCCTAGAAATCCTGTGTCTGGCTTCCTTCCCTGTGCATGTTTTCAAGGCCCACCTACGTTCTAGCAAGGATCGGGGCTTCATTCCTTTTAAAGCCTGAGTACTTCGCCACCGCATGCCTATCTCACCTTGTGTTCATCATCTGAGGGTCATCTGCACCTTTGGGTTTGCGTGAACAGTGCTGCTATCACTGTGTAAACACGAGTTTTCTACGAGGGGGAAGAATCTGAACACTCTCCTTCGTGCCCTCTGAATCTAACGAGCAGACCTGTGGTTTGATCTCAGAAGAAGGGACAAGTTCGGAGGCCTTTGCTCCACCCATGCCAGAAGGCAGAGAGCTGCAGAGAGTCGGCCAGGGAGAGAGGCCCGGGGGAGGCAGAGGAAGCGGACCGCCTGGCTTCCCTGAGTCACTGGGCAGTGGCCAGGGGGCACGATGAGAGGGCAGCGGTGCTGGATGAGGTCCTACCCCAGGCGCTGTCAGGCCAGGCAGCTGAGGAGGAAGGGACCCCTGGGTGCCCCTGGTGTGCTCCCTTGCAGGAGCTCAGGGCAGAGCTTGGACGCTTCAGCAGCAAATACCGAACAGTGAGCGAAGCCAGCAGTAACACAACCACAAGCGCCTGCCCAGGGCAGAGGGCGGTTTCTCCACAACACTCCCTCCCTGGAGACGGTCATCCTGTTCCACCCAACCTCACAGCTCCCTGTGCTCATTCCTTGGATGGGAACTAGGATCGTGCAGGCCATGAATTGGGGCCAAAGAAAGAAAAAGCTGGAGGGAAGCGCATAAAATAGAAATAACGTTTCTACTGACTTTTCATGCATAATTCTGGCAGGATAGGTTATAACTGGTTTCCTGGGGGAGCCAGGCAGGGGAGGGTGGTGAGGCCGTTTGACCAAGATCTCTTTCACATACCACACAGTCCACACATTTCAAGTGTGCCGCTCAGTGCCTCTTAGCATGTTCAGAGCTTGGGCAGGCTTGGTCACCGTCCATCTTAGAACACCTTCATCACACCAAAGAGACCCTCTTGATTCAGCCCATTCCCCCTCTCCCTCACTGATCTACTTGATCTAGATGGATGAGCCTATTCTGAGCATTTCCTAGAAATCCTGTGTCTGGCTTCCTTCCCTGTGCATGTTTTCAAGGCCCACCTACGTTCTAGCAAGGATCGGGGCTTCATTCCTTTTAAAGCCTGAGTACTTCGCCACCGCATGCCTATCTCACCTTGTGTTCATCATCTGAGGGTCATCTGCACCTTTGGGTTTGCGTGAACAGTGCTGCTATCACTGTGTAAACACGAGTTTTCTACGAGGGGGAAGAATCTGAACACTCTCCTTCGTGCCCTCTGAATCTAACGAGCAGACCTGTGGTTTGATCTCAGAAGAAGGGACAAGTTCGGAGGCCTTTGCTCCACCCATGCCAGAAGGCAGAGAGCTGCAGAGAGTCGGCCAGGGAGAGAGGCCCGGGGGAGGCAGAGGAAGCGGACCGCCTGGCTTCCCTGAGTCACTGGGCAGTGGCCAGGGGGCACGATGAGAGGGCAGCGGTGCTGGATGAGGTCCTACCCCAGGCGCTGTCAGGCCAGGCAGCTGAGGAGGAAGGGACCCCTGGGTGCCCCTGGTGTGCTCCCTTGCAGGAGCTCAGGGCAGAGCTTGGACGCTTCAGCAGCAAATACCGAACAGTGAGCGAAGCCAGCAGTAACACAACCACAAGCGCCTGCCCAGGGCAGAGGGCGGTTTCTCCACAACACTCCCTCCCTGGAGACGGTCATCCTGTTCCACCCAACCTCACAGCTTGCTTCTTGCTTTTGTTTCCCACCCAGACCTCAGCCCAGGCTCCAGGCTGACAGACCTAACTGCCCACTGTGACCACGTCCCTTCAGGAACCTCAAAGCCAGACTCCCAATCTGCCCCTAAACCTGCTCCTCGCACTCCCACGGATTCCCCTGATTCAGTAACAGCTTCCACCAAGTCGATCCCAGCTCCTCTCTTTCCTTCAAACCACACGCTCACTCCGTCATCAAGTTCTATTTATTTATCAGCTCTGCCTTTCAGTTGACAGGCGTCCCACCGCTTCTGCGCGCCCCAGCCCCTAGCCTGGTCCCTCTGGATCCCTAAGATGGTTGGCTTCTACTTTGTGCATCGCTGTTTGTCTGGCTCCCTCTGCTGGATAATAAGCTCTGCGTAGACAACGATACAATGTTCTTCACCGAAGGAGTCAATAACAGCGTCCGGCCCATAGAGGGCGCCGGAGGACTATCTGTTGAATGAATGAGTAGCCTTGCCCACACCCCATCTTCCTCCTTCCACCTGGCCCCTCTCAGTGTTTTCTCCACTCAGCAAACATATATCATATAATATATACTTACATAATATATATACAATATGTATATTGTATATACAATAAATATGTCCCTGACTCGTGTCTCATACACAATTAAAACAAAGTCCTTGTCCTGGTCCACAAGACCCTGCACAACTGCCCCCACCTTCTCTTATAGGAACACGACCTCACCCCTCTCTCCCTTGCTCACTCTAGCCACTTGCCTCCTCTCTGTTCCTTACACATTCCAGGCTTGATCCTACTCCAGGACTTTTGCACAAACTGTTCCTATTGCCCAACCACATGCTCTTTTCCAGACATCCCCATGGCTCTCGCCTCCCCTCCTTTAGGTCTCTGTTCAAATTTCACCTTCTCAGTAAGGCCACTTTCAAAATACAGCCCCTGGGACTCCTTGGCAGTCCCTCGGTGAAGGCTCTGCATTTCCACGGCAGAGGGCACGGGTTTGACCCCTGGTCAGGGAACTCCCACTCCGACCAAACTTAATAAATAAAAATCTGAAGATACAGCTTCGCTGTCTCATCCTGGCGCTCTCCAACCCTTCGCTAGCTTTATTTTTCTTGGGGGCCTTTGTCGCTGTCTGGTGCAGTGTTTCAGACGAGTTCTCCACGTGTTGTGCCCTGCACCTGCAGCTCCTGGCCGGAACCCGTCAGAATGCCAGCTGGCAGGCCCCACCCCTGACCTACTGAAACTGCGCCTCTGGAGGCGGCCCCACCATCCGTGTCTTCTCAAGCCCTCCAGGGACCCTGAAGCCAGTCAAGCCTGAGCACCACTGTTTACTCACTTTGTTTCCTGTCTGTTCCCCACGAGGAGAATGGAAATGTGACGAGAGCCAGGGTTTCATCTTTTGCTTCCTGCTCCACCTCCTGTCCCCAGGAGAGAGACTGAGACGAAGCACGTACCCAGTAAATACATTCTGAAGGCAGCATGAAGGAAGGCACTCACAGGATCTGCACCAAAACTTGAGGCAGGTGATGCTATTAACCCTGCAACCTGGTGACTGGCCCAGAGGCCCAGAGAGGTGAAACCACCTGCCTGAGGTGGCACAGCTAGCTCGGGGGCGCAGAGCAAGGCGGGCTCCAGAGCTCCATCAGTCAGCAGCGCTCCAGACTGCTGGCCTCTGGGCGTGCCAAGAGCAAGAGTGGCATGAACTGCCCTCTGACCAGCCGGGGAGACGGGAGGACAGACTCATCTGCTTGCTTACCCCGTATCCTGGCTCAGGCACCACTGCTGAGGGATGGATTAAATAAGGACAAATGGACCTGTTCACTCCTCCCCCGGAACATGCCACACGTCTCATGCTTTGGCCTTGTTTCGCCTCTGGGCTTCCAGATTCCCGCTGCCCTTGTCATGGGCTGGGGACCACCTGGGTTTGTGTCTGGCTCCCTCATCAGACAAAGAACTCTGGAGGGCAGGGCAGGACTGATGCTGCTCTGGGTCCCCAGGAGCAGCCAGCAAGGGGCTGGCCCTTGGGAGGCATTTGCAGGATAAAATCCCCCTTTCTCTTGGCCACCTAGCTCCTCTGCACCTTCCAAAACTCAGCTCTGGTTCGGCACCTCCCACGGGCATCAGCCCCTCGGGCTCCCACAGGACCGAGGGGCACTTCCATTACTGCTCAAGTCGTGACTACTACCAGCTGAGAGGGCCTCAGAAACAGGAGCTAGCGGCTTGCTCCTCTCTGAGTCCCCAGCCTCACTCAGCATGGCGCCTGCCACACAGACCACGCCACGTTCTGTCGGTTTAGATGCTTCTCCGGTGTCATAGACTCCGTGAGGCTGTCCTGAACCCGACCTCCTTCTCTTGGCTCCCAGAGACTATCACTGCCTCCTTATTTAGCTCAAACCGAGTTCTTACCAGCTCCCCACGGGGAGGCCCAATCCGTGCCCACCTCCAGGGACCCTGAAGCCAGTCAAGCCTGAGCACCACTGTTTACTCACTTTGTTTCCTGTCTGTTCCCACGAGGAGAATGGAAATGTGACGAGCCAGGGTTTCATCTTTGCTTCCTGCTCCACCTCCTGTCCCCAGGAGAGAGACTGAGACGAAGCACGTACCCAGTAAATACATTCTGAAGGCAGCATGAAGGAAGGCACTCACAGGATCTGCACCAAAACTTGAGGCAGGTGATGCTATTAACCCTGCAACCTGGTGACTGGCCCAGAGGCCCAGAGAGGTGAAACCACCTGCCTGAGGTGGCACAGCTAGCTCGGGGGCGCAGAGCAAGGCGGGCTCCAGAGCTCCATCAGTCAGCAGCGCTCCAGACTGCTGGCCTCTGGGCGTGCCAAGAGCAAGAGTGGCATGAACTGCCCTCTGACCAGCCGGGGAGACGGGAGGACAGACTCATCTGCTTGCTTACCCCGTATCCTGGCTCAGGCACCACTGCTGAGGGATGGATTAAATAAGGACAAATGGACCTGTTCACTCCTCCCCCGGAACATGCCACACGTCTCATGCTTTGGCCTTGTTTCGCCTCTGGGCTTCCAGATTCCCGCTGCCCTTGTCATGGGCTGGGGACCACCTGGGTTTGTGTCTGGCTCCCTCATCAGACAAAGAACTCTGGAGGGCAGGGCAGGACTGATGCTGCTCTGGGTCCCCAGGAGCAGCCAGCAAGGGGCTGGCCCTTGGGAGGCATTTGCAGGATAAAATCCCCCTTTCTCTTGGCCACCTAGCTCCTCTGCACCTTCCAAAACTCAGCTCTGGTTCGGCACCTCCCACGGGCATCAGCCCCTCGGGGCTCCCACAGGACCGAGGGGCACTTCCATTACTGCTCAAGTCGTGACTACTACCAGCTGAGAGGGCCTCAGAAACAGGAGCTAGCGGCTTGCTCCTCTCTGAGTCCCCAGCCTCACTCAGCATGGCGCCTGCCACACAGACCACGCCACGTTCTGTCGGTTTAGATGCTTCTCCGGTGTCATAGACTCCGTGAGGCTGTCCTGAACCCCGACCTCCTTCTCTTGGCTCCCAGAGACTATCACTGCCTCCTTATAGCTAGGAGCCCTCTGGCTTGAGATCCCCTGTCCTTCCTCCAATCAAACCGAGTTCTTACCAGCTCCCCAGTGCCCAGCAAAAGCCCCAAGCAGGGCAAGAACCTAAGGGGCCTGGGTGGTGAAGTGCAAGAAGGAGGGGGAGAAAGGGCAACGTGAGGCTGGGTGTGGAGTGGGCATGGCCATGAACTTGAGACACAGACATCACCCTGCCCACCTGCTGTACCTGGGCTCTGCCCTCAGGTGGCACCCCAAAACCTGCTCCCCTCGGCTTACCCTCTCCAGCCTGCTGCTCGAACCACGCACCCCCATCATCCAGAGCTCCCCGTCCCTGCATTCACAGTGTGCGGGTTCAGACCCCAGAGACGACCTGTGCTGAAGGACTGTCCCCGCGTGCACTGCAGGCTGGACCACCTACCATCTTCCACCTTGCCTCCTAACTGTCCTCCCTCCCCAGCTCCCTATGGAACCTAGAATAAAAGTGAAAGGGAATTCCGGAGACTTACAAGGCCCTAGAAGATCTGGTTTTCCATCAGGTCTCCAGCCTCACTGTTCCCTCCAGCTGCAAGGAAGCCAAACCCCTTCTTAACTTCAAGATCTTTTTACTGGATTACCTACCCCGCCCCCCCTCCCCAAGTCTGGTACACTTTCTACATGGCTGGCTTCTCCCCGAGTCTGGTACACTTTCTACATGGCTGGCTTCTCCCCGAGTCTGGTACACTTTCTACATGGCTGGCTTCTCTCCCAAACATCACTTCCCCAACGAGCCTATTCCTGATCACTCTAGAAACAACAAAGCATGCTACTCTGTTTTACTTCCCTTGAGATGAGTCACAGGCTGAAAACACTGTTTATCGTTATTACTTATCTACTCTCTGTCTCCTGGACACAGAGGTTTGCTCTGACTTATTCGGGTTGTAGCCTCGGCTTCTAGTACTCAATATTTAGAGACTGAAAGATGACCCCGTGCCCCCACGTGCACAATTCAGTACCCAAGCCTCCGGAACCCGTTGCCCCAAAGATTCCCCAGTTGCGTCTCCCTAGTGCCCGGCGCCCAGCGCAAGCCGAAGGAACGCCCCCACCCCTTCATCTGCCCCCGCGCACGCGCCCAGCACCACCGGCCTCTGCCCTCTCCGCGCGCCCCCTAACTAAGGGGATCCCTCCAGCTGCCACGCATCGCGGGACCCCTCACAACCCTCTCTTCAGTCTTACGTACTCGGTTCCCCAAGTTCCCTCCCAGCCAGGCCACATTCCCTGCGACTCCCCTTCTCCAGTAACTCACCCGCTTCAAACAGCGTTTCCCGCCACAGCCCACGCCGCCGTGACCCCTGACTCCGGCGCGCGCAGGCCCAGAACCGCGGCGCGCCGAGCCGGGCCACGCCCCTCCTGCCCAAATAGGGGAGGCCACGCCCTGTTTTTCCTCCCTCGGTCACAGGCCACGCCTTCTCTTTCCAACTTGGGCAGTGGTGTCGTCTCCTCGCTGACATATTCACGCAAAACCACGCCTCTTCTGACGCGAGTGGTTGAGAGCCACGCCCCCTCCGTGCCGCAGAGAGGGGACCAGTGTTGATTGCGCACGCTCAGTGGCTCTGGGCACAGGTCGGGTCTTTGGCTCGTCCAGCTCTACGGTGCTGGGTGCGCATCATTCTGATTCCCTACTTGCCTCCCGGCTGACTTATCGGGAGGACCACCTGGGCTCTGTTCACCCTTTAGCCCGCAGCCTGACCTTTTCCCTACCCTTGGAGGCTGGCCCACACGCGCTCAGATCCCGGCCAGGTCGGTTCTGCAGTCTCGTGGCCTCACTTTACCCGTTTGTAAACTGGACTCAGCGTAGGCTGGGTGAAAGGCACTTTGCTTGGGATGGGACAGTAACTTATACCTACCCTCGCTTCCACCGTTCCCTCTCCCCCCTCTAAAAAATAAGTGTTTTTCAGTACTCAACCCATCCCTCCAAACAACACCCTCTTCATGCTGGGCCAGGACTGCCCATTCAGCTCACTTAGGTGTCCCCTCACTGCCTGGCAGGAGGAGAAATTAGGAGAACTGCCTGTAATAGAACACAGTTGTATTCCCCATGTACAACACATCCTTGAGCCTCCCTTACAGCCAGGTTTTTTTGTTTTTTTAATACCACTTCTATTGGCCTTTCCTTTCCATCTTGTTCTTTGGCCTGTGTGGGCCTCTCATAGCAGTGGCCTCTCTTGCCGCAGAGCACTGGCTCCGGGGCATGTGCTCCAGAGCTCTGGCTCGGTGATTGGACACATCGGTCCAGCCGCTCTGCGGCAGGAGGGATCTTCCCAGGCCAGGGATCGAACTGGCAGCCCTTACATTGCAAGGCCGTGTCTTTACCCACTAGACCACCAGGGAAGCCCTTACACCCAGTTTCTAAGCTCCACTCCTCCACCCGTTGCTCCTCTCCCGCTGGTAACCACTTGTGCATTCTCCAAATCTGTCAGTCTGCTGCTTTCTGATATATTCACTGGTTCATTGTATTTAGATTCCACATATAAGTGATATACAGCATTTCTTTCTCTGACTTATTTCACTTAGCGTAATGCCCTACAAGTCCATCCATATTGCTGCAGCTAGCAAAATGTCACCTTTCTATGGCTGAATAGTATCCCATTGTGTATGTGTATACCACATATTCTTTATTCATTCATCTGTTGATGGACTCTTAGGTTGCTTCTGTATCTGGGCATTGTGAATAATACTGCTATGAACACTGAGGTGCATGTATCTTTTCAAATTAGTGCTTTGGTTTTTTTGGGATGTGTATCCAGGAGTGGGATTACTGAGTCCTGTGACAAAAGTTCTAGTTTTAGATTTTTTTTTTTTTTAGCCCCACCGAATGGCATGGGGGACCTGAGCTCCTCAACCAGGGATTGAATGCAGGCCCTCAGAGTCCTAAACCACTAAACAGCCAGGGAATTCTCCTAGTTTAAGTGGTTTGAGAACCCTCTGTCCAGCAGCTGCAGAGACTCTATGTTGTTCATGGATGTTTCCAGTGCCTACCAGTGTACCTGGCACGTAGTAATGCCCCATAGGTATCTGCTGAATGAGTAACATCTGTATCCTGAGAAGGGTCAGCATAGCGGTTGGCCCACAGCAGCTTCAGCCAGTACTTGTTGACTGAATGAAAGCCCCTTCCCTTCATCCATTTAAATTCTCCTTGTCCTTCAGGAGCGGGCTCCAACCATGAGCTGACCCTGAGGTGGTCAGGGCCTCTCCTGGGCCCCCACAGCGGCTAGTCACCCTGACCCCTCCCCGGCCCAGCACCTGGTCTGGGGGCGTTCACTGTCCACAAAGACCCTGGCAGTCCATCCCACCTCAGGCTCACTCTGACTCAGAGCCTATGTTTCTAGTCATACTTTATTTTCCTGTTTTTTTTTTTTTTTTTTAGTTTTTATTAAATAAAAGGAGCAGAGGGAGGTGGGCCACAGGCCCTCCCGCCTCCATTCAAGGTGCACTGCGTGGTAGGCTTGAGGTGTAAGCTGGGCAGGCAGGGCAGCGGGGAGCGCTAGGCGAGTTCAGAGGTTGGGACCTGTGACCCCTCCAGCCCTCTCAGGAAGACTCAGTGGGCAGGGAGGAAGGCTCCTGGACCCCGACTGGGGCTCATCCTGAGGGCTGGCAGGGCAAGGCCTGAGCTCCAAGCCACAAGGCGGGCCCCCAGACCTGGCCCGGCCCCTTCCCCCCAAGTGTCCACTCGCTGGAGAGCGCAGGCAGGTGGGGCAGGATGGCTGGGCCCTCACTGTGGACGTCCCAGATCTCAGAGAGCAGGCGGCAGCTTCTTGTCCTGGAGCCGCAGGGAGACCTGCTCTGAGTGCACAGAGCTGAGCGTGCGAGGCTCACGAGCTTCATCAGCATGCGGGGGCGTAGCTGGTCCTGGGGGCAAGTGAGGCGGGCATGTGTATCCAGGGTGGGATTACTGAGTCCTGTGACAAAAGTTCTAGTTTTAGATTTTTTTTTTTAGCCCCACCGAATGGAGCTACCTCAACCAGGGATTGAATGCAGGCCCTCAGAGTCCTAAACCACTAAACAGCCAGGGAATTCTCCTAGTTTAAGTGGTTTGAGAACCCTCTGTCCAGCAGCTGCAGAGACTCTATGTTGTTCATGGATGTTTCCAGTGCCTACCAGTGTACCTGGCACGTAGTAATGCCCCATAGGTATCTGCTGAATGAGTAACATCTGTATCCTGAGAAGGGTCAGCATAGCGGTTGGCCCACAGCAGCTTCAGCCAGTACTTGTTGACTGAATGAAAGCCCCTTCCCTTCATCCATTTAAATTCTCCTTGTCCTTCAGGAGCGGGCTCCAACCATGAGCTGACCCTGAGGTGGTCAGGGCCTCTCCTGGGCCCCCACAGCGGCTAGTCACCCTGACCCCTCCCCGGCCCAGCACCTGGTCTGGGGGCGTTCACTGTCCACAAAGACCCTGGCAGTCCATCCCACCTCAGGCTCACTCTGACTCAGAGCCTATGTTTCTAGTCATACTTTATTTTCCTGTTTTTTTTTTTTTTTTTTATTTTTTATTAAATAAAAGGAGCAGAGGGAGGTGGGCCACAGGCCCTCCCGCCTCCATTCAAGGTGCACTGCGTGGTAGGCTTGAGGTGTAAGCTGGGCAGGCAGGGCAGCGGGGAGCGCTAGGCGAGTTCAGAGGTTGGGACCTGTGACCCCTCCAGCCCTCTCAGGAAGACTCAGTGGGCAGGGAGGAAGGCTCCTGGACCCCGACTGGGGCTCATCCTGAGGGCTGGCAGGGCAAGGCCTGAGCTCCAAGCCACAAGGCGGGCCCCCAGACCTGGCCCGGCCCCTTCCCCCCAAGTGTCCACTCGCTGGAGAGCGCAGGCAGGTGGGGCAGGATGGCTGGGCCCCTCACTCGTGGACGTCCCAGATCTCAGAGAGCAGAGGCGGCAGCTTCTTGTCCTGGAGCCGCAGGGCGAAGACCTGCTCTGAGTGCACAGAGCTGAGCGTGCGCAGGCTCACGAGCTTCATCAGCATGCGGGGGAAGCGTAGCTGGTCCTGGGGGGCAAGTGAGAGCGGGCACTTGGGAGGGTCAGCCCTCCCAGACTGCCAGGAGGGCACCTCCCAGGCCAAGCCAGGAGCAGCAGCGTGGGGCCCCTGCACCTGGACTTGGCCTGGCTCCCTGACGATGGGACAAGGGGACAGACTCCGCTGAGGACACAGACCAGAACTCAAGAGTGCCGCTGGGGGGCACCAAGGACAAAGGAGGCTGAGCCCAAGCCCAGACTGACCCTACACGGGTCTGGACTTCCCGTCCCACCCTGGGCCGTCGGGAATGGGCTCCGGTACCTGTGGCCTCTTGATGCGGGTGTAGGACAACAGAGCGTCCACGTAGGGCTGCTGCAGGGCCTCGACTCGGCTGGGCTCCTGCACGTTGGGCCGATCAGCGGAGAAGATGTTGATGGCGATGAGGAGGGCGTACTCGGCGTCGTCCAGGCCCAGGCGCCTCATGGCGCGCGAGAACTCGAAGATGGGGTTGATGAACTCCACCTGCAGGCCTGTGGAGACAGGAGGCCCAGCCAGATGAACATTCTGTCCTTGAAACCGGCTCCCAGGCCTGGCCCTGGCCCTGCCCACCCTCAGCAGAGCGAGGGAAACAGCAGCAGGTCAAGAGTGCTGGCCACCCTGTGATCCCACTGCCCGTCAGAGTGTTTGGCACATAGTAGGTGTGCCATGCTTCTTGCCTGAATGAAAGAACAAGTAGTAATTGTAGGCATTTATTCAGAATTTTCTATCGCCTCATCACTCCCCTCCCTTCCTTCCTGCCTTGCCGGTACCTCTCCTCAGGAAAAGGAAACATGTTAATACCAGGTCACCTTACGTCACCATCTGAGGTGGCGGCCCCTGCTCTCTGCGTGAAGCGGAACTCATTTCCAGATGTGACTCCTTCATTCATCAAATTTGACTGAGCACCAACTGCATGCCCAGGCAGAGATATGAAGGCAAAGCCCTCATGATCCTGTGGAACTTTTGGGGGGCTTGAGGGGTCAGATAGTAGACAAGTCTATAAGCAGGCCATCCACCCTGTGAAACGATTCTAGTTCTATGGATCGAGGTAATGCAGGGAAGGGTAGTGGGGCTGGTGAGAATTACTGGAGTTTCCAGGATGTGCGAGTGCTCCAGGAGGCCCCCACCCTTCTGTCCTGCCCGGGACTAGGCTTCCCAGGCCCTGAGACTTACAGTGAAAAGCCTACACATTGCAACTAGAGCATAGCCCCTGCTCACGGCAACTAGAGAAAGCCCACGCAAAACACAAACCCATTGCAGCCAAAAATCAATTAATTGTAAGATAAATAAAAGCTTGGAGGGTCCCAAGCCAACCAGGACAAGATGTTCAATTTAGTTCTAGAAAGAAGGACCAGCAAGTACAGAAGCCATGAGCTGACAGCACATTTGGTGGGTTCATGCAAGAGGAAGGCTAGTATGGCTGGAGGTGGGGGAGTGAAGGGAGAGGCTGGGAACCAAGTTCCTCCAGCCCCACCTCCCTGCACTGCAGCTGCCTGAGCCTCCTCTTGGTTCCTTAAAACCATCTGGTTCTGCCCCACCCCAGGACCTTGGTACATGCTGACCCCCCGCCCTGCAGTGCTTCCCTGGCAGGCTTATTATACTCAAAAGGTTACGGGGATAGCCCTGGGTGTTGCGAGGGCCAGGAGTTACAGGAAGGAAAGAGGGGGTGAGAAGCTGATGTCCAGTACAGAGAGGGGCCCCAGGGAGAGATGATGGGAGAGCAGGACTCACTGAGAAAGCCCAGAGGCGGAGGGCGCGAGGCCTGGCGCAGCCTCTGGTGGCTAACGCTACCGCCCCCCTCCTTTGCCACTGGCCTCCATTCAGCTACACTTCCTCCAGAAGCCCATCGCCTTGGTTACATCCCCAGAGAAGTGCTCTTGGAGGGCAGGGACCAGGGCTGGCCTGTATGGTTGGGCAGGCTGTGCATTTTCCAACGGACTGAGACCCAGCCTCCCTCACATGAGACAGGGCTGAGGAGGAACGTGCTGTCTAATTCTCAATTCCTACCAGACGCCCTGTGTGACGACACAGGTTCTTCTCTCATCCTGCACTACGTCCCCTGTGCAGTCAGGGCACAGTCAATGTGCTCCTGTCTCACTGCGTGGTGGGCTCCGCCCTCACCCCACTTGGGAGATAGAGACAGAGGCCCAGACAGGGATGAGAGGCCCTGGGCATCCCAGCCAGCAGGCACCCTGCAGGGGGACAGCCGGGCCCCCGCTGCCCAGCTGGCACACGGCCGTACCCGCGCGGTGGAAGTCGTCCTTGCTGTAGGTGAAATCCTTCAGGAACGTGATGCACTCAGTCTCGTGGTTGTAGCGTCTGGCCGTCTCCAGGAGCATGATCTGAGGGCGGCAGAGGGGAGAGCGGTGGGCAGCGGCAGGGTGGAAGGAGCCCTGAGACCTATCAGCCAATGTCCTTCCTCGGCTGGCCGGAACAGCGGGGTGGGGCGGCCGACCTTGCTGGGATCATCCTTCGCCTGCCCCCTAGCCCGCCCCCCCATCTCTCGGCAGTCAGCGTGCCGGACACTCAGGGCACTCTCCCTCCTCCAGGCTCGAGACCCCGGCCTCTCCACTCGGGATCCTCTCCAGTGGCTACGAGGCACAGGGCGGAGCTGCTAAGTCTGCTCTGCTCACCACCAGGCACCCGGCACTTGGAACAGGGCCTGGCATACACTAGGCACTCAGTATGTACTCATTACCCTCTGGCCCCAACCTCAGGTATTCTCGGTCTCAGGCCCTGGTGTCTTCCTCTCCTGGCCTCACGGGAAGCCCTGATGACTTGCTCTGTGTTCTGACCCTCTCCTGTGGCACACCCCCTCCCAAAGGCAAGGCCTTGAGTCTGGCTCCCCGCATCTCTCCTGAGGTTTATCTCGGGGATTCCTTGAGGCCAGGACGGAAGGGCCTCCCTGTGGCTGGGCAGGCTGGCTGTTACCTCGATGGTAGATGCCTTCAGGAGGGCAATCTGGTCTTCGCGACCCAGCTGCAGGAAGCCAGGCACTTGCTTGGCGAAGTCCACAATCTCCTGGACGGAGATGATGGCCAGCTCCGTGAAGTGGGCAAAACGCTGCTGGCGAGCATCGCGGGACTGGGGGTCTGCACCCAGGGGCCAGGGCTGGGGACAGGGAGGGCCAGGTTACTATCAGGACTTCTCCCATGAGCCCAAGGCCACAGGGGCTCCTTGAGGCAGAGCCTACACCCTAGGAGACCCCCGCCTCAAAGCCCCTGCTCTCTGGAGCCTCATCTGCTCCCCATGTCCTGGACTTGACCACGCTGGGCCTGCTGTCCCTCAAGGCCATGGAAGGAGCTGTTCAGAGAAGGCTGTGGAAGGGGCCGTACCGTGACCTTGGGCTGGTCAGAGAAGGAACGTTTATTGCACTGAAGCTGGGCTGCCACCAACTGCTGGATCATGAGTTCCTGAGCAGCTGTTAACTGGACACCTTCACCTTCTCCAGAGCCCTGGACACTCCCGTCGGACGCTCCAGGGGAGGCGCCAGGCCCAGGGGCTGAGGTGCTGCTGACGCCCGGCCCTGGGGGTGAGGGCTGTGGCGGCGGTGGCGGCTGCTGCTTCCGCATCTTCTTCTTCCGGATCTGCTCTTTGGAGAGGACGCCTGGTGGGGAGACCAGGCTTCAGCAGGGGCCCCCGGGTTGGGCAGGGGCTGGGCTGGCACAGCTCCCTCCCAGGCACTCACACTGCTCCCGCATCCCAGCCTCCTTGCACTTCCGCAGCCGGCACTGCTGGCACTTGCGCCGCATGAAGGCATCCATCTGGCAGGTGCCGCCGCCCCGGCAGGCATAGCGCCCGGCCCCGCCTCGGATCACACTCCGGCGAAAGAAGCCCTTGCAGCCCTCGCAGCTGAGCACGTTGTAGTGGAAGCCGGAGGCCGTATCCCCGCAGACTTGGCACAGCTCGTCGCCCAGCATCTTCGGAGCCGGGCCCTTCTTCCGCTTGCGCTCCGGCTCCTCCGCTGTGTCTAGGATGACTGGCGTGGGTGGACAGAAGCCATGAGACACAGCCACAGAGAAAACAGCAGCCTGAGGGTCAGGCCCCCTCGTGAGACCAGAAGGGAAGAATCAGACTGTGGAGGGTGACCCAGAGAGATGCCTGTGTCAATGAATCCCAAAGAGCAGGTCAAAATAAGAGCTATCAGGGACCCGGGGAAGAAAAACCCGACAAGGGACTGGGGTCTGCACCCAGGGGCCAGGGCTGGGGACAGGGAGGGCCAGGTTACTATCAGGACTTCTCCCATGAGCCCAAGGCCACAGGGGCTCCTTGAGGCAGAGCCTACACCCTAGGAGACCCCCGCCTCAAAGCCCCTGCTCTCTGGAGCCTCATCTGCTCCCCATGTCCTGGACTTGACCACGCTGGGCCTGCTGTCCCTCAAGGCCATGGAAGGAGCTGTTCAGAGAAGGCTGTGGAAGGGGCCGTACCGTGACCTTGGGCTGGTCAGAGAAGGAACGTTTATTGCACTGAAGCTGGGCTGCCACCAACTGCTGGATCATGAGTTCCTGAGCAGCTGTTAACTGGACACCTTCACCTTCTCCAGAGCCCTGGACACTCCCGTCGGACGCTCCAGGGGAGGCGCCAGGCCCAGGGGCTGAGGTGCTGCTGACGCCCGGCCCTGGGGGTGAGGGCTGTGGCGGCGGTGGCGGCTGCTTCCGCATCTTCTTCTTCCGGATCTGCTCTTTGGAGAGGACGCCTGGTGGGGAGACCAGGCTTCAGCAGGGGCCCCCGGGTTGGGCAGGGGCTGGGCTGGCACAGCTCCCTCCCAGGCACTCACACTGCTCCCGCATCCCAGCCTCCTTGCACTTCCGCAGCCGGCACTGCTGGCACTTGCGCCGCATGAAGGCATCCATCTGGCAGGTGCCGCCGCCCCGGCAGGCATAGCGCCCGGCCCCGCCTCGGATCACACTCCGGCGAAAGAAGCCCTTGCAGCCCTCGCAGCTGAGCACGTTGTAGTGGAAGCCGGAGGCCGTATCCCCGCAGACTTGGCACAGCTCGTCGCCCAGCATCTTCGGAGCCGGGCCCTTCTTCCGCTTGCGCTCCGGCTCCTCCGCTGTGTCTAGGATGACTGGCGTGGGTGGACAGAAGCCATGAGACACAGCCACAGAGAAAACAGCAGCCTGAGGGTCAGGCCCCCTCGTGAGACCAGAGGGGAAGAATCAGACTGTGGAGGGTGACCCAGAGAGATGCCTGTGTCAATGAATCCCAAAGAGCAGGTCAAAATAAGAGCTATCAGGGACCCGGGGAAGAAAAAAACCCGACAAGGCACGGGGGCTGCCCACCCCTAATTTCGGATCTCCCTCTTCTAGTCTTCTCTGAGTCTCCACACCCACTCCCAGCCCATGTTTCTGCCCCTGTCTCACCCACGACCGAGGCTGCGTCGGCCCCATCAGTGCTGGGGACATCAGGATCCGCCCCGCCAGGGCATAGCTCAGGACCATCCTCCTTTCCACCAGGTGAAGAACAGGGGGTGCTGGGGCCATGTCCTGGGAGAGGGAGACACAGTGAGTTTCTGCTGACGATAATCTGATGGGAGGCTGGCTGTGTTGGGAAGGGGGTCACTCACCCGGCAAGGGGGTGTCCAGGGAATTCATGGTGGGGGCGGACATGGTGGGGTCACGGAGCAGCCTGCGGAACATAGCGGGGCTGAGAGCTTTGTGGGGCCAGGGAATGTCAGATTTGGCCAGCCACAGGTCTTGATGAGCGTACCTCTCTTTCCTCCATCCCTCATTCTCTTCCCCTACTTCATACAGACCCCACTGCCAGCCTCTGCCAGCCTCCAAACCATCCCATCAAGTTCTAACAGAGCCCGCCCCCTCTGCTCCAAGACAGCCTATGGCAGGGCCTCAAGCCCCGCCCTCCTCTAGTCTCAGCCCCTCTTCCAGGCTCCACCCACTCCAGACTCGCCCACTGGCTTTTCCAATACTATCCTTTCTGCTTAAAGTGTTCCGCCCTCACTTCGTCTTCCCTTTCAGCTTCAGCCCACCTACTCTTACTCAGACTTCACCCAACCTCCGCCAAAGCAGCTACCCATCTCTCATTCTGACCCCACCTCCTATTATGCTCCGCCCACATCTCCTTCTAGGTCGCGCTCCATTTGCTCCCATCACGCCCCCCACCTTCTCCCATTATGCTCCGCCCCCGCACCTCTCTCCAGGTCCCGCCCCTCTCCGAACAGCAGCGGGGGGCGGGGCTCATGGCTGCGCGCGAGGGTCTTGTGGGCGGCCTCTCTTGGGGCCCCCTACTCCCGTAGTCTTGGAAACAGCCTGGGGCGGTGCGAGCTAGGAGAGGAAGAGGGGGGAAAGAGAAGGGGGCTGAGCCAAGCAGCACGGGGAAAGCCGGGAAGCCCCCAGCCCAGGGCTCCTCCCGCGTCTCCCCACACTTCAGTGCACCTGCTTTCGTCCCCTGGCTCTGCTTCTCTTCCTTCTCCTCAGTATCCCTTGGCACTCCGCCGCGACTCCGGTCCCCTCAAAAGTAACTTCGCCACTTCTTCCGGCAACCCCACCGTGCGTCACTTCCGGGAGTGGGCGGGTAGTCAAGATGACGGAATTCCGGTCCGCCAAGCGCTAGCCTAATCAGCTGCCCCGCGCGGAAGTTGTATGCCACCGGTAGTTTCCCTTTCCTGGTAACTCTGTTGAGGGCCATAGAAGAGTTCCGGACCCATTCAATCAAATGTTGGGCAGTAGAGAGGCGTGGCTAGTTCCTAACCTTCCCGCCCCGCCCTTGGTTACTTTAAACTCGGCCTTGTACTTCTCTAAACTCGCGGGCCAAATATTTACTTGGCGTCATCGGCCCAGCTCCGGCTCCTTTTGGCACACGTCTGTTTGTCCTTTTTTGGTTGTTGGTTTTCTGATTTTGGAGGTGCGATGCTTACTGGTTTCAAATAAGTGAAATTACCAACCTCGACCTAAAAATTTTTTTAAAATAATTTGATGGGACTTTGCTGGTGGCTAGGATTCCTCTCTCTCAGTTCAGGGTGGGTTCGATCCCTATTCTGGGAGCTAGATTCCACATGCCACTAAGGCTCAGTACAGTCAAATAAATAAATATTGGAGAGAAAAAGAAATCTGACGTAGTGTAGAAGATGAGGGTTCAATCCCTGGTCAGGGAACTGGGATCCCACTGTGGGGAAAGAAAGGGGAAAATTAAGCCCATGTGTTCTAGAGCCTACACGCCATCAGACCAAAAAATCCAGCACGATGAAGGTAAGGTCCCAACTAAGACCCAATGCAAATAAATATTAAAAAAAAAAAAAAAAACTGGTACAAAATGGATTTCCCTGGTGGCACAGTAAATAAGAATCTGCCTGCCAATGCAGGGGATGGGACATGGTTTGATCCCTGGTCCTGGAAGATTCCACATGCAGCAGAGCAACTAAGCCCATGGGCCACAACTACTGAGCCTGTGCTCTAGAGTCCAGAAGCTTCAACTACTGAAGCCCATATACACTGAGAACCTGGGCTCTGCAACAAGAGAAGTCACCAAAACAAGGAGGCTGTGCACTGCAACAAAGAGCAGGCTCTGCTCGCTGAAAGAGAAAGCTTACACAATGAAGACCCAGCACAGTCACAAATGAAAAATGCTAAAAATGATTCAGGCTTTATTAACTAACATGATACATCTTAAACAAAAGACAGACAAGATATCAAAGCCAGGCTTCTCCACGAGCAATCACAAAGGAATGGGATGGAAAGCGCTCAGGAAACCATTTGCGCAGCCGGAGGTAGCACCCTCCTAGAGTGGGCCCGGACCCATGGGTGCTCCAAGACTTGAGCCAAGGACAGCCTCTCTGAGGGCTGGTATCTGAGGAGCCTCGAGATCAGGTCCCGAGCCCCCGAAGGTATTGATGGAGGAAATCTGACATCCACCTGATGGGGCCAGTGGAGAAAGAAGTATGGTTAATTTCCTCGGTTCATTCAAGGCACTGTCCTGGATCTTAGTAGGCCACCTTTGTGTGTGCCCCGGGCTCCCAGCCACCCCCACCCCCAGCTCCTACATGAATGCCCAGAGAGTGGCCATCCCACCTTAACGATGCGTCTGTAAGTCTCATTATGGGAGGCGCTCTCAAAGGGTGGATTGCCCACCAGCAACTGTAGCAGAGCACCCCTAGGCACCACAGATCCACGTTCTCATTGTATGTTCTCCTTTCGACCATTTCTGGGGACAAGTAGTCCAGCGTCCCACACATCGTCTTTCTCCTAGAGGAAGGCAAAGAAAGGAGCATTAAGCAGAGGCTTAGTAGAAGGACACTCTTTCCCCAGCATCCAGCTCTGGGCAGTCCTGTCAAGCACAGGAACTTGGAAACGCCGAGTTTAATGTGGATCAAGTTCAGAGAAGGCGATTCCTGAGACCCATCACTTTGATACGCTGAGATTCTTCCTACAATCATTTAACTCAAGATCCAAGGAAAATGAATGCTAAGCGGGATGGGACATGGTTTGATCCCTGGTCCTGGAAGATTCCACATGCAGCAGAGCAACTAAGCCCATGGGCCACAACTACTGAGCCTGTGCTCTAGAGTCCAGAAGCTTCAACTACTGAAGCCCATATACACTGAGAACCTGGGCTCTGCAACAAGAGAAGTCACCAAAACAAGGAGGCTGTGCACTGCAACAAAGAGCAGGCTCTGCTCGCTGAAAGAGAAAGCTTACACAATGAAGACCCAGCACAGTCACAAATGAAAAATGCTAAAAATGATTCAGGCTTTATTAACTAACATGATACATCTTAAACAAAAGACAGACAAGATATCAAAGCCAGGCTTCTCCACGAGCAATCACAAAGGAATGGGATGGAAAGCGCTCAGGAAACCATTTGCGCGCGGAGGTAGCACCCTCCTAGAGTGGGCCCGGACCCATGGGTGCTCCAAGACTTGAGCCAAGGACAGCCTCTCTGAGGGCTGGTATCTGAGGAGCCTCGAGATCAGGTCCCGAGCCCCCGAAGGTATTGATGGAGGAAATCTGACATCCACCTGATGGGGCCAGTGGAGAAAGAAGTATGGTTAATTTCCTCGGTTCATTCAAGGCACTGTCCTGGATCTTAGTAGGCCACCTTTGTGTGTGCCCCGGGCTCCCAGCCACCCCCACCCCCAGCTCCTACATGAATGCCCAGAGAGTGGCCATCCCACCTTAACGATGCGTCTGTAAGTCTCATTATGGGAGGCGCTCTCAAAGGGTGGATTGCCCACCAGCAACTGTAGCAGAGCACCCCTAGGCACCACAGATCCACGTTCTCATTGTATGTTCTCCTTTCGACCATTTCTGGGGACAAGTAGTCCAGCGTCCCACACATCGTCTTTCTCCTAGAGGAAGGCAAAGAAAGGAGCATTAAGCAGAGGCTTAGTAGAAGGGACACTCTTTCCCCAGCATCCAGCTCTGGGCAGTCCTGTCAAGCACAGGAACTTGGAAACGCCGAGTTTTAATGTGGATCAAGTTCAGAGAAGGCGATTCCTGAGACCCATCACTTTGATACGCTGAGATTCTTCCTACAATCATTTAACTCAAGATCCAGGAAATTTTGGAACAAAGGAGCCATTGTACACTGGGAGGGACCAAGTAAATTAATTATGGTTGATAGAGTAAAATTCCTGGGATTATGGCACAATCATTTTTAATGTACTTACATGGAAACTTACTGGTAAAATTTTATGTAAGAAGAGTAAAAAATAGAAGATACAATTGAACCACAGGCTATAAATACTTATTAAAATATGCATTTCAAAATGCAGCATTGAAATACAGACCCAGTTTGCAGCTGGGTCATAGAGGTGACATGAGTTAAACTGGTCCGTTCTTACAGGTGAGGTGAGTTAAACTGGATCATTCGTTTTTTTAAAAAAAACAACTTTTATTTTACTTTTAACTTTTACAGAGTTTTGTTGTTTACAGACATGTATGTTCCCAGATTATTCATATGTATATCCGCCCCCCTTCCCACCCCTCTAGACCGTCACACAGCACCCCTGCAGTGGATCATTCTTAACTAGCACCCAGGAAGCCACTGCCTGGCCTACCTTAGGGAGAGCGTGTGCACAGACCAGCCGAAGTCAGCCATCTTCACCTCACCCATGAGCCCCAGCAGCAGGTTCTCAGGCTTAATATCCCTGTGAATCACTTTCTTTTCGTGGCAGTAATTCAGAGCATCTGCCAACTCCTCCATTATCTGCGTGAGCAAAGAAAAAGCAGTCTGGAAATGAAGACGGCCACGAGATAATGACTGTCATTCCTCACCTGGGGCCCTCCAGAATCCCTTGCTTTCTCTCTCTAAAGCAGCTCCGCTCATTTATTCCATGAACTCTCTCAGGGCCTTTCATACTTCTTTCCATAAAGTAGTGCAGTTAGATTCTGTTGCTTGCAACCCAAGAATCCAAACTTCTACGCAGTACATGTTAGTATTCTGGGGGTAATGATTAGGGTATCCACGTGTGAAGTTGTAAAATAAACGATTCATTCTATACAATTTATAAAATAAAGCAGCAGCAATCCAGGACTTTCCTGGGGGTCCAGTGGTTGAGAATCTGGCTGCCAATGCATGGGACACAAGTTCGATCCCTGGTTCGGGAAGATTCCACATGCCACAGGGCAAATACATCAGTGCACCACGACTACTGAGCCCACACGCCCTAGCACCCATCCTCCCCATGAAAAGCCACTGCAATGAGAAGCTGGTGCACTGCCATAGAGAATGTCCTACACAGCAACAAAGACCCGGTGACCGCCATCAGCCCACAGTGAACTCATGAACCCAAGCCCTTGGTTTCCTCTGTCTCACCGTGGCGGTACGCTGTTCATCAAGTGTGTGGTTCTTCTGCAATTCCTTGTAGAGTTCCCCCCTTGGAGCATATTCCAGGATCAGGTACACCCGGCGTGCATCATGGAAGTAGTTGTACAGACGCAGGATATTGTGGTGTCTGGGGGACAAACAGAGGAAGCATTAAGACTTGTCCCTGAGGCCCAATTCAGGATGCTACTACAAGGGACTGGTCACACAAAGGGGCACGCTGTGCTGGGACCAGCATCGTAACAGATTCATCTGGGAGTCTGTGAGGGGAAAATGTCCAGAAACCTCATACAAAGACTGTCCTTACTGAAGATGTGCCTGGATTTCAACTTCCCTGCGCAGCTGATGTTCCAGTCCTTCCTTCTCTATCTGTGACTTAAAGAGGACTTTCAGGGCCACAATGAAATGATTTTTCTTCAAGCGAGCCAAATACACATTCCCAAACTTTCCCTTGCCAAGAGGACGTCCGATTTCAAAATCATTGATAGTGAAACACCGCCTGACAAGAGAAAAAGAAAACAGCCTCAGTTTCGAAGGTGGGTTCAGAGAGCGAGGGATCCTTCATGCTTGCTTGCCTTTCTCCTTCGCTTTTCCCTCCCTGAGTGTCCTTTCCTTCTTAAGGGCGCACCCAGGGTGTTTGGTCAACAACTGTCAGTCCTCCATGAGGCATCACTTCAGAGCTTGCTTGTCATCCCTGGGTCGCACTTCCCTTTCTCTTCCAGGTACAGAACTCACACAACTGGGGCTCTGGGCACCGTTTGTCCTTCTTCAGCGACTGAAAAGAAGAAAAGAGATGTCCATACTTTCTTCTGTGCGCTCCCATCCCCAGCAGCTGGCACCAGGCTTTCCTTCTAAACCTGCTTTCTCTGGTTCTTTCACCTGTGGGCTGATCCCTGCTCCTCTTCCTAGCAGCTTTCCGGGGACTCATGACGAGATGGTGGTTAGGAGGGCGCCTTCCCGAGTCCTTGGGCACCCAGCCCAAGCAGAAGGTAACACTAAGGCAGAGGTTCTTCCAATCTCGACCTGCTCTCACACAGAGTAGGTTCGGAGGTTAGGAGTACACTGTTGTGAAGGTTCCATTGAGGCGCACGGTTCCATGCTTTATAGTAAGTGCGCCAGCCCCATTGGCTGAGTGGGTAGTTCCTGGTTAACTTCCATTGGTTGAGATATCTGAGCTTGGGCATCATACCCAATGGAAGAGAGAAGAAGGAGACCTTCCGTGGCTTGGGGACGGGACTGAGTGCACTGGGCCAATGAGAGAGCAGGGCGCGAAGACTGGAAGGCTGAAGAGGAGGGAGGGAGTACCAGAAACCGGAAGGGAGAAAAGTGGGCAGAGGCTGTGATGTGAATAGCCTGAATGAATGAACAAATAAATAAATCTGTGAATAGGTTAAGGAACTCAGTGACATAGCAGAGGTGTGACTGAATAGAAATCAACCGCAGGAAGCTGCCGGAGTTTACTGTGCTGTCAGCAAACCCCAGAACCAGGTGTAGCGCCACCTGACCCAACCTGAGGATCGTGTTCTGTTCAGGCAGGCCACTCTCCAGGGAGGGTCCTTATCACTCGCAAACGCAAGGGTCCCCACTGTGGAGCTCCCTGACGTCTGCGCTTCTGTCCACAGATATCCTGTGGCTTGTGCGCTCTCCCTCAGCCCAGGACTCCCCAGAGCTAGTTGGCGAGGAGGAAAGGACTCATAACTGCACTCCTCCTCCCCTCTCATGTACTTACCACAGCACGGCTGACCCTTGAACGAGACCCTTGACCAATAGGGGGTGGGTGCTTTAGGGGCGCTGACCTCCAGCACTAATCCACACGGTGTTACAGGGAGGAGCCAATTCTGATTCCATGTGGGATCTGTTCCTTTGCCTTTAACCTCTTCTTTCCCCTCTGTCTTCCCATGTAACTCAGGTGGTAAAGAATCTGCCTGCAATGCAGGAGACCTGGGTTCAATCCCTGGAGGTTGGGAAGATCCCCTGGAGAAGGGCATGGCAACCCACTACAGTGTTCTTGCCTTGGAGAATCCCATGGGCTGAGGAGCCTGGCGGGCTACAATCCATGGGATTGCGAAGAGACTGAGTGACAAAGATCAAAGATAAATGTCTTGGGACTCCCCTGGTGGTCTAGTGGCTAACACTCCATACTTCCAATGCAGGGGATGTGGGTTTGATGCCAGGTCAGGGAACTAGATCCTCCCTGCTGCAACTAAGAGTTCACACACCACAGCTAAAGATCCTCTGGGTGTAACTAAGACCAGGCGGAAGGTGTTGCTGTATGTAAGCAGCGAGTGGGGGCTACTCTTGGTTGGGCTTCTCATTATGGTGCTTCTCTTGTTGCAGAGTTCAGGCTCAACAGCGTGGGATCAATAGTTGTGACGCACAGGCTGAGTTGCTCCATGGCAGGTGGAATCTTCCTGGATGGCAGATCAAACTCATGTCCCCTGTGCTGGTAGGCAGATTCTTATCCACTGCGCCACCAGGGAGGCCTGTTACCCATTTCTCACAGACAAGACTCCAGGCTCCATGACCTTCCCTGAGTTCCAAAGGGTAGGACAGTTGCTAATTAATAGAGGACCTGCAAAGAATCGGACACAACTGGATGACTGAGCAACAAGCCATCAGACCACCTGAGGCGAGATTAAAGGCATCAGTGAGGCTCATCAAGGTTAGGAGACTCCACACACCCTAATCTTGTCTGCGGGGACCTTCCGCAGAAAGGGAAGGAAGCGGGATTACCCCCGGCCGAACCGGGAGATCTTGGAGAAAGGCAAATCTTGAACTGCCCGCCCCCCAGCCCCCTGACTCGTGCAGGGGACAATCAGACGCGACAGGGGCGCCTGGGGTTCCCTCGGAGCGGTTCCACTTTATTAGAGTAAACTAACAGTTTTTATAGGCAAACGAAGGGGGGGTTGCAAGGGACTTCCTATAGTTACACCAATCAAGCTAAAGGTCGAGCAACCACACATTTACATTGCAATAGGAACTCACGGTGAGCCTGCATTGAGCAGAGCTCAGAAACCAGGGGGATCAATCAGAAGTTTTGACAATGGACCTTAGATCATGCCCTGTCTCTTCCTGTAGGCATCCTTTTAGCACCAACTGCAAATATGTGCTTAAGCTTCCTTATGCTTGCAAAGGCCCTCTTTCCTTCAGGGCCCCACACTTGTCAGCAGCCCCACCAACTTTGCAAAGAAATATGTTGCTTCCAGTCTTCCTAGACCAAGGCGGAAGGTGTAAATGTCTTGGGACTCCTGGTGGTCTAGTGGCTAACACTCCATACTTCCAATGCAGGGGATGTGGGTTTGATGCCAGGTCAGGGAACTAGATCCTCCCTGCTGCAACTAAGAGTTCACACACCACAGCTAAAGATCCTCTGGGTGTAACTAAGACCAGGCGGAAGGTGTTGCTGTATGTAAGCAGCGAGTGGGGGCTACTCTTGGTTGGGCTTCTCATTATGGTGCTTCTCTTGTTGCAGAGTTCAGGCTCAACAGCGTGGGATCAATAGTTGTGACGCACAGGCTGAGTTGCTCCATGGCAGGTGGAATCTTCCTGGATGGCAGATCAAACTCATGTCCCCTGTGCTGGTAGGCAGATTCTTATCCACTGCGCCACCAGGGAGGCCTGTTACCCATTTCTCACAGACAAGACTCCAGGCTCCATGACCTTCCCTGAGTTCCAAAGGGTAGGACAGTTGCTAATTAATAGAGGACCTGCAAAGAATCGGACACAACTGGATGACTGAGCAACAAGCCATCAGACCACCTGAGGCGAGATTAAAGGCATCAGTGAGGCTCATCAAGGTTAGGAGACTCCACACACCCTAATCTTGTCTGCGGGGACCTTCCGCAGAAAGGGAAGGAAGCGGGATTACCCCCGGCCGAACCGGGAGATCTTGGAGAAAGGCAAATCTTGAACTGCCCGCCCCCCAGCCCCCTGACTCGTGCAGGGGACAATCAGACGCGACAGGGGTTCCGTCAGAGCGGTTCCACTTTATTAGAGTAAACTAACAGTTTTTATAGGCAAACGAAGGGGGGGTTGCAAGGGACTTCCTATAGTTACACCAATCAAGCTAAAGGTCGAGCAACCACACATTTACATTGCAATAGGAACTCACGGTGAGCCTGCATTGAGCAGAGCTCAGAAACCAGGGGGATCAATCAGAAGTTTTGACAATGGACCTTAGATCATGCCCTGTCTCTTCCTGTAGGCATCCTTTTAGCACCAACTGCAAATATGTGCTTAAGCTTCCTTATGCTTGCAAAGGCCCTCTTTCCTTCAGGGCCCCACACTTGTCAGCAGCCCCACCCTTTGAATCTTTGCAGAAGAAGAATTCAAGGCTGTCACTGCCCTTTAAAAAGTCATCTTGGCCAGCTCTTCCTCGAGCCGGCCCGCTGTTCTCACAGCCTCTCCCAGTCTAACCATGTCAGTTCTCCCTTAAGCTGGCTGACTGTACTGGCAGCGCCTCTCCCTTCCCCAACTCTAATAAACTTTACTTCCCTCTCGAAAAAAAAATGTCATTTCTTTTTGCCTGTGCTGTGTCTCTCCGGCTGCATGCGGGCTTTCTCTAGTTGTGGAGACTAGGGGCTCCTCTCTTGCTTGGTTGCCTCGTGGCTTGTGGGATCTGCTCCAATCAGGGATCAAACCTGTGTCCCCTGCAGTGCAGGCAGGTTCTTAACACTGGACCACCAGGGAAGACCGATCTTGCCTTGATCCTTATCACATACCCCTGCCTGACCAGCCTCTCCAGGTCACCAGGAAGGGGTGGGCAGAGCTCTTGAGTTTCTCGCCCCACCCACCATGTTCCCTCTTATGGGCACCTGCATTGGCAGGCGAATTCTCTACCACTAGAGCCACATGGGAAGACTTGGGATGTGTGAGTTATATTTATTCTGGTGAGAGTTGTTTGATTTTATTAAAAAATACTTATTTGGGGGCTTCTCTAGTGGTCCAGTGGCTACGACTCCAGGTTCCCAATGCAGGGGCCTAGGTTCGATCCCTGGCAAATCTTGAACTGCCCGCCCCCCAGCCCCCTGACTCGTGCAGGGGACAATCAGACGCGACAGGGGTTCCGTCAGAGCGGTTCCACTTTATTAGAGTAAACTAACAGTTTTTATAGGCAAACGAAGGGGGGGTTGCAAGGGACTTCCTATAGTTACACCAATCAAGCTAAAGGTCGAGCAACCACACATTTACATTGCAATAGGAACTCACGGTGAGCCTGCATTGAGCAGAGCTCAGAAACCAGGGGGATCAATCAGAAGTTTTGACAATGGACCTTAGATCATGCCCTGTCTCTTCCTGTAGGCATCCTTTTAGCACCAACTGCAAATATGTGCTTAAGCTTCCTTATGCTTGCAAAGGCCCTCTTTCCTTCAGGGCCCCACACTTGTCAGCAGCCCCACCCTTTGAATCTTTGCAGAAGAAGAATTCAAGGCTGTCACTGCCCTTTAAAAAGTCATCTTGGCCAGCTCTTCCTCGAGCCGGCCCGCTGTTCTCACAGCCTCTCCCAGTCTAACCATGTCAGTTCTCCCTTAAGCTGGCTGACTGTACTGGCAGCGCCTCTCCCTTCCCCAACTCTAATAAACTTTACTTCCCTCTCGAAAAAAAAATGTCATTTCTTTTTGCCTGTGCTGTGTCTCTCCGGCTGCATGCGGGCTTTCTCTAGTTGTGGAGACTAGGGGCTCCTCTCTTGCTTGGTTGCCTCGTGGCTTGTGGGATCTGCTCCAATCAGGGATCAAACCTGTGTCCCCTGCAGTGCAGGCAGGTTCTTAACACTGGACCACCAGGGAAGACCGATCTTGCCTTGATCCTTATCACATACCCCTGCCTGACCAGCCTCTCCAGGTCACCAGGAAGGGGTGGGCAGAGCTCTTGAGTTTCTCGCCCCACCCACCATGTTCCCTCTTATGGGCACCTGCATTGGCAGGCGAATTCTCTACCACTAGAGCCACATGGGAAGACTTGGGATGTGTGAGTTATATTTATTCTGGTGAGAGTTGTTTGATTTTATTAAAAAAAATACTTATTTGGGGGCTTCTCTAGTGGTCCAGTGGCTACGACTCCAGGTTCCCAATGCAGGGGGCCTAGGTTCGATCCCTGGTCAGGGAGCTAGATCACACATACTGCAACAAAGACCCAGCACAGACAAATACATAAATATTAAAAAAATATATATTTATGTATTTGACTGTGCTGGATCTCAGTGGCAGCATGTGGGATCTTTAGTTGAGGTATATGGGATCAAACCCAGGCCCCCTACATTGGGAGTCTGGAGTCTTAGCTACAAGGGAAAACGTGAAGGTTATTCTTTTACTTTTCACTATCTGAAAAGTGCCAAAGCCTGAAGTGGTCTGAGGCTGGACAGCAGTTCTGGGGCAAGTCACCTCACTCAGTCTCAGTTTTTCACCACACCGGACCCTCCGGAGACCTCCTGTGACAGACCCCTCCCTTATATCCTCTGTTGTGGATTCTCTCGGAAGTACCCAGAGAGTGGTATCACATGCATATTTCCTGAGTATTTTCCGATGCTAAAAACCACCGCCACATGTAAGAACTTAACTAGTGGATGATCGTACCCCCAGGAAAGGACCGATAATGTTAACTACCCCGTTACCTCAACTTCAGCCAAGAGGAGAACCGTTTAGGAACTGAGCACCTACCATGGGACACCCCTCCCTCACTTTGGCTTGAAAAATACTTTGCTAAGGGAGGAGGGATAGATTGGAAGTTTGGAATTGACATGTACACTGCTGTATTTAATTTATGTCTTAAATTATTGATCATTTTTGGCTGCACTGGGTCCTGGTTGCTGCACATGGGCATTCTCTAGTTGCGACCAGAGGGGACTTCTCATTGTGATGGCTTCTCTTGATTCAGAGCACAGGCTCTAGGGGCACGTGGGCTTCAGTGTTTGCAGGACATGGGCTTAATAGTTGAGGCTCCTGGGCTTTGGAGCATAGGCTCCGTAGTTGTGGCTCACAGACTTAGTTGCTCCGCAGCATGTGGAATCTTCCCGGACCAGGGATCGAACCCGTGTCTCCTGCATTGGCAGGTGAACTCACCACTGAGGCACCAGGGAAGCTCACTGTCCTGCTGTTTTGGAGTATCTGTTCACAGGGGATGAACTCCAGTTGCTCAGCCTGGACCCACCTATCTCCCATCTCATTAGGAGTATCATCCCTAGAGTTTGAATAAATCATAAGCTAGAACTCAAGAGAAGAAAAGAGAATAAAACTGATGGGAGGGCAGCAGGGAAAAAGCAGATCTTGGCTGAGAAAATAGACCCACACCACCACCATGTGACTGTTTATGGATTTGCAGGCAAGACCTTTTATTTTTTATTTATTTATTTTTTAAAGATTTATTTATTTATTTATTTTTGGGCGGGGGTCGGGTTGGGGAGGGAGGGAGGGGAGCAGGCGGGCCACTTCTATTGGTCTTTCGTTTCTCTCTGTTCATCCGTCTTTGTTCTTTGGCTCCTGTGGGCCTCCCATCGCGGTGGCGTCTGTCGTTGCAGAGCACCGGCTCTGAGCGCATGCGCTCCAGAGCTCCGGCTCGGTAATTGGACACATCAGTCCAGCCGCTCCGCGGCACGTGGGATCTTCCCAGGCCAGGGCTCGAACCGGCGTCCCTTGCACTGCAAGGCGGTGTCCTTACCCACTGGACCACCAGGGGAAGCCCATGACCTTTTAGAAGCTACTTAATCTTAGAGAGGAAAAACTGGGAATGGAAGATACAGAATCTGTGGGGGGTACGCTGAAGTGTCAAGACTGAGGATTCTAGCTCCTGAGAGAGAGGAGAGGAAGATGCGGTGAGAGCGAGTGTAGAGAAACTGGCCCGGCACCTGCGGTGTCAGAACAATCTTTCAGCACAACCAGTGTGCCAAGTGGATCCAGAAAATATGTATTGAGCTTTTGCAAGATGTCAGGCGCTATCCTAGGTGCTGTGGGCGAGTGAAACAGACCAAGACCCCTGCCCTTGTGGGATCAGAGTTTAACAGGGAAACAACTGTTAAAGGTAGTAAGTTACCAATGTCAACAGCATCACCGATTCCAAGAAGCACTCTAGAACCCTTGCTCAGCAACAAAAGAAGCCACTGAAATGAGAAGCCTGTGCACGGCAACTAGAGAAAAGTCCAAGTAGCAATGAAGACCCAGCATGGTCGATAAATAAATAAATAAAAATTTTAAAAAAGATGTGAAGAAGGAGAGGGAGCGAGATTATCTGGAGGGAAAAGACTTGCACATAACAGCCTGTGCAAAGGCCCTGAGGCAGGAACATGTCTAGGATGTTTGGAGAAGAGCCAGGAGTGAGGGAGAGGGAATAAGAACAGAGGCTGTCAGGGAGATCATTGTTCCGTCACTCAGTCGTGTCTGACTCTCTGTGACCCCATGGTCTGCAGCATCCGGGCTTCCCTGTCTTCCACGTCTCCAGGAGTTTGCTCACACTCATGTCTGTTGAGTTGGTGATGCCATCCAACCCTCTCACCCTCTGTCGCCCCCTTCTCCTCCTGCCCTCAGTCTTTCCCAGCCGCAGGGTCTCTTCCAGTGAGTCAGCGCTTCACACTGGGTGGTCAAAATATTGAAGATACAGCTTCAGCATCAGTCCTTCCAATGAATATTCAGGGTTGGTTTCCTCTAGGATGGACTGGTTTGATCCCTTTGCTATCTAAGTAACTCTCAAGAGGTTTCTCCAGCACCATAATTCGAAAGCATCCATTCTTCGGCGCTCAGTCGTCTTTATGGTCCAGCTCTCACATCCATCCATGAGTACTGGAGAAAGCATATCTTTGACTATACAGACCTTTGTTCGCAAAGTGGTGTCTCTGCTTTTAATATGCCTACATCTTTGCTTAAATTCCACTTTCTTAGTGAAATCTATTTCCCAGATACGCTGAAGTGTCAAGACTGAGGATTCTAGCTCCTGAGAGAGAGGAGAGGAAGATGCGGTGAGAGCGAGTGTAGAGAAACTGGCCCGGCACCTGCGGTGTCAGAACAATCTTTCAGCACAACCAGTGTGCCAAGTGGATCCAGAAAATATGTATTGAGCTTTTGCAAGATGTCAGGCGCTATCCTAGGTGCTGTGGGCGAGTGAAACAGACCAAGACCCCTGCCCTTGTGGGATCAGAGTTTAACAGGGAAACAACTGTTAAAGGTAGTAAGTTACCAATGTCAACAGCATCACCGATTCCAAGAAGCACTCTAGAACCCTTGCTCAGCAACAAAAGAAGCCACTGAAATGAGAAGCCTGTGCACGGCAACTAGAGAAAAGTCCAAGTAGCAATGAAGACCCAGCATGGTCGATAAATAAATAAATAAAAATTTTAAAAAAGATGTGAAGAAGGAGAGGGAGCGAGATTATCTGGAGGGAAAAGACTTGCACATAACAGCCTGTGCAAAGGCCCTGAGGCAGGAACATGTCTAGGATGTTTGGAGAAGAGCCAGGAGTGAGGGAGAGGGAATAAGAACAGAGGCTGTCAGGGAGATCATTGTTCCGTCACTCAGTCGTGTCTGACTCTCTGTGACCCCATGGTCTGCAGCATCCGGGCTTCCCTGTCTTCCACGTCTCCAGGAGTTTGCTCACACTCATGTCTGTTGAGTTGGTGATGCCATCCAACCCTCTCACCCTCTGTCGCCCCCTTCTCCTCCTGCCCTCAGTCTTTCCCAGCCGCAGGGTCTCTTCCAGTGAGTCAGCGCTTCACACTGGGTGGTCAAAATATTGAAGATACAGCTTCAGCATCAGTCCTTCCAATGAATATTCAGGGTTGGTTTCCTCTAGGATGGACTGGTTTGATCCCTTTGCTATCTAAGTAACTCTCAAGAGGTTTCTCCAGCACCATAATTCGAAAGCATCCATTCTTCGGCGCTCAGTCGTCTTTATGGTCCAGCTCTCACATCCATCCATGAGTACTGGAGAAAGCATATCTTTGACTATACAGACCTTTGTTCGCAAAGTGGTGTCTCTGCTTTTTAATATGCCTACATCTTTGCTTAAATTCCACTTTCTTAGTGAAATCTACCCTGTGTACCCTATTGAATATGGAAATGATCCTCTCCTGGAATTTCCAATCCTCTTTATCCAGATGTATTTTTCCCCCACATGGGCCAGGTTGCCATGTGTCATGTGGGATCTTCCCGGACCAGTTTTTTGAATATTCAGTTTTATTTATTTATTTTAAACATTTAATTTATATATTTATCTTTTGGGGGGTGGGGTGGGGAGGGAGGGGGATGGCTGGGCCACTTCTATTGGTCTTTCATTTCTCTATTTTCATCCATCTTTGTTCTTTGGCCTGTGTGGGCCTCCCATCGCGGTGGCCTCTGTTGTCATAGAGCACTGGCTCTGGGCGCATGCGCTCCAGAGCTCCGGCTCGGTAATTGGACACATCAGTCCAGCCGCTCTGTGGCACGTGGGATCTTCCCAGGCCAGGGATCGAACCGGCGCGCCTTGCACTGCAAAGTGGTGTCCTCACCCACTGGACCACCAGGGGAAGCCCGAATATTCAGTTTTAAACTAGCCTTTTCACTCTCCTCTTTCTCCCTCATCAAGAGCCTCTCCCCAAAGAGGTTCTTTAGTTCCTCCTCACTTTCTGCCCTTAGGGTGGTGTCATCTGCATATCTGAGGGTGTCAGGGAATGACCAGGGCCAAATCATACAAGGGTCTTTCAATTCTGGAATGCCACTGATACCTCTGCTCCTTTGATCCTTCCTTTGCCCCCCATTTCTCATGTCTCCTCTCGTGTCCCTCCCTAGCTTAGATGGCATAGATTCTATGGTTGACCACTGTAATTGTGCCCTTGCACAAATAACATTAACTCGCTTACTCTCTCTCCCTCAGTTATACTTGCCCAGCAAAACCACAACCCTGGTGAAAACGAACTCATTACCTCCTCTGTCCTGCTCCCACCCAGCTGAACTCACGCGTGGACACCCTCCAGACGTGTAGCTGCATATACGCTGAACCAAACTGCAAGACTGCCACCATTTTCTTCTCCTGAAATCATTCTCAGCAGCCTTCTCCCTAAGAAACCATTTTTTCATCTTCTCTCTCTAAACCTCCAACAGTCCTCCCCACTTTTCATTCTCACTTCTTCTTTTGGCGAAAAAAATAGAAGTAATCAGAAATAAACTTCTGTATGCTTGCCCCAGGGACACTACCAGCTCATCTACAGAGGTTGCTCTCCTCTCTTGACCATGTTTGAACAATCTATAAGAGACCAAGCCCTTCACGTAGGCACTGAATCCCTCTCCTTTCCCTACTTAACATGTTCCCTCTTGCAATGTTTCCTTCTCTCTCTTGCATCATTATTTGTACAACACTTAGAAGTCTTTGTTCCTTTAGGATTCCTCTTCACCGAATGTCCGCACCCTCTCTGGTGCTGCTGAGAATGTTTCCTGAAACTTGGGGGTCCTAGGCCCTCCCTCTTTGGAACTTCACCCTTGACAACCCCTTTCCTCCAACATATACCTAAGGGACTTTTCTGCTACCACACCCTAAAGGAAACTCAAGTTTCAGAGTTGGGATCCCAATCATTTTGAAAGCACATCTTCTGGCCCTTACCGAAGCCTTCAGATGATGGTGCCTCAGTGGATAGCTGTCTTGCCAGGCTATGAGCCGGAACTGCATGATCAAGCTGCTTTCCAATTTTGAGCCCAGAAAACTTACCAAAAAGTAATAAATGGTTATTTCTTTTTTTTTTAAATTTAAACCTTTTATTTTGTATTGGAGTATAGCTGATTAACAATGTTGTGAACAGCGAAGGGTCTCAATCATATATATATATATACACATATATTCTTTCTTCCCCAAAACCCCCTCCCATCCAGCTGGCACGTACCATTGAGTACAGTTCCATGTGCCGTACAACCGTAGGTCCTCGTTGGTTCTCCATTTTCAACATAGCTGTGTGTATATGACCTTACCAAACTCCCTAACCTCTTCTCCCCCAGCAACCACAAGTTTGTTTTGTAAGTCTGAGTCTCCTGCTATTTTGTATCATTTGTATGATACATTTGATCATTTGATCATTTCTATCATTTCTTTTTAGATTCCACATACAAGGGCTGTCCTTCTGTAACTTATTTCGATTGGTATGACACTCTCTAGGTCCATCCATTTTGCTGAAAAGGGCGTTATTTCTTTCTTTTAAATGACTGAGTAATATTCCATTGTAGATATGAACCACATCTTTTTTTTTTTTGGCCACTTCTATTGATCTTTCATTTATTTATCATTGTTCTTTGGCCTGTGTGGGCCTCCCATCACAGTGGCCTCTCTCGTTGCAGAGTGCCGGCTCTGGGCGCATGCGCTCCAGAGCTCTAGCTTGGTAGTTGGACACACCGGTCCAGCCGCTCCACGGCACATGGGATCTTCCCTGGCCAGGGATCGAACCAGTGCCTCTTGCACTGCAAGGTAGTGTCCTTACCCACTGGACCACCAGGGAGGCCCTGGACCACATCTTCTTTACCCAGTCCTTTGTCGCTTGGCATTTAGGCGGCTTCTGTGTCTTGGCTGTTGTACACAGTGCTGTTTCTACCTTAAACCACTCACTTTTGGAGTGATTTATTACACAGCATTAACTAACAATTACACGCTCCCAAGTTTGCTTTTCTCTAAATCTAGCTAATCCTTGTAAATGAAAATAGGATTAACACAGCAGTAATAATGTAAATGAATTGTTTTTCTGACAGATTCTTGGGCTCTATCTTGGACCTTTGGAATCAGAATCTCTGAGGGTGGTATCCAGAAATCTAGAGTAATTTTCAGTTGGATTTTTGGATGCTCCTCAATATTTGAGAAACTTAATTAGGGAAAGGGAGCACACACGGAGACACTGCGAATTATTTTTATGGCTTTTTAATGAGGATATGAACTGGTTTTGTGTGTGTGTGTGTGTTTCAGTACTTTCCAAATAAGACAGTAAGTGGTGGGGAGGGGGTCCTGGAACTTCCCTGGAGTTCCAGTGATTAAGATCCCACATGCTTCAGAACCTAAAAACCAATACATAAAACAGAAGGAATATTGTAACAAATTCAAAAAAGACTTTAAAAATAGTCCACATCAAAAAACATCTTAAGAAAACAAAACAAAACAAAACAAGACTCAAGGCCTTGACACACCGGCAGCCTGATCTTCGCTCCCTTCCCCAGACCCTTCACAAACGACCGCTCGTTCCTTTGCTTGCCCAAGAAAGCCCTTGTGGTTAATGAGTCTCAGAAAAAAATGAAGTGAAAGTCGTAAGTAAAAGCGACAGTAGCTAAAGAGTCGAAGGTGGGTGCACAGGAAACCCTCCACCTTCACGGAAATGAGGAGAGCCTGCAGGCCGGTGACACGGGATTCTGGACACCCTAGAAAAATATTCTGCACGTCCTTTCAAAAATACCACCTGTACCCCCACATCACGCACCAAGAAGCTCCACATCTCAGCCACTTCTGCAACCTACAAGTGGTAGAGAACAGGGCGGAGTCTCTGCTGAAAGAAAACCGCACAGCAGGATGCCTGGGTCACAGGGGTTCCCAGAGATGTCTCCGCCACCACCGCTGCCACTGCTGCTGCTGCTGCCGCTGCTGATGACCACGGAGCCTGCCGGGGCCACGCTGATCCGGTACTGTTTGGACCTGCACCACCCCCAAACCTGGGACAGACCCTCTCCCTCTTGAGACCCTCCCTGCCCTCAAGTCCAGGGCTCCCCAGCTCAGGAAGTCCCAAACCTGGCACCCCAGGATCCATGACCCCTATTTTGGGGGTTCCTGGGCCTCGGAAATTGGGCTCTCACCCCTGAGGCGTCCTCCCTGGTCTCTCCTAAGACCCAAGCCCTCTACCCTGAGACCCTTGCTTGGGGGCCATCTCTATCTTCTCAGCAGACATTTTTGGAAGGACTCTGCTGACTCACCCTGAGCTTGGATGATCCGAGTTCACTGAGCTCTCCAGACCTGTGATATCCCTCTTCCCACAGGTCTTGAAGATCCGGGCCTGGGACATTTAGATTGAGACTCCCCCAGTTCTGCCATCTTCCAAATTGTTGAGACCTCAAGAAGTCCAGTTTTAGGGACCCCTATGACCTCACGCCACCTCTGATGTCTGTCCCAGTCTCTCCCTTCCCCTCCTCTCCTTTCCACTTCCTGAAACTCTTAATGGGGGGAGGGGGTCTACTCTTCCAGGAAACATTCTTAAGCCTCTCAAAGATGGTCATGGGGAGGGGCGGTACCTACAGAGACGAGGGGGCAGGGCCCCAAGGAAACACAAGCAGGTACAAAAAGACGAGTGCACATGATGTTTGCTAACCTACTTTTTCAACCTAGTAGATCATGGCCACTTCCCAAGTCAAAGCAAAGAGCAGTGATTCCAAGTGTTGACTCAGGAATGACCACACTGGCATGGGCAAGACTCAGACACTTGATAGAAATGCAAATCCTCGGGCTCTACACTAGACATCTACTCAGTCAGAAAGTAGCAATTCTAAATAAATTGTACTTTACCTTTAAATGTTTATTTATTTGGCCGCACCAGGTCTTAGTTGTGGCATACAGGATCTTTGTTGTGACATGTGGGATTTTTCAGTCGTGGCATGCAAACTCTTAGTTGAGGCATCTGGAAGTTTAGTTCTCTGACCAGGAATCAAACCCGCGCCTCGTGCAGTGAAAGCTTGGAGTCTTTTTTTTTTTTTTTAATTAATTTATTTTGGGCGGGGGTCGGGTTTGGGAGGGAGGGGAGCAGGCGGGCCACTTCTATTGGTCTTTCATTTCTCCAGTTTCATCCATCTTTGTTCTTTGGCTCCTGTGGGCCTCCCGTCGCGGTGGCCTCTGTTGTCGCAGAGCACCGGCTCTGGGCGCATGCACTCCAGAGCTCCGGCTCGGTGATTGGACACATCGGTCCAGCCGCTCCGCGGCACGTGGGATCCTCCCAGGCCAGGGATTGAACTGGCGCCCCTTGCACTGCAAGGTGGTGTCCTTACCCACTGGACCACCAGAGGAAGCCCAAGCTTGGAGTCTTAACCACTGGCTGCACTTGCTTTGCACGGGCTTTCTCTAGCTGCATCAAGTGGGGGCTACTCTTTGTTGCAGTATGAGGGCTTCTCATTGAGGCAGCTTCTCTTGTTGGGGTGCATTGGCTCTAGGCATGCAGGCTTCAGTAGTTGTGGTGCACGGGCTTAGTCGCTCTGTGGCATGTGGAATCTTCCCGGACTAGGGATCGAACTTATGTCGAACTTATGTGCCCTGCATTGGCTGGCTGAATCCTATTCACTGTGCCACCAGGAAAGACCTATATAATTTTTTCATATTCTTTTCCATTATGGCTTATTACAGGATATTGAGTATACTGCCCTGTACTATACAATAGGACCTTGATGTTTAGATAGATAGATAGATAGAGAGTTGGTGGAACTTCCCTGGTGGCCCAAGGACTAAGACTCTAGGCGCCCAATGCAGGGAGCATGGGTTTGATCCCTGGTCAGGAAGCTAGATCTCACATGCCACAACTAAGAGTTTGCATGCTCCAACTAGAAAATTCTAAATAAATTGTACTTTACCTTTAAATGTTTATTTATTTGGCCGCACCAGGTCTTAGTTGTGGCATACAGGATCTTTGTTGTGACATGTGGGATTTTTCAGTCGTGGCATGCAAACTCTTAGTTGAGGCATCTGGAAGTTTAGTTCTCTGACCAGGAATCAAACCCGCGCCTCGTGCAGTGAAAGCTTGGAGTCTTTTTTTTTTTTTTTAATTAATTTATTTTGGGCGGGGGTCGGGTTTGGGAGGGAGGGGAGCAGGCGGGCCACTTCTATTGGTCTTTCATTTCTCCAGTTTCATCCATCTTTGTTCTTTGGCTCCTGTGGGCCTCCCGTCGCGGTGGCCTCTGTTGTCGCAGAGCACCGGCTCTGGGCGCATGCACTCCAGAGCTCCGGCTCGGTGATTGGACACATCGGTCCAGCCGCTCCGCGGCACGTGGGATCCTCCCAGGCCAGGGATTGAACTGGCGCCCCTTGCACTGCAAGGTGGTGTCCTTACCCACTGGACCACCAGAGGAAGCCCAAGCTTGGAGTCTTAACCACTGGCTGCACTTGCTTTGCACGGGCTTTCTCTAGCTGCATCAAGTGGGGGCTACTCTTTGTTGCAGTATGAGGGCTTCTCATTGAGGCAGCTTCTCTTGTTGGGGTGCATTGGCTCTAGGCATGCAGGCTTCAGTAGTTGTGGTGCACGGGCTTAGTCGCTCTGTGGCATGTGGAATCTTCCCGGACTAGGGATCGAACTTATGTCGAACTTATGTGCCCTGCATTGGCTGGCTGAATCCTATTCACTGTGCCACCAGGAAAGACCTATATAATTTTTTCATATTCTTTTCCATTATGGCTTATTACAGGATATTGAGTATACTGCCCTGTACTATACAATAGGACCTTGATGTTTAGATAGATAGATAGATAGAGAGTTGGTGGAACTTCCCTGGTGGCCCAAGGACTAAGACTCTAGGCGCCCAATGCAGGGAGCATGGGTTTGATCCCTGGTCAGGAAGCTAGATCTCACATGCCACAACTAAGAGTTTGCATGCTCCAACTAGAAAATTCCACATGCCAAAATGAAGACAGAATACCTTGTGTACCGCAACTAACAACTGGCACAGTCACGTATATAAATAAAATAAATATTAAAAAATATCAATAGCTTGCATTTGCTAATCCCAAACTCCCAAGACATCCCTTTCCCACACCCCCGAGTATTTTATAGTCTTCAGAAAATTTTGTGTACCTCCATTCCAGAATGGCTTATTTTACATTATTTGGAATATCTTTTATGGAACCATTTTGTTTGGGATGATTTGCTCTTGGAGAGTCTTTGGGGGAAATCTCTCACTGTGGTTTGGGAGTGTTTTCTGGAAGGCTGTTTCTGTAGGGGTTCTGATAAGGATCATTACTGTGGGCCGTGGAGATGTTTACATTGTCATCATACCCTCCTTGGGGAAGTCTGCTATGGAGGAACTCTAGAAAGGATTGCTCCTTCACTGTTGGCCTCTCTTCCCCCACAGGATCCCACTTCGGAGAGTCAGCACTGGACTCAGGGCCCTGAGCCCACTGAGGGGAAGGGACAAGCCAGCAGAGCCCCCTAGCTTGACGGCTCCCTCCCCTGGGAACAAGACTTCCTTTGTGCCTCTCTCCAACTACATGAATGTGAGTCACGGCTCCACAAAGGCCACCTCCCCCCAACTATCCTGCCCTCAAGTCAAGCTCTTCACCAACAACCTCTCCTATTTTGCCATCAGGCCCAGTATTATGGGGAAATAGGGCTGGGGACGCCCCCACAAAACTTCACGGTCGTCTTTGACACTGGATCCTCCAATCTCTGGGTCCCATCTGTGAGATGCCGCTTCTTCAGTCTGCCCTGCTGTGAGCTTTCAGGGGGGAAATTAAGGTTGAATTGGGGTAAAGGGAGAAGAGGTGCTGGGCCTGGTCTTCCCAGGGTTTTTTTTTTTTTTTTTTCCTTAATGATTTATTTATTTATTTATTTTGGGCAGGGGTTGGGTTGGGGAGGGAGGGGAGCCGGCAGGCCACTTCTATTGGTCTTTCATTTATCTATTTTCATCCGTCTTTGTTCTTTGGCTCATGTGGGCCTTCCATCGCCGTGGCCTCTGTTGTCGCAGAGCGCCGGCTCTGGGCGCATGCGCTCCAGAGCTCTGGCTCGGTAATTGGACACATCAGTCCAGCTGCTCCGCGGCAAGTGGGATCTTCCCAGGCCAGGGATGGAACAGGCACCCCTTGCACTGCAAGGCGGTGTCCTTACCCACTGGACCACCAGGGGAAGCCCTTCCCAGGGTTTTTGAGGACCTGTTCTCTTCCAACACAACTCACAGGTGGGTTGGCCTGAGGGGCATGAGGCGCCAGGGAGACCTCTCTTTCCCAGCGACATCTCCCTGACCTTCTAACCTAGGGCTCCATCATCGCTTCAACCCCAAAGCCTCCAGCTCCTTCCGGCCCAACGGGACCAAGTTTGCCATTCAATATGGAACCGGGCGCCTAGCTGGCATCCTGAGTGAGGACAAGCTAACTGTGCGTGACCTTGGCCCCGGGACAGACTGAGCCTAGGAGAAGAAGCTCATCTCTAAGATTATAGGGTTTAGGGAGGGGCTGGAAGAGGCGTGGCCTCCAGGGTAAACCCACATCACAGGGCTTTGGAATTGGAAGACTGGGCTTCCTGAGGAAGAGGGTGGGGCCTCCCAGGCAGGGGGCGGGTCTTTGTGAGGCAAAGCTCCCTAGGCAGTTGGAGTTGTTCACAGCTGTCCCCAGACCTGGAATTCATGCCTTGGTTTGGGAGACCTCAGAGACATGTAGGTAATGGCCTCCTGGAAGTAACTTACTCCATTTGAATCTACCTTAGATTGGGGGAATAACAGGCGCAAGAGTGACTTTTGGAGAGGCTCTGTGGGAGCCCAGCCTGGTCTTCACTTTTGCCCACTTCGACGGGATACTGGGCCTCGGTTTTCCCGTTCTGGCTGTGGACGGAGTTCAGCCTCCGCTGGACAGACTGGTGGACCAGGGGCTACTGGATAAACCTGTCTTCTCCTTCTACCTTAACAGGTAACGGGTGAGAGTCTACCTTCCTCTGAGTCCTAGTCCCAAGAAAGAAGTTCTGTCCTCCGTCAGGAAGTCCCTTGCCCAATAAAGGAAGTCCCACTCTCCATTCAGGAGGTCACTGTCCCAATATGAGAAACACCTGAACCCTACCTCAGACGTTCTACTCGCTAAGCAACACCTTGAGACCTACTAAAGAAACAGCATCATTTAAAATGTTCCACATTTCAAAACTCAAGCCAGGAAATTTTATGCCCTACCCCATCAAATACTGAATTTAAGAACCCCATCTTCACCATAAAGGAACCCCAATTCCATTGGAAAACACATGTCAGAAGTTAGGACTTGCCTCATATCCTAAGAAGTCCCATCTACCTTTTAGAAAGCTTAAACTTTATGCTCAGAAAGTCCCAACTGTCTTCCAGGAAGTCTGCAGTCTGGAAATTCTTTGTCCTTCAGTTTTCTGGGTATTCAACCCAGGAAGTCCCACCCACTTTTCTTTTTTGTTATTGGTGGTGTTTTTTTGCCCAGGCCACATAGTTCCCTGACCAGGGATCAAACCCATGACCCTTGCAGGGGACACGCAGAGTCCCAACCACTGGACCACCAGAGAATTACCCCACCTAACTCTTAGTACATCCTGTCCTTCCACAATTCCAGGAAGTCCCCGCCAGTGCCCTTTCCATCACCATCAGCCAGCTGAGGAAGTGTAATTCCTCGGAATGTCCAGATGTGCAATTCAGAAAGCTTCCTTATCCCCCTGGGGGGCCTCACCCCTCACAATCACACCACCCGGAGCCATTTCAGAAACCCCAATACTCCTCCCCAAAGTCTTATGGGTAAATCAGAAAGTCCCATGTCCACTTAGGAATCCTCCAAGACCTTAAAATCCTAACCTCCAGCAAGAAAAGCCCCATTTCTCTTCACTTCTTGCCTTGCTTCCAGTCCCTACATTGAGGTCCTGCCACTATTCCACCTAGAACCTAGACTCCACTCCTTTGGCAGGAAGTCCCTTCCCCTGCCACACCTGGGGCTGGCAAGAGAAATGCTCATGCCACTCACGGCTGTCTGCCTCTGTAGGGACCCTACGACAGCTGATGGAGGAGAGCTGGTCCTGGGTGGCTCTGATCCAGCACACTACATCCCCCCGCTCACCTTTGTGCCAGTCACGGTCCCTGCCTATTGGCAGATCCACATGGAGCGGTGAGGAACCTGGCATCCTAGGTCTGAGAGGAGTGGGCCAGTCTCACAGCTATAGTGTCCTAGGGAAAAGGGAGTTGGGCACCCAGACCCCTAAGCCTGGTGGAGGAGGGGTTATGAGGCTGGACTCCTGGGTCTGAGAGAGGAGGGGCTGGGGTTTAACCTTCCAGGGCGCCTGCTCTAACGACTGCCCACTGCTGCCTCACAGACTGCAGTTGGGCACGGGGCTGACCCTCTGTGCCCGGGGCTGCGCTGCCATCCTAGACACAGGCACATCCCTCATCACGGGACCCACTGAGGAGATCCGGGCCCTGCAGACAGCCATTGGGGGCATCCCCCTGCTGTTTGGGGAGGTAAGGACATGGTGTCGGGAGAGGGGGAGGCTAATAGGGATTTGACAAGGGTCATTGGGCAGGAGGCTGTGGCCTGAGGGTGGGAATCAGGATCAACCGCCTTGCAGGGGACGCAGAGTCCCAACCACTGGACCACCAGAGAATTACCCCACCTAACTCTTAGTACATCCTGTCCTTCCACAATTCCAGGAAGTCCCCGCCAGTGCCCTTTCCATCACCATCAGCCAGCTGAGGAAGTGTAATTCCTCGGAATGTCCAGATGTGCAATTCAGAAAGCTTCCTTATCCCCCTGGGGGGCCTCACCCCTCACAATCACACCACCCGGAGCCATTTCAGAAACCCCAATACTCCTCCCCAAAGTCTT